>OX439051.1:10696341-11391808 GCA_949317995.1 Acholoe squamosa | reverse complement strand
ACATCTCTGATTGGTTCAATCCTACAGCACAGGCATCACTCTCCATGCATGCTGTTAGAGCCTGACTAGAACCAGCAGTGGGCCTAAATACATACATACATCAGTTGCTGGTGGCTAAGGATGGCCTAAAATGTGCAGAGATAACTTGGATCCATGCTGCCATTCACTGTCTCATGACAGAGACTGTGGTATCCACAATGCCCCCTGGTGGGTACAATGTGACTTACTCCCTTCTCACTCCCCCCCCCCTTTTTAATGTTCTATAGGGGGGGGGCAGCAGCGGGGGTAACCACCAGCCCCGCTGTGCTGCCCCCAGGCAGATTACCATAGCAACATCAAAGGCGGTTAGCGAGACTGGCGACAATTACATTAATTAAACGTGAACGATCACAGTGCCGCCACACAAGATGCCCGACCACCCTCCCACAGAAAAGCAAAATATATCGCCCCGCTTTGAGGAGGAGAGAATAGAAGGAAAAAGCCAAGACAGGGAAATTTTCCTTGCCAGAAGCAGGCTTTTGGGGGTGTAGTGATGGTGGCGGTAATCAATTAACAATGAAGGTTGATTGTGTATGGGAGGGACTTGGTGCTGGAGTGGAGGGTAAAGTGCAGTTAAAGCAGATCAATCTAGGCACATAATAAGCCTAATAACATGGCCCTAAGTGTGCTAAGAAATGATTCATGTTATCCTGCAGGTTTAGCTTTTTATACAGCTGTAATGGTTGGCAAAAGTGTCCGGATTGAACCCGGGTCTCCACACTCAGGCCAAGCATGCTAACCAATACACCAAAGCTTGACAGTTTGACCTTCCACTTACAACCTGGTTCAGTATGGTATACGTAGGGAGGAGTGACTACTTGGTGAGCCGCTCCCTACAGGTTGATGCATTAGGTATGTAGTGCATCCCTACACTGCTAACACAGAATTTCATCTGTATGATGTGTCACCTTTTTACTCAGACAATTTATTTGTTAATCAGGACACATCATTAATTATGCTCCATGGGCAAGGTAGATATTCTAAGACCCATGATAACTGGCCCAAGATGCATTGCACGGTAACCATGCTCTATTTCCATGGTAACTGTGTCGCACTAATTATGTGGTTATCATGGTGCCTCTGCTTTACATTGTGCTCTTTTATTCTCAGCAGCAGTGTGCAATGGCTGGTGTCAGTGGTATGCCGAGTGGTTGCAAACAAGTAGAGTCCCTTTACCTTACGTCGCACCACTTTTGGACTGTTTTATACCCAGCTCGTGCTGTGCAATAGCTTGGTGGCTGATTGTATACCGGGTGGCCCCAGGCGGTTAATTGGTTGTGTCAGGGAGGCAGTTAAGACAATGGCGATGAGGAACGCCTCACAAAGAGGACTGATAACGTAAAGGTAGAGCTGCGCTTGTAGCACGGTAGCTACAGGGGGCGGGGTAAGGATGAAGTCTTAATGTATGCATCCATCATGTCTATTTATCTGCCTCCTTGTACCCTGCCATTACAACCACTGCTACAACCAGTACAAGTTTGTACCCTGTACCCTGCCATTACAACCACTGCTACAGCCAGTACTTACAACTACAAGTTTGTACCCTGCCATTACAACCACTGCTACAACCAGTACTTACAACTACAAGTTTGTACTTGTACCCTGCCATTACAACCACTGCTACAGCCAGTACTTACAACTACAAGTTTGTACCCTGCCATTACAACCACTGCTACAACCAGTACTTACAACTACAAGTTTGTACTTGTACCCTGCCATTACAACCACTGCTACAACCAGTACTTACAACTACAAGTTTGTACATGTACCCTGCCATTACAACCACTGCTACAGCCAGTACTTACAACTACAAGTTTGTACATGTACCCTGCCATTACAACCATTGCTACAACCAGTACTTACAACTACAAGTTTGTACATGTACCCAGCCATTACAACCACTGCTACAACCAGTACTTACAACTACAAGTTTGTACTTGTACCCTGCCATTACAACCACTGCTACAGCCAGTACTTACAACTACAAGTTTGTACCCTGTACCCTGCCATTACAACCACTGCTACAACCAGTACTTACAACTACAAGTTTGTACATGTACCCTGCCATTACAACCACTGCTACAACCAGTACTTACAACTACAAGTTTTTACCCTGTACCCTGTCATTACAACCACTGCTACAACCAGTACTTACAACTACAAGTTTGTACCCTGTACCCTGCCATTACAACCACTGCTACAACCAGTACTTACAACTACAAGTTTGTACATGTACCCTGCCATTACAACCACTGCTACAACCAGTACTTACAACTACAAGTTTTTACCCTGTACCCTGTCATTACAACCACTGCTACAACCAGTACTTACAACTACAAGTTTGTACCCTGCCATTACAACCACTGCTACAACCAGTACTTACAACTACAAGTTTGCACCCTGCCATTACAACCACTGCTACAACCAGTACTTACAACTACAAGTTTGTACCCTGCCATTACAACCACTGCTACAACCAGTACTTACAACTACAAGTTTGTACCCTGCCATTACAACCACTGCTACAACCAGTACTTACAACTACAAGTTTGTACCCTGCCATTACAACCACTGCTACAACCAGTACTTACAACTACAAGTTTGTACCCTGCCATTACAACCACTGCTACAACCAGTACTTACAACTACAAGTTTGTACCCTGTACCCTGTCATTACAACCACTGCTACAACCAGTACTTACAACTACAAGTTTGTACCCTGTACCCTGCCATTACAACCACTGCTACAACCAGTACTTACAACTACAAGTTTGTACCCTGCCATTACAACCACTGCTACAACCAGTACTTACAACTACAAGTTTGTACCCTGCCATTACAACCACTGCTACAACCAGTACTTACAACTACAAGTTTGTACCCTGCCATTACAACCACTGCTACAACCAGTACTTACAACTACAAGTTTGTACATGTACCCTGCCATTACAACCACTGCTACAACCAGTACTTACAACTACAAGTTTTTACCCTGTACCCTGTCATTACAACCACTGCTACAACCAGTACTTACAACTACAAGTTTGTACCCTGTACCCTGCCATTACAACCACTGCTACAACCAGTACTTACAACTACAAGTTTGTACCCTGCCATTACAACCACTTTTACAACCAGTACTTACAACTACAAGTTTGTACCCTGCCATTACAACCACTGCTACAACCAGTACTTACAACTACAAGTTTGTACCCTGCCATTACAACCACTGCTACAACCAGTACTTACAACTACAAGTTTGTACCCTGCCATTACAACCACTGCTACAACCAGTACTTACAACTACAAGTTTGTACCCTGCCATTACAACCACTGCTACAACCAGTACTTACAACTACAAGTTTGTACCCTGCCATTACAACCACTGCTACAACCAGTACTTACAACTACAAGTTTGTACCCTGCCATTACAACCACTGCTACAACCAGTACTTACAACTACAAGTTTGTACCCTGCCATTACAACCACTGCTACAACCAGTACTTACAACTACAAGTTTGTACCCTGTACCCTGTCATTACAACCACTGCTACAACCAGTATTTACAACTACAAGTTTTTACCCTGTACCCTGTCATTACAACCACTGCTACAACCAGTACTTACAACTACAAGTTTGTACCCTGCCATTACAACCACTGCTACAACCAGTACTTACAACTACAAGTTTGTACCCTGTACCCTGTCATTACAACCACTGCTACAACCAGTACTTACAACTACAAGTTTTTACCCTGTACCCTGTCATTACAACTACTGCTACAACCAGTACTTACAACTACAAGTTTATACCCTGCCATTACAACCACTGCTACAACCAGTACTTACAACTACAAGTTTGTACCCTGTACCCTGCCATTACAACCACTGCTACAACCAGTACTTACAACTACAAGTTTGTACATGTACCCTGCCATTACAACCACTGCTACAACCAGTACTTACAACTACAAGTTTTTACCCTGTACCCTGTCATTACAACCACTGCTACAACCAGTACTTACAACTACAAGTTTGTACATGTACCCTGCCATTACAACCACTGCTACAACCAGTACTTACAACTACAAGTTTGTTCGCTGCCATTACAACCACTTCTACAACTAGTAGTCTAGTAGTTACAACTACAAGTTTGCCCAAAGCCTCATGGGTGGGCGAAGTACTCTGAACACAAGCTTTCAAAAGTTATCAGGATGTTTCACTTATCAAAACAACTTTCCAAAGTCATCAATAACCATGGTTTTGGAAAGTGTAGTGGTAGAGATTAGTTAATCTGTTAAGGTCCAACCCATGCTGAATCATACTCATGATGCACCAATGTAGCGCTGACGAGTAACCTTCCACCACTCCATTGGTGCATCACTCAGCTTCTTTGTAAGTTTGCGAACCCCCATAGGAACAGCATGATGCAAGAATGCAGCACTGGCAAGTGCCATCCCCCAATGCTGAATTCATGCATCCATCAGAGATGTCAGTTGGGTATGGGCTCAACCTCTGAAAGTTTTGAGTGTTAGCAAAGCACCCATTTCCCTCAAAATATTATACTAAAAGCACCCATCTCATCTTCATTTCAACCTGTTCCCCTCATTAAAAAAACTTTAAAACCAACTCTAGATTGGTTAGTGATAGAAAAACAATTAAAAGACTGCATTTGAATTTCAGCCAATCAGAAGCCAGCTTAGATTCATGTCCTCTGAAATGGGATTTCAGAGGTCCTCTGGTCTCTGAAAGGTGGTTTGTCTAGAAAAGGCTAGAGGGCAGCACAAGGCATGCTTAATTTCACCTGCTGAAGCCTGAACTATGCTCAGCCGTATGCTCCATAGAAGTAGAAAGGGCATGTTGTAAGGGTATCTATGATTAATGTAATTCCCTCTATCTATATCATGACCACAAGATGGAAGTAGCCTCTGAGAATAGACAGACCTCCGAAGGTCTGACATCTCTGATCCATGCACTCTGTGGCTTTGATGGGGTTGAATTATGAACTAAATCTTACTGAGTTCCATATTAACTATTGCATGATATATTTCCACGTTACAGTTTCTATTCCTAAGGGGCATATGAGTAAGGTTAAAAATATATCAAAAACAGGATGAATAGCCACAGGGTTGAGCAGCAGCACAGAGGAATCATACAGTACAATATAATTTTACACATTACTATTTAAGGAATTGCCAAAGGGCATATCTTTGTGAATAACAAATGAAGTAATACACTAATCCATGAGTACTCAATCATTTCTTTCCGCATGGATATGTACTGCAAGTGTCCCCGGGGGAATTTTCACGATGGCCGACACTTTATGGAAATGTCAATTGGTAACGAGGCGGAGACTAATGCACCACTTGGTGGGAGGGAGTAAAGTGGACTTACCTAGCTTTAGTGAGACTCAAGGGAGGAGGGGTATGAGAAGAGGGAGCATGGGAGGGAGTGGGGGAAGGGAAGAGGGAAAGTGTTAAGTTGGGGAGGCTATGGGGAGTGTGTGGTTATACTGTTACTATACAGCGTCCAGTACCTTCTGACAGGCAGTAACTAAAGCAGTTGGAGGTCTCAGTGCCCCTACTGGCTGTAATAGAGTTTTATAAGGTGCATTCCTAATTACACTGGAATGAACTAGGCTATGTGTAGGTCTAGACACACTGACAAGCAAAGCTTTGTGATTAGTAGCATTTTGAAAGGACATCATGCAACATTACTGAGTTTCCAAAGTATGAGACAATATTGTAGATAATAGAGGAGTGAATGCCATGTAAGGAGTATGTGGGGTATATGCAGGAGTATGGCAATGTGGGCGGAGCGCGTGGGTCTGCGGGGGGTCGGGGCGTGTCTGGTGCCCACCCTACATCACCACCTAATGGTATTTGGCCGTTAAGGCGCTACGTAAGATGCCCATTAATCAGTGCGGGTGTTATTTCATACCCAGCCTTAAAGCAATAAGGTATAAGCCACCATTAGCCCCAAAACCTGCCTGCACTAATGCCTTACAGCCACCTAAGCCTTTCCGCACCCTCCATGGACAGCATGATGCACCAATAACTTCAGATGTCATGATGCAGTGATTCAGCACGTCGAGTTACTCACCAGAACTGCATTGGTGGATCATAGTGATCATTCGGGTGTGTATCAACCCTTAATTACTCATTACTCCACACAGCTGTACCCTTGTTTAATGACAAAAAAAAACAGCATTTTTTTGGCCATTAACACACTTCACGGTACTTCAAGTGCTCAAAAGCCACCCAGGCCGTGGGCCCTTTGTCGAAGGACCACAAACCAGTGTAGCAGCTTTTATATAAGAGGCGCTCATTACGGGGAACATGTTGGTGAGAGCACCATTATCAAACATGTAACCCCATGTTAACTCCACCTTTATACATTCATTCCCCATTTCTGTCAGTATTTTATCTATTTGTTATCTCGCTTTTGCCCCTGAGACCGCCAATGCCTATGTGTGTGTGGCATACCAGGTTCTATCTCCCACCAACTATGATGGGCAAATACTGAATAGGTTTGATCTGTCGATCTGCACACCCCATATGCAGTAACATGTTGCAACCTGCACGCCTGGTCACATGAATGTATTAAATGCAGTGGATTTGAACACTTTTTGAATAAAGTTTACATGAAATAAATACAGAGATGGACACAAGATGAACACTATATGCGTTGGCTTTACAGGGAAATTTCAAAGCCACCCTCTAAGAACAAATCTGGGTGTAAACCATGCCTAAAGTTCATGTTCATATGCCCATGTGCCTGTGTTACCCTGAGTCTACATAGAGCAGGACCAGGGGTGAAGAACCCTAGGTGTAGGCAACATGTGTAAACTGCACACCCGTGTTGGCCATCACCAGGGTGCACGTGGCTGCCCCTACCAACCACAGCAGGCACTAGACCCCCCACATGCTGATTTCCTCAGGGAACAATCCAGAAAGAGGCTGAAATAAAGGACCTGGAGCTGTTGTTAGTCCTGCAGTAACAGGCACTAGGGCCTAATTCAGTTATAGTCTGCCACGGTCTACAGTGGGCGATATCTACTATGTCAATCTCTACATGGATTTGAAATACAAGGTTGCTGGGGGCAGCATGTGCAGGGGAGTCATAGTTTCTCAAGATGGCACTAGGTAAACAATGACAGACACCAGTCATGCCTTGGTGCCTGTTGAGAAAGAACTAGTCACTCTGCTCTACTGGAGTGTGATCCATGGGGCCCCCAAGGCTGCGTATAATAATGGGCATGGCGTTATTAGCCTAATTTAATATTGATCATGGGGGCCTTGACATACTGTGGGTTGGCAGCGGGAAGTGGCCGCGAGGCCCTGATTCACGTAGCTGTAGGGCCTTAAAGGTACCCCTCCTCTCTGTGTGTATGGTATCTTACTGCCTTCAGGCATGGGACTGGGGTTTGAAGGAATTTCCAAGACGATGCTAAAACTCCTCTTCCAGGAGGTATTTGAGCGCAATTTCATGGGATGAGGCCCCTCAAATATATAATACCCCCCAGTTTTCATGTTCAAGTTGCTTGATATACCATGGTATTTATTTGAGTGTCTAAGCTGAAGGCATGATGTAGTCTGGTAACTATTTTGGCAACTTATTTCACTTTGTTCTTATTTTTTATATATATCCCTTACTTCACACTTTCCTACGCCTGACTTTTCCTCCTTCTCTATGATTAGAAATGCTATTGCATATATAAGCAATGCTGTAGCCAAAACCTGTCAATTTGTCTAACATAAGATTCGAGTCATACTTGGCTTCACATGCATGTCATGCAACTGCTACTTGATGAAAGCAAAATATTATGTCATGGGAATACACTCATTGTTTCTCAGCTGTTTCTTATTGAATATTTGATCCTGGTCGACTCAATATCTAATTGTGATGCCACACAATATGAAGGCACTGCGGAATGTATCTAATGTTGTAACTTACAAGGAGAGTGTCTGGCCACATCTCGTACATGGCTCGTTCATCTAGCGCCTCCATGGCCGTTGTGCCCAGCCGCGCATGTCCATTAAACCTGCAAAACATGAACAGTAACCATGACAACATGTTAAGGATGATGGCAACCAAATATTGGAGGCAACTAAGGGAGGCTTTTTGTACACCTTTCATTGTTTTATTAAGTAGCATCAGTAAATGGCCCATATCCTTCTTCAGGACTCCAAATGAATGCACTGATTTGATTCAACGACAAAAATACAAGGTGTTTTAAAGCATTATGAGGATCAAAATATGAACTTATAGAGTACTTACATGACAAAATAGATGCTGGTGAGTAGTTCAATCAGGAACTGAGAGCTGAGGGTGACTCGGCGCTCTGACACAAAGTGCACCCCGCGGCGCTGAGATCCACGACTTGATGTGGAGGAAAAGGAGTCATTGAGGTCCACAGAGTCCGAGTCGGTGTCTCCACCACCCTGCTCAAACCCCATCTTAGCCAACCTGTAACAGAAAAAGGGAGGAGGTAGGGTTAGAACAAGGAACAAGGAATACATTTCAGCAGCTTATATAGTGTATGAACTACAGAGTTTAACAAACACATTGTATAGGTGCAATCGAAGAGCATCCTGCTTACATGACAAGTGTTGGTTTGTAGGCTTGCTAATTTTGAATTAGTGTGCATAATAATATTAAATTCACCCCATTGCCCATAAAAAGTCATTTGAACTTGAAAAGGGTAAAAGTAAGGTTACTGTAATCTCCCGCGTATAAGGCGCATCTTATAGGCCAAACAAAATGCTGCTGGGTCTTATATGTGGGAGGTAAATTGCCTTGAGTTTGGGGTGCGCCTTATAGGGGGGGTATATTTTACTATAGAACAGTACTAAACTAACAAAAATCTGCCCTCAGAGGTGCGCCTTATATGTTATAACATACCTCCCTGAGTTGGGGGTGCGCCTTATAGGCGAGCTGCGCCTTTTACGCGAGAGATTACGGTAGTTCTGTATTGGACAGGCAATTGCACCCAGCAGAGGCCTACATAGATATCACATTATTCCACAACAGGGGGCCTGATGTTTACTGTGGTACCATGGTAACTGAAGGTCTTATGGTTACAGAAGGTACCATGGTTATACTTATCATGGTATGTCATGAGAGGCAGCCTGTTGTTTACCACAGTATGTGAGAAATGAGTGGTGGCATGTGGAAGGAAGGAGGCCTGAGGGGCAGGAGGCGGTGAGAGAGATTGGGGCGGGGGGACGGCCATTACTCCAGGTTAATTTACCCTGAGTTTCGTGCATTGAATGGAGCACCACCAGAAAATTGCTGACAAAAGATCAAGATTCATTTCGCATTGCGGCCAGCAACATTTATTTCAATTCTTTGTCGTTGCATACCATCCACTGGTCTCCAATGACCTCTGGTCACTCGAAGCAGAACCCAGGCAGAGAGAGGTGCACCTTTGATGTGTGGTGGTTTTTATTTATCTCCCTGGCAGAGAGTTGTAATCTCCTTTAGGGGAGGGTGGTTGAGGAGGGAGCTGGTGACAGGAACAACGTGCCGGGACGATTAAAACAGGGATAAAAGGTGAGCTGTGGTCAGCGGTAATCACCTGGGGTTGGGTAGAGACGGTGAGGAAGGAGAAATGTCTGAACCTAGGGGACACATATTTTAACACTGCCAACAGGGGAGGGGGCACTTAGCTTGTCACCATCGGGCCGACTGTCTGAGAAACCCCATGTCCACAACTAACACACAACACAGAATAACACCTATTGTCAAGAGGAATATGCTATTCTCATTATAATATCAAACAAAATGATAATTCCTCAAATGCCTATGTGATATGATAATTGCTTTCTGTGTTTTGAGTATATTGGTGATGTGTGCTGTTCATATAGTAAAGGAGTGTACCACCATTGACATAGTCTACGTGCATATTGGTTACATCACAACCTCCCACCACAGCACATATATCTTAAACTGGAAGTGAATTACGGAGCAGTAAGGGTGGCATCATTGAGTAGATGCACATAGCTCCTCCACTAACCACATCACTGTTGTACCTCACATTCTGGTTAATAAGTGGGTCTGCCAATGCACATCTCTGACAGGTTAAAGTCTACAGCAGAGGCATGCCTCGCCCAGCACTGCCTTGGTGCTTGACTTAAATAGCGGTTGACTTTACTGCATAAGTGAGTACCAACGGTGTCGATTGTACAGAGAGAACTTCCAACACTCCTGCTGCCTGGTGTCTCATACAGCAGGGCTACTGAGCGGGTGGCTGCAGGCCATTTGTTAATGAGATTTTCTGTTCATCGTTTGCCACCTTTGACCAGTGGCTGATGGATAGATATCAGGGTTGTTATTGGGAGCAGGCCTTCACTAATACTCTGCACACACACCAGGGGGCATATCAGTCTTTGTGGGATATGTACTGGTGTGATCGGCACCATCTTCTATAGTATAAAGCAGACCAGGGCCTTCGGCGCTGGGATTCTGGAAAGAAGGAAGTGATTTATTTTCATGTATAACCAATGGAACCCTGTTTGCTGTAAGGCCAAACTCTGCGGTATATAGATAGAACTAAACGACCGTGGTGTACGAGGTGGCCGATCCACCACGAGGGGGAGGATCAGCCACCGAGGACACCAGGGGAGTTTAGTTCTATATTTATTTTATGTTTTTAGAGTGTCTAATTAACTGAAAATTAGCAAAATCCGTTACCGTAGTGCCCCGTACGAGCGGCGGTCCGCCATTTTGAATGTTTACATGCGCCCAGATCGAGGCTGCAGTACTGGATCGGCGGCTGTGGTGGATCGAGACACGTTACGCCACTGGGGGTGTGGCGATCGGCCCTGCAATGCTATCTCTATGGTAAGAAGTTATTCACATAAAATAAATAGCGTTTATGTTCGCGCTCATTCTGCTTACACAATGTCCGGCCAGGGCTCCAGTGTAGCAGCCACTGAGCGCAGATCTGGAAGTAAAGCACCCTCTAGGGACACTGACCTGACCTACATTACACATTAACAGCAGTTGTACATATGATACCAAAAACTTCAATTTGAGACATTTAATCAAAATTCTGAAGTGACAGAATGTTTTTAAATGTGTTTTTTTTTCACCCCTTGTATGTATTTATTTGCCCTATTTATGCTGATTTTTTATGAACGTTTATATGAACCTTCTACCCCACAACATATGATTGAGTCCAAATGTGGTCCCACCAAGCCTCCTGCACAATCTTCTCTGGATTCTTTCACCAGATGCCACTTGGGGCCAGCATACATCCTTATGATGTAACACATAGCTTGTGACGTCACACCCGCACCATAGCTTTAAAGGTATTTGTAAAAAGTCCTATCCAAACTGGCCCCAATTTATTTATCAGTGGCGGATTTAGGAGGGGGGCGCATTCCCCAACTTTTTTCAAATTCTGGATCCGCCTCTGCCTATGATATACAAGGGGAGACTAGTGCAATGATGTAATATAGTTAGGCCTTGACAGACTAGGTGTGAAACAGAAGTATGACCTGTTACCGCGGGACTACAATGGGGACACTTGCTGGTTCGGTCTAAGGCCACTAGGTGGTAGCCTTCAGTCTGTGCCGTGTTGTCAAGGAGAAATGCACAACCTTAATCTGAAGTAACCAGGCCATCCATAACAGTGCAAGTACCTGCTTGTAGGGTACCCCTAACTATCAGTGGGCTGCTTGATTACCACTGTTTATATAGCCACCACCTATTTTAGGTCAGAGACATGTAGGCCCTAGTACTCACCCCTTGTACAATATTGGTTCTTATCCAAATCCAACTGTTTAGATGTAATGGCATGAACAATTATTCATATTATTTAGCCCTTGGGCATACTGTGCACATACCAAGCCATGGCCCCCAATCCCAGAAGCCCCCACTGTACAGCAATATGGGTAGAGGGCCATAGTAGTGTTATATGTTAGTACTGCCAGTGGCAGGCACCAGGGTGGCAGCTCATACACCAGTGGTGCCCCCTGGTGGCAGGCTTATCAGTAGCTGGTCATTATCCCCTTTTATCACCCACCCTCGCTAACCGTGCTGTGCCGCGATTAGATCACTTAACATCCCATACCCAGCCTACTCCCCCCTGCTTTACTCTCCTGCTTTTCACACTCTCTACACATGTGCTTGTGTCTACTACTCTGCTATGTCTCTTTCCTAATCGTACTTGTCTTCATGAGTGATCACTTATGGAATTCTGTAGTTTAGCATTATTCCCCTCTTCTACTTTGTCAAGTGTGTAGTCCCATCCCAGAGCCCCATAATTTGATCTGGTACCACTGAGATAACAGCTGTCATGATATGTACAAGTCCCATTCTAAAAAAGCCTTCGACCTTTAAGCATTGTTTAGAGCTTAGAGGGTTAATCTAATGAAAACATTAACAATACTTATGGAACATATGTCCTTGATGAAGCCTGCCATTCTTGATAGAACATGAAAAAATACAGGTTGTTGCAGAGATACAAGCGCCCCACCTAAGCCGGATGATGACAGTTCCCCTTCCCCCAGCCCCCACGTCCCTCCCCTACTCTGCCCAATATGGCCCAATTTACACCAGGTTTATCAGTAGGACCCCATGCAGTGGGCAGCAGGCTACACCATACATCTTTACCACCCTGGCTCCCACTGTAGGTGCTCAGTGGTCATTGCCACCCCAGCCTGCTCCATGATTGGGAGCCACTTGATTAGTGACATACAACACTGACAGGCTTAACTGCCAACCCCAAACCACTACAGGTCACCCAGCAATGTGCGCCTAAACCAACAGATGGCGCAAATCACACATTGAACTTGAACCACTCTGAGGACCGCCTAGTGGTTTAACAAACTATGTCTTCTGGTTGTCTTGATAAATGAGTACAGCCTTTACTGGTAGAGCTACATTCATGCATCCTACAGGGTGAATGAACTTCTACTGAATCAGCGCACTGAACCCGTGCATCACTCGTTAGCGAGTTACTGCGTGGGACGACAATGGTACATGAGGAGAACATGAACCTTGGGGCATCATGCAGCACTTACAGCATTAACAACATTGCTGAATTTCTCCTTTATGTTGTCCATCCATGAGTACTACAAATGCTATCAGCTTCCATAGCCTGAGTCCCAATAAGGGAGAGGTGACTTATCTTATGCTGCATAATGCGGAAAATGCTACTGCTATCATTGACCTATGTCACAGAGGAACCCATAAAAATTGGTGAGGTACATGAGTAAGTACAGGAGAGGGCACTAGGTGGCAGGCTAACAGGTAAGGCCTCTATATTTTGTGCACAGAGGAGTTCACACACCCCCTGATTTTGGTCTAACAGTGACTAGATTACAGAGTGTTATCTGGCTTATTTGAAGGACAATGAACTGGATGCCAAAAACAAACCGTCTGTAAAAAGATCAAGCTGAGCTATCTAGTCTATTGAATATGATTGATCAATTGGTATACCTTTCATGGTGCATACTGAACCCAATATTCACCATCCAATATTATTCGCATAACAGGGGTGTACCTAAGTATGACCTACAACACATATCTTATGGAGAAGTTATTTGATGCAAGCCCCTACAAGCTAATGAGTATTTAATGTGCATATGTGGATCAACACAGGAAAAGGGACCTCTGTGAGGGGCCTCCCGGGGGTCCCCTTCTATAGTTTATTTTGGTACAGGCAAACTCAAACATGTGTCTTAATTGGTGCTATTTACAGTGTGACCAGACAACCCTCTGCACCTGTACGGACTGATATTTCAGGACATGATCTATTTACAGACCCTAGTTTGCTAACAGCCCTGCCTACTCTTAGCTGGAGTGTGCAGGCCCAATTGTTACTCAGCCTGAACTAGCCTTGTCAAACTGCCTGCAGACACCAACTCCAAGATCACAGTTTCAGACACCATTCACACTACAAACTAGTGTTCCCAAAACACCCATATCCAATATTTCCAATTTGATTTTCTCAGCTTCTAGGTAACTTGAGACACTAAGAAAAATTGATTTGGACCATGGCTTGCATTGACAAACAGATATTCTGACATTGGAATTATTAGATGGATTCTAAAATTCCTCTCCTGTTCCTAACATGAGCCATGAACGCTTGTTGTGCTCCCACTACTCAATTAATGTCTGGTCTCAGAGGTTTCACTATTACTGCTTTAAGCCTTTAGTATGGCATGATGTCACATGCTGATGAGGCATGATGCACCAATGGATTACATAACTCACCAGAACTGCATTCATGCATTATGGACACCCCATGATGCATGAATGCAGCCATGGTGAGGAGCTCACCAGGGCTGCATTCATGCATCATGCTGACAATAGAGCATGTTGTATTAAGGCATTATGGGGCTGTTAAAGTGCTCTTGACACCGAATGGAGGCTTAGGGTGACGAGGGTCCCGGGGACGCACAGCTTCAGCGCCCATCACTGCCAATCTTGTCGTTCTCGCCTACCGGCTGATGCACTGGCTCCTCAATGATTCTCTTCGTTGTATGCCCACATTTTTCTCACAGCGTAAATTATGTAACTCCCACTGCCATATGGCTGCCTTTTTTCAGTCTGCAATTGCACAAATCTGTCAAAGGCACAAAAGAAACCCGTCATGGAAAGCATCCCCCCATTTCTCCCGCACCCATGGCTGCCATGCCTGTCATCACTCTTTTCTTCTATTATCGTAGCGGCCATTTTGTTTTTCCCTGGTGCACATGCGCTAATGATAAATGTCACTTCCGGTTCTTCCCTGTCGCTGCGGCTTTTCGTCGTGCTCCTCCCATTTCTCCAGGGAGCCAGAAGAGGAGAGAGGGGCTTTCCTTTTTTATGGGAGATCTTCTCCACTGGGTTTAGAAATAGCCTTGAAACTGTAATTTACTTTAAGTCACTGGCACTGACCTCGAAACAAAGGCCATTTCGCTACTTTCCCTCTTTCTATCACCATCTCTGGAATGGCAGCCTGGACTGAAGACCAGTTTATGCTGGCAGCCATTAAAGATAAGACTTTGATAATGGGAGAGATAATGGGGAATGAAGGGAAATCCATTTGAACCAGATTGAATGACTGCAGAGATCTAAATGCTATGATTGTAGTAATACAGCCCAGTGGTTGACTAGAACCTCACATCATTTTATATGACTCCAAGATCAAACTTTCAGAAATTTATTAAGTATATGAAGAGGTACAATGGCACTACAATATCAGAAATTTGAGGAATCTCCATGTTTATTAGTGATAATTCATGTATAGCATTTAAACACAATTACCTTGGTTGTTTTGTGTGTGTGTGTGTGTTTTTTTTTCTCTTAAAAAGATTCCAAACCATGCAATATGCTACGCTGTGGTAAAAAGAGACCAGCCCATTTACCTCTATGGCACAAGGTATTATTCCCTTCCAACCCTTATCCATACCAGCGTCTATTGAGCAATCAACGTCCCCCACAGGACGTCAAAACACGTCATTGACGTCATGAATTAGACGTGACGTGTGTCTCCATGGTGACCAATCAGATATATCATATGTGATGACATGTCCCGGACGTCTGTGCTGTCACTCTAAGGTGATGGAACACATTCCAGACTTCTTACATGTTCCTTATTTAAGACAATGGATTAAGAAAAGATGCAAGATGGGCCGATTGGGAGCGTAACCACCGTCAATAGATAAAACCTAGAGCTCTAAATCCCAAGAGTGACCGGCAGATACACATCCGACAAATCGATTGAATACTGGCAGGATAGTGACAGAACAATACTTGTTTTATGGATGCCTTTCTCCCAGATTTACTTTGTGTCTATATAATCATATAGACACTAAGTGGCAGAGATTATATCAGCTCTGATTTATAAAGACAGTTTAAGCCCATCCTTGTTCACCATGTTCTATTTGTTACCCACTCTGTGTTTCACTTACAGGGACACCACGATGCACTGTAAGGAACACTCACCAGCACTGCATTAGTGCATCATGGCGACACAGGGACATTAAAACACCTTTTTTTCACCAATACCAGCAGAAGACACATCTGGCTAGGACGCTGTCACCGCCATTAAAAACGCTCTCCTTCTAATTGAGGAATAACGCCTTCACAACTCGCTTGTTACGAAGAATGCACAGAGGGTGGGGGAGAAGTGCCATGGGTGAGAACACCATACTGCCCTTGAAGGGTCAATCTAGCTGCAGCTAATCTGGTTATGCAAATTCTATGAACCAGAAAGCTGAGGGCCATTTTAGTATGTAGAATCATCTGCTCTAAAAAATGGTGTAGAAAGCACTGTCACCGACTCTAACCCCCTCTGGCATCCGTGGGGAGAACTAGGTTTGAAGTGGGAGGAGACAGTGATGCCACCTGGTGACAGTCCTGGCCTCTGGCATCGTTTTCTCCCTCCCCAACAGGAGATGGGCCCATCAGCCATATTGGTTTTGTGCCTCCACCCAACGATTCTAAGGCTAGGGTGGAGGCTTTAGGGATAGCTCTCCTAGGGAGGCAGAAGGGAGGGAAAAAACTCCCTCCTTTAGAAAAGAGGAGAGGTTTTGTTAGACTTCAGTAAACATCCACAGGTTACAGAGAGGCACTGTCAGTGAGTAAATCTATGAGGTGGTAGACAGGTATACGTTAACAGCCTTTATGTTTTACCTTTCATTTCATGTTTGGAACAGTGGAATATGCACACCCCATAGACTTTACCTAGGATCTCACACCCCCTATAAGATAACCCATCTCTGTATCTCACGTCCATGACACTCCAAATTACCATCAAACATGTAAATAATTTATGCCATTTTGAAAAATAGTTTTGAACATTTCTGCCGAAAATGATATGGAATAAATGCAAGGCCTCGTGAAATAAACCTCAGTCACTCCCAATACTCGTGAACCTTTGCCTATTCATTACCAGGTTTAGATGCACAATGTCCTTGACTTGGCACAATGACTATTTAGAGGTTAACGAGACATTTTCAAGTATCAGATGCGTAGTAAGTACTACGCATAAATGCGTAATCGGTAAAGGAAGAGTTAACTTTTCCTTTACCGATTACGCATTTATGCGTAGTATTTGGTCGATTTTGAGTACCCTATAGCTATACTCAGTTCAAGAGCAGTTTCAAGCATGAGTTACACTATGGAGGGTGCCAATTTTTTTAGTCGACATCTAAGATGGCGGTCATTGCAACTTCATTAATGATTTTGAGGCTATAAAGTATTTTACCAAAGTATCAGTAAAAGAAAACCCGAATATGAACTTTTTGGAATGATTCATGGAGGGAATATAGTACACAATTCTGAAAATATTTTTGTTGAAATGTATCTGTATCATGTCGAATTAGCTGGCACTTTCTCACTGCTTCACAACCTAAAAAACTTGCTTCATCTGGTACACCATGGGTACTTTAGGCTGAAGCAGTAAAAAAGATCGCTGGTTAAATCTGGTAGGTTTAACCAGCGATCTACTAACCCATTTTTATATATAGTGTAAATAAGGGTTAGATGAGGAGGAATCCATCCCACCATATTGGATTTCTGTTTATCAACATACCGTCCAGTACGCCAAGAAAGACATTCAATTTCCACCATTTTATAGAGTATTTGTGTCCTCCCGGTTTTCACAGAACAAAGAATAGACCTTCTATTTAATCTTCCCAAGGTACAATAGATGATTTGAAGCCTATATTCCCTCAAAATGGCCATAATCCAATCACTACGTGTCAGCATTCCGAGAAGAAGGGTAGTACTTCGTCTATACACCAGATGGCGAGACTGCAGCACGACCGGGGAGGTTGACACTAAGGCAGAGACGCGCAGCCCGCTGTCCGCTATGATAAAGGATACGAGTTAACTCGCTGTCATGGTTTGTTTCGGTTTAGTGTCAACTTCATTCTAGCCGTGGTTAATCAAACGTTTTTTATCCTTAAACTTGAACGCAAACATATGCAAATCATCCATAACTATGGTATAAATGTGGATAAGGTATATCCCCTCTTTACAATAGATCCCCTCTAGCACCCCACCCCCCTCGCCCACCTACTAGGCACCAAGGCAGGTCTCTTCCGTTTGCCTCCGGTAACTGCTCCTTCTTTTATCCCTCACCTCTGGGAAAATCAATTAGAATTCTGGTGGTCCCCTGGCTGCTGCCACTACCGTGCTGACTGATAAAGGCCCACCTCTACAATACAGCTACCAGCGAAGGAGTCAGCTAGTTCTGTGTGAAGACACCAGGGGGAGTGGTTGGGCAGACTATTACAATATTCTACGGACATTCACGTCCTGAGAAGTATCCCTCTTACATTTAAAGCAGCCATTGTAGTTCAAAGCTGGTCACGTGGAATCTCATTAACATGCACCAACTCACTGGGCATCACATAGGAGGACAGCTGTACTAGTTGCAGCAGAGCTAGGGTGGGGGGCGGTATAGAGGGGCATCACTTATTGATTAAAACTATAGATTGCATATAGATTTTCCAGATACTACACAGCTCATCCCCAATACTTTCAGAAGTTCCATCTCTGCTGCTTGGGCAGTCTTCTGAGACGTGTCATACACCAATGGAAGATACCTTCAATGACAATATGCGTGAGTAGAGACAAGGGGCTGTGTACAAATGACGTCATGCAGGAGGGGGGGAGGGGGGGTCCCACTTGCCATGACCAAGCATGACAAGGGGGGGAGGGGGGGTCATGGGCTGCATGACATCATGTCATCAAGAAATCACAATATGCTTTGGTTTTGGCAAAAACAAAAACTTTTGTAAAAAGATTTTTAAAGGTAGGGAAGTTTAATGCATTCATCTGACATAAATTTATTACTTATAGGCCCTACATGCATGCATTCCTCAGATATCTCACTCAATGAGTGTCACTGCCATCAATGTCAGTGTAAAATCAAGGTGATGTCCAGGTCACTATAAGGGGGCACTAATACTCTATCCTACCTATACCAATTTAACCCTTTTTTGAAAAGGGCCACTGCTGCCCTCAGGATCTAAAAGATGCATCTAAAATACCCCTGAACTGCTCCTGTTGTCTCAGGGCAGCATCCATAGTCATCCACAGGCTTCTTTTTGAAAAGGTGTGATATTCCCCCCCCCCCTCCTTCTTGAGGTGTCAAGGGAGATGTAAAGGAGACCTCCCCCCAAGCTTACTCTCCACATCTTTGTCTGAATGGAACTCTATCGAACTCAACTTATTTGCAGATTCTAGAGTAAAATGCTGAGGTGACTCGATTGCTTTGTAAGATCACAAATTGGAACTATGATTGCAGTCGATGGTCTCCTGAGAATTTGCGAGGCCATTTGTGATGCTTTCTGAGTTTTTTTTCTATTAGGCCACTCACTAAGTTCAGAGTGTTCTCCCTGAAACCTATTTCTAGTACACTTGTATATGGTTAAAGTTACAGATTAAATCAATACATTCAATATATCAATACATTCAAGCTCTTGAACTATATGATCCTTAATAATAACTGTTCTTGATTTTCTCTTCGCTGACAAGTGTACAACTTTCACTGTAAAGAAGGCAGACTATTAACTGTATTGGACTATTGATCTAGACAGTTTTTAAGCCCTTTTGTGACAGGAAATACTTGTGTATGATCACTACCATAGTACTCCATGTATAACTATGTAATGGTACGAGTTCTTATATAACTTCAGTTTAATTTGAGATATGTCAATATCAAGTAAAACCAGACAAGTTACCGTAAACTCCCGTGTATAAGACGCATCCTCTAGGCCAAACAAAATGCTGGGGGGTCTTATAGGATGTACTGAAATTGGGGGTGCGTCTTATACGAGGGGTAATTTTACTATAGAAATGTACTGATCTTACAAATTTCAGCCTTAAAATGTGCATCTTATACGCGAAAATGCATGTGCTGAGTTTGGGGTGCGTCTTATACGCGTAGCGCGTCTTCTACGCGGGAGATTACGGTAGCTCGGGTTAGTGCAACCGGCACATAGCGGCCAGAGATCGAAGCGACCTCTGGTCCTACCAGTGGTAACCGCACCAATCAACCCGCCCTCTCGAATAGGGAGCTAACACTATATATAACGCTTTATGAGCCCCTACAACTACAAGGCACGGAAATGGTACATCCTGCATATAGGGACCCATACATTATATAAGCTGACAGTGTTTGGCATGTTTCTCTGTTCATTTGTTGATCAGTGCTAGTTCTTTTTTTTTCACTTTGCATGCATGTTATCCTTTATTGGCAATTCACACCCACTATATGTCCCTTTGAACCATTTTAATTTGTTTATAGCGTATAGGCCTTCACTATTCATGCACTTTGGGGGGGGGGGTATCTCTCTGCATGACGTCATGCTGAGGGGGGGGGGTCAAGTGTTGTATGACGAAACATGACAAGGGGGGAGGGGGGGTCAAAAATGGTCCAAAAATGCATGACGTCATTTGTACACAGCCCCCAAAACTTGTACAATATGGCAACCAAGCCACTGTAACAGACTCTAACCTCACAATATCATGGCCTGTTATATCACAGACTAAGGCGATGGGTCTCACTGGGATCTCTCCGTCTCACAAGATTTGAATCAGTGAGTTTTACATTTTATCTTAATCTGGTCGCTTTGTGAGACAGCGACGACTGATTGCTGAGACTAATCCTTCTCCTGTGGAAGTACTCTATCTTAGATAACACATAAATATCTACATGGACTCTAAACTAAACTTTTATTGTAGTTGGAGATATGACGGGAATAGCAAGGACCACCACTGCATCAGGCCGTCAATGGTGATGCATGATGCACGAATCACATTCTGGTAGGTTTACTGCACCATGCTGACTGAGGGAATGTATCAACACTATGGGGTTTGTATGATGCACGTTCTGGTAGGTTTACTGCATCATGCTGACTGAGGGAATGTATCAACACTATGGGGTTTGTATGATGTACGTTCTGGTAGGTTTACTGCACCATGCTGACTGAGGGAATGTATCAACACTATTGGGTTTGTATGATGCACGTTCTGGTAGGTTTACTGCACCATGCTGACTGAGGGAGTGTATTGACCCTATGGGGTTTGTATGATGCACGTTCTGGTAGGTTTACTGCACCATGCTGACTGAGGGAATGTATCAACACTATGGGGTTTGTATGATGCACGTTCTGGTAGGTTTACTGCACCATGCTGACTGAGGGAATGTATCAACACTATGGGGTTTGTATGATGCACGTTCTGGTAGGTTTACTGCACCATGCTGACTGAGGGAGTGTATCAACACTATGGGGTTTGTATGATGCACGTTCTGGTAGGTTTACTGCATCATGCTGACTGAGGGAATGTATCAACACTATGGGGTTTGTATGATGCATGTTCTGGTAGGTTTACTGC
The DNA here is from genome assembly GCA_949317995.1 of Acholoe squamosa. Lineage (NCBI taxonomy): Eukaryota > Metazoa > Annelida > Polychaeta > Phyllodocida > Polynoidae > Acholoe > Acholoe squamosa. Next base: position 11,370,421 of record OX439051.1, on the reverse strand, counting down.
ATCATGCTGACTGAGGGAATGTATCAACACTATGGGGTTTGTATGATGTACGTTCTGGTAGGTTTACTGCACCATGCTGACTGAGGGAATGTATCAACACTATGGGGTTTGTATGATGCACGTTCTGGTAGGTTTACTGCACCATGCTGACTGAGGGAATGTATCAACCCTATGGGGTTTGTATGATGCACGTTCTGGTAGGTTTACTGCACCATGCTGACTGAGGGAATGTATCAACACTATGGGGTTTGTATGATGTACGTTCTGGTAGGTTTACTGCACCATGCTGACTGAGGGAATGTATCAACACTATGGGGTTTGTATGATGCACGTTCTGGTAGGTTTACTGCACCATGCTGACTGAGGGAATGTATCAACACTATGGGGTTTGTATGATGCACGTTCTGGTAGGTTTACTGCACCATGCTGACTGAGGGAATGTATCAACACTATGGGGTTTGTATGATGTACGTTCTGGTAGGTTTACTGCATCATGCTGACTGAGATAGTGTATCAACACTATGGGGTTTGTATGATGCACATTCTGGTAGGTTTACTGCACCATGCTGACTGAGGGAATGTATCAACACTATGGGGTTTGTATGATGCAAGTTCTGGTAGGTTTACTGCATCATGCTGACTGAGATAGTGTATCAACACTATGGGGTTTGTATGATGCACGTTCTGGTAGGTTTACTGCATCATGCTGACTGAGATAGTGTATCAACACTATGGGGTTTGTATGATGCACATTCTGGTAGGTTTACTGCACCATGCTGACTGAGGGAATGTATCAACACTATGGGGTTTGTATGATGCACGTTCTGGTAGGTTTACTGCATCATGCTGACTGAGGGAGTGTATTGACCCTATGGGGTTTGTATGATGCACATTCTGGTAGGTTTACTGCACCATGCTGACTGAGGGAATGTATCAACACTATGGGGTTTGTATGATGCATGTTCTGGTAGGTTTACTGCATCATGCTGACTGAGGGAGTGTATCAACACTATGGGGTTTGTATGATGTATGGCTGTAGCCATGGCAGGTTACTCCATCATCCCAAATTGTGGGTATGATATTCCAGTTCATCAACCATTCAATTGTTAATTTTGCACACCAAATGCAGCCATCCTGATGCAGTGTTCAAGCAGCATTGCATTGCTTGCACAGCATTGCTAAATCATGACTGCAAATGAAGCATTGAGGCATCATACAGCTATATATAAATAGGGTTAATGGGGGGAGAGGGGACCAGTCTGACAGAAATAGAAGTGGGGCTAGTGGTGGAAGGGGCTGTCATTAAAACAGCATCAAGTGGTGTATTTATACTTCTACTACATACATCGTGCGTCAGAAGCACAGAGCTAGATGGGTGTTTCTATTTGTGTCCGTATGGATAGCCCTATACTAAGTGCTCACTATGTACCTCCATACGGCCGTCCCTATACTAAGCATTCACTATGTACCTTCATACAGCTGTCCCTATATGAACATACTACATGAGGCGCTTACTATTTGTGTCCGTACAGCTATCCCCATACTAAGCGTTCACTATGTACCTCCATACGGCCGTCCCTATGGGACTCAAGTCTCTGTATTTCCCCAGACATCCATACATCCGCTATGTGTCTTCCCCATTTTCTCAGACTTATGACAACCCCTGGGTCTGGCTGTACAGAGTTTGTTACAGACTAGTTGGGTAATGTCTCAAACAGTATATCATAATGGCACTATTGCACCTCATTGGTCCATCATGATGGCCAAATATTTATGCATCAACTGCACCAAGGTCAGCATGATGCTTCACTCGAATGTATAGCTACATTCATGCGTCATGCTAACAAAATGGAGAAAGATCTATGCAAGCTGGCCCCCAGCTTGCATAGGTACATGGCGATTGACATGGCTAGGCTTTAACAGACCGAATACAGAAGCATAACATGCTGGTACAACAGGACTATCTGTAACACAGACTACTGCCTCCCAGGAGGCATTGCGCCTGTCTAATAGGGTCATGTGACCAGGGGTCACGTGATCCCTCTGGATGATACATCTGCACTGAGGATGATAAGTCTTCACGATATTGACATCACACAGAATATAAGAGTCATTTCAACTCTTTGATTCTATATATATATATTTCATCTGAAAATAAAGCGGGCTTCCCTAGCCCAGTTAAAAGGGCCTATTTCTCCTCTTTCCTATCCCCTCGGATGTGTGTGGTGCACACATGCCCGGGCACTGACACATTCCTCTTGTGAAATTGTGTAATGTAGTTCTTGCCATGAATATGACCTTAGTTGTCGAAATGGCGTTAAACCTCTATTACTCTCTCTCTCTGAAAGTAAAGTGTTCCCATGTTCAAGCAAGAAGTCAATCAGATTAAGGAGAGAGGTTGGACATAGGGTAACACTGAAGACCCCCACTGCACTCCTTACTTTGAGGCACCACATCTAAAGTGCATTAAATCAAAACACATCAGTTCTGGTTCTCTAGGAGGAAGATGGTGCTGAGTTCTCAGAGACAAGGGGTGGAGAGATGTTAATGCTTTAGATGGACTTATATAAGGGAGCTATACTCATGTTGTTCAGCATTGATTGTTTTAATTGCTGACCATATTGTCCAAGAGGACATTGTGACCAATAGCGACAGAGCTGTGGGGACCACACTTTTCTGGGTTGGCCATATAGATTATATACAGATTATAATCACAGCTTTTCGCACTTTTTCTATGCCACTGCTGTCTGGGAAGACAGGCAGCAAGCCAAACCTATAAGCCATTTATGCAGGCAGCCAATCTGTCCCCCAAGGCCATTACATCAGGCAGCCAATCTGTCCCCCAAGGCCATTACATCAGGCAGTCATCCTGTCCCCCAAGGTCATTACATCAGGCAGACATTCTGTCCCCCAAGGCCATTACATCAGGCAGCCATCCTGTCCCCCAAGGTCATTACATCAGGCAGCCAATCTGTCCCCCAAGGTCATTACATCAGGCAGCCATCCTGTCCCCCAAGGTCATTACATCAGGCAGCCATCCTGTCCCCTAAGGTCATTACATCAGGCAGCCAATCTGTCCCCCAAGGTCATTACATCAGGCAGCCATCCTGTCCCCCAAGGTCATTACATCAGGCAGTCATCCTGTCCCCTAAGGTCATTACATCAGGCAGCCAATCTGTCCCCCAAGGCCATTACATCAGGCAGCCATCCTGTCCCCGAAGGTCATTACATCAGGCAGCCATCCTGTTCCCTAAGGTCAATCACATCAGGCAGCCAATCTGTCCCCCAAGGTCATTACATCAGGCAGTCATCCTGTCCCCCAAGGTCATTACATCAGGCAGCCATCCTGTCCCCTAAGGTCATTACATCAGGCAGCCATCCTGTTCCTCAAGGTCATTACATCAGGCAGCCAATCTGTCCCCCAAGGTCATTACATCAGGCAGCCATCCTGTCCCCTAAGGTCATTACATCAGGCAGCCATCCTGTCCCCCAAGGTCATTACATCAGGCAGCCATCCTGTCCCCCAAGGTCATTACACCAGGCAGCCAATCTGTCCCCCAAGGTCATTACATCAGGCAGCCATCCTGTCCCCCAAGGTCATTACATCAGGCAGCCATCCTGTCCCCCAAGGTCATTACATCAGGCAGCCAATCTGTCCCCCAAGGTCATTACATCAGGCAGTCATCCTGTCCCCTAAGGTCATTACATCAGGCAGCCAATCTGTCCCCCAAGGTCATCACATCAGGCAGTCATCCTGTCCCCCTAGGTCATTACATCAGGCAGCCAATCTGTCCCCGAAGGTCATTACATCAGGCAGCTATCCTGTCCCCTAAGGTCATTACATCAAGCAGCCATCCTGTCCCCCAAGGTCATTACATCAGGCAGCCAATCTGTCCCCCAAGGTCATTACATCAGGCAGCCAATCTGTCCCCCAAGGTCATTACATCAGGCAGCCAATCTGTCCCCCAAGGTCATTACATCAGGCAGCCATCCTGTCCCCCAAGGTCATTACATCAGGCAGCCAATCTGTCCTCCAAGGTCATTACATCAGGCAGCCATCCTGTCCCCCAAGGTCATTACATCAGGCAGCCATCCTGTCCCCCAAGGTTATTACATCAGGCAGTCATCCTGTCCCCCAAGGTCATTACATCAGGCAGCCATCCTGTCCCCTAAGGCAGCCATCCTGTCCTCCAAGGTCATTACATCAGGCAGACATCCTGTCCCCCAAGGTCATTACATCAGGCAGCCAATCTGTCCCCCAAGGTCATTACATCAGGCAGCCAATCTGTCCCCCAAGGTCATTACATCAGGCAAGCATCCTGTCCCCCAAGGTCATTACATGAGGCAGGCATCCTGTCCCCCAAGGTCATTACATGAGGCAGTCATCCTGTCCCCCAAGGTCATTACATCAGGCAGCCATCCTGTCCCCTAAGGTCATTACATCAGGCAGCCATCCTGTCCTCCAAGGTCATTACATCAGGCAGACATCCTTTCCCCCAAGGTCATTACATCAGGCAGCCAATCTGTCCCCCAAGGTCATTACATCAGGCAGCCAATCTGTCCCCCAAGGACATTACATCAGGCAGCCATCTTGGCCCCAAGGACATTACATCAGGCAGCCATCTTGTGCCCCAAGGACATTACGTCAGGCAGCCATGTAGCTCTAAAATACAATACAACAGGAGGCGGCAGTCTTTCAGACAGTGATACAGCAATCAATTCTGCAGACGCCAGGCTTGTGTACAGGTAAAAGCCAACAATGTCTTCTATTACAGCCCATGTTGTACTGTCATTGATTTGGCTACAAGAGGGATTGATGAGATGGCCAAGTAGACTAGATCTGACATGAAATGTGTGGCCCAGCTCATTACAGATTTGCTTTACCTTTCATAACATGTTTATTTCATACACATAAAAGGTTAATGTGAAATGCTGGAAAAAGGTGTGTACTTGTAATTAAGCTCTGTTCCCGCCAATTAGAGAATGACCTTGAATACATTACTGTATTACCTTGAGAAAATGATCTCTGACCTACCAGTACAAAGGAGCGGTTGGTGAGCAAGTCATGGAGAGGGAGGTGAGGCAGGTAGAGACTCGGACAGGTCTCAAAGCACGTTCACCGGTGATAATGTCACCTTTTTTTCTAAATGACACTAATTCTCTCGTTACCATAGCTACAGCAAGCAGCTACAGGAAGTGACAGGAGGTGAGGTGTGCAGGTGCGGTGACGACTTCCGGTATTTCAGTTGTGTGAGGTGTTAGAGGGGAGTGGCAGCTGAGGGAGCTGATGTCTTAGACACATGACGACCGCCATGTCTGGGACCAATATACAAGGACTATAACACTTCACGTATAGCACATCAACCTATTAAAACAGGAAAAGTGGGGCAACAAAGGGCGTGAATCACATAAAAAAGCCTTTATGAAAAATAGTGGCCTCCAAAAATAAATGAAAAGTTTAATGCTATCCTGAAAGGATTAGACACTGAAGGCTTGGAAGGTGCTGGAGAATGGCCACTCTGTCTTTGAAGACCACTCAAATTCTATATTAATCATTACAGAACACAAAGTGAGGGTATGTGGGGTAAATAAGGGTTGACATCATCAGGGTACAGCCCGGGTTATTGAAGTATTGTATTAGCCGCACTGGTGGACAAATAGGATATCACTGCTGGTGGGAACGTACCATGGCAATGTACAATACTGATCTACTGTAGAAGCCCATTTAAGTGGTAGGGCTTCACATAAACACTTGACATCAATCTTAAGCACAAAAACCATATTCAAATAAGCACTGGGCTCAATGAAGAGCTGGGGTAGAAGGCCATTGAAATTTATAAATGCCTGAGTTCTTAAACAGGCCACTATGGTAAGATACAGGGAACAAAATGTCAGTGCTGAGATTGTAATCATATACAGCCTACAGCTACTTGGCTGAGGTAAATGAAGCCATGTACATGCATAAAGTACCACAGGGTGTTAAGGGCCATGGCCCCCACCTGGTTCCATTCCCGCTCACCAGGGGGTAGGGGCACGGTGTGCATTTCAGTGTCGCAGGTAATGTTAGGATCGATAACAAAAATCAGCCTTGATTTATCATACATGATCGGGCCGCCCCCACTACACCCAGAACATTCATTATGCATGGTGCGGGGCCCCTAAGACAGATGGTGCTGGGTGGTGGTGGAGCGGAACCGAGGCGCGGAGACGCCATCAGCATCCATCATGGCCACCACCTGCAGGGACCAGAATGAGGCTCTGACACCCAGAGTGAGGCTAAGATGGTGGACGGTGTCCGCCTGGTGGACAATGCTTGAAGTTGAACATGAGGAGGGGCTGAAGGAGAGGATGAATTACAATGAAGGAAAAGAAGATTGGGAAAGATAGGGGAAACTTGGAGTGCGAGGAGTAAGGAAGGAAAGTCTGGAGGCAGTGGACAGTTGTACTGAGTGAGACATAGACAGGAGTGTTGGGTTTAAAACTGGAGAGAAGTGTGAATGGAGGCCTAGGTGATAGATAAGGGGTTGGTACTTTCAGAAGGGTATGAATATGGACTAACTATGGTTGTGATCCCAGGGTTGGGCCTTCCTTTCCCTTAGACAACAGTGAGTGGAGAACTGATGGATGCAAAATGATTGCAATAACTCAAGGATTCAAAGATCTCTGAGAAATCTTTAGTGAAAACCCAACATTCTATTATTCCTCACACCCTGCTTTGTTAAAAATGACCATTCAGTAAGATAGAAGGCAGTGAGCCGGTATGTGTGTATGTGTGTTTGTGTGTGTGTGTGTGTGTGTGTGTGTGTGTGTGTGTGTGTGTGTGTGTGTGTGTGTGTGTGTGTGTGTGTGTTGGGGGGTGGGTCAGTTGGCAGGTGTGGAGGAGATTGCCCCGTGTCACGCTGACCTTAAGACAAAGGCCGCTACCCAATGACTCGACGTAAACTATCCCTGAGACACCTCCTACCCATAATGCACTGCTCCAACCTCCATCTGGGAACTTCCTGCCTGTGTGGTAACACATATTCACAGAAAACATTTCTTTTTGTGAAATATTTTTGTTTTTACAAATCTGTCTTTGTTTCAGCTATAAAGATACACATATCTGTTATCAGTCCTGTAACATCAACATTAAGATGCCCCCCATTCCTCATGCCCCCATGTAGACTAGGACTTACTTAGGGGTGAAATTTACCCCCAGACTCCGGCTGCAGAGGTTCATAACTCAGCTACACTAGTCTAGTGAAAGGTTGACCCTACAGTCAGGTATGGGGGACTACTTTGTGTGTGTGTAAGTATACAGTAGAGTAGCACTGATGGATGGATACCTTAGAGCCTGGAGTAGTGAGTAGGCAGGTAGGTGAGGTGACATAAAGTAGCCGCCTCACCCTGTGTTCCGCTACTACCCCTGCTTTACTACCCTATAACTGCCCCCTGGTGGACGGCTATCCGCAATACCATTGTCGTGTGGAGGCTGACTACGGGTGCTGCCATTTTTGGGGGACACAGCAACAAACGCCCAAACAGGACGTAGACCTGTGTGAGTTTTATTATGATTCTCAGTGTGGGGAGGTTCTGGGGAAACAGCCTTTTAATTTTTCAAGCCAGATGGCACAGTAAGTCTTAACACCTTGATGTTAAATGTACTGTTGTGGTCGGAGTGGGTGGATCTGAAAGTGGCATCATTTATCCTCCCAGCTGGAAAACAAGCACTCCGATAGCTACCCGTGAACCGGTCTCCATACTAATTAACTGCGGCTGCCTACTAGCTACTTTATGAACTCAAAACCAGGCAAATGCCCTGCAATAATAATTGCCTCATAGTACACACTAATAAAAACACAAAGGGTAGACTGACAAAAACAGCAGTCTGGACAAAAAAAAAGAGAGAACACAAATGAATATAAAACTCAGTTGGCCATTGGCCGGGAGGTGAAAATCCTGTGCTGTCTGCGAAAAAGGTCATGTTAGTGAAAAAAGTGGCTGCAAATAGTGGTTTGTATTTGCTGTATTTGGCTGGAGGTCAGGTTCTTTAGTTCTGCCTTTGTGGATTCCTAATAAGGTGCAAGCTGCATCAATAGTTTTAGACATTCATGCCTGTTTAGTTTATTTTGCGTTGCCTGACTTAAAAGAATTTACAAAACAACCTGTCATATCATTAACACTGATCTGTTTTATTTTATTTTCTTACATTGGGTGCAACCTGGTACACTAAAAAAGTATATATACTGGTCCAGCATAACTTCTGATCAATGTGATATCAAATATGCTTAGGAAACAAGGCTATAAAAGGCATTAGGAGTGGAGCTGTGATTGCTTGTGATTGTCAAAATTACAAGGAGTAGCTGTTCTCATTATGGTGAGGAAGCATGACCAGGTTTTTAATTGTAAAGAATGTGCTTTTCACCATATCATGCTGTAGTGTCTACAGTCAGTAAATCCACTTAGAACCGGGACTTAAGGACATGCTTCATTTTCATCGCATCCCATCAAGAGCTGCCTGAAAAACTGGCTGACATTTTGAGACCGATGAGCTGTGTGGAGAATTTGCGACTGAGGGAGAAAACACCAACGCTTCCATCTTAATTATTCCTCGCTGTTAGCAAAATGAGCTTGACTTGAAAATAATAGGTTAAATCTGCAATCCCTTTTTGTCTGCTACTGAATGACTCAGCATAAAGTGAGTGATAATAGGGAGAAATAATGGCAAGCATTACTAACCAGTGCTGTGACCTGCTGTTGATGGTATCTTGACATTACACAGCCTGACTGTCACTAGTGTGTGGTGCATCATAGTCATGAATACTGAATGTTATTGTTTTATCTTATCCTATCATTAAAATACTCCCTATTCAATGTAGAACCTACAATGAAGATTTTAAACTACTGCCCATATCTAAATGTGTGTATGTATTCCTATAAATCCTGCTGGGAATATATATCAAATTCTGCTAGACATACATCCTAAACACCAGGCCCTACCACTCTGCCATCCATGACTGCATGCACCTCACCTACAGACATTACAGATGGTAGAAGTTACTGTGCTGTAATGTCTTTTGTCAGGGATGGTACATTTAGAGACGATTCACCCTGCTGACTGTGTACGAGATAAGATGGTGGGCCATCATGGCAGATTCCCTGTGGTTAGCCTATGTGTGTTCTAGTATAGACAAAAAATAACCAGCTGAGAACCTTCTCTCATAATGGTCTGACCCCTCCCCGTTAAAATTGATAGTTGTCTCCTCAGACCCAAAGGGCATGGATAGAGTCTGTTAGGGTATACTTGATGCCAGCTGGAGAATCCTGGTGCAGGTTGGCCCCAGTCACCATCATATAGCATGGAGACTGAGATTGGGTTAATTATGTTAAAAGGGTAAGCCATAGCAGTCCGAAACCACTGATTAAATGACCTGGCACGATAAGACTAAATCCCTGCCCAGTGCTGATTCACATAATGGACACCAGGGGGCAGTGAACTCACTAGGTGGCACCACCCGCTTTAGCACTTCCATTTTTCACCACCAGAGGGGGTGTTGACCCTTTACCCACAGTCCGCTGGGTGGTGGCAGGAGATGGCTGTGAGCCCACCATGCTCGGGTACCGGCGACTAGTTATCTACATCGCCACCAGAGAGCACTACTAGCAGGACCGGAAATGGCCAATCTCATATGGCGCGATATCCTGGAGCTCACGAGCTTTGGTGAGTGAGTGAGTAATAGATGTTTTATGCCAGTTCGACAGCTAAGGTCATATTCATGGCGAGAAATACATTACACAATTTCACAGAGGAATGTGTCAGTGCGGGCGCATATGTGCACCACACACATCCGAGGGGATAGTAAAGAGAGAAATAGACCCTTTTAAGTGGGCTAGGGAAGCCATAGCTTTGGTGAGGAGCTCTGGTTAACACAGGTGGGAACCCCTAGGGTGGGTCTGTACACATGTATTTGAGCTTTGTTTAACACAGGTGGGAACCCCTGGGGTAGGTCTGTACACATGTATTTGACCTCTGTACACATGTATTTGAGCTCTGGTTAATACAGTTGGGAACCCCTAGGGTGGGTCTGTACACATGTATTTGGGCTCTGGTTAACACAGGTGGGAACCCCTAGGGTGGGTCTGTACACATGTATTTGGGCTCTGGTTAACACACCTGGGAATCCCTAGGGTGGGTCTGTACACATGTATTTGAGCTCTGGTTAACACAGGTGGGAACCCCTGGGGTAGGTCTGTACACATGTATTTGAGCTCTGGTTAACACAGGTGGGAACCCCTAGGGTGGGTCTGTACACATGTATTTGCGCTCTGGTTAACACAGCTGGGAATCCCTGGGGTAGGTCTGTACACATGTATTTGGGCTCTGGTTAACACAGGTGGGAATCCCTAGGGTGGGTCTGTACACATGTATTTGAGCTCTGGTTAACACAGCTGGGAATCCCTAGGGTGGGTCTGTACACATGTATTTGAGCTCTGGTTAACACAGGTGGGAACCCCTGGGGTAGGTCTGTACACATGTATTTGGGCTCTGGTTAACACAGGTGGGAATCCCTGGGGTAGGTCTGTACACATGTATTTGGGCTCTGGTTAACACAGCTGGGAATCCCTGGGGTAGGTCTGTACACATGTATTTGGGCTCTGGTTAACACAGGTGGGAATCCCTGGGGTAGGTCTGTACAGATGTATTTGAGCTCTGGTTAACACAGGTGGGAACCCCTAGGGTGGGTCTGTACACATGTATTTGCGCTCTGGTTAACACAGGTGGGAACCCCTAGGGTGGGTCTGTACACATGTATTTGCGCTCTGGTTAACACAGCTGGGAACCCCTAGGGTGGGTCTGTACACATGTATTTGAGCTCTGGTTAACACAGGTGGGAACCCCTAGGGTGGGTCTGTACACATGTATTTGCGCTCTGGTTAACACACCTGGGAATCCCTAGGGTGGGTCTGTACACATGTATTTGCGCTCTGGTTAACACACCTGGGAATCCCTAGGGTAGGTCTGTACACATGTATTTCAGGCTTCTCATATGGACAAGAACCTTCAATGACAAAATTTAAAATTTTCCCTGACATATTCTTAATCACATATTTTTTAGAGAGGTGGAAAATAATGTGTTCCAATGGCTTTTGCCATAAAATATTAAAGTTTCACATTTTCGATGACTTTTCCTGACCCAGCTGACTCCTGATGAAATATCTTGGAATTCCATGACATTCCATTATATTGGGATATATGTGCGTGGATTCATTATAATGATGTCACATTATATAAATTGAAACTTATATATGTGGAATCATCTATGATATTGTAAGAATACTGTATTTTAATGCACATTTGTTTGCTTACTTTGAAATGTTTGTGGTAGCCTGTGGTTAGTACAGACTACTTGCAGGTGGGGTTAGGAAAAGGTGTGAAAACTTGTCAGATTTAGCCATAATCCATACAGGCTGTAGTGGTGCAAGCTGGGACTTACTCCAGGGTGTGGGAAGCTAGGTATAATGGAAGGTGCAATAGCAATGTGTGAAATCTCCTAGAGGAGGAGTATATATAGAGTTGATTTCTCAGTGGAGAGACACACCCCTTACCAGAGTCAGGACAGGATATCAGGACAGCACACAGCAGCCAAGAGCACCATGGAGGAGGCATGGTTGAGGTTTGGGTGTAGCTCTGTCCTGGGCCAGGAACAGTTACATAGGTGCAGTAGTCCCAACAAAAGGACCTTAGGCAGGTATGAGGTTGAGTTACACCTTGGAACTGTGGAGGCCAGCCTGGACTGTCTCGGGTGGGTGAGGTGCTAGGAAGGCATATTGCCCAATAAGGTATTGTGATCTTTACTTTGATTCTGCTTTGTATTGTATCCTTGCTCTATGGTTTTGGAACCGTTGTTGTACATCCACTGTGCTAATGGTTTTGTAGGTGCAGATTGTTGTAATCTGAGTGATATAGCTATGTGCTATGGAGATATTGTTTGACATTTGGAATGTAAATTGAGAGTTGTACATAATTGAAAGTATTGAGAATAATTTGTGACATATTGATAAAGACATCTCTCGAGATAGTGAATAACACTAAAAAATGTATTATGAAACCACATTCTAGCTCCCTTTTTGATATGCAGTAATACATTTAGATCCCAAGGATTTTGATAGTTATTAGTAACTGGAATATAGTATAAAGAGTAATATAAATGTTAAGGGGAAAGGACTTGATTCTACCCCCCTAATCCAAATTTATCCGGAGTGGGTGGTTTCAACCTCCCCCTAACAATTATAACCTTTTATTTCAGGACGTGTGAGAAGCCTGGTACTTGCATAACCACCATCAGACAATCTCTATCCCTAAAGAAAAGGTCTGTAAATGTGAGCAAATTCTAAATATGGTGATGATGACACTGCAGAAAGCTAAAAGCCAGGACCAGTGGCTGGTACAGAGAGGCTAGTGGGAGTGTGGCCAATATGGGGCATGTGTCCACACTGAGTCTGTAGGGCTGTGTGGAGGGTGAAGGGGATAGTGAGAATGGTCTGACCTCTCCCACCCTCACAGTTTATTGCAGTATGAGATGACAGTAGGACGGGGACGTAGCCATCACACGGGGGTCTGTATGAGGACCATATAACGCCTTCTGGTGCCATCATCTCCTGAGGCTCATAGCGCCTCAACGCGTCAAGTTTCTGACTTTATCACAACCCTACACTACTATTCATCTCACTGTCCTAACCTCTTTTCCTTCTCCCATTCCCATCACGTCCTTAACCCCACACTATCATCACCCAGCTTCTGCGCCCATCTCTGCCCTCATTCTCCTCCACACACAAATGTAAGCCCCACCCTATCTATTTGTCCCTCCCTATGTGCACCCACTGTTCACTTCACTACGTCCTCTCACCCCCTCTATATACACACTCATCTGTTTGGTTACTGCATTGCCTTCTAAGACCATTTTTATGACAACGCTGTTACCATGGATATGCTCACCGTTGTCACGGTAACATCTGTCGGTGACATGTGCTATGCCGTTCCCATGACGACCGTCATCTCATACGTGTGGGATGAGGATGGTTCCTGGTGTGTGTCACTTTCTAGGTTAGGAGATGTCTCAAAGTCAAACCTGAACCTGCTAAGGTCAATATTTCATTCCGAGGCTGAGATAGTGGGTGGGGTTTGGTCATAGGGTGGAGGGCCTGTGGTGGGCTGGTGGGTTGTGCTGGTACCCATTCACTGGCTGCTGACCACAGATAAACCCTGACAGAGGACAGGCCCAACATGCCCAGAACCAGCAGGCCTCCTCTGGGTCTCCTTCTTTGAAGAGCTCCACTGAACCTGGTGCACCATGACTAAAACTGCTTCACCCTAAATACAAGTTCAGCAGCAGTATCAAAACTATATTAAAACTCAAAAACACTGCAATCCTTATCACACATACACCTGAGGGTAGAAACCTTACAGGTCTCTGACTCATATAAAGAGGTACAAATAACAGGGTTCCAAATTAGAATCACCTGTAATGACTGCAAATATTCTTTAACACTGCCCTTTCCACACCAAGGTCCTATACTGATTACCAGGAACTATTCCACAACCATCTTAAACACCATGAAACCGGCACGAGGCTGATACTGAACAGCACAGTTTGACGTCACACCGACTCAGCAGCAGAAGCAACAAAAACTGCAGTGGAGCAATCTCATTAATTTAAAACGGTCGTCAGGGGTGACGGGCGGCTGGACTAATAGAGGTTGGGAGGGGAGGGAGGAGCACAGGGCGCGGGGGTGGGAGGTGTTGTGCAGACGATGGCGAATTGTGGTCAAAAGGACAAGGTAGGAAGGCAAACTGGGAATAGTGTGGGGCAGGTGTAAGAGAAGGAGGGAAGAGGGAACGATCAGGAGCTGAGAAAGGACTAAGACGTGAATCCAAGGGCAAACACCTTCAGGATGCCATGATGCCTTCAACTTGATATCTTTCTGTCATCTTGATGCACAGAAGCAGCATCAGCAGCTTCTCACACTTAATGGTGCATCAATATAGTCTGGGAGTTCATCTGTAGGGTCTGCATGATGCATGCATTCACACGTGTGCTACTCACACGCGTGCTACTCACACGCGTGCTACTCACACGCGTGCTACTCACACGCGTGCTACTCACACGCGTGCTACTCACACGCGTGCTACTCACACGCGTGCTACTCACACGCGTGCTACTCACACGCGTGCTACTCACACGCGTGCTACTCACACGCGTGCTACTCACACGCGTGCTACTCACACGCGTGCTACTCACACGCGTGCTACTCACACGTGTGCTACTCACATTCATGCGGCATGTAAAGGGCATCAAACACTGAAGTCCTCAGGGACCCTAAAGAGTTAAGCCGGGGATAGTGACACGGATGTGTCACTATCCCCGGCTTAACACAACATTGTTACATCAGGCCCACTCTATGTATCAACACTATATTGTACATCTTGCCCACTCTATGTATCAACAATATATTGTACATCATGCCCACTCTATGTATCAACATTACATTGGTACATCATGCCCACTCTATGTATCAACATTACATTGTTACATCATGCCCACTCTATGTATCAACATTACATTGTTACATCATGCCCACCCTATGTATCAACACTATATTGGTACATCAGGCTCACTCTATGTATCAACATTACATTGTTACATCTTGCCCACTCTATGTATCAACATTACATTGGTACATCTTGCCCACCGTATGTATCAACATTACATTGTTACATCTTGCCCACTCTATGTATCAACATTACATTGTTACATCATGCCCACCCTATGTATCAACACTATATTGGTACATCAGGCCCACTCTATGTATCAACATTACATTGTTACATCATGCCCACTCTATGTATCAACATTACATTGTTACATCTTGCCCACTCTATGTATCAACATTACATTGGTACATCATGCCCACTCTATGTATCAACATTACATTGGTACATCAGGCCCATGCTATGTATCAACATTACATTGTTACATCTTGCCCACTCTATGTATCAACATTACATTGTTACATCTTGCCCACCCTATGTATCAACATTACATTGTTACATCTTGCCCACCCTATGTATCAACATTACATTGGTACATCATGCCCACTTTATGTATCAACATTACATTGTTACATCTTGCCCACTCTATGTATCAACATTACATTGGTACATCAGGCCCATGCTATGTATCAACATTACATTGTTACATCTTGCCCACTCTATGTATCAACATTACAGGGTAAACATAATGTCTGAATGCAGTACTGGTGAGTAGACTACCCAGGACTGAAGTCACCAATCTTCCTGATCCAGGGGCATAGTGAAATAAAGCATGATAGAGTGCTTAACGCGCTGAAGGGGCGCGGGTAGGGAGGGGCTGAATGATGAGATAGGTAGGGCGCTGGGTAGGTACCCAGGAGCAGTTTATCTCCTATATCAGTATTTATAATCCCTAGTGATGAGGCTTATCCTACTATCCATCCTGCCTCCCGTGTTGATCCCTACCCCCAGTATGCTAACCACCCTGCCTATAGAACTATGCCACACGTCACGGCGGTTATTTAGTTAATGCCAATATATGGTCAGTAAGTCCACTCACTGAGGTTTTGATATCCTTTAATCTCCATTTGAAATAGCCAGGACCATTCACAGTTACCCCTTCTGTCAGCAATGTATCTAATATGTGATTGCTGACTTAAGGGCCATTGAAAGTTCACAATATTCTCCTGGTGGACTGTTTCTTGCTGGAGGGGTCTATGGCTATAACCTTGAGCCGAATCATGCTGCACTGCACATCTAGCTGTAGCCTCAAACCGAATCAGATTAAGGTGACAATGAGGCTTTGTGATCCCCATAGAAGCAACCTACACAGCACATCCTACCTCCAAGGGCACATTCTATGATGGCCACCGGCATTACCTTTTAGGTGAAATTTACAGCTTTTTCTAGAAATGCAAACTGTATATGAGTACGGTCATGAATACAATTTCTCTCTGTCAGTCAAAAAAATTGTTACATGGCTCATTTTCAACATAAGAATTTCTCATCAATTCTTTGGTAGTTAAAATGGTATTGTGGAAAAGGAGATTTCTGTCTTAAAAACCCTTGATTGTAGCGCATCCCTTGTATGCTAAAATAAAATTAACTTTAGAAATTAATTTCCTTTTAAAACCATTGCTCATCTGAGAACACAATTCACACACCGAAAAAGAAATCTTGGTTAATCTTTGCATCCTATTCCACCTGCCCTTCACATCAAATACAAACACGGAGCGACCTTCTGTAGTGAGGCACAGTCGACCCCCGCCCTACCCCGGCCCAATCCACTGACCCCATTCTCTCTTCTTTCCCCTCTCCTTGACGGGAGGTAATTTCTTTGGTCATTTCCTCCAGGCTGTTATTCACCGGTTTGATCGATGTTACCGGCCCTTTCACCACTGCCTCGTCCAGACTCAACATTACTTTTTAAAACACTTGTGGCTGTGGCGGCCTTGAATAGAAACAAAAGAAAATGGACAATTATAAAGAAAATGAAAGGTATTCACCTCTCCTGACAAACAAACACCAGGATCATAGAAACCCATTACAACCAGCACTAAGAGTTTCAGCCAATATTCCTTTGCCCTTTCTCCTGCTCTGGGGTGGGGGCAGTCAGTGCCCTCTATTCTCCTGGTGAGTAAGGTGTGAACTACCTTGACGACACCTGACTTTGACAGCAGCATTTCTTGGTCCCCTAGTGACTGCAGGAGATACTAACGGAGCTGATGACTCTATTATTTCTCTCCTGTGATACTGGAGCACATTTATAGTATGTTACGGTATACCCGCTGCCATTTTGTAAAGCAGATTGAAACTGCACACTGTATACTGGTATCATCGTGAGAACAATTGTGGGCCATAACAGTCCTTAACCAATGGTGTCGCTGTCTGTTACACCGTGACTACTCCGTCCCCTGGTGGGCGGCTCAGGAATGTGATGGCTCTATCTACACAGGAAGTGGGCCTCACTGTGAACCTGCCCCCTGGTGGGAGATGGAGGAAGGAGAGGGGGCAGTTCCTAATAGTGCTAGTCAGAACTGTACAAAGCACAAAAACAAAATATGACATATATAATATATAACTTAGACTTCACAGGAAAAATAGTTCTTTCTAATATACTACTCACAAACAAATCCCATTTTCCATACGCTAATCATACAGTGTCCTCAAACAGAACCAAATTTCCATATACTACTGATACAGTGGCCATATACAAAGGCCATTTTTCCATACACTACTCACACAGTGCACCATACACAAACCCCATTTAGCATATACTACTTACTGGTACTGGTTAGCCATTCACGGCCACCCTAGCACCCCGGCACTACTTACAGCGTAACAATCACACACTTCCCTATTACTATTGAGTCCCTGGTTACTCAAGATGTCCTTCTTGAGATTTACAAATACACCATGCTTGCATTAAACTGTACATACAGGAGTATTTCTGCTTACATATTTCACTAAATTGTACATACACGAGTATTTCTGCTTACATGTTTCACTATGAATATTCAGATGAGGCAGGCCTGTATTCTTGCATTTATACCGACCTTAAAATGATGAACAGATGCAGTGGTGTCAAGTGCAGTCACCAGCACTACATTGGTACTTTATGATAGGAAGGGAACATGGCCCTATAGGCTCCATGTTTATAAATGGTACATATATATATACTTACCGTGTGCACATCTTACACAACGTCTGGTGGGAGCAGGGTGACAGGTTGGCCACATCTCTGTTGTACCGACTCATCACATGCGTCAACACCTTCAACCTGCAGGAGATCAAACAAAACACGACGTTAGCAGCATTCTCTATCATGTAACTTAACATCATCGAATTAATACCCATACAAATTTCATCAGGAGAAAATACACGTTTCTAATAAATGTGCTCAATCTAATCGTTGACCTACAAAGATCTGCTCTATTTGATGCATAAAAATAACTTCTTTCATGCATCATTATGTGTAATAACCAGGTAATTATGTGTAATAACCATGTAGTTATGTGTAATAAGGAGGTAGTTATGTGTAATAACCAGGTAATTATGTGTAATAACCATGTAGTTATGTGTAATAAGCAGGTAGTTATATGTAATAAGCAGGTAGTTATGTGTAATAACCGGGTAGTTATGTGTAATAACCAGGTAGTTATGTGCAATAACCATGTAGTTATGTGTAATAACCGGGTAGTTATGTGTAATAAGTAGGCAGTTATGTGAAATAACCATGTAGTTATGTGTAATAACTGGGTAGTTATGTGTAATAAGCAGGTAGTTATGTGTAATAAGCAGGTAGTTATGTGTAATAACTGGGTAGTTATGTGTAATAAGCAGGTAGTTATGTGTAATAAGCAGGTAGTTATGTGTAATAACCGGGTAGTTATGTGTAATAAGCAGGTAGTTATGTGTAATAAGCAGGTAGTTATGTGTAATAAGCAGGTAGTTATGTGTAATAACCAGGTAGTTATGTGTAATAACCTGCACGATATGTGAATGCACTTAGTTCTAATTAAAGGCTTCGTAATAATGGTGTTATTAACAAGCTATTTTGATCTAATTCAAGAACTCATATCAAATATTTCACTGATCAAGCAGAATATTTGTGAATTCAATGGGAAGATGAAATTTCTGCAGTGAACGATAATAGAGGAAATTCAGTGAGTGATAATGAAGGATATTATTGATTGATGGGCGATAATGGGGTAGATTGCCGCCCACTTAAGGCAGATAAAAACAGAGACTAGGTCAAGTGTGGACATCAATAATTGGAGATGGGTCCTGAGCATCAAAGCCTCATTCTGAACCAGGGACCTCATTAACAGTGGACAGAATATAAATGCAACTCATTACAAGAATCTAGAAAATATAAAGAGAAAACAATAGAATATGGAGTATTGATGCGGCCTGGGCCGTCTCCTGGTGACAGAATCTGGGGAATTCCCGTAAGAATCTATGAGGAGCAATTCAATGAGATCAATTCTTATACTACAGCTGCCACATCTTAAAATAAAGCTGCCACATGTGGGTATTAAAGCAATATGTATTATTTGTAAATAGATTAGGTCTTAAATCAACTAGCGAAAGTCCCACACAAATCGATTTTTCCTAAATGCACAACTAAAGCAACAAGGTTCAATAATGTAAGTCTCCCCGTCTACCCCATCTTTATCAAGCCTCACGGTCCATTTTTGTTTTCACAAATAACAGGGCCATATCCACCCTATAAAAAGCTAAGCGGTGTATAGAGGGCTGCGCATCATACCGAGGTCCTGGATTATGTTACCCGAACTGACTACAGCATAAAAACAGAAGTCTTCGATTGGTTTCCGGGTCTGACATAAACGGGGGATCTAGGTCGGCTGACGTAAAAAGAAACCGGCGGATATATAGCAACGAATGGGATTCTCTAGGAACCAGCTCCAGCAACATGCTACGGGGGAGGGTCACTAGGGGCGCCACCAATACTAACCTGGACAGTTAGTAGGTCCCTAGAGGCAGGGATGAAAGTGACTGAGCACCAAAACCCCTGACATCCTCAAATAGAACTCCTTCAATATAGCTTTTGTAAAGGAAGGTTTTTAGACTTGAAAATCTCTGAAATCTGAAATCAGGTAAAAACCTTAAAGATTTCCATACCTGCCAGACGGGTCTTTTACCATGTTGTTACATTTAAAGGCCAGGTTTTGAAAGATTCCCATCTGATATGTCCTAAGTATTGAAATGGACCTTGCGTATGTGGTTGCCTTGTCTAGGGGTTTGGGGATGATGGCCTATCCAAAGTCGCACCATGCTAAGGGGGATGAACTAGAACTAAAGATTTTACATTTATAATTCCTTTGGCGTCCTTATAGAGCTAGAATAACAAAAGACATTTGTAACTGGAAATTGTAGGCTGGAGTGGAGGCCAACAAGGCCCGTGTAAGGAGAGTGTAGTGTTTACTGCTGTGCTTGGAGAGCACAGTGCATATTCTGCCCCGTTAACTGCTTCTACAAATACCAGCGGCACAGTGCCCCTTTAATGGCACCATATCGCTTTACTGAAATCTTGTCCTTTGTTTGTCACACTGCCAACCCAACAGGATAACTACACCCTCAAATGGTCGATATGATGCACTGATAGCGAGTTACTCGCCAGCATTGGTGCATCATGACTATGAATGTACTTAAAGCATTGCTGCATCATACAATCCTCACAGAGTTAAAACCTGCACTGGTTATAGTCTGCCATATTAGCCTCATTCCCTTTATCCCTAGGTTTGGTTCTTCTTCCCTATTTGCCCATCCGGAGATTGAGCAGCCACGCATAAATCCATGCATAATTATACAAATATTTTCCCTTGCGTCAACAGTTAAACAAAATCCCTCACCAAACATTCCCTCACTTCCTGCAGCCGGTTGGACAATATGCTGACTGGGAGTGCCTGCTGACAGCTCCGGTGTCCCAGTGCTGGAGCTCCTTACTTCCACCCGTCCTCATCGCCTTTTTATACACATCTTATATCAACTGCTTTCACTGTATGCATGGCTCTCCCTGGTGGCTTTTGTATCTATGTGTGCATTTACTTTAGATTCTCTATGGTAGACATGCACTCCCTGTCTACTTTTATTTCTCTGCCACCTAACCTGGACAGTTAGTAGGTCCCTAGAGGCAGGGATGAAAGTGACTGAGCACCAAAACCCCTGACATCCTCAAATAGAACTCCTTCAATATAGCTTTTGTAAAGGAAGGTTTTTAGACTTGAAAATCTCTGAAATCTGAAATCAGGTAAAAACCTTAAAGATTTCCATACCTGCCAGACGGGTCTTTTACCATGTTGTTACATTTAAAGGCCAGGTTTTGAAAGATTCCCATCTGATATGTCCTAAGTATTGAAATGGACCTTGCGTATGTGGTTGCCTTGTCTAGGGGTTTGGGGATGATGGCCTATCCAAAGTCGCACCATGCTAAGGGGGATGAACTAGAACTAAAGATTTTACATTTATAATTCCTTTGGCGTCCTTATAGAGCTAGAATAACAAAAGACATTTGTAACTGGAAATTGTAGGCTGGAGTGGAGGCCAACAAGGCCCGTGTAAGGAGAGTGTAGTGTTTACTGCTGTGCTTGGAGAGCACAGTGCATATTCTGCCCCGTTAACTGCTTCTACAAATACCAGCGGCACAGTGCCCCTTTAATGGCACCATATCGCTTTACTGAAATCTTGTCCTTTGTTTGTCACACTGCCAACCCAACAGGATAACTACACCCTCAAATGGTCGATATGATGCACTGATAGCGAGTTACTCGCCAGCATTGGTGCATCATGACTATGAATGTACTTAAAGCATTGCTGCATCATACAATCCTCACAGAGTTAAAACCTGCACTGGTTATAGTCTGCCATATTAGCCTCATTCCCTTTATCCCTAGGTTTGGTTCTTCTTCCCTATTTGCCCATCCGGAGATTGAGCAGCCACGCATAAATCCATGCATAATTATACAAATATTTTCCCTTGCGTCAACAGTTAAACAAAATCCCTCACCAAACATTCCCTCACTTCCTGCAGCCGGTTGGACAATATGCTGACTGGGAGTGCCTGCTGACAGCTCCGGTGTCCCAGTGCTGGAGCTCCTTACTTCCACCCGTCCTCATCGCCTTTTTATACACATCTTATATCAACTGCTTTCACTGTATGCATGGCTCTCCCTGGTGGCTTTTGTATCTATGTGTGCATTTACTTTAGATTCTCTATGGTAGACATGCACTCCCTGTCTACTTTTATTTCTCTGCCACCTTACCCATAGTCACAATCATACAGTGTCCTGGTCCCTCAAATGCTTTCAGATCTGGCCTTGCTCAGCACAATCCTTGTGGTTCACTGCTACTGACAGTCCTTGTCCTTGCCTCTGAATTCCTCCCTGTCTGACTTAAAAACATGATATGCTAAGCTCCCATATCTTTTTGTCATACTCTGTGTGTGCCCAATTTGGATCTCTGCCTGCAATGTTATTTCTACTATAAGATAGAACTTTATTGCTTACTTTAATGGTTCACCCCTTTGTTTCCTATCTTGTCTAACTAGATTACTTCAGCCCCCTCTTCCCCCACATGCTGCATCCCCCGCTGTACTCAACACCATATCAGCTCAATTCATGTTGGGGTTCATCTTCCTCACCTCGCCTGAAGGGGCAGCGCTTTCCTTCACTGTCAGAAATTGTCAATTTCCTGAGGTGTCCAACTTTAACCCAGTTATAATTTATACAAACAGCCTCACAGCAGCCTCCAACCTACACGAACACTCTGTGTACAATTCACCTCCAACCCTAGCACCAGCTTATCCTGCCTACCATAACCCCCTCCCCCCCCCCCACACACACAGTGTTCATCTAGTCTTACAGTGCCTTCCTGCTCTCTTATAGACTTCTAGTGCCACAGTGCACATTAATACTTTATGGTCGTTCTGCTAAGAAATCTACCTCCTATGATGCTTGGCGATGCACCTAAAACTCCCAACAGGTTGTCATGGGCGGCCACAAATGCACAACAATGCAGGATTGGTGAGGACTGCATACCTATAGCCAAGGGTTTACCTGAAATGATGTAGCCCTTGTGCTCAGCCTCTATTATTTGCTGAGATAGCTTTGACTAGGCTCCAAGTCCAATTGGTTTACAGCAGCTTCACATTGTAACACTGCTGAAGTAAAGCTATGGAGCAAGATATTCACAGACATTCCCTACTGCATCTGTCCTCCTATATATCCTGTCATTGCTTTATATTCTCTCTACCTCTATCCTACCTTACCTTACCTGGCCCCTGCTTGCTATACCGTTTCATGGCCCCTGCCTGCCCTAATGTCCCTGGCCTCTGCCTGCCCTACCGTTACCTGGCCCCTGCTTGCCCTACCGCTCCCTGCTTGCCCTACCACTCCCTGTACCCTACCTGCTCTCTACCCCTGGTGGTCATGACGAGAAGCGATAAGCGGCACGGTGGCCGAGATCATTGATTAAAGACATTCTCCCTTCTATAGTTATATGCCATGGTTAGTCCTCTCACTAGACACCAGAGTGCATGACTTCAGTCTGTTACAGAACAACTGTTGCCATAGTCATTTCCCTCACCAAAAGGGTGGCTCAGCTTTCTACTGATTAGCTCCTAAAGAAATGTTTGCGGCCCCCAGTTCTACTTCATTTATCATGAGGTGCTAATGCAGTGCTGGTGAGTCTAAGTCATAGCAGCGCATAATTCAGACTCATTGCAACTGTAACCACTAATGTTGCACTGGGGTTACTCGACACGGCCACTTGCTTTGGTTCTGACTACACAACTCATTAATGCAACCTGTGGCCTTCATAATGTGACCAGTGCAGCCTGTGACAGACTCACCATAGTGGTATCAGGGCCTGTTACATGCAGGCTAGGGGATGTTAGGAGGCGGGTGTGCAGGGCAGGCAGAGAAGCTGATTGGACGGTGGGTGGGGTCGGCCGGGGTTAAGCGGTCCAAAAGGAGGAGAAATGAGAAAGAAAGAAGTTGAACAAAAAGCAGGCTCTGAGAAAGGGGAGGAATAATAGAGGGCGGCTGGTGGACATGGCGCTCAGGGACCGAGATGTAAATCTTTGTATGCAGCATAACGCGTTAATGCTTTATGCCCTTTTCTTGATCTGATACATAAAGGCAGCCCTGGGTCTTCTCCCCAGGACCGTATGCATTCATCACACACGCTGGCCATACTGCCATAATAGACTCCCAAAGGGTTAGCTTAATATTTCAATGCTTATTAGAACACTTGCAAGCACTGTTACATTTTGACAAAAACAAACAAACAAAAAAAAAAACAATGTGAAGCTATCATATCGCCTGTTAAGCTACAGTTTAAAGGGTAACTTTGTGCATAGCAACATTTCAGATGCAATAAGCTATGTCTAATTGGTTCACTCCTACAAAGGTAAGCAGTGTGTAGGAACCATTGCTGATACCACCTAAAGTTTAGTTCCCTTATCTGCCACCTCTACTGCCACATTGGCGCTGCAGGAGCCCAGTTCCTTCTCCCAGTGCTGTAGAGAGGGCAAGGGCTTGCGTTGTGTGTGGAGGGAGGGTAGGGGAAGTTGTGTAGCATGTACAAGGGGTTGTGGTGTGAGTGGAGGGAGGGTAGGGGAAGTTGTGTAGTATGTACAAGGGGTTGTGGTGTGAGTGGAGGGAGGGTAGGGGAAGTTGTGTAGTATGTACAAGGGCTTGTGTTGTGTGTGGAGGGAGGGTAGGGGAAGTTGTGTAGTATGTACAAGGGGTTGTGGTGTGAGTGGAGGGATAGTGTGGGAAGTTGTGTAGCATGTACAAGGGGTTGTGGTGTGAGTGGAGGGTAGGGGAAGTTGTGTAGTATGTACAAGGGGTTGTGGTGTGAGTGGAGGGATAGTGTGGGAAGTTGTGTAGTATGTACAAGGGGTTGTGGTGTGAGTGGAGGGAGGGTAGAGGAAGTTGTGTAGTATGTACAAGGGGTTGTGGTGTGAGTGGAGGGAGGGTAGGGGAAGTTGTGTAGTATGTACAAGGGGTTGTGGTGTGAGTGGAGGGAGGGTAGGGGAAGTTGTGTAGTAGGTACAAGGGGTTGTGGTGTGAGTGGAGGGAGGGTAGGGGAAGTTGTGTAGTATGTACAAGGGGTTGTGGTGTGTGTGGAGGGAGGGTAGGGGAAGTTGTGTAGCATGTACAAGGGGTTGTGGTGTGAGTGGAGGGAGGGTAGGGGAAGTTGTGTTGTATGTACAAGGGCTTGTGTTGTGTGTGGAGGGAGGGTAGGGGAAGTTGTGTAGTATGTACAAGGGGTTGTGGTGTGAGTGGAGGGAGGGTAGGGGAAGTTGTGTAGTATGTACAAGGGGTTGTGGTGTGAGTGGAGGGAGGGTAGGGGAAGTTGTGTTGTATGTACAAGGGCTTGTGTTGTGTGTGGAGGGAGGGTAGGGGAAGTTGTGTAGTATGTACAAGGGCTTGTGGTGTGAGTGGAGGGAGGGTAGGGGAAGTTGTGTTGTATGTACAAGGGCTTGTGTTGTGTGTGGAGGGAGGGTAGGGGAAGTTGTGTAGTATGTACAAGGGGTTGTGGTGTGAGTGGAGGGAGGATAGAGGAAGTTGTGTAGTATGTACAAGGGGTTGTGGTGTGAGTGGAGGGAGGGTAGGGGAAGTTGTGTAGTACGTAGATTTAGGGAGCTACTCTGTGGTCTACATGTTATAGTAAGCGTCATAAAGACATATCGCTTTACTTTACCCATAAAGACAAAATAGAAATTTTGAAATATATAATGGGCTATTTTAATACAGCTATGTTTAATACAGAATTAAACAAAATCCCTGTGATCATTAAGGATATTATGTGAGTGTCAAAGTAAATGAAGAAGGGCATTGGAGTTGGACAAAAGGAGAGTTGGGTGTGGGGGTTATGAGAATAGAGACTTAGCCCAAGCCTTGGTGCATGGCATGTATGGAATGTGAATGGGTTGAAAGGGGATACAGACAAGATGAGTAAGGTAGGGTAGGAGCGGGGGGTGGTGGGATAATGGGGGCGGGGGGAATCTGTTATCGGTGGCGTATCATCAAATATGTATGTCCCACAATGCAGTGTGGTATTGATTCTCATAGAGCGCTGAGTGCCCATTATTGGCAACATTTGTCTATTATTTCCTTTTCCTACCCCTCATGCTGCCCACCACTCCTCACATAGCCATCCTACACCACCCCACCCACTCAACTCCCTACCCTTCATATGGCTCACACACTCCAAACCCACCCCTTTAATCCCATCCTACCAGTATGTCCCTCCACTACCGGTAGGGCCTCTACCCTCCCCCATACCTCCTGTTTCTGTTTTCACACCAAATCCATATAGACCCCCTTCTCTTCACAATTTTATATCTAACCTATTTCTTACTCTTCTCCATCGAAATGCTTACAGCCTCTGCATAGAATCCTCCCTAGAAATGCTCCCTACCTCGCCAATGCCTCCCTTCTGCCACACTCATTTCCCTTTCTCGCACCCGTCCTTCCCTCACTATCCACCCCATCAACATCCCTACCCCCACACACCCTCAATAGCCCTACAGTGAACAGCCCCACCCTAAACCCACAATCAATGGTATAAAGGGACCACCGCTTTCACTGCCAGTCACTGTCACCCCCCCTCCCCCACACACACACCATTTCTCCATACTCATCATACAATCCATAGTCACATACATCACCCTACCTCCACCCAGCTATTGGGAACCCAGAACCTCCTCTTCCCGTAAGTACAGGCCTAACCCTGCATATAGCCCCAACTTATATCTATGAGCACATCATAATAACCCTCAATATCCCCCCCACCTTTATCATATCTCCGTCTTACAAGTATAGCCTAAACCATTTGTATAACCCATACTCATCTTGAGCACATTTTCTCTGTATCCACCTGGCCATCAATCCAATTAACCAGTGCAATATGGGTCATCAAAAAAGTATACATGGTATGAGCCACCATGTTGAAACCTGACGGTTAGAGGTGACAGCATCAAGTCTACACTGTTCTTTAATTTGATCTATTGTCAGATGCACCAACTGTAACGCAGCACGGTCAATCACCAGTTTGGCATTACTTAACATGAACTGTGCTCAATGCTATAAGCTCCTTACGGTACAATACATGAATGCTGCATGGTTCTCACAATCAGCCAACAATGTCTGGTTGGCCTGGATTCAGTACTGAGGTGAGCATTTCTGCATCATAATGACAATTAGGCAAACTGCAATAAAGCGTTACTCCGACTTCTGCTTAGTTAGATTCACCTTTGTGGCTTCCATCATACAATTAACCCCCTTCGCTGTAACATTCATTTTGCCACTCCCCAATACTTCTTTAGTTCCATATTCCACCACCAGGAACCAGCACTTCTCTAGTTCCATATTCCATCACTAGGAACCAGTACTTCTTTAGTTCCATATTCCACCACTAAGGACCAGTACTTCCTTAGTTCCATATTCCACCACTAGGAGCCAGTTATTCTTTAGTTCCATATTCCACCACCAGGAACCAGTACTTCTTTAGTTCCATATTTCAGAACCAGGAACCAGTACCTCCCCTGTTCCATATTCCAGCACCAGGTACAGTAGGGGCAGAACAGAGTGGGACGTCAGAGGGTGGGTGATGTGTGTGTGTGGGGGGGGGGGCAGATGAGAGAGGGGGCAGGGGAAGAGGAATGCAGTGGGAGGTGGTGTGAGAAGGGGAGAGAAGGTAAGAGGAACAGGGAATGAAGGCAAACTGGATGACGTGTTCAGCTTTGGAGGTAATCCAGTTTACTGGTAAGTGTGGACAAGGGCAATGAAGGCTTTGGACTGGTTTGATACAGAGGAAAGGAGAGGAAGGCAGTAAAGCTGGTATAAAACCTGATATAGCTTTGTCTAATATGTGTTTCAAAGAATTTTTATATATATATATATATATATATATATATATATATATATATATATATACCCCTTCCCCAGTCATAGGGTGCCATTTATTCTGGTAAGATGTGGTTCATTATGTGCACATCTTTTTCAGCTGGTCTCTCCTCTCTGGAGGGAAGGGAAACCACATGGTTAATTAGTTCTGGTCACAGCCACCTAGGGGCAGCACTGAGTGGTCTACTCTGCTGTCAAGCATCCACATCAAAGGTACCACCAATATAGAGAATTCTGCTTTGTGGCTCCATCTGGAGCCACTGTGCTGGTGCAATCAAGACTGCTTGTTGACATGAATAAAATGCTGGAAGCACATTTGACACATGTATATGCTTGAATTTAGAATGGTTAGAATGCACTGAATAGATCGGGACTTTGCCAGGACACTTTCACAACTGGGGTGATGATAGATATGCAGAAAGTGGAAAATCTTTGTATTTGAACTCTTGTGCCAGCTTTAACAGGGAGGAGCAGAAGACAGGAAGTGACAGCAGAGGGTACCAAAGTGGTAGGAAGAGCACCCAGGAGAAAGAAGTGGAGAGCCAAGAAAGCAGTTGTTGTTGGTGGTGGTGTGTGTGTGGAGGGGGGGGGAGAGTAGGGGGTGACAGTGAGGGGGTCTGGGTATGAGAGAGTGGAGGTGCATGAGGAGGGGGTCTGCGAGGAAACCTCTGGGAGAGGAAACAGAAACCAGTGCTTGGTGCCAACACAGAGAGGTCATGTGGTGCATACTGTGTTACCAAGGGGACTCAAAAATAGGCGGAAATACCAGTCAGCGGCGGCCATGTTGAAGCCCTGCAGAAAATGGGTTGACATCCAGCAGTAAATGCCAGCCGTACTGTCCGACCCCATGTATTAAACACTAACACTCCTCGGAATACCACTCTGTGCGGTAAATTGATCTACACCCCCCAGCTACAGCTCTTTTTTTTCACGTTTGGAGAGGTATATAGTTATCCTAGTAATGTTTGGTGCCATCTGGCGTGGCGGGTGAGTCCTGTCGCCTGGTGTTGCTGAGTAGGGGGCAGCACCGATCCAGGTCCGTGGGACACCTGGCTTCAAAGCTAGGGATCCATATAAAAGCCCTGCGCTCACCTGCTACGTCAGAGGCCATGAAAGCCTCCGTACATGCTACATGTAATGACATGTTTCCCTAACTACCATTTATAGGGTAAGCAGAAGGTGTACTGAATAAACCCGTTGGCTTACACTCGGAATACTGTCTTCGTATTTCTTTCGAATAACAAGACTCTAACCTAACTGGTAAAACCAAAACCACTACACTTTTATATTTTTGAAGTGGTGAGTATGAGTATGAGTCATATAATGAGGTGCACAGCAGCAAATGCTGTTAGATACCTTCACTGTATTAATACCGTAACCCTCTTACAGTGAAGGATAGCTTTGTCCCACATTCTGTAAGGTTAAAAGTCAAAACTGATAGTTCAACTGAGCAGTGAGGATTATGATGGTACATGAGACTTACATAAATGCCCATAAACCACACACTTTCCCAACTTGTGCTAGAAGATGACAAATCGAAGACAAGTACACCTTCTTATGTGTTATCTTATAACAGCTTTGGTTTCATGGCATTTAATACAGATTTTATGTTCATATGGTTTAAATGCCTTTCTAATCTACATAAATGTACAAAGCTGAAATCATGTTTTATCAAAGGATCTCTTTCTGATATTCTACCTCAATTTATGGAAATGAAGAAAAAACAAACAGAAGAAAAAAAAGAGGGGAAATAGAGGAAAACAAAGCACCAATCAGCTGTCAGATGAGATTGCCTGTCTTGCCTCGTCCAATCAGAGGGCTGCTTTCATGGTGGCTTAGGCCGTCAATGGGCTTTATGATCGCGTGTTGTTGTCATGTGACATATGGGACGAACCTGCTACTCTGCGTTTTATTGAGCGCGGAACCAATAACCGCGATACAGCGACCGTCCCATTAATACATTAATAATTCAGGGAGGTAGAATAGACAAATTTCATATCTCATCCACTTGCTGTTCTCATACCCCTCCCACCTGTACTCCCACCTACACCATAGCACTCAACACCCACCCCTTTACCCTTATAGAGCTGCACCTACACCATAGCACTCAACACCCGTCCCTTTAGCCTTACAAGGCTGCACCTACACCAGAGCATTTCACACCCACCCCTTTACCCTTACAAGGCTGCACCTACACCATAGCACTCCACACCCACCCCTTTACCCTTACAAGGCTTCACCTACACCATAGCACTCCACACCCACCCCTTTACCCTTACAAGGCTGCACCTACACCATAGCACTCCACACCCACCAGTTTACCCTTATAAGGCTGCACCTACACCATAGCACTCCACACCCACCCCTTTACCCTTACAAGGCTGCACCTACACCATAGCACTCCACCCCCACCCCTTTACCCTTACAAGGCTGCACCTACACCATAGCACTCCACACCCACCCCTTTACCCTTACAAGGCTGCACCTACACCATAGCACTCCACACCCACCCCTTTACCCTTACAAGGCTGCACCTACACCATAGCACTCCACACCCCCCCCCTTTACCCTTACAAGGCTGCACCTACACCATAGCACTCCACCCCCACCCCTTTACCCTTACAAGGCTGCACCTACACCATAGCACTCCACACCCGTCCCTTTACCCTTACAAGGCTGCACCTACACCATAGCACTCCACACCCACCCCTTTACCCTTACAAGGCTGCACCTACACCATAGCACTCCACACCCGTCCCTTTACCCTTACAAGGCTGCACACTGCTTTAATACATCATGCCAGGGATATAAAAACTCCCTTAATGGTCAGCATGATACACTATTTAATGCAGAGTTGGAGAGGAAAACCTTGGGACTACTGGATCATTTTCAGGGGATAGGAGTGACTGAGTAGTAAAATCTCATTTAGAACCCCTTAAATATAGATTTTGTACAAGAATGTATAAGTCTGTGAAACTTGATAATA
This sequence comes from Acholoe squamosa, assembly GCA_949317995.1. Classification (NCBI taxonomy): domain Eukaryota; kingdom Metazoa; phylum Annelida; class Polychaeta; order Phyllodocida; family Polynoidae; genus Acholoe; species Acholoe squamosa. The sequence goes on along the minus strand of OX439051.1, from coordinate 11,339,928 downwards.
CTTGGAATCAGGGGAAACGACTCCCATTGCTGATATTATGACATCATATCTGCTGCCACTCTTCCCTACCACACAACTAATTTATGGTGATTCAGAACCAAAGTATAGATAATCTAATAGTCTCATGCAGTACCTACTAGGTCCTCTATCATCACTTCTACTCCCCACAGCTAACCACTCTATGTGCCAGAACCTTTACCACACGAGGCAGAGCTACAGCACTGCAGAAATAAATAGGCTACTGAACTAAGTTTCAACACTTGTTGACAGTCATAATATCGCTCAGCAATATGAATACATATCAGCAGCTTCAATGTGTGCCAACAGTTTCAAGTGGTTTTGATAGTTTCAGTGACTGTTGGAGTAAGTGAGTAATAGATGTTCAACGCCATTTCGACAGCTAAGGTCATATTCATGGCGCGAACTACATTACACAATTTCACAGAGGAATGTGTCGGTGTCCACACATATGTGCACCACACACATCCTGAGGGGATAGGAAAGATGAGATATAGACCCTTATAAGTGGGCTAGGGAAGCCCCTGTTACTGTTGGAGGTTCTTGCATCTGCTGACAGGTTTTGTAGATGCCAATACCTGAACAAAGGTTCACAGTCTAGTAGCTAGGCATTAGGATGATGAAACCTATAATGAGCACTAACGCATTATGATAGTATGGGGGTATTTAGGAACTACTGTGGGTTTAAATATAATAAAAGTTTGATGCATCCATTAGCATGAACTTGTGCAACAATTGCTTTAGCAAACTGTACCATTAACACATGGTTATAAGAAGGGAGTTTCTGGGTCAATCCCTCCATCAGTGAAAATACACCACTATGCCATGGCTGATTGTGTCCCACTGGTTATATCAGGCATGGATCACTTTACCATTAAGTTTAATTGGAATTTCTGATATGTCCATGTGGGTGTATTTATATGGTGCCGAGTGCCACGCATCCACCTACATCAGCTGCCCGTAGAGAGCAGTCGGTGGCGGTCTATTGTGGTATAATACAGTATGCCTATACCATAATAACTCACATTTCCAAAATGAGCGCAAGCCTCATTTGAGTGTAGGAGTAGGACCCCCCTTGAGACCTGACAACATTTCTTTAATTGACCTTAAATGAGCACAAGTCCTGTGGGCGGAGGGCCAAAAAGGTAGTTGGAATTTATAAATGCAGAACCGTGCGCCTAAATGGGCAACCCTGGTAAGTGTATGTAGCTGGGGTACAACTCACGCACCCTCAGAAAATTCTCTAAAATTTTCTGAACATGAACTGTGCCAAAAGCTCCTACAAGTCATTAACCATTTCATGATTTCACAATGCCTCACTCTAATTCCTGTTCTATGCCACTATCACTATGATTGGTGAGTGGCTGGGGCTACATTAAACCAACCCTACAGGGAGGGTATGCACCAAAAGAGAAGTATGAATTTCTGCAGTCATCAGATTAACGAGACATCTTTGCTACTTCAGTAAAAAACCTTGTATTTATAAAGGCAGTTCTAGCAAAGAAAGGACAGCAGCTCTTAGGCTTTTCATATGGTAGTGTTTAAATACACATACATACAAGCGCATCTTACAAGTAAGGCTGAAACCGGATCTGAAATCAGATTTCTGATATTAGAATCCAATAGCTCAGACACCTGGTAAATAGTATCAGGATAAAACAGCAAGTGTAGATCAGCAGTCAATACCCTGTCCAGTATAAGAGGGGTGAGTCAGGACAGCGTAATGCCAGAATCGTTAACAACAGCTCATATCAGACCACCACTAAAATAACCACCAGTCGTCACGGGAACCAGCCCCACCGAGCCAATCCTCAGGGGGCTTCAGCCAGCCAATCTCCAGGGGGCTTTCAACCAGCCAATCCACAGGGGGCTTACATAATGGCTCTGTTTATGGTCAAAGGGCATTGAACAAGTGGGTCGCACTGTTCAGACCCCCCTCTATACTCGTTTCATTACCTAGACGCTTTTCACCAATTTGCGAATGTCATACATCTCTGATACATTATGTGTTTGAATGAAACTAGGCCCTATATCAATTTGATTAATCAGATTGGTGGATCAGACTCAGGAAGAAAAGATTGAACTTGTGATATAGATCACATATGGCCCAGGGCTTCATGCAATGAATTGATTTTGCTATCTACAACCTGTGAGTACAATGTATAAGTAGAAATATGTCACTCAGTATCTCAGTTGAGCTACCTACACTGATAAGTCAAAATCTATGCAATTAATATTTAGCATAGTAAGGCCATTATCATAAAGAACCATGGTGAGAATCTGCCTTATAAGCCTTTTTTCAGTCTATTTGTACAGTGATTTTTTTTTAATCTTACTCAAAGCTGAAATATGATTCTCTTCTCTTAATCTCCACCACACGCTGTGTCAAAATGATATACTACATTGTCTTGTACTCCTAGTATTAACAAAGATAGTGATTGTCAAGTTAAACATGCAGGTAATGCCAGTACTGGGAATGAACACACACATTGCAACTCCGTTTACGCCTTCCGCAGCTGTAGGCAGCCAGTTGCTGGACACGGCATCAACACAAGGCCTAAACATGATCTGGTTGCAGTAAAAAAAGGCATAAAAACAGCTAAGGGCAGTGGGTAGACAAGTGTCATGGCCACTGTGCAGTGTTTCATGTTTTGCCACCTTTCTGTGTTTTATTCTGTGCTTAACCCCTACCAGCTTGTCTGAGGCCAGGGTATAGGCGTTGTACAGAGAACTTTATCCTTAGCATCGCTCAGTCCCCAATGTGTTATGTGTATAGCTTGGACACTGTAAACATTGCCTGCTGAAAAAAAGTGTCTCACTTGGTGATTACCCATAGGACTCCATGTGCTAATTTCATCGCCAAAATCTATCTGACCCATAGACCCAATGGTTAAAGGACTTGTAGTCAGTATAGCTCCCAAAAACATGACGTAAGTAAAGCAGCTTTTTTCGTAGAGAAAGACATCACTCACCATAAAGGAACAAAAATGTTGTCTGATAGATGAGATTTGAAACTTTCCTTTGGCTTTTGAAAAATATGTAAACTAACAGTATATCACTGAATGATTACACCCTAAAGTTGGTGATTACAAATTTGTGGATCTGGCTGAAAACCTGGCTCCAATAGCCCAGGGGATACTCTGGGCCAACAACCTGAACTATCAGTTAATTCATATTGATCTGATTAGAAAAGTACATATACATTATATACATTATTTGAAGTGAAATATGATAAATTATCAATGATTAATGTAGCATAAGTAAGTTGCTGACATCGCATTCATATACCATACCGACCAATGCCTCAAGCTTTCCAAAAAGGTTTAAGAAGGGATGGTAGGAAGAACACCAGTCTTAATACCCACAGTCATTGTGAGTAATATCACCACACTTAATTACAGAGAGAGAGAGAGAAGACCTGAGAACACACCATAGTAATGTATTATCTGTGTAAAGCTGACTATTTCAGTTGTGTTTTCTGTCCTGGCTCACAGCGCCCTACACTTAGTGTTAATGGTCGTAACGGGCTGCGGGATGAATAAGTCACATCTCTGCCCCTGGTCTTGTGTCATGCTATTTTATAGCTGCGATTGTTGGGCTGGCGCTCTCTCATATTAAATGATTCCCACCAGCATCAAACTACTAACTAAAAAACTCCCTCAATTTGTATCTGGAAATGATTGCAGCTTGCGTCGCTAGATGGCGCCATTGTTGGTGCTGTCTGGTGGCTATTGTCAACTATGAAGATCGCCGCCATATTGAATTTGTTGGGGTGTAGTATGTTTAGTTCTGGGGTAACTAACTAACCATCTGTGGTTATGGCCTGTTAGGGTTTATCACCATGACATCATCGTTTCAATCGCCACTCAGATCCTATTGGTAAATGAGTTGGGGCCAGCTGGATTAGACAATCTCTTGTTTTCAAGATGGCGTCACTTATACTATAAAAGGCACCAACTATTGTTTACACCCTGTGTCTGTGGACAGAACTATTGCATGTTAAGGTTGGCAGGGCAAGCAGTGGGGGGCTTAGACTAGACTTCTACCATTTCAAATATTGAAATTGATAACAATCATAATCAGTGGGTTATTTCCACTTAATGTTCTCCTTTTTGCAATCACATTTGCTAATGGACTCTGCCATTGAAATCCTACTCCCACACATCGCCGACCGATGCAAGGCCCCCGCCAACATCTAACATCTGAGCGAAGTGATGTGGCAAGGAGAAGTCTTTGATTATGGTGTATGTAAATAACAATAGAGGATCACAGGCAGCATCAAGTTACACCTTCACTTCTACTTGTTGTCTGCAGCATACAATAGCAATCCCTTCAAATTCCTAAGTGCTTGACATATGAATGTCCATATGTCCCAGTATTCTAGTCACTGGGAGCTACCATTCTGCAACTCATTTAATGCTTTAATCCTTAGCCATTGTAGAGGATCAAGGAAAGACATGCCTTTATCCAATGGTAAATTTTGTTTATCAAATTTCATCAATAATCCTTGCAGACAGTATCCAATGATGATTCAGCCATGCTAAATTTCACAGCTTTGGTACAAGCATGACTCTGCCAACTAATTTCATGATGAAACAATGAAGTGTTGTGAATATACTTCAGTGAGGAACATGCCGACCCTTCGTGTGTGTATCAACCGCTTAGAGCCAGCGTGATGCATGGATTGTCCAGATGCTTAATCTGACAAATTGCTCGTCAGGGGTGCTCATTTATGCATCATATGACTGAATGGGGCATGATGCATAAATGCATTACCAGCCCAGAAAGGGCTAAAATTTTTGAGCTGGGTCTAGCTTTTATACTGACATTTAAATGGCAGCAGGTCCCAGGCACACAGTGGTATATATACACACACACAATCAATATAAACACAGCCTTTATACGGCCTTCTATTCCATGCACCACCATTACTACCCAAGCCGCTCTCGTCACAACCATTTCAAATTCCACTTTAAAATTCTATTGACCATTTTGTGGATGCAAATGGAAAATGTCCTGATGATGAATAAATACACTGGAATAAAAGATGCTGCTTTTAGTATCTGGTCTTAATGGTAAATGGTAAAGCTGACATTATCGACTGAGCAAAAATGTTGAATTGATGCTGGAATATTGATCAATAGGCAATGCCTGATTGCAGGCATTTTCCTTTAAAATGAAAGCATTATGCGATTAGTCACTAGAAGTGTAATTTCATGGTCTGAGTTCAATTTAGTTATTTGGTATAGAATATATATAATGTTGTTTTGGTTATTTCGATAGAAGATTGCTTTCCTACTTACAATTCTACAGACCATTAAGTATAGTTTGTGTGTTGATATGGATATAATTCTTCTTCTTTTTTTTTTAAACAGGCTTGATTTGCAAATTCAGAGACGGTAGGCCTAGAAACATCCAACATTGGGACTTAAGTGAAAATATTTGACCTCTTGCACTACACTTCCTGTGAATCCCCTGAAAATGATTCCCAAGTCCTGTTTGCACCCTCCTTACTCCTGTTGCCATGACGACCAACACCCCTCTCCTCTCTAGTGACAACCCTGGCGAACAACACCCATACCCCACGACCCTCCTCAAACAACATGGCTGCCATCCGGGACAAGCCAACCACCGCCTATCTCATTTGCATATTTCCCACGGGGCCACTCTGATTGGGTTAGGTGGTGCCCCCTAGTGGGGAATACCATCAGACAGTGGGTCCAAGAAGACCGCCATAAATCAAGTTCTCCCCGTCCACTGTACTTTGAATACTCGGTCTGTAACAATTGGTCCCTTGGTCACCAATCTCCTTACAACCTTTATCTATCAGCAAGCAAGGGTCAGCTTGGGTAGGAATCTCCCACGTTTTGCTATGGCAATGAATACACTGTTATAGACCATAGCAATGAGCATTACAGCCTATTACAAGACACCCGGTGTGACATGTTGTGTAGAAGTAGTAGACACCATGAGGAGACGCTATGTGTGGCATTGTGTCATATTATTCACCACCCACAGGACTTAATCCTGTATTTGTTTAAATATTCACGAATTGTTCTCCTGGGGACTGGAGTTCAAGTGAGGCAAATTGCTATATTGTATTAATGAGGTGGATGAAGCGCCTTGTAAAAGTGGCAATAGGTGGGTGGGGCCAAGTGGTATGGGGAGTACAGACTTTTATGCTGAGGCGGTCTTACATTCATGTATATGTATCTTTTATTCACTATTCAAGGAGAAGGGAGGGGAGGAGAGGGTGAGTGTTGAGAAGGAAAAGTAGAACCAAATGAAGAACAAGTGGTAGGGAAGGAGCGGGCGCGTTTGAGGGTAAGCGGGTATGTGTTCAGGATGATTAAGTAATGGATGTATCAAAGGTGATGGAAGAAAATAGATTTCTACTCAGAGGAGCTGCTTGGAGTACAGGGGAAAATGACTAAGAGGAATGGAATTGATTGTGACATAGGGAAAAGATGACAGCATATCCCAGGGGTAAATAAATGGAAATATAAAGGTGAGAAAAGGGTAGGGCACAGAGGAGACCAGGGTGAAGCGGACTGGTCGAACGTTCATTCCGCCTAGGAGAGGACAATACAAGGGTGGGTGTCCTTGGAGTATGTAGAGGGAGCGCGCTGTCCAGGATGACCATTCACAGACCTTCACTAACCTAATCAACCTCCACACAATATAAATTTACTCGGATCAATACAATTTGATAATATTGCTGTAGCCAGAGCTGAACCAGACCGACATGCCCCCCACCCGCTGTGCCAACCATTACCAAACCATTACTGCTATACAAGTGAGGGTCACATGATGCTTCCTGGCTCTATTTCAATTCAGTTCCATGATGCATCCCTGCAGCCCTGGTGAATAAGTAGTCAATGCCACACTGGTACATCAAGGCAACCGGTAGTCAGTATCAGGGGCGTAGGAAAAGGGGAGGCCAGGGGGGCCTGGGCCCCCCAATAATGAGGAGGTTCCCTATATAATCCTATATAAAAATATAGCAGGCCCCCCAACTGAGACCCCTGGGCCCCCCCCCCCAATAAAAATTTGCTTCCTACACCCATGCAGTATACTAGCCCAGTAAGCTGCATGAATTCAGCCCTTGTGAATTACTTGAGAGGTCTTCATCAATGGTTCGAGAAAGCGAATCAGCACAATACACAAAAGCACTTTGTGATCCATAGAGGGTTATAACCAGGTGCTAGTTTTAGACACAAACTGGTATTAGCTTACCTTCACCTACACACACCATCCACATAATATAAGTAGGCTGATAGTCTAGAACCTGTTTATCAACCAAAGAGCTATTGCTGCCATGTAAGGCTGCCATGTAAGGCTGCCATGTAAGGCCCATCCTGACGACCTGAGTCATATTGACGACTCCAGTCGTCAGAATGACGACCTAGAGTCGTCATTTTGATGACCTAAAGTTGTAGTTTTAGGTATCATCAATTTGAGGACCTAAAGTGGTCACCGCTGACTAGTTTCGGATCTTCCATGTTTTCAGTGTATCAGTGAAGCCTATGGAGCACAGACAATGACAGTTTGTGCCAGAAGTACACAGGAGCTGCAATGTGAATAACCTATAGGTCTTCCCTGTACCCCTGTCAACCTTCCACCCAAATACAAATGTAAAACCCTGATCACGGACTGAACCTAGGGCCACGGAGTCAGTGAGTGAGTGAGTAATAGATGTTTAACGCCATTTCGACAGCTAAGGTCATCTTCATGGCGAGAACGACATTACACAATTTCACAGAGGAATGTGTCAGTGCCCGCGCATATGTGCACCACACACATCCTGAGGGGATAGGAAAGATGAGAAGTAGACCCTTTTAAGTGGGCTAGGGAAGCCCACCACGGAGTCAGTACAGGCTGCTGACCACTGACCCAGGCACCGCAATAATCAACGAACATTAAGTAAAATGGCTGCTGCTGAAATACACTCAGTAGGATGAGGATATCCATAACCATAAAGGGGGATAGAGAGGGAATGAGGCAGACAGGGACTAACTTTGTTACCCTGTCAGGGGGTTAAGTAGGAGGAGGGACGGAGAGGGAGCAAGGTGCTTATTGGAATATAGAATATCGAAGAGTGTCTGGAATCCCTTAAAGAATGAGTCAAGTAAATGGACGTGTATCAAAAGAATCTTTTGATATCTGAATGAGATTATGTAGATAAAAACAAATTTTGGGAACAAATATTAATTCTCATTTATGAAATGAACCCTACGAAAATTACGTTAAACCTTTCCCACGACTTCCTAAAGTTCTGATTTTTCCATGACTTCCCAAAACTATGACTTCCCCATGACCTACCAGAACTATGACTTCCCCCTTCTGATCACGATCGACCCTGTCTGATCATGATCGACCCCGTCTGATCACACTCGACCCTGTCTGATCATGGTCATTGCCCTCCGTCTCATCATGATCCTTTCCCGTCTGATTATGATCATCGCCCATCTGATCATGATCCTCTCCCGTCTGATCATGATCATTGCCCGTCTGATCATCATCCTCTCCCGTCTGATCATGATCATCGCCCGTCTGATCATCGCCCGTCTGATCATGACCATCCCCGTCTGATCATCATCCTCTCCTGTTTGATCATGATAATCTCCCGTCTGATCATGACCTCCTCTGCCTGATCACGATCGCCCTGTCTGCTCATGATAATTTCCTGTCTGCTCACGATAATCTCCCGTCTGCTCACGATAATCTCCAGTCTGCTCACGATAATCTCCAGTCTGCTCATGATAATCTCCCGTCTGATCACTTTAATCTCCTGTCTGATCATAATTATCTCCCATCTGATCATGATAATCTCCCATTTGATCATGATAATCTCCCGTCTGATAATGACCACCCCTGTCTGATCACGATCATCTCCCGTCTGATCATGATCATCCCCATCTGATCATGATCATATCCCATCTGATCATGTTAAATTCTCGTCCCATAACACCCCCTCCCCCATCTGATGCACCCCCAGTCTGATCTCCATAACACCCCCTCCCCATCTGATGCACCCCCAGTCTGATCTCCATAACACCCCCTCCCCCATCTGATGCACCCCCAGTCTGATCTCCATAACACCCCCTCCCCCATCTGATGCACCCCCAGTCTGATCTCCATAACACCCCCTCCCCCATCTGATGCACCCCCAGTCTGATCTCCATAACACCCCCTCCCCCATCTGATGCACCCCCAGTCTGATCTCCATAACACCCCCTCCCCATCTGATGCACCCCCAGTCTGATCTCCATATCACCCCCTCCCCCATCTGATGCACCCCCAGTCTGATCTCCATATCATCCCCTCCCATCTGATGCACCCCCAGTCTGATCTCCATAACACCCCCTCCCCCATCTGATGCACCCCCAGTCTGATCTCCATATCACCCCCTCCCCCATCTGATGCACTCCCAGTCTGATCTCCATATCACCCCCTCCCCCATCTGATGCACCCCCAGTCTGATCTCCATATCACCCCCTCCCCCATCTGATGCACCCCCAGTCTGATCTCCATATCACCCCCTCCCCCATCTGATGCACCCCCAGTCTGATCTCCATATCATCCCCTCCCATCTGATGCACCCCCAGTCTGATCTCCATATCACCCCCTCCCCCATCTGATGCACCCCCAGTCTGATCTCCATATCACCCCCTCCCCCATCTGATGCACCCCCAGTCTGATCTCCATATCACCCCTTCCCCCATCTGATGCATCCCCAGTCTGATCTCCATATCACCCCCTCCCCCATCTGATGCACCCCCAGTCTGATCTCCATAACACCCCCTCCCCCATCTGATGCACCCCTAGTCTGATCTCCATAACCAGGTTGAGTCCTAACACTGGAAGGAACCCTGTACCTCCCTTAAAGGACGTCCTTCATGTATTAATCTTTCAAGGAAACAGTCTAAAGGATGTTCCTCCATTGAAGGACGCTCTAATCAGTCCTTATCAGCACAACCTGGCCCTTATCAGCAGTGGTCATGCTCCAATAACCACATACCTTGACCAAGTATGGATAAGGGACAAAGGTTAACATATAGATTTAAACAATTTAGACTAGTTTCTTTAGTTTTGAAACATTTGATTCATATTATAACTAAATCCAGGACACATATGAATAAATGATCAACATATTTTTAAAGAGAATCTTAGTAGCTATATATTGAGTGTAGATTTAAAGCAAGTAAACCCATAATAAATTTAGCAAAAATATTTCTTCCAAGTGGTACTCCAAGGTTTTCCTATTTATAGATATGTTTATCAAAGTTTCTCAGTGGGTAGGTGGTTGATTTTAAATGTTAAAACATTGATAGACAGAGGAGCCCGAGATCTTTTCAATGGTGGTAAATTCATTTACTGATTTTGAAGATAAAGCATAATAAATCATGATTTAAAATGCTATACACAAAACAAGGGGCGTTGCTCAATCGAGGTATGGTGTTCCTTTAAGGTCTGTCCCTCCATTGAGGGCAGTCTCAAACCTGATAACACCCCATCCCCATCTGATGCACCCCCAGTCTGATCTCCATAACACCCCCTCCCCCATCTGATGCACCCCCAGTCTGATCTCCATAACACCCCCTCCCCCATCTGATGCACCCCCAGTTTGATCTCCATAGATCCCCCCCCCCACCACCCATAGATCTCCCACTCTCACTCCCACTCCATCCATCCATAGCACACACAACTTATTCTACAAGGGTTTCTATAGATAGAGCTTCTAGTACTTTCATCATAGGTGAGTATGGGTCAATAGATGTCAAAACAGAAGAAAACTCAATTTTGCCAAAATGTCAGTTACAATCTTGTTGCACTGAGGCAACGAGTTGTTGTACAGGGGCACAGACAACCAGCCAGGTCCCTCTGTGACAGTTTGGGGTCTGTCTGAAAAATAAAATGTTAACGGCAGTGCCACCTTCTGACTAGCAGGAGAAGGAAATGCCTGTGGTGCTGACTAGTTGAAGAATCAGGAATTAACATGGAGTTTGGTTGAATTTTCTTCATGAAATTGGAGTCCATTTAAAACCCTGGTTGAAAGCTCAAAGTCCAATTAAAACAGGAAATAAAGATGGAATCCCGTTGTCATTGAACCAAAGATCACACTGTCATAGTTTTTTTAGTGTTTATTCCTGCAAGGCAGTTGTTTCATAGATGAAAGTAGAGCGATTGTTAGTCTTTTTCTAACTACTGAAAAAAAAGTTTTTCATTAAAATAGCAGGAAAATTACAAAAAAAAAATATTTTATGAAAACCTGACACAGGAGAAGTTGTAATTGTTTATGATCTTCTATATAAATTTTCTAAGACATTGATGGACTTCAGCAGAAATGGGAGAACAAACGTGATTTCCAAAAGTCTCTTCAGTAAACGAGTTCAAGTATACCATAGAGCCGTTAGGCCATAGAAAAGTTGATCCATGGTATTACTTGACTCATTAATGAGGCTGACAGGGACTATGTTACCCTGTGTGGGCAGTAAGTAGGAGGGATAGAGAGAGAATGAGGCAAACAGGTATGTGGCTGCAGCAGGTGCCTTAAGCAGGCAGTGAGTGGAGGGGGGGGGGTATAAAGGGACCTGTCTGTGTGTATGTGTGGCTGCAGCAGCTGCCTTAAGCAGGCAGTGAGTGGAGGGGGGGGTATAAAGGGACCTGTCTGTGTGTATGTGTGGCTGCGGCAGGTGCCTTAAGCAGGCAGTGAGTGGAGGGGGGTTATAAAGGGACCTGTCTGTGTGTATGTGTGGCTGCAGCAGCTGCCTTAAGCAGGCAGTGAGTGGAGGGGGGGGTATAAAGGGACCTGTCTGTGTGTATGTGTGGCTGCGGCAGGTGCCTTAAGCAGGCAGTGAGTGGAGGGGGGTTATAAAGGGACCTGTCTGTGTGTATGTGTGGCTGCAGCAGGTGCCTTAAGCAGGCAGTGAGTGGAGGGGGGGGGTATAAAGGGACCTGTCTGTGTGTACGTGTGGGCCTATGGGTGGAGAAGTGTTGGCGACCATGGGTGGCTTCCTCCATTGTTGGCCACGTCGATAACCCTCCCCACCCCCGCATTAAATAAATACACCCCTTATCCCTCCCTCCCCATCGACAAGCCCACTATTCCCTGCTTCTCCCCACACCTTGCCTCCCACTAGCTACAAGCGCCACTCAGAGGCGTGTGCGTCCAACCGTGGAGACGGTGGGAGAGGAACGCGCTGATTTATCGCTGGCCACTTCCGCTTCCTGTAAAGCTGGGACACGGTGAGCATGACACGGCAATATTGGGGACGGCAGGAACAAGCGGTAGTCAGACACATGGAGGGGGGGTGGGGGGGAGAGAGAGCACCTATACAGAGGGATTGAGGAAAAGGGGACGGGGTGTAACTGGAGAAAGGGAATGCAGGGTTTTGAGAAGTTATAGGGATTGGGAGAGGAGAGAGTGGAGAGGAGTGGCAGAAAACCTATAAAGACGGCAAACATGATGAAGCAAGTACCAAAAGGTTATGAGGATTATAAAAAAGATGCAAGATCAATGATGCATCTACAGAGACAAGGATAGGAGTCAAAATTAGAGAACACACAGAGATAGTGATGAGATGGAAATTCATAAAGAAGGAGGAAGGGGAGAGGACAGAGTTGGGAAGATACACATTGATGAGATAGGAGTAACTGAGGTGTGTAAGGGTGGAGCATGGTAGGGGAGGTACAGGGTTGGGGAAATCAGGAAGAGACAAGGCAAGACATAAATGCCTTTGGTTTCCTACTCTGGCGGCCATTTTGATTTCATATCTTTCTTAGCCGTCGCCATATGGCAGCACCAAGTACCGCGAGATCATGCGCGTCATGTGATTCACACGAGAACACACGCTCACTCACCCGGTCCAGGGAGCGAGGCGACAAGTGTGGGCACCGGACCGTTCCATGTCCCACCCTACCATCACCATAAACTGTGAACGTTGCCATGGTAACAACAATGAAATAGATATTGTGGGACATGATTCTAGGGTGTGAGAGGCGATGGGCGGGTGGGTGGACAGGCATGGGGCAGGGTATTGGTGGTGGAAGTGGACCAGTGCAGAAATGTTACTGTTTCAGCTTCAGGCTAGTTTAAGGCCCACACACCACCTCAGCACATTATAACAATCTTACATTGTGATGCTTGGGGATTTCCCGATAGATCGGCATTATGTGCCAAAACAGTGCTGGTGAGCAGACTCATATGTGCATCAACTTAGGTAAAGTTTGCATTTACCGTTGATGAATCAACAGAAAGTTCTACCTTACCAAGCTACCCTCATGGGTTAAACCAAAACCAGCTCGCATTCAATCTAATGACAAAACTAACTGATTTATGATGCTATGCATAAGACAGTTATTGCACTTGGTACTGGAGAGGACACCTTTAATTTTTAATACCTATTCAGAATCCTACTAGGCAAGGCACTTTTTGACATAAATCTGGAGCGTTTTGGTTCATCAGATGCAATGTCAATGGCAGTGCTACTTCTGGTTACATAACACTTTAGTACAGAGGTTTGATGGGTGAGCAGTAGAGGCATGAAGTGTTTAGTGCTGAAGTGGCAGAGCAGTGGAATGTGGAGGGGGAGACCACTGAGGTTCAATCAGTTTCTATTTATGACTGCAGGGGTAGACACTAACATTTTGGACCTTTGGCCACCCTGGCCAGTAGTGTAGTATAGAACAATGTATTTTCAAAGATTCTACTGGCCAAATGGCCAATTTCAAAGGCAACTTACAAGTAATCGCTGGCCCGCAGCCAAAACTACTGGCCATTGGCCACCGGGCCAGGGTTAGTGTTTACCCCGGGACTGTGTTTAAACAACCCCCTGAGGGGTTAATTGGGACTCCAGAACAGACTGCAGTTACTTTTACCACCCTGTACACCCCTCCCCCTGCCAGTGCACCTCCTATAGAGCCATTAAATAGGTCACAGTGTGTGTGTGTGTGTGTGTGTGTGTGTAGGGGGTGAGTAAGGGAGGTATGGGGGGGGAGAGCTTAGTTTGAGCAATTACTCCCTGACCTATATTTGGCAACCATGACAACAGAGTCACTGGTGCTGAACATGGTATTATCTCCATGACGATGCAGCCCTCTGTGACGTCACAAATGTTAACATGGTCTACCACTACCCCAGCAGCAAACCTGATAATTTCTCACCCCACACCCCAACCAACCACAACTAACGACAACTCTGCCCCGCTTCCGCTAACACTGCCCCACATACCACCACACTGATAATGTTCACTTTAACAACCTCACTTTGACAAAAAAACATCCAATAGAAACTGACAACAAAGGGGTGGGGAAACAAATAGCGGAAAAATAACATCTAGAAATGGTTTTGGACGAGATAAAAACAGATAAGAAAGGAGAAATTGCCATTTCATTGGCAACTTGAGCGGTGAAGCAGAAAGCATCAGGCGTTGTCGCTTCTCAAGTTGTGCAAGATGTCGCTGATTGATTAAGATGTCGTTAATTAAGGGTACTTTAATCGGCCTTTGATCTGCACCACTGTCGTCATGGTAACAGGACCTGGTCACGTGACAAGATGGGTGCTGTCATGTGATGAGGAGGTTTAGTTCTGTCCCCTGGCACCAGGGGGCCTGACTGTCGTCTGATACTATATTCCTGGTGCCATTTGGTATAGAAAGACAAGAACTTCCCTATGTAAGCTGGCCCCCAGCTCCTCAGAGCCAGAATGTATATTGAGATTGATGTCAGAGTTATCAATGGTAGGAGATACCAGACTTTAACTAGAGCTGCCTGCTATAGCAGGACTATGGGAGGTCACATGTTACTGCAGCTGGTTGCCATGCATGGCAGTGCTGGTACCAGTCGCATGGGTGCATGGACAAGTGTAGGCGGCCCGGAGATGATTCAACGGTTTTATCTAAATGTTCAATTATTTACCCCTACCTTGTTTCATCTGTTTCTACTTCAATTATTTACGTTCTACTTGAGTTATTTACATCTTCAGGGCAGAAAGTTCAGTCTCGTGCTCTCTCTGTTAAAGCGAATTCTTTATGGAGTTAAATCGATTAAAATGTCCTTGTTTGTTATAAGGCGAGAGGAGGAATAGCTTGCATGTCTCTTCTCATCACTACACTGGGTGAAATGGTATTGTGGTTGTTAGCTTTGGCTGCATGATGTGATGGTCGGCACCTTATAGGTTATTCATGTAAAGGCCTAGTTGACATAGTGTGAGAAAATCTGCAAAACTGCATTATTGCATCATGCCATCCACATAGAGCTGATACATTCCTCAATACTGTGCATGATGCACCAATACTGATTTTCAGAGTTGAAATGAATATTATACTTTTGAACCCAAACATGCTGGAAATCCTCCCCGGCCAATGTTTCATGTTAAGTACAAAATAAAATGTCCTACCAGTCACCAGGGGTCTCAGCAATACGTACCTGGAAAGACACAAAGGAAAGATAGTTGAGTACAGGGACAGAAACATCAGCTACCAGCTACCAGTATTATCATAAAACAAGAAAAATGTGGCAAGGACCACGGATAAGAGTTGCCACTCTGCGGCCGAAGAGTGATGTCACGGCCGATGTATGACGTCACAAATTGCATCACAAGGTGATCGTGACGTCACTGACAAACTGAAAACATAATGAAGTTGCTACGGTCGCTGCGCTCCCGGCCTCTACGTGGCAAGGAACTCCAAAAAAAATAAGATTCCACAATGTAACATCATATAGTTCTGTGCTTTATGACATTCACCAATTCTTATTTTGAACATCCTAAGAGCTGAGAGCAGCAAGAGTACAGGTACCAGCCACAGCTACAACACACATGGTGCCTTGAAATGTAAATGACTATATATCATCTGTGTGCAGAGGTAGTCATGCTGCAAGGCTGCACTCTCTCAGTCTCAGGGTGCTTTGTCTCCTCATACACCGATCCATCACCGGGCACTTGGTGCTCTATAAACCTCACATTATATACAAGTACATCTAAACTTGCACCCACACCTAATGTATGGAAATAAAAGTCTATATTTACAAATCAATAAATGCCTCGCCTCATGGCGCCTACTGACATTAGTTATTGCAGCACTTCCGCACAGAGGTTTGCGTCCTGCTGGTACTGTATGTAGTCTGTCTCCGATGATAGATATCAATAACATCACCAGAGAACACGGGATGATCATCTTTTTATATTTGGAAAAGGGATTTTGCTGGTTCCTTTGTTCATAAAAGACTATGAAATACAAGAAAATGTTTCTTGCGGTACAGAATTAACATAGCCAGATATAGAGCTACCAGAAACTGGCTTTGAATGAAAAGCACCCTTGGTGTCAAGGAAATTTCTTACAACACGGCTCTGGTGGGGACTAAAGATAAAACTCACATTTGGGCCATACTTTAATGGACCGAGCCATTTTGTCTGCATGAATGCAGTCCTGGAGAGTACTTTGTCAGGGCTGCATTGACACGAATCCCCAGGTTTTGATAGTAGATGAATGATGTATGAACGAACTCATCATTCGTGACAGTAGGTGCATGCACAAATCTTACACTAAGGCCACACCAAAAAATATAAGTTGGTCTACGGATTTTGGTTTTGAAAAAATGGTGCGAGCTAGCAAATTTCTTTTTTTTTTTTTAAAGAATTTTTTGGCGTTCAATGGATTCCTTGCTGGGAAATTGAGGCGAGCGAACAAATTTTATTTTCTTAAAAATTTTGCCAAACATCACAAAGAGAAAACTTGCAGAAACTGAAGCGAGCGAAATCCATAGACAAGATTTTTTTCAAAGAAAAAAAAAATTTGGATTTCCGAAAATATGGAGAGGGCGATCCATAGACCAACTTATTTTTTTTATAGTGGCCTAACATGGCTATTTTTGCATGATGGCTACAAACCAAGTCTTAATGCACCGTACTGTGGTTGAGTAAGGAACCTCTACTGCAGGGTAGGCCTGTCTCTCTGCTACAACATTGCAGCAATCTGGAACCAACATGGCGCCCGCGACAATCTCACTGACAACATGGATGTCATGACTAAATGCATGTTTTTCATGATGAATTCCTTCATGATGTTACTCCCACTGGGCAACAGCAGAATTTGCATTGACAGAGTAATATGTAAATATCAGAGGGATTGATTTTCAATATGTAGATTTGTTTTGAGAAAGGCTGTCATTTATTGATGAGAATTCTTGAATGTCTTAAAGATGCTAACAATGACTAGACTTTTGAAATTTGTCTGATAACAAGGAAGTAAAGAATTCTACCTCTCTTATTACTTTTGACCTTCAAGTAGGGATAGAATATAGTTTGTCTTATATTAGACTTATTTGTGCAAATTCCTCTTCACACAATCATCCTGCAGTCGTGTTAGGAATGATACCCATCAGGGCACCATTCAATCACGCCAACATGACAACCAAAGAGCAAAGTATATCGATGGGTCGGTCATGTGGTACTTAATGGCTTTATACAAATATATATATTTAACACATGATGCTAACTGTGCCTTCAGACATGGCAGTAACCTCATCCTCTAATACAATATGTCCATGACAATGCACGCCCCAGCTGCAGACTAGCTGCCACCAGGACATAAGAAACCACTCCAAAATGAGAACTCAGCTAGATTCATTTGATACTCGCTTTACCATCTATTCCAAAAGATGAGCAATTTGCGTCTCACGCTCATATTTTCTTTGGTTGTTACGTGATTTCTCACCTGTGTATTTATACTGTAATCATCAAATTACCAATTAACCACCTCCCCAGGCCATTAAGGCGTAGTCAACGAGGTTTCCATGACAACTGCCCTAACAAAGTGGCCAAATCACGACTGTATTCCCTCTATTTGAGCGTGCGTCCGCCCCCACCATTAGTCCAAGCAAGATGGCTGCCAAGGAAATATCCATAATTAGAAAACAATCAGGGGGATGTTTTTTGGTGATAGGCCTTTCACTTTTCTAAGTGCACGTTAGGAGTCAGGTGGCGGTGAAGTTGAGAATTGTGTAGCAGCTGCTATGAAGCTGTGCACAGTGAGGCTTATAAATAGAGGACCAATATCACGTGCAAGGCCAGGTAATAGCTCGGTATGGACTCTGAATTTGTGCGGAGCTTACTAGTTCCCATATCAAAACTTAAGGAAGATTAAAACTAAACGTAGTGCTTTAACTGCCTTCTCCAAGGAGTAAGAATACTTCCAAAATGATCGAAGTCAGTGGAGGAAGCCATTCAAAAGTATGCACTGAGCCTCAGTGTTCTACTAATATTCAACTAACAATATTCATATATTCACATTTGTTTACTGAGCCCTAAGAATAAATAGAGAATTACAAGGTTGGAATAGTTAATATGTTGGGTAATATGCTCCTCAAAGATTCATGAAGATATATTTGTCATTAGCGTGTCTTGCAGCACCATGCACCATGGGACTGTATTACATTAATCCCTCAGCACAATGCACCATGGGACTGTATTACATTAGTCCCTCAGCATCATGCACCATGGGACTGTATTACATTAGTCCCTCAGCACCATGCACCATGGGACTGTATTACATTAGTCCCTCAGCACAATGCACCATGGGACTTTATTACATTAAAATAGTCCCTCAGCACAATGCACCATGGGACTGTATTATATTAGTCCCTCAGCACAATGCACCATGGGACTGTATTACATTAGCCCCTCAGCACCATGCACCATGGGACTGTATTACATTAGTCCCTCAGCACCATGCACCATGGGGCTGTATTACATTAGTCCCTCAGCACCATGCACCATGGGGCTGTATTACATTAGTCCCTCAGCACCATGCACCACGGGACTGTATTACATTAGTCCCTCAGCACAATGCACGGGGGACTGTATTACATTAGTCCCTCAGCACAATGCACCACGGGACTGTATTACATTAGTCCCTCAGCACAATGCACCACGGGGCTGTATTACATTAGTCCCTCAGCACCATGGGACTGTGTTACATTAGTCCCTCAGCACAATGCACCATGGGACTGTGTTACATTAGTCCCTCAGCACGATGCACCACGGGGCTGTATTACATTAGTCCCTCAGCATGATGCACCATGGGACTGTGTTACAATAGTCCCTCAGCACCATGCACCACGGGACTGTGTTACATTAGTCCCTCAGCACAATGCACCATGGGACTGTGTTACATTAGTCCCTCAGCACAATGCACCACAGGGCTGTATTACATTAGTCCCTCAGCACAATGCACCACGGGACTGTGTTACAATACATAAGGTCCGAGTTACTCCAGCACGCCCCTAAAGCCGCGGATATGTCCGCTAGGTGGCGGTGTACGCGAAGCCATGGTGGGTGCCTTTCCCACCACGGCTGGCAGACTCCTTGACCACCCGGGAGGTAGGGGGTGGGGAGTGGACAACATACCATGCACTCACGGTCTCAGCTATGTAGGTCAGTGTGTGTATCATACACAGACCAATATCTCCTATTTCTATAAATCATAATGTGTTTATTTTTCACACTAGCCAACAAGGTGTTCATACCCACACTATCATAATTTCTTAAGGCAAAATTCCTAAAATTACCCATTAAAAGTTGACTATGAAATTTATCTCCCATTGACACAGCATTGTGGCCTAGTTAGGGAGACCCACCCTCCTCCTGCTGCCCGACCAGCAACCAGCTCACAAGTGGGCGCGAGGGGTAACTCGGACCTCATGTATAGTCCCTCAGCACCATGCACCACGGGGCTGTATTACATTAGTCCCTCAGCACGATGCACCATGGTACTGTGTTACATTAGTCCCTCAGCACAATGCACCACAGGACTGTATTACATTAGTCCCTCAGCACCATGCACCATGGGACTGTATTACAATAGTCCCTCAGCACAATGCACCATGGGACTGTATTACATTAGTCCCTCAGCACCATGCACCATGGGACTGTATTACAATAGTCCCTCAGCACCATGCACCATGGGACTGTATTACATTAGTCCCTCAGCACGATGCACCATGGGACTGTATTACATTAGTCCCTCAGCACAATGCACCACAGGACTGTATTACATTAGTCCCTCAGCATGATGCACCATGGGACTGTATTACATTAGTCCCTCAGCACGATGCACCATGGGACTGTATTACAATAGTCCCTCAGCACCATGCACCATGGGACTGTATTACAATAGTCCCTCAGCACAATGCACCATGGGACTGTATTACATTAGTCCCTCAGCACAATGCACCATGGGACTGTATTACATTAGTCCCTCAGCACGATGCACCATGGGACTGTATTACAATAGTCCCTCAGCACCATGCACCATGGGACTGTATTACAATAGTCCCTCAGCACAATGCACCATGGGACTGTATTACATTAGTCCCTCAGCACAATGCACCATGGGACTGTATAGACAAAGGTGCACTCGAATTGGTCAGCACTGAGGGTTATCACACGAGGCTTCGCCTCGTGTGATAACCCTCAGTGCTGACCAATTCAAGTGCTCCTTTGTATTTATCTCAAGTTATCATCAGTTATTTGACTGTTTTGGATGTTTTCCCAGGGAGTGTGATACGGGGAAGGGTTATCACACTGTGGGGTGTGATACAGAGTTTCTTGGTTAAGCCTATGCGGCTCTCGTATTCAACTTGAGATAAATTACATTAGTCCCTCAGCACAATGCACCATGGGACTGTATTACATGTATTAGACCTTCAGCACGAACATATCCCTGGTGAGTTACGCTATTACTTTATTACTTATTCATGCATCATCCAGATATGATGACCATGGCGCATTATACATCAAAGCGTCATGCAGCCATGAGAGGGTTAGATAGGGAAGTGTCTGGTTCTGGTGGAGGGGATGATTTAGAGCTATTGTTGCCTCCTCCATTACGGCAGCAACATGCAGAGTCAGCATAGTGGGAGGCAGGGCTGACAGGGTGGCAGCCACTGACGGCCAAATCACGGCCTCGTACTGTCATTCCCTGACACCTTTGTGGCTGGCCGCTGCCGGGTCCACAGCACTGTCCAGTCCAATCTTTCGCTGTAACATTTTGATTAGCTACATCCCTGGACCCCCTTGGTCTAGCCAAAGAGGTAGAATACAGAGATCCCACTCCGCCATATATCGGTGACGAGAGATTGAGTCTCTGAAGCGTGTTACTGGTAGGAGAGGGGTCAGCTTGCAGCAGGGTGTACTCGCGACGGAGCACAGTGTTAAACAACCCAAATTTACAAGCGATTTTGGAATAATAATCCTTGGAATTCTAGGATGAACCAAATATGTATGGGCAGATATTGACTTGAAAAAGCCCATTATCTACTTCATTTTGATAACAAATCAGATGTCTGACTGTGAGAACTCCCCGAATGAGAGAAAGTTTTGACTGTTTGACCCCTCCATGCACCACCTCTCCTCCCACAATGAGCAAAGTGCGCGGATTCGTAACTTCACTTTCCACTGTCCATGTGTCTAAACTGGACAATATAACACTAATCAAACTAGGTATGATTTATATTTAGGTTTTTTTTTGTCATATACTATGAAATGGAAGTTGTGGAAGGAATACAAATAATTATTTTGATAGGGAGAACATGGTTGTTTTCACATGTTTCGGTAGAAAATGCCCACAATTGACAAGTTGCGTGGGCTATCCAAGACAGTTCACATAAATCACATCTAAACCTAAGGATAAGCATTTTTGAGTCCTGCCCTTTCACCCAGTGGTCAAATTATTTCAATATTCCAAGGATTAGTATTTTTAAATAACTTTGCAAAATGTGTTGTTTAACATTGCGCTCTATGGGAGCCCTCAATTCTACACCCTGGCTGCACACTGGCGACCTGTGCAGCATACGCAGCGCCGAGACTCCCGTCACAACGTTAAACCGATGGCAGGCAGCAGGAGAGCTCCATCTTACTAACCCCAATATTCATCCGTAGGTCTTTGGTCTAGCCCTATATCAGGCATGGGGCTGGGTTGTCATGAAACAGCCAAGACATCTCTTAAATAACTTCTCAAGGTGAAATTTGATATGGAATATGTAGGATGGGTCTTTAAGATCATTCTATGCCCCCTAACCCCATCTTAATGAGAGAACAATTTCTCAATGGATCCATGCAAATCACAGGAATTACACACCTTTACATATTCAGGATTTTACAAGAATCCCATGTCTACTTTATGGATGGTATGATTCATTGTTTTGTTGTTGTCACGATGCACCTGATACATTGTCACTCAGTGGCACAGGTGAATTCATGAGCTCAGCCTCAAGTCAACAAAACAGACCAAGTGGTTCCCTTAAAGAGTTGAGCTATGGGTCCATTCCTGGACTCCAGCAAAGCCTTAGTAGACTAGCCTTGGATGGAATCAGTATTGATATGGCTGATACAACTGCCTTTTTAGGTAATGTTTTTAGGTATATATATATATATATATATATATATATATATATATATATATATATATATATATATATATATATATATATATATATATATATATATATATATATATATACTCTTCCTGAACTACTTGTATATCGGAACATTACCTAAAAAGGCAGTTGTATCAGCCATATCAATACTGATTCCATCCAAGGCTAGTCTACTAAGGCATTTTACACTGGGCAGAAGTTTGCCCATACTTTTCTCTTTTATCCAAGTTTCTGATTAAAAATCTCCAAAACGAAATTTTTTGATGCGCTATTTCTTTTTGAGTGGCCTTAACTTCAGTTAGTCCCCCTCCCATTGTGAAGGCCACATCACAGAGACAAGGTTCAGAGAAATTAGGCAAAGCCCACTGCAAGTCAAGCGGGTGAGACTTTTTGCTTCATCTGGACTCTACAATTACTTATAAGTTAACATTCATAAGAATAGCCCAGCTCACAGTTAAAGAGCGGGGTTTAAGCTGGTGCATGTTGTGGACACATATTTAATGTTATGATGGGTTGTCTATTTTGTGGACGTTAGGTGAAAGTGGACCAGCACTGACACCATGATACACGCGTAGTAGTAGCGGGCGTGCGCACACATCATCTTGCGTGTCCACACTATGCCTGCCCCCTACAGGCCACACAATGCACTACACTCTGTTACCATGGAAACCAATCAGTCTGAGTGTGGCATGACGGGAAAATACTCTGTCCCACCTCGTCCTGCCTCACAGCCCTCAGGGGCATGGTACGTGATCAGCGCCAATGTGTGTGTATGTATGGGTGGGAGGGGGGAGCGGATACAGGGTTAACTGAAATCACCAACATATCCTGGAACTATGGCTGACTTCAGTGGAAAACTCTTAATGTGACATACAAGTATCTTTCAGCAAAGCGATAGCTAACTTTTGGTATATTGGGCTCTGTAGTGTAAAATACTGGAGTGAACATTCACTGGGTTGTGTGGTGTACAATAGCATATGGTATCTACTAAAGTATTGGTGTGTATGTATGCTCTGTGCTGTACATATGCTCTGTGTTGAACACATGCTCTGTGCTGTACACATGCTCTGTGCTGTATGTATGCTCTGTGCTGTACATATGCTCTGTGCTGTACACATGCTCTGTGCTGTACACATGCTCTGTGCTGTATGTATGCTCTGTGCTGTAAACATGCTCTGTGCTGTATGTATGCTCTGTGCTGTACATATGCTCTGTGCTGTATGTATGCTCTGTGCTGTACATATGCTCTGTGCTGTATGTATGCTCTGTGCTGTACACATGCTCTGTGCTGTATGTATGCTCTGTGCTGTACATATGCTCTGTGCTGTACACATGCTCTGTGCTGTATGTATGCTCTGTGCTGTACATATGCTCTGTGCTGTACACATGCTCTGTGCTGTATGTATGCTCTGTGCTGTACACATGCTCTGTGCTGTATGTATGCTCTGTGCTGTACACATGCTCTGTGCTGTATGTATGCTCTGTGCTGTACACATGCTCTGTGCTGTATGTATGCTCTGTGCTGTACATAAATGCTCTGTGCTGTATGTATGCTCTGTGCTGTACATATGCTCTGTGCTGTACACATGCTCTGTGCTGTACACATGCTCTGTGCTGTATGTATGCTCTGTGCTGTACACATGCTCTGTGCTGTACATATGCTCTGTGCTGTACATAAATGCTCTGTGCTGTACACATGCTCTGTGCTGTACACATGCTCTGTGCTGTACACATGCTCTGTGTGGTATGTATGCTCTGTGCTGTACACATGCTCTGTGCTGTACACATGCTCTGTGCTGTACACATGCTCTGTGCTGTACACATGCTCTGTGCTGCACATATGCTCTGTGCTGTACACATGCTCTGTGCTGTACACATGCTCTGTGCTGTACACATGCTCTGTGCTGTACACATGCTCTGTGCTGTACACATGCTCTGTGCTGCACATATGCTCTGTGCTGTACACATGCTCTGTGCTGTACACATGCTCTGTGCTGTACACATGCTCTGTGCTGCACATATGCTCTGTGCTGTACACATGCTCTGTGCTGTACACATGCTCTGTGCTGTACATATGCTCTGTGCTGTACACATGCTCTGTGCTGTACACATGCTCTGTGCTGTACATATGCTCTGTGCTGTACACATGCTCTGTGCTGTACACATGCTCTGTGCTGTACACATGCTCTGTGCTGCACATATGCTCTGTGCTGTACACATGCTCTGTGCTGTACATATGCTCTGTGCTGTACACATGCTCTGTGCTGTACATATGCTCTGTGCTGTACACATGCTCTGTGCTGTACATATGCTCTGTGCTGCACACATGCTCTGTGCTGTACACATGCTCTGTGCTGTACACATGCTCTGTGCTGCACATATGCTCTGTGCTGTACACATGCTCTGTGCTGTACACATGCTCTGTGCTGTACACATGCTCTGTGCTGTACATATGCTCTGTGCTGTACATATGCTCTGTGCTGTACACATGCTCTGTGCTGTACATATGCTCTGTGCTGCACATATGCTCTGTGCTGTACATATGCTGTACAACTTATCATTTGGTGGTATATTTGTATGAAGATTGTGTGATGAAAATGTCATGCAAAATATGTGTTAGAAGCATGTTACATTGCCTTTGCAACTTCTGCTATAAGCCTTTGCAGCACTTGGCAATGTGGACATATTTAGGGCTACAAAATATTTATGGCTCACATCCTTGTAGTGGTATTTACATTTTCAAATTAACCACAGCACAGCTGAGGGCACCTCAATTTTCCCTGCTCCCCAAAATCACTTGGCGGTCACTTCATTAAACCTCCAGTGTTAGATTCATATTGGCTGCACAAGAAGGCTGAATGGGATTTCTCTAACACGACGTAAGATAAATTGTCACTATGGCGCCAGACAAATGGAGCTGAATCTGGCATGGGTTACATATTACCATGAAACCCTCTTCTATGTCTAGAGGTTGTTTGGTAATTCTAATACACTGATTAAAGGAAAGTAAGGTCCAAGAAAGGCTTCATGTGTTTGAGGTAAATGTCCTCTTCTGATTTTAAGCATTATAGAAATTGGTGTATTTATGTCATCTAGGTCTGGGCTGAGGAGTTGCAATCTTCTACCTAATCCTTGCCTCATTTTAACAAGAAGCCATTCTGATAAATTGCCAAGAAGAGCCTGTCCCCAAAAAAGGAGTTGAAATTGTAATTGCTTTATGGGACCTTGGGGATGGAGCAGGTTTAAAACAATGCAGACTAAAATCAGTAATGCTGGCATTAAATGGAAATTTCAGATTTTATGTAGAAAGTGAAAGACTAAAATGCCTGATAGCAAATGATAACAACTATCAGAGAGCATTCTAAGAAGGTAGTGGGGAAGACAGAGTTGAGTGCAGGCTTTATTTGACTTGGATAGAGAGAAAGCCTGTAACCCTATACGCTGCCTTCCATACCGACACAAATGGAGGCACGGGGGGCACTTTTAATTGACATGAAAATATTTTGTTTCAACATTTACTATTATCAAAACTCGATAAGTGGAACGGAATCGGAATTCGGGGATTGAGAGAGAAGGAGGGATGGTGATGGGGAGATGGGATGGAATGGGTCAGTGGCAGGGATGGGAAGCGGGAGGATTTGATGGAGGATGGAGAGGGTTTGGTGTAATGGAGGGATTCACGGAGGCGTTTTGGGAATGGTTCCTGGTGGCTTTGGATGGCCAGTAATGTAAATTGAATTGTCCTGGTTTCATCTCTCCTCCCCATTTTCTCCTATCCTCCACCCGCTGCCCGACTGTCTCTTCACATCCGTATTTGTAATGTTTGTTTCATCTCATTGCTGTCTGTGCTGCTTCCACCCACCTCCTTTCAAAACCTCTCACTGATTTGCCTTCTTTTTTGCCTCATGTAACATTTGTATATAATTTGTCCGACATTGATTGCTCTTATCAGCATAATACACGGATTTGAATCTAAAGGAATCCTTAAAATCCCAAACTCTTGGCATTGCCTTCTGGATGTCATCTTCCCTCTTCGGGGTCACCCCACTTTGCACCAATACAACAGAAGCAAGGTGGGATTGCTGTATCCTTTACTAAAGCACTTCACCCACTTTGCACCAGTACAACAGCAGCAAGGTAGGATTGCTGTATCCTTCACTACAGCACTTCACCCACTTTGCACCAGTACAACAGCAGCAAGGTGGGATTGCTGTATCCTTCATTAAAGCACTTCACCCACTTTGCACCAATACAACAGCAGCAAGGCGGGATTGCTGTATCCTTCATTAAAGCACTTCACCCACTTTGCACCAGTACAACAGCAGCAAGGTGGGATTGCTGTATCCTTCATTAAAGCACTTCACCCACTTTGCACCAGTACAACAGCAGCAAGGCAGGATTGCTGTATCCTTCATTAAAGCACTTCACCCACTTTGCACCAGTACAACAGCAGCAAGGTGGGATTGCTGTATCCTTCATTAAAGCACTTCACCCACTTTGCACCAGTACAACAGCAGCAAGGCGGGATTACTGTATCCTTCATTAAAGCACTTCACCCACTTTGCACCAGTACAACAGCAGCAAGGCGGGATTACTGTATCCTTCATTAAAGCACTTCACCCACTTTGCACCAGTACAACAGCAGCAAGGCGGGATTGCTGTATCCTTCATTAAAGCACTTCACCCACTTTGCACCAGTACAACAGCAGCAAGGTGGGATTGCTGTATCCTTCACTACAGCACTTCACCCACTTTGCACCAGTACAACAGCAGCAGCAAGGCGGGATTACTGTATCCTTCACTAAAGCACTTCACCCACTTTTTCATAATAAATTCATGGATGTAATCTGCCAAAGCTATGTCTGTGCATCATACTAACCCTATAAGGTGGCTACACTTCAAAACAGACGTTGAAGTGGTGGCAAGAATGCTTCCCAGCACTTCATTGGAGCATCATGCCGGCCCTCTGGGAGTACATCACCCCTGTAGGGTTGAATGCTTCCCAGCACTTCATTGGAGCATCATGCCAGCCCTCCGGGAGTACATCACCCCTGTAGGGTTGAATGCTTCCCAGCACTTCATTGGAGCATCATGCCGGCCCTCCGGGAGTACCTCACCCCTGTAGGGTTGAATGCTTCCCAGCACTTCATTGGAGCATCATGCCAGCCCTCCGGGAGTACATCACCCCTGTAGGGTTGAATGCTTCCCAGCACTTCATTGGAGCATCATGCCGACCCTCCGGGAGTACATCACCCCTGTAGGGTTGAATGCTTCCCAGCACTTCATTGGAGCATCATGCCGACCCTCCAGGAGTACATCAATATAGTGGTGGCGAATTACTCAGCACGGCTACATCCATGCATGATGCAGGCCAATGGGCATGATGCATTAACCCATTAGCAGCCTTTTTAAAGAGAGCAGCTCTACACTGGCACACTTCACTACACAGCACAATAGTCCCACAGTGAGCCACACGGTGGAACGTGCTGACTCGGCATATTTCCACAATGGTTGTCATCAGTAGAACATCCCAGTGTTAGGGCCCCACGCCCTAGATTCTGCTGCTGTCATGTAACAACTATACCATACAGGAGTCATTTTGTGCTGTGGGGTTCATGGACATTGGCCACACCAAGTCCTGTTTAACTTGTGTATTAATTGGTGAAAGGTGTCATGCAATTACTAGGAATTGAACCCGGGCATCCTGATTTGGAACCAAATGAGACCACCACTACACCATACGGTCCCCTGCCTGAAATTATTGCCTTCCACTCGGTCTGCATTGGTATGGCTAGAGTGGTGCAGGGACAACTACTCAGCAGTAACCCTGGATGGTGAGTAGGCACCCACTAGTGTGACATACATGGCACAGGGACAGTTGGAACCGTTTCCTTCACGTATTCCTGCTGTAACTGCATTAGTTTTGGAGTTTAATAAAACATTGAACAAGTGCAGTAAATTCCATGATGATCTGGTTTATGAGATTGCCATGAAATTAAATGTAATTTTCTAAAATTAAAATGTTCCTTTGTGAGATTTAAATTTCTTTTTCTACCAATTCTTCATTAAGTCCTGAGGCTCGTGCACTGAATCCTACAAGGGTCATAAATGATTTTGTTACAGAAAATGCATAGCTGATATACTGTGGGTGCACTCCCTCACTGTGTAACCTAATTATATCCTAATTCAATGGAAAGATAACCTTTTCTACTGAATTAATTACATCTCTTTCTTACCACCGGCATTTGGATTGTAGGTGAATTGATTGGTTCTGTATGTTGCTTTATGCCATAGCTAATTTACCCATTAGGGGCACCATAATGCATTGCTGTATTATGCCTAATGGATGAATAAATGCAGAGCATGCAGTATGCATTATGGGTGGATTGGAGCTGGGACACTACAGCTATGACTAAATACCTCCGTGGGTCAAAGTGTTGTTTGTTTGTTTAGTTTTACGTCCGGGGGCCATCGAGGAACTCAGACATTCAAGTGGGTCAAAGTGTATCGGATATTTAGATTATGGTGTTTTAGACTAGGTCCTTCTCGCTCTCTATTATTCAGGGATGAAAGGCACTGGGTACAAACATTCATGAGCCCTTTAATATAGACTTAATAGTACAGCAATTTATAGGTCCAACTTGAAAACCCCTGAAATCAGCCAAACCCCTGAAGACTTCGATCCCTTTTAGTGAACCAGGCTTCAACAATTGCCAAGTGCTTCAAACTCCAGGGAAATTTCCAAGACAAGCTCTTATCAAAGAGCCTGTCCATAAGACATATTGTGCAACTCCCACACACCCTGCACGTTTACAAGACACTTATTCTAACCCTAGAGCCTATAGGTACGGCATGGGTAGGTAGAATTGGTAATGGCAGTGTTGGGTACCGTCCTCATGGTATGGGACGGGTAGGTAGAATTGGTAATGGCAGTGTTGGGTACCGTCCTCATGGTATGGCATGGGTAGGTAGAATTGGTAATGGCATTGTTAGGTACCGTCCTCATGGTACGGCACGGGTAGGTAGAATTAGTAATGGCAGTGTTGGGTACCATCCTCATGGTATGGCACGGGTAGGTAGAATTGGTAATGGCAGTGTTGGGTACGTCCTCATGGTATGGCACAGGTAGGTAGAATTTGTAATGGCAGTGTTGGGTACCGTCCTCATGGTATGGCACGGGTAGAATTGGTAATGGCAGTGTTGGGTACCGTCCTCATGGTATGGCACGAGGGTAGAATTGGTAATGGCATTGTCGGGTACTGTGACAGGCAAAGAGTGACAGGCAAAGAGTATTCTAACCCTAGAGCCTATAGGTACGGCATGGGTAGGTAGAATTGCTAATGGCAGTGTTGGGTACTGTCCTCATGGTATGGCATGGGTAGGTAGAATTGGTAATGGCAGTGTTGGGTACCGTCCTCATGGTATGGCATGGGTAGGTAGAATTGGTAATGGCATTGTTGGGTACCGTCCTCATGGTATGACATGGGTAGGTAGAATTGGTAATAGCATTGTTAGGTACCGTCCTCATGGTACGGCACGGGTAGGTAGAATTGGTAATGGCAGTGTTGGGTACCGTCCTCATGGTATGGCACGGGTAGGTAGAATTGGTAATGGCAGTGTTGGGTACCGTCCTCATGGTATGGCACAGGTAGGTAGAATTGGTAATGGCAGTGTTGGGTACCGTCCTCATGGTATGGCACGGGTAGGTAGAATTGGCAATGGCATTGTTGGGTACTGTTCTCATGGTATGGCACGGGTAGGTAGAATGGGCAATGGCATTGTTGGGTACTGTGACAGGCAAAGAGTGTATAATTGTTTTCAGTTACTCCCCCTCACTTTGCACTGCTGCCACATCAGGCACCCTCTGTGTGCCTGTCATTCAGACTAACCCCCTCCTCTACCCCTTAAGGAGGACACAACGCTTTGCTGCATCACCCTCATTAGTAGTCATGAATGCAGCCCTGGTGAGCAACTTCCCAGGGCTGCATTCATGCATCTTATGGACCCATGGGATTAATGCATTTATTTAATGCCATTTCAACAGGTAATATTCATGGAAAGTAAACAACATTAGACATCAATCAATGAAAGTGTCAGTGTTAGTGGTGAGGTGCCAGGCCAGCACTGCATGGGTGTATCATGACAACTAGTGGTCATTACTACATTAGTACATGTAACATGGGAGCCCGCAGGGGTGTGTGGATGGAGACACTATTAATGCAGTAAGTGACACGTTAATTCAGACATGTCAGTTCAGTATTGGCCAAACATCTGAAGATTATTTTGGGGGACTCATAAATGGGGTTTATACCCTATGTATCTCAACAAAACACCTAAAAATGGATGCTTTGGGATAGGGCACACCTTTACCAATAAGAAAACTATGAAATAATCATCTAAAATTCTTTATACATTTTTTTTCTATACTAAAATATCAACCTCAAACATCTGACATGTCTGCGTTATGAACCATTACCACATACCGATAACATTACAAAGATCCATCATGCATTAAAGCACACGTCTGTCCTCAAGGAATGAAAGAACTCCCAGAGCATCCCATAATAACCACCACCAGAGGAATAGAGACCCTCCCTACACTCTCCAAACACCCCTACACACTCCCCACACACAGAGGGAAGAACCATTAGTGGCATCCCCGTTCAGCTTCCTTCAAGGAAGAGTTGAACTGGCACATGCGGTAGGAACCAAGATGGAGGTAGCTGGCATGGCCGCCATTTTGTTTTTATTTGTGGAGTATTAACTGGGGGCTAGAAGTGTAAGCCCACTTTTTACATGGAGGCATGCGGCGAGGCCTAACAAGCAGTAATAGAACTATTGGGGTGCAACGGGGAGAGGGTTGTAGAGGAGGGTGGTGGTGGTAGTGGTGGTGATAATGAGTAAGGCATGGGCACGAGTACTCAGAAACAGAGTTCTGATCGGTTGGGAATGGAAGGAAGTCAGCGATGTCATTATCTCTGTAACAAAATGCATAAAATTCAACGCTCAACTATTTTACTTAATACACATGTTCATACCCAATGGCAGGATAGCAGACAGAAATTCTGTCCGAATAAGAATAGGGAAGTTGGGGAGAGAAAGTGCTGTGAGTACCAAGATAGAGTGGAGTAGCCACCAAACCGAAAGCAGAGAAGTAGTCATTTGACTGCAACAGGAGCTAGCAAAAGGAGAGGGGGGGGGCAGCCACCAAACAGAAAGACGGGCTTGAAACAGGAGAGGGGGAGTAGCCACCAAATAGAGAGAAAGGCTAGCAACAAGAGAGTGGGGACAGCCACCAAATAGAGATTTAGTGATGAGAGAGGGGGAACAGCCACCAAATAGAGAGACTTTAGCAACAAGAGAGGGGGAACAGCCACCAAATAGAGAGACTTTAGCAACAAGAGAGGGGGAACAGCCACCAAATACAGACAAACTGGCGACAAGAGAGGGGGAACAGCCACCAAATACAGACAACCTAGTGATAAGAGAGGGGGAACAGCCACCAAATAGAGACAAACTAGCGACAAGAGAGGGGGAACAGCCACCAAATAGAGACAAACTAGCGACAAGAGAGGGGGAACAGCCACCAAATAGAGACAAACTAGTGATAAGAGAGGGGGAACAGCCACCAAATAGAGACAAACTAGCGACAAGAGAGGGGGAACAGCCACCAAATAGAGAGACTCTAGCAACAAGAGAGGGGGAACAGCCACCAAATACAGACAAACTGGCGACAAGAGAGGGGGAACAGCCACCAAATACAGACAAACTGGCGACAAGAGAGGGGGAACAGCCACCAAATAGAGACAAACTAGTGATAAGAGAGGGGGAACAGCCACCAAATAGAGACAAACTAGCGACAAGAGAGGGGGAACAGCCACCAAATAGAGAGACTCTAGCAACAAGAGAGGGGGAACAGCCACCAAATACAGACAAACTGGCGACAAGAGAGGGGGAACAGCCACCAAATACAGACAAACTGGCGACAAGAGAGGGGGAACAGCCACCAAATAGAGACAAACTAGTGATAAGAGAGGGGGAACAGCCACCAAATAGAGACAAACTAGCGACAAGAGATGGGGAACAGCCACCAAATAGAGACAACCTAGCAACAAGAGAGGGGGAACAGCCACCAAATAGAGACAACCTAGTGATAAGAGAGGGGGAACGGCCACCAAATAGAGACAAACTAGCGACAAGAGATGGGGAACAGCCACCAAATAGAGACAAACTAGTGATAAGAGAGGGGGAACGGCCACCAGATAGAGACAAACTAGCGACAAGAGAGGGGGAACAGCCACCAAATACAGACAAACTGGCGACAAGAGAGGGAGAACAGCCACCAAATAGAGGGAGAGGGACTAGGGGGGATAGCCACAAAACTGAGAGTTGCTTGCAACAGGAGAGGGGAACAGCCACCAAATAGAGAGAGTGGCTAGTGGTTGGAAGGAGGGAAGGAGGCTAGTGGAGCAGCATAGCATGTCTATGAGGAGTGTGTAGGAGGCTAATAGCTGTGTGCAGACCACAGTGGCATGCTTTTAATGGCATCCCAGATGGAGAAATTGTCCACATTAAAATCTGCGCCAGGGCAAGATAACCCTTAAACCAGCATTAAAGCCGATTGGACCAGCATTATTGACTGCAACATTAAAATACCAGAGGCTAGCACCGAGATAATAGCCTGTGAGACAGGAAAGAGCTCCACTGCCCACTAGTTCTTCAACTCTCAACCGTCTTTACAACCCTCATTTCCATCTTGTCAAAACTTTGTCATCTCATGAGAGTAGCACACCACCTTCATGTAAGAATCCAGGTATTAAAGAAAATATTTGCAGATTTTCCAACTTTAGACCCAACATTCTATTCTTTAAAACGGTTCTTGTTCTATTCACTAAAATCATATTAATACACATTACCACATTTCACTAACTCACCAGGAGGGCGATTCATAAAAACTAAAGACCATATTAGGTGGAATGGTCGTCAGTTTTTAGGAATCGCCTTGCAGTAGATACATTTCACAAATTATTTCAGTTCTGTGTTAGAAGTTCAAATACTGAGCACCAGTTTTCGGCTCACCATTCTCAGCTCTGGGGAACCCTCCTTATTCTTGGTAATTGGACTCTACCGACTAAAATTCTACCTGCTGTAGGAGCTTTGTAACTGCAGCATCAGAATATATTTGCCATCATTAACCAAATATTGTTGCCCCAAAATGGAGACAGGACACTTGGTAAAGTCAACTTGTAAAAACCTACCGATTTTGTGCATTGGTGCTCTCTACTTGCGGTAAGGGTCCGACATTGATGACAATATGCTCATCGCTATGGTAACACATCAGTGCACTTTCTGTTAGCGCTAGGGTGGCCAGTGATGGAGGCTGCAATGATACAAAATATAGGACATTTAGATATTTTGTTAAAAATCCCTTGAATCCAATCTTGATAAGCTAGAAAACATAACAAGTAATGACATGGCAAATTAAAGCATTATTCCTTACTAACACTGCATGAACCTCCCGATTTAATCAACTTTAAGCAAAAATTAAAGTCGAGTAATGGCCTTATTTCCAAGGCTTTAATCAACTTTAAGCAGGAGAAAAAATAAAGTTGATTAAAGCCTTGGAAATAAGGCCATTACTCAACTTTAATCTTTGCCTAAAGTTGCTTAAATCGGAAGGTTCATGCAGTGTAAGAGAGATAAGGCAGTATACAGTGGCACAGCCTGATGACATGTGACACTACAGCAGCAACTGTCAACTCTTTAAGGTCCATAGTAGCGAATAGGAGTCAAGTGTCACAAGTTGACAGCACCACTGTCACTGCTGATATCCAAAAGGTGACAAACGGCAGTGAGATTACATTACTCACTACCCTCCACGGCAGAAAGCAGACAAATTCACTAAAACAAATGAAGGACGTCCGGGCTGTTTGCACTCCAGGGAGGACTGCCGTCTAGTGAGCGCTCAGAATATTGCGGCACATTAATCTCCATTTATTACAAACCCAAGTAATTCTTAATTCATGATTACAGCAGCTTCCACATTATGTTCTTTAATTTATTTACCATTTTTCACTCGATTAATCACTCCATTTATCTCTTCAAGTTGATTTCTGCCATTAAATACAAACACACCTCACTAGTTTGTCTCTGTCTTGTTTCCCAGTTTTGATTTTATTCATTTCTAGGACCATCACTCTAACCTGGGAGACGGTAATTGACGCCTAACATGCCAACTTTGTTTTTGCCCTTCAATTATTGTGAACATATAACCCATATTATCACCTCCAAATGAAACAGTGACCAATTTGGACCAGTGTCCTTCCTGACTTATGATATATGTCACACAGCAGGTTCACAGACATATTGATATTTACTGACAGCAAATTAAATACTTCCACGATTTACTATTTTTTCCAATGATTTCTATTCAATACCATGTGGAGTCTTTATTCCTTACTTATATTGTAAACCAAAATAGAGAAGAGTAACTTCTCAGCAATTATCTTTTGTACATTTTCATGTTTCTTTTTCAGTTATCTAACTGTAAGTCATGATAGTCTCATTTACACTGCTATAAAGTGATTAGCTATCTGGTTGATTCTCATAACTATGTAGTCTTTTTTCAGATTATAAAATACACAAGTGCCATCTGTATACATTTATTTAAGTAAATTACTTATGCACAGAAAACCTATACTTCATGTACATCATCATTATATACCAGGAGTGGGTTAATCCGGGGTGAGGAGGTCGTGGGCTCCTGGGATACATAGATCCTTACTCCCTGCCTCCCTTAGGTGCTTACAGCTCAAACCCTGCTCCCCACCCCCTCACCCGTCCCTACTGATTAACAGGAGGGCTAGGTTCTTAATTGGCTTAATGTGTGACTTAATTGGTCGTAAAACAACATGTTTCTTGTGGCGGGCTGACATTCAGGGCGACACCAATGCATTCTCATTAAAGCACCATGGAGGTAGTGAGCGGCTGGCACGTTGGGGGGAGAGTGAGACAGCCTGAGGTGCTACTCACTGTATGCAGCATGTTTGTCCACATAATGCTACCATGGCAACCAACTCATAGTTCAGCTCATATCACGTGACCAGTACAGTGGAGGATATTTTGCATATTGCAGATTTAAGCTGCATTGTGTAAGTAACATGGCTTGTGGTAGGAAGGACCTCCCACTCATACCTCCCACCTACCCCTTACATAAGACCTTTAGCAGCTAACAATGTTCTGGTAACCATGGATACGGCTGGTCACCATGGAGACGACTGGTAACCAGTGCCAGTGTTACTATGGTGATTAAGGCCATCCTTAATGCAGACTGCCCCAAGGCCACCCAACAAGGCCAGGCTGAGACGACGAGACGCGGGGGGGGGGGATATACAGCAGGGGATTGTGGCTGACTGCATTATGTCCTATGTAACATATGGTGTTATATAACCAGTGTGTAGCTCTGTATCTCCCCACTGACCACTCCCACCCTCATTTGCCCACCCTGGTAACCCCTTCCCCCCCCACAGCCTGCAGCCTACCCTGCCCACCCCAGCCCCCACTGGTCCCCCCTGATGAGAGTAGCTTATTTATGCCTAATGTGCTAAAACACTGTAGGGAGCCTCGCATTAAACAATGTCGCAAAAATAATTTCTATTTTAGAACTAAAATTATGGGTATAATCATTCGCCCCCCCCTAGGTACAATATGTGATTTTTTATTTAGCTGAATTACTATTCTTTCGAGATACATTTCATGCCAAAAAAGAATTAGTGGGCCATTCAGACTTGTGGGTGATGATACCGTGATCCCAGAATGCAACCGTACAAATGTAGCAAGAGAGGAGAGGGGGGATGAGGAAGAGAGAAAACAGGGACAGAGAGAGATAGGCAGTGGGAGAGTAGAAGCAAAAGGAAGGGTCAGTAAAGTGGATAGAATTAAGTGAGGCCAGGCTCAGGGCCCAATGACCTCCAATCTAGTTTCATCACACTTCCATTAAAGTGTGACTTTTTGTGTGTTTTCTAACTTGTGCGCTCATTAAGTAGGTGGCAGCACCATAGCCCGGGGTTGATGACGATTTACGACGTCATAAACTCCAAACACCCCTTGTCCTGTCTCTTTTCGCCTGCTACCCGGGACATTGCCTCATGACCCAACAACAGGTTGCTGGCCTAGGGTTGGCTTTTTACTGCACACCAAGATCATAAAGTCTTGATACTGATAATTCTGCATGTTTGGCTGGGTGTAGCCATCTTGGTTGAACTATTTCAGCAGGTCTTTATGATACAATCTGAGCTCGAGATTTGATAGTCTCAGCATGCAAATCAAAACCATAGGAACTATAATTTGATATGAAGAATTTTCGAGTCGATCACAGTGCCCTAGTAGCAGTAGCAGGGGTGGGTACTGGAACCACCATATATGGTGGCCAAAATGACAGAGCCTTACACAGCCCTATAGGACTACTAGCGTTTCCCGATTACGACTACCGTGTCAGGTATGGTTAGTGTTAAAGTTTGCTGCTGACTTTTTCACACCCTTACAGGTCCTGTCACCATGGCAACATGATGTCCCTTCCCCCAACCTAGCAGAATTATATTGCACGTTGGAGAGGTCTAGGGGGAATTGTCTTTGTTTTTCATATACACCAATGAGTAGGGGATTTGAACAACAAAACAGTAACTAAAGGGAGGGGCTTCACAGGTTTCTGAGCAAATTTCAGTAAAAGTAACCCACATGCTACTCGCAGTTTGAGCTTCAAGTAGCTTAACTCTAGCATCATACTGGGGGGATGTACTTAGATGGTAGAGTGATTGCAGAAGGTGAGTGGTGGGGCTGGTAGCAGGAATACCTCACATGCTTATACCCAGAGATGCCACTCACTGGCTTACAAAAACCATGAAAACTGGACATTGGACACATTTTCCCAGGAATTTAATATGATTAAATACAGAAATCTTGGAATCAATACCAGGAATTCCTGGTAAACCAGGAAAAGTGGCATATCTGTTATACCTAATACTGATACAATCAAAGGTGTCAATAAGCACTTTTTGCAAAAGAGTACACCAGTTATGACCAAAAGAAACAACAATCTGATGGACTGAAAGTAGGATATTTTGAGTTTCAGTTGAATCATTCTGCAGAAAATTCCCATAATTCATGACAAAATATAGGAATGTAGGAATCCTGCCAAAGTTCTCTGATGGCTTCTTGTGAGATATTTACTAGTTTCACCCATAGTGCTGCTTCAATACAATAGAAAGCGTTGTAAATCACTACTGAAAACAATTCCTAGTTCAAGGGACCCTAATGTCTCAGCAAATCTGGGTTACAATTCTGGTTTTTGGGGTGAAAATAACAGGTTTGTGAGGCCACAACTGGGTGTTGATTTAAGTCTGACTCCGGCTTTAAGTGGTTGATAAAGGAGAGACTGTGAAAAAACAAAATGAAAGGAAAGCCATTACCAGCATGGACGTCCTCATTTCTGAATGTTTATTCATGGTTAGAAGAACAATGTTGGCAGGAATCAAATGCGATCAATCGTTAATGATGTTCTGGCACCCCTTGATGAGGTAATGGATTGGTCCTGTTCAAATGGTTGGGTGAGTTCATTATGGTGAGAGTGGGTGGAGGCTGGCATGGCAGGGAGGGGTTATTATTGACATTTACCATCCCTGGCTGTTTGCCTCTGTTTGTAATCCAATGAATGCTCCCTGCGCAAGGCCCCATCTCTGAGCACCATGCGATGGTAGAATGAGCATATACCACATAACCATGTCTGTGTGTGGGCAGCCACCATTGGCTGAACTAATGAATACCACTATGACTCCTCCCCCTTCCTCCTACTGCCTACCCCCTACCACTATTTCCCTCTATGACTCCTCCCCCTTCCTCCTACTGCCTACCCCCTACCACTATTTCCCTCTATGACTCCTCCCCCTTCCTACTACTGCCTACCCCCTACCACTATTTCCCTCTATGACTCCTCCCCCTTCCTACTACTGCCTACCCCCTACCACTATTTCCCTCTATGACTCCTCCCCCTTCCTCCTACTGCCTACCCCCTACCACTATTTCCCTTCATCCCTCCTCACTCCACCACCATTCCCCACCCTCCCCCTACTGCCTACCTGCTACCACTATTTCCCTCCAGTAGGCCATTAGTAGCTGAGCTACTGCCTACCACTATTTTCTTCCACCACCATTCCCCAACCCCACTGCCTACCTCCTACCACTATTTCCCTCTATGACTCCCCCCCCCCTTACTCCTACTGCCTACCTCCTACCACTATTTCCCTCTATGACTCCCCCCCCCCTTACTCCTACTGCCTATTTCCAGGGATGTAAGTCAGACTGTTTGAAAAATTCTTAAGACACATTTAGAAATTCTGCATTTATTGTAAAACATTAACAAAAACTTTGATCCAAGAAAGGAAATTTGGTTTAAATCTATAAGACATGTCCGATTACAAAAATTCTGAAATCAGACAAAATTTTGAAAACTTACATCCCTGTATTTCCCTTTTACCCCTCGTCACTCCACCACCATTCCCCACCCTTCCCCCTACTGCCTACCTCCTATCACTATTTCCCTCCACCACCCTTCCCCCTACTGCCTACCTCCTATCACTATTTTCATCCACCACCATTCCCCACCCTTCCCCCTACTGCCTACCTCCTATCACTATTTCCCTCCACCACCATTCCCCACCATTCCCCCTACTGCCTACCTCCTATCACTATTTCCCTCCACCACCATTCCCCACCCTTCCCCCTACTGCCTACCTCCTATCACTATTTCCCTCCACCACCATTCCCCACCCTCCCCCTACCGCCTACCACTATTTCCCTCACACCCCCTACTGCCTACCTCTATTTCCCTCCACCACCATTCCCCACCCTCCCCTACTGCCTACCTCCTATCACTATTTTCATTCACCACCATTCCCACCCTCCCCCTACTGCCTACCACTATTTCCCTCACACCCCCTACTGCCTACCTCCTACCACTATTTCCCTCCACTACCATTCCCCACCCTCCCCCTACTGCCTACCACTATTTCCCTCACACCCCCTACTGCCTACCTCCTACCACTATTTCCCTCCACCACCATTCACCACCCTCCCCCTACTGCCTACCTCCTATCACTATTTCCCTCCACCACCATCCCCCACCTTCCCCCTACTGCCTACCTCTATTTCCTCCATCACCATTCCCCACCTTCCCCCTACTGCCTACCTCCTACCACTATTTCCTCCATTACCATTCCCCACCTTCCCCCTACTGCCTACCTCCTACCACTATTTCCCTCCACCACCATTCTCCACCCTCCCCAAACTGCCTTCCCCCTACCACTATTTCCCATTCATCCCTCCTCACTCCACCACCATTTTCCACCACCCCCTACTGCCTACCTCCTACCACTATTTCCCTCCCCCTACTTCCTTTCCCCTGCCACTATTTCCCTTCACCCCTCCTCACTCCACCACCATTCTCCACCATTCCCCCTACTGCCTACCTCCTACCACTATTTCCCTTCACCACCATTCCCCACCATCCCCACCACCTGCAAACGACACAGTGGAAGAAACAACTCTCATATATAGAACCCTCCTCTCATTCCCTCAACCCATCTCCTCTCCTCGTTTTTTCTCCTTCCCTGCTCCACCAAAGCCGTCTCTCCTGCACCAGTCCTTTTATCAGAGCCCAAATGCACAACTAGAGTCATCATCTGAAGGGCGTCCTCCCATACCCAATACAAACAGCCATTGTACACCGAGGGACACAGTGCAATCCGCAGTACACATTCCCTCAGTGCAGAAACTGTTGAATCCATAGAATAAGCAAATACCACACATACCATACAGTCATCCCAATATGTACCCTAACTGTACCTAGACCCCACCCCATCATTGCACTACCCTCCCGGCTGCCTGCACTGCCGTCCTGCCCGGCCGCCACCAGGCCACTTGCCACTCCCATTCCACATTCCATAAAACCTATAAATTCCAGTCTTGAGCTAAAATATGGCGGCCATATCTAGTTACTGCCTGTGTTGGTTACGACCCTGGGAAAGGGGTAGGGTCAGGGGTGGGTGGATGGTAGGGAGGTGGGAGGGGGGAGAATGGTGGGAAGGGAGGATGTAGGAAAAGTAGGAGGGTGGGGCAGGGGAAAAAAGGGAAGAGAAAGGAGAGATAAAGGGAATATAGGGTAGAAAGTAAGGGGATGAGTAGTACATGAAGGGAGGTAGCATAGCTTTGGAGTAGTAGGGAGAATAGTGTGTAGTGGTATAAATGAGGGTTAAGATATGAGGGCCTTTTACAGACCACTAGAGTTAGTCGTCTTATTGAATGGGGCAGGGGAATCCTCCCTCAATGGTTATACTTAACCCTTTACACAGACGCCAAAGCCAACTGGACCAATGAGTTAAACACTAAAACCCATTGGACTTTCCCAATTTTAAATTTAGGTCTACTTCTCAAGTTTCTCTCCACAATAGTGTCTCCATGTTCACACTACATTCACCTTGAGAACTTGGTAATTTCCTGTATACATCCTTATATGAACCTACAAACCTCCTGGTCCCTTCATGTTGCTTGTACCTCACCTTTATATTCTGAATTGCTTTTCTCCAAAATTCCACCGTTTCGCTTGATGGTAAAGCGTGCTCACATTGATTGGTGTTGACCCAGTACTGCCTCCTCCCTACTTCCTCCAACACTTTGTGAGCAGTACGTCTTTATTCACAACTTGATCTTCCAACATGTGGGGAATACCAAATGGCCTATTCCTAAAGGCCCCCAACTGCCTCAAGTCGCGAGTCTATTATTGATTACTTTCCCCCTTTTTTCCTGCCCTGCAGAAAGCTGTCAAAGGCACAAATGCCATTGTTTGCAA
Organism: Acholoe squamosa; assembly: GCA_949317995.1. Classification (NCBI taxonomy): domain Eukaryota; kingdom Metazoa; phylum Annelida; class Polychaeta; order Phyllodocida; family Polynoidae; genus Acholoe; species Acholoe squamosa. Next base: position 11,298,572 of record OX439051.1, on the reverse strand, counting down.
ATTCATATGAGATATGACAAAAACATTCTGATGGCTTTGTGCCTTAAAGATGGCCGTCTTTTGGAGTCTCAGACAGGGGTATTATCCTTGGCATAGGGAAAAACGGTATACCCGTGTCTTAGGGGTAAAAAAGAATATCCAAGTGTAAGGGGAAGTTAGCAGCTGCCAAACTGTCAGGACACTATCTGAATAATTCTCTTTGTGATGCGGAGACTCCTTTTGAAGTCAATATGGCTGCCATGCAAGGTAACCATGGCAACTGACTTTCAGTCTGGAAGTCTTCCATTGCCATGGTTACCACTACAATTTTGGTGTCTTATTATTGGTTTTAGAACAACTATAATCGCCAACATATACAGCAAATTCCATCTCAGTCCTCATTCCAAATCTTCTGCCTCAATGTTTTATTGAACCTTCATTTAAAACTTAAAGCATATGGAATGACTGAAGGTACCACATTCATTTTGTCAGCAGGAATTTATGATCACCAATACAGCAATGTTCAATGTTTTCCAGGAACACTGATATAATTCAATACATGAATCCAGGAATTCCTGGTATATCAGAAAAGGTGCATCTTTGAAAGGGTCAACAACAAAGTATCACCAACTGTATGTCTAATGATGTCCAGACTGCTGGACAATTCACATGATCGCTGCGACCAATATCACTTTCTGCTTCTCTGCAAAATGTCCTGTGTCTTATACTTATTGCTACTTATACATTATCAGTAGAAACATAGACCCGGGGAGGAGGCACTACCGGGGGCGTAGGTAGCAGTCAGCCATTGTTGTAGGTTAATAGGAAGCCATAATGGCAGGTCTGCAGCTGCAGCTCATGCAGTGCACTGATAGGTCATAATTCACCTGACCTTCACCTTCACCATGTTTGCCTGCTGGTGCTGTAGGGCAGTCTACAACTTCTAACCTGTACATGAACAGAGCACAGTGCACATAACGACACCCATAGAAAGGTTTATTTTCTTTTAAAACCTTGGCTGCATGAACACACAAAGTTTTGTCTAGATGAGTCAACTCTATATTCTATAATCACCTAGTTGATTACTAATACCGCCCTAATGTGTAACACTATATAATAAGCTGCAAAATGAACAATTTCCTTTTGTTCAGTATCTTGTAAATAGACATGATTTGATACTTAAATATAAATCATAAAAGTAGGAAAGCATCATCTGTGCTGGATGGTTGTCTCCTGGTGTAAAGTGAGCTGGAGCTGGATCAGTAGATGTCTAACCTGAGGGCAGGGGCTAACATGCCCTACCTGACAATGTCCAACCAGTGTCCATTATGTGCCATGCCTGCCCTACCTGACAATGCCCAACCAGTGTCCATTATGTGCCGTGCCTGCCCTACCTGACAATGTCCAACCATTGTCCATTATGTGCCATGCCTGCCCTACCTGACAATGCCCAACCAGTGTCCATTATGTGCCATGCCTGCCCTACCTGACAATGTCCAACCAGTGTCCATTATGTGCCATGCCTGCCCTATCTGACAATGTCCAACCAGTGTCCATTATGTGCCATGCCTGCCCTACCTGACAATGTCCAACCAGTGTCCATTATGTGCCGTGCCTGCCCTACCTGACAATGTCCAACCATTGGCCATTATGTGCCATGCCTGCCCTACCTGACAATGTCCAACCATTGTCCATTATGTGCCGTGCCTGCCCTACCTGACAATGTCAAACCATTGTCCATTATGTGCCATGCCTGCCCTACCTGACAATGTCCAACCAGTGTCCATTATGTGCCGTGCCTGCCCTACCTGACAATGTCAAACCATTGTCCATTATGTGCCATGCCTGCCCTATCTGACAATGTCCAACCAGTGTCCATTATGTGCCATGCCTGCCCTACCTGACAATGTCCAACCAGTGTCCATTATGTGCCGTGCCTGCCCTACCTGACAATGTCCAACCATTGGCCATTATGTGCCATGCCTGCCCTACCTGACAATGTCCAATCATTGTCCATTATGTGCCGTGCCTGCCCTACCTGACAATGTCAAACCATTGTCCATTATGTGCCATGCCTGCCCTACCTGACAATGTCCAACCAGTGTCCATTATGTGCCGTGCCTGCCCTACCTGACAATGTCAAACCATTGTCCATTATGTGCCATGCCTGCCCTATCTGACAATGTCCAACCAGTGTCCATTATGTGCCATGCCTGCCCTACCTGACAATGTCCAACCAGTGTCCATTATGTGCCGTGCCTGCCCTACCTGACAATGTCCAACCATTGGCCATTATGTGCCATGCCTGCCCTACCTGACAATGTCCAACCATTGTCCATTATGTGCCGTGCCTGCCCTACCTGACAATGTCAAACCATTGTCCATTATGTGCCATGCCTGCCCTACCTGACAATGTCCAACCATTGTCCATTATGTGTTGTGCCTGCCCTACCTAGCACTGCAATGTCCAACCATTGTCCATTATGTGCTGTGCCTGCCCTACCTGACACGGTCGAACCATTGCCCATTATGTGCCAGGCCTGCCCTACCTGACACTGTCCAACCATTGCCCATTATGTGCCTACCTAACACTGCAATGTCCAACCATTGCCCATTATGTGCCGTGCCTGCCCTACCTAACACCGCAATGTCCAACCATTGCTCACAGGACATATTTGTTGCTACATTTTTCTTTACTTTTTTTTGTATCTATACTCATCTTGAAGGAGTGTTGAGTCAGACTATGACAGATCACTCATGAATATGACAGATCACTCATGAATATAGCAAAGGCCTAGTCATCCAGATGCATAGTGCTAAAGAGTTAATTGCCAAACATTCCCACCTTCAGGAGTGCACCAACCCTGATGGCATGATTCATGAATACAGCTGTGGTGAGTAACTCATTAGATGTACATTACATCCTGAATATTCCAGAATAGCCAAGATGGTACCAGATACACCAGGGCAACCCCAAGTAGTCAGTCTCGTCTTTGCCAAAGAGAACTAGTTCCATCTAGACCCACTTCCACTAAGTTATCTCTAAATCAGTCGAAGCTTCGGCTCTCAAGGTGGAGTGCCTGAGGGAGAAGCCACAAAGGACTGGGCAAATGTCAGCGGAATAGGTCCCAGTAAATGTACATATGAGTAGACTGTATAGGCTTCCTTATTATAACAACTTCTATCAGGCTAACATTGCCTGGTATCATTAGTGTAGGTCATAGAGGACTGTAGTGTACAGCGCTGTGCCGCTAGAGGAGCCGGGTATTTCTACGACTGCATAGAGCCAGATCACATCTCTGTGGATGGTATGTATTCATCTGCCTCCAGCAGCATTGTCTGTACAATGGACGGTATGACAGATAAGGTGTCTGTAGACCCGCCTGATGAAGGTGCACGGAACTACCGTATCATATACTACTCATACATACAAACTGCACCAAACAGCCATATCATATATAGCTCCTACACAGGGACAGCACCAAACAGCCATATTATATATACAACTCATACATAGAGACTGCACCAAACAGCCACATCTTATACTACTCATACACAGGGACTTCACCAAACAGCCATATCATATACTACTCATACATTGCACCAACAGCCATATCATATACTACTCATACATAGGGACTGCACCAAACAGCCACATCATATACTACTCATACATAGAGGCAGCACCAAACAGCCATATGATATACTACTCATACATAGAGGCAGCACCAAACAGCCACATCATATACTACTCATACATAGAGGCAGCACCAAACAGCCACATCATATACTACTCATACATAGAGGCAGCACCAAACAGCCACATCATATACTACTCATACATAGAGGCAGCACCAAACAGCCACATCATATACTACTCATACATAGAGGCAGCACCAAACAGCCATATCATATACTACTCATACATAGGGACTGCACCAAACAGCCACATCATATACTACTCATACGTAGAGGCAGCACCAAACAGCCACATCATATACTACTCATACATAGGGACTGCACCAAACAGCCACATCATATACTACTCATACATAGGGACGTCACCAAACAGCCACATCAGATACTACTCATACACAGCCACATATATACTACTCATACATAGAGGCAGCACCAAACAGCCATATGATATACTACTCATACATAGAGGCAGCACCAAACAGGCACATCATATACTACTCATACATAGAGGCAGCACCAAACAGCCACATCATATACTACTCATACATAGAGGCAGCACCAAACAGCCATATCATATACTACTCATACATAGAGGCAGCACCAAACAGCCATATCATATACTACTCATACATAGAGGCAGCACCAAACAGCCATATGATATACTACTCATACATAAGGACTGCACCAAACAGCCATATCATATACTACTCATACATAGAGGCAGCACCAAACAGCCATATGATATACTACTCATACATAAGGACTGCACCAAACAGCCATATCATATACTACTCATACATAGAGGCAGCACCAAACAGCCACATCATATACTACTCATACATAGAGGCAGCACCAAACAGCCATATCATATACTACTCATACATAGAGGCAGCATCAAACAGCCATATCATATACTACTCACACGGTCTGTGCCATTTTGACTGCTATGTATCCTAAAACATCTACCAGAGCAATCCCATGTCATCTCTAACCCTGTCGCTATCGCTACCCCATAAATCATTGACTTGTAGATATATGCCTCCATTCCACATGGCCATTGTCTAAGACTTTAGTGTCATCATGAATTCCTTTACTCTTACATTTAGAAAAAGATCCAAACAGCAAATGTCTGACTGTTGCTGTGGGATTCATTGAAGTGCAAATCCTTGGTGAGGCAGCCTTCCAGTCTCATGGTGATTCTGGCATAAGGCACACATATACCAGGAAAGCATCTCATTAGCCTTTTTACAGCATAACTTTGGTCATTTTGAGGAATTAGGAACACCCTACACAAGCTGGTGCAACTCATTACCAGAATTCTACGGGACATGTCATAATGAGACCACTTGATGAGAGCAGCAGTGACTCACAGACTGCATCATCAGCTATACCTCTATACATCATGACAGAACTACTACATGGAGCCACTGCTGCATCCTAGTGGCAGAGAGCAGAGTCACGACATGACATCACGGACAAATGCCCTGACTGCAGTGTGGCGATAAAGACCGTTGCAGGACCCCATGGGACCCTTACAGAGACCCCTGGGGACACCCTACCAGGCCGCATCATGCCGTAACCATAGCAACCATGACAGCAACCTATCCATGACGACACGACACCATGACATGCTACCTGGTGGGCAACAATTGTTAAAATGAAATGCCTGGTTTGTGAAATGAGGTGAAGATGAAATAGGGAAAGGAAGGTGGGTGGAAGGAGGTGTTATGTATGGCTATATATGGGGATGACGAGGAATATGACGGTAGGGGGAGACATGCAGAGCATAGTGGTGCACGGGGGGGGGGGCAGTGTTGGACAGGAAGAGATAAAACTCTACTCAAGGAGGTACCATGGATACTGACATTCTGAACTGGCTCATCTTAGCCAAGTTCTTCAAATTAGCACAGATTCCATTTTGGCAAAGAGGAGAGGGGAAATTCTAATGTCTGACTCTAATGCAAAGTAGTTCTAGGCTGACATGTAAATTACTAAGGTGCACTAAATGGGGACACTATGGTAAGCCGGGTAGCCAAGGTCTGTGGTTGCTTTAACTCGAGACTATAATGGCCTGTGGTTGCCATGACTACAGACTAATATAGGATCAGTGTGTGTCTATGTTGTCAGCAAATCTGTCTGTGTGTGACAGTAGGACGATACTTGTGCTGCCCCCTTACCGCCCCATACACGAAGCTCCAGAATATTTGTCCTACTAGGTTACCTGCAGTCCCTAAAGGAGTCTAGACCCATACTCAGCGTGTCCTCCATTTTGAATTTCGCTGGTTGAGGTAAATATCACTGATAAGACATACCATGATGGGTACCTTGTCCCTGGGCCCACTTCCAGGGACATGCTAGTCCCATCTTATCAATTCTAATCAGTGTGTGTCGCCAGAACCAGCTCCAGACACGCTTGTAGCCAATAGCAGCAGCATGGCTAGCTGACAATCAGGGCATAGGCAGTAGCTATACACCTACACTAACCAGCACAAGTACAAGATGATACAAAACGAGCAAATAAAATCTAAACTATAGAACACCCAATCAGAATGCTAAAACCGGTTCAAGGCAGGCATGCAGTTACAAGCCATGAGGAGTGGGTTCCAAATCCCAGAATGTTCATGCACCTCGTAGCTAGGGCTCTTAGCACAACCAAGAACAGGTACACTAGACTAGGCCCCTTGTCGAAAGGAACCAGTAGAACTAACAACCGACACACAGGGAACAAAATGGCTGCCCCCACGGACTTGTAGGCAGATGCGTCACACACAGGCTATCCAGCAGGATTTTTTTGCATTCTAGGAAAGGTGTGATTTTCTACCTATCCTATAAATTGATTGACGTCTACAAAGAAACAGATGCATAGTGACGGCAATTCGTATTGGAATACTAGTACTATTAGTGTCACTCATTGTAAAAAGTTTCTACAGGAAATTAACCAGTTTTTGTTGGAATCTGACTGCTGCATTCTAATTAAAGTAGCATATAATTAAACAAAGGTCAGTATTATATACTCTAATTTGCAAATAAGCATGTTGCTGACTGTGTGATACCTCCAGCAGGGATGCCAACCTGGTGCATCCAAAATCCGTAATTGTCTATTTGATTCCTTTCTCTTACATAAGTTAGGTTATAACTTTACTCCTATAGGCCATGGAAAAGTGGGAAAGGAATTCTACTTGCGGACACCACTTCAAAACATGAATCCATAGATTGACTTGTTTGTAGTGTGACATTATTTAATTGCCTATAAAATGCCTATAAATAATAATTTTGCTATCCACCATTTCAACTCTACCCGTGACCTTGCTCAGGCTACATTTTTCACATATTGTAGATACAGCACTTACGGGGCTAATGCAGTTCTGCTTGTTGGAACAGAAAAGTGTGACAGACCTTACTTGATCAGCTCCCTTTATAGTTGAAATTACTTTATTTTTTGAATCACTTTGGCCGTAACTGAATCCTCTCCGATATTTCCCTATCCCATGGCCTCCACAACCCATGCTCTGTAAACCGTGCATGAACTTCATCCCAAAATGACCCAATTTTAATTAATTTTACCAGAGATGATGCCTCCAGTGGGGAACCTGAGGAAATTAAAGCACACAAAGTTATCTATTTTCTGAACTGTGCCAGAAGTGTCCCTTTTTGAGATTTCCCAGATTCATTTACCCAGGTCCTCAGCAAGAAATCTCCACAGAAGGAGAATGGAAACCTGATACTACTTTTATTTGCTCAAGCCCTATAAAACCTTTTCCTGTCGCTGTTGGAGGCCAAGTTCCAGCAGGTGGGGGAGGATTGGAAGGGTGGAGGTTGTAAGAACCTTTCCTTCTCCATTTCTCTTTAACCCTTTAAGAACCGCTGATGCAGTAGTGCATCATGCCCATTGTTCGGCTTGATACACCAGCTCGCCAGCACTTCATTGGAGCATCATGCCCCCTCTGAGAGTGTATCGATTTCATAGGGTTGACATGATGCTTGAATGCATCGTGCCGCCCAATGGGCATAATGCATTAATGCATCAGCGGCCCCTAAAAGGTTAACTGCGTCCATCCCCCTACAGTGTTACTAACTCCCCCTACTCCATCTTCACCCTGATACCTCTCCCCATCAGCTCACCTTGACCTATTAAACAGCTTGACCTTGACCTATTAAGCGCATTAACCAGTGCCCATTTATAAAACGGTCTGAGAGCGGCTTTGAGGTTGTTTCTTTTATCACCTCATTTGTCTTTCTTCAGGTGGTCACGCTGAGACACTGGGACCATTCGTCTTTTAACACTCAAAGGACACAGTAGATCTATGCACTTTTATTGGCACAATGCACCAGTGCCACTGGTGCATTCAGTCAGTGTCGGGTTAGTCACTACCTGATGGTTGTACAAATGACATACCAATACAGCGCCTCTGAGCTTATAGCTAGCATTTCATTGATGCATTGTAGAATTTGAGGCCCTGAGGCATTGTACCATCTAGCTAAATCTGCACATGCAGCGTCTTTGCTCCTGAGCCTACTTGGATCTTACTGTGTTCATTGCTCATGCTGTTAACCATACAGCACCTTGTATTGATAACATAGGCAATTTAGATGGTTTAGAATACATTTGCACCTACTCATGTGGCATTGAGTTTATAAGTTTATTTGGCAATCACCTTTCACCTTTCATCGTTCCTGTTACTACAAAAAGGTGACAGTGTGTGCTGCCTCTTTCCTCCTACCCCCACCCCACCCCTGCTTCCATCTGCCTTACCCCTGTACACCCCCTCCCCTGCTTCCCTCTGCCTCGCCCCTGTACACCCCCTCCCCTGCTTCCCTCTGCCTCGCCCCTGTACACCTCCTACCCTGCTTCCCTCTGCCTCACCCCTGTACACCTACCCTGCTTCCCTCTGCCTCGCCCCTGTAACCTACCCTGCTTCCCTCTGCCTCACCCTGTACAACCCCTCCCGTGCTTCCCTCTGCCTCACCCCTGTACACTGCCCTGCTTCCCTCTGCCTCACCCCTGTACACCTACCCTGCTTCCCTCTGCCTCGCCCCTGTACAACCCCTCCCGTGCTTCCCTCTGCCTCACACCTGTACACCACCCTGCTTCCCTCTGCCTCACCCTGTACACCCCCTGCTTCCCTCTGCCTCACCCCTGTACACCCTCTGCTTCCCTCTGCCTCACCCCTGTACACCCCCTGCTTCCCTCTGCCTCACACCTGTACACCCGCCCCTGCTTCCCTCTGCCTCACCCTGTACACCCCCTCCCCTGCTTTCCTCTGCCTCACCCTGTACACCCCCGTGCTTCCCTCTGCCTCACCCCTGTACACCCCCCTGATTCCCTCTGCCTCACCCCTGTACACCCCTCCCCTGCTTTCCTCTGCCTCACCCTGTACACCCCCTCCCCTGCTTCCCTCTGCCTCACCCCTGTACACCCCCTCCCCTGCTTCCCTCTGCCTCACCCCTGTACACCCCCTCCCCTGCTTCCCTCTGCCTCACCCCTGTACACCCCCTGCTTCCCTCTGCCTCACCCCTGTAGACCCCCTGCTTCCCTCTGCCTCACCCCTGTACACACCCCCTGCTTCCCTCTGCCTCACCCCTGTACACCCCCTCCCCTGCTTCCCTCTGCCTCACCCCTGTACACCCCCTGCTTCCCTCTGCCTCACCCCTGTAACCCCCTGCTTCCCTCTGCCCCACCCCTGTACACCCCCTCCCCTGCTTCCCTCTGCCTCACCCCTGTACACCCCCTGCTTCCCTCTGCCTCACCGCTGTAACCCCCTGCTTCCCTCTGCCCCACCCCTGTACACCCCCTGATTTCCTCTGCCTCACCCTGTACACCCCCTGCTTCCCTCTGCCTCACCCTGTACACCCCCTGCTTCCCTCTGCCTCACCCCTGTACACCCCCTGCTTCCCTCTGCCTCACCCCTGTATCCCCCTGCTTCCCTCTGCCTCACCCTGTACACCCCCTGCTTCCCTCTGCCTCACCCTGTACACCCCCTGCTTCCCTCTGCCTCACCCCTGTACACCCCCTGCTTCCCTCTGCCTCACCCTGTACACCCCCGTGCTTCCCTCTGCCTCACCCCTGTACACCCCCTGCTTCCCTCTGCCCCACCCCTGTACACCCCCTGCTTCCCTCTGCCTCACCCCTGTATACCGCCCTGCTTCCCTCTGCCTCACCCTGTACACCCCCTGCTTCCCTCTGCCTCACCCTGTACACCCGCCCCCTGCTTCCCTCTGCCTCACCCCTGTACACCCCCTCCCCTGCTTCCCTCTGCCTCACCCCTGTACACCGCCCTGCTTCCCTCTGCCTCACCCCTGTATCCCCCTCCCCTGATTCCCTCTGCCTCACCCCTGTACACCGCCTCACCCCTGTACAACCACCCCTGCTTCCCTCTGAATTACCCCTGTACACCTCCCCTCCCCTGGGCCTTGGCACTAATTAATAATTTGCTGGTACCTGCAGGTTTAACCTGTACTGATCCCCCTTATCCTGCTGCGTCTAATTGGCCTAATTGGTTGTGATATTTAATTGGCCATGAGAAGGCGGTTGTAGGATGCTCAGTACCATTCGCTGCTGTTACATTGATTGCCTCAAGATACGGCCAATACTCCGTGCATGGAAGGATATATTGGGGTTAGTCCTAGTATTGGGACTGTACATCCACTGGCACATAAGCTTTACATCTTATAGACTGCCCTTTGATAGGCACCCAATGGCACCCAATGGCCTCACCCAATGGCACCCAATGGCCTATGTATTAAGGTTTTGTTTTACTACTTACAGCCTACACTCCACATTGTTCCAGTACAGCCATGCACCAATCTACACACCTTGTCTGGCTTGACTCTGTTGGACCATCGTGGGCCTCCCCATCCTATATGGGCCTTACACTGCTAGAGGTTCATGGGATCTATGTACCATTATACCTCACATTAAGCACTCAGCTCATATCTATGTACCATTATACGTCACATTAGGTACTCAGCTCATATCTATGTACCAGTATACCTCACATTAGACACTCAGCTCATATCTATGTACCAGTATACCTCACATTAGACACTCAGCTCATATCTATGTACCATTATACCTCACATTAGGTACTCAGCTCGTATCTATGTGCCATTATACCTCACATTAGGCACTCAGCTCATATCTATGTACCATTATACCTCACATTAGACACTCAGCTCATATCTATGTACCAGTATACCTCACATTAAGCACTCCGCTCATATCTATGTACCATTATACCTCATATTAGGCACTCAGCTCATATCTATGTACCATTATACCTCACATTAGGCACTCAGCTCATATCTATGTACCATTATACCTCACATTAAGCACTCAGCTCATATCTATGTGCCATTATACCTCACATTAGGCACTCAGCTCATGTGCCATTATACCTCACATTAGGTACTCAGCTCATGTACCATTATACCTCACATTAGACACTCAGCTCATATCCATGTACCATTATACCTCACATTAAGCACTCAGCTCATATCTATGTACCATTATACCTCACATTAGGCACTCAGCTCATATCTATGTACCATTATACCTCACATTAGGCACTCAGCTCATATCTATGTACCATTATACCTCACATTAGGCACTCAGCTCATGTGCCATTATACCTCACATTAGGTACTCAGCTCATGTACCATTATACCTCACATTAGGTACTCAGCTCATGTACCATTATACCTCACATTAGGCACTCAGCTCATGTGCCATTATACCTCACATTAGGCACTCAGCTCATGTACCATTATACCTCACATTAGGTACTCAGCTCATGTACCATTATACCTCACATTAGGCACTCAGCTCATATCTATGTACCATTATACCTCACATTAGGCACTCAGCTCATATCTATGTACCATTATACCTCACATTAGGCACTCAGCTCATGTGCCATTATACCTCACATTAGGTACTCAGCTCATATGCGAGGATGGACCCCTGGTGTGTCTTATGCAGCCAATGTCAGGCCCCACCTTATTGGCAAGGATATGCATATCTGTGTGTGTGAGTTGCACATAATATGCAGGGTATTAAAACATTTCGGGCCTCCCTAGCCCACTTAAAAGGGTCTATTTCTCCTCTTTCCTATCCCCTCAGGATGTGTGTGGTGCACAAATACGCGGGCACTGACACATTCCTCTGTGAAATTGTGTAATGTAGTTCTCGCCATGAATATGACCTTAGCTGTCGAAATGGCGTTAAACCTCTATTACTCACTCACTCATTAAAACATTTATATCCTTACTCTACATCCTACGCCTTATGCTGCCTGTGTCACAAAGAGTGCTGCTCTTCTTGTGTGTTCTACACCTTCAACTCACTTAGCTGTACTGCATATCTACATCTAGGGCATGTCTTTCTATGTTTCTATACATGTGCACCTTCTCTGTTCCTTACTGCCTCCCCTTCTCTGTGTCTACCTATCAGTCAGTATCGTCTGCAGCCCTAAGGGCGCGTCTTATACATGGCTAGATTAAAGCTTATCCACCTGGCTTATCTAACAAAGCCTGCGGCACAAAGTTCCAAGCATTTACTTAGTTCTTTCACAGCCCCTTAGACTGCAGCTCCAAACACAGTCCTCATTTAGTCCTCATATTACAAGCTCTGAGTGGAGCTCCAAGCAGGTAATTCACCCAAAATAGACTGAATGTGGAGTCTTTTATATATTGGCACTGTCTAGACTTCTACATAATGATTTATTCTGGTAACTTTAATTCTAAAAGTAAAATGTATTGCATACTATTTCTTGCTACCTGCTATGTCATATTTTCCAAGAAAGTAAAAAGGCTAAAGAAGGTTGAAGAGATACACTGCAATGAATATGGGCCCTGCCCACCAGCTGCCAGTGCCAGAGCCAAGACAACATGTCCATACACTGTGCCAGAGCCAAGACAACATGTCCATACACTATATATACTGTATACATAACGCTTGCATTCAAACCTCTGAAAAGGCAGTGGTGATGCAGGGTTGGATTGTGAGAATGGGTAAGACTCCTTGTAAGTCCTTGCAGGATCCTCCTCCTCCTTGTCCATATATACATAATATGATCAGGGGCGTAGGAAAAGGGGGGGGGCAGGGGGCCTGCCCCCCCAACCAGAAGGGAGGTGGGGCCTGAGTATGTCTGGGCCCCCCCAAAATTTGCCTCTGAAGATATTAGGGCCCTTGAACATTCACAAGTGGAAGGGCTTCTCAATATAGGAAACAAAAGTACAAAAGTCGAAACTTGAGGGGCCTGTGAACCTCTGACAATAGGTGAACCTCTGAGAGTCTGACACCTCTTTTAGACTTCTTAGATACAGATTTTGTAAAGAAATGTATATCCCCGAAAGCAGAGAAACCCGTGAAGACTTCCATCCCTGTTCGTGCTGAGCAGTATATCATGGCATTCCCCATTCAGTATTGTTCCCTATTATTCCACAACGGCACCATAGAGGGCACATTTCACCATACAGTTAACTTCTAAGCCTGCTGCACGCACACATGGTTTATGACAGTGCCAACTGGATAGGAATAAAGTATAGTAGAGTCGTGCACAGGAGGGCCCGGGGGAGGGTGCATATGTCATGGTCTCATCCTCAGGCCGCCTCCTCCCCACCCACATCCCTATATCATCCACCCACCCCACCACACCACACCACCCACAGCCATATATCATCCACCCACCCCTCCACACCAACCACAGCCCTATATCATCCACCCACCCCTCCTCCCCACCCACATCCTTATATCACCCACCCACCTCACCACACCACACCACCCACAGCCATATATCATCCACCCACCCCTCCACACCACCCACATCCCTATATCATCCACCCACCCCTCCACACCACCCACAGCCCTATATCATCCACCCACCCCTCCACACCATCCACATCCCTATATCACCCACCCACCCCTCCACACCACCCACAGCCCTATATCATCCACCCACCCCTCCACACCACCCACAGCCATATATCATCCACCCACCCCTCCACACCACCCACAGCCCTATATCACCCACCCACCCCACCACATCACCCACAGCCATATATCATCCACCCACCCCTCCACACCACCCACATCCCTATATCACCCACCCACCCCACCACACCACACCAACCACAGCCATATATCATCCACCCACCCCTCCACACCACCCACAGCCCTATATCACCCACCCACCCCACCACATCACCCACAGCCATATATCATCCACCCACCCCTCCACACCACCCACAGCCCTATATCATCCACCCACCCCTCCACACCATCCACAGCCATATATCATCCACCCACCCCTCCACACCACCCACATCCCTATATCACCCACCCACCCCTCCACACCATCCACATCCCTATATCACCCACCCACCCCTCCACACCACCCACATCCCTATATCATCCACCCACCCAACCACACCACCCACATCCCTATATCACCCACCCACCCCTCCACACCACACCACCCACAGCCATATATCACCCACCCACCCCTCCACACCACCCACATCCCTATATCACCCACCCACCCCTCCACACCACCCACAGCCCTATATCATCCACCCACCCCACCACACCACCCACATCCCTATATCACCCACCCACCCCTCCACACCACACCACCCACAGCCCTATATCACCCACCCACCCCTCCACACCACCCACAGCCCTATATCACCCACCCACCCCACCACACCACACCACCCACAGCCATATATCATCCACCCACCCCTCCACACCACCCACATCCCTATATCACCCACCCACCCCACCACACCACCCAGAGCCATATATCATCCACCCACCCCTCCACACCACCCACAGCCATATATCACCCACCCAGCCCACCACACCACCAACATCCCTATATCACCCACCCACCCCTCCACACCATCCACATCCCTATATCACCCACCCACCCCACCACACCACCCACAGCCCTATATCACCCACCCACCCCACCACACCACCCACAGCCATATATCACCCACCCACCCCTCCACACCACCCACATCCCTATATCACCCACCCACCCCACCACACCACCCACAGCCCTATATCACCCACCCACCCCACCACACCACACCACCAACAGCCCTATATCATCCACCCACCCCACCACACCACCCACAGCCATATATCGCCCACCCACTCCACCACACCACACCACCCACAGCCATATATCATCCACCCACCCCTCCACACCACCCACATCCATATATCACCCACCCACCCCACCACACCACACCACCCACAGCGTTATATCACCCACCCACCCCTCCACACCACCCAAATCCACCCACCACACCACACCACCCACAGCCATAAATCATCCACCCACCCCTCCACACCACCCACAGCCCTATATCATCCACCCACCCCTCCACACCACCCACAGCCCTATATCACCCACCCACCCCTCCACACGACCCACAGCCCTATATCACCCACCCACCCCTCCACACGACCCACAGCCCTATATCACCCACCCACCCCTCCACACCACCCACAGCCCTATATCATCCACCCACCCCTCCACACCACCCAAATCCCTATATCACCCACCCACCCCACCACACCACCCACAGCCCTATATCACCCACCCACCCCTCCACACCACCCACAGCCCTATATCATCCACCCACCCCTCCACACCACCCACAGCCCTATATCATCCACCCACCCCTCCACACCACCCACAGCCATATATCATCCACCCACCCCTCCACACCACCCACAGCCATATATCACCCACCCAGCCCACCACACCACCCACATCCCTATATCATCTACCCACCCCTCCACACCACACCACCCACAGCCCTATATCATCCACCCACCCCTCCACACCACCCACAGCCCTATATCACCCACCCACCCCACCACACCACACCACCCACAGCCATATATCATCCACCCACCCCTCCACACCACCCACATCCCTATATCATCTACCCACCCCTCCACACCACCCAAATCCCTATATCACCCACCCACCCCACCACACCGCCCACAGCCCTATATCACCCACCCACCCCTCCACACCACCCACAGCCCTATATCATCTACCCACCCCTCCACACCACACCACCCACAGCCCTATATCATCTACCCACCCCTCCACACCACCCACAGCCCTATATCATCCACCCACCCCTCCACACCACCCACAGCCATATATCATCCACCCACCCCACCACATCACCCACAGCCCTATATCATCTACCCACCCCTCCACACCACCCACAGCCCTATATCATCCACCCACCCCTCCACACCACCCACATCCCTATATTACCCACCCACCCCTCCACACCACCCACAGCCCTATATCATCCACCCACCCCTCCACACCACCCACAGCCCTATATCACCCACCCACCCCACCACACCACACCACCCACAGCCATATATCATCCACCCACCCCTCCACACCACCCACATCCCTATATCATCTACCCACCCCACCACACCACACCACCCACAGCCCTATATCATCCACCCACCCCTCCACACCACCCACAGCCCTATATCACCCACCCACCCCACCACACCACCCACATCCCTATATCACCCACCCACCCCACCACACCACCCACATCCCTATATCACCCACCCACCCCTCTACACCACCCACAACCCTATATCATCCACCCACCCCTCCACACCACCCACAGCCATATATCACCCACCCACCCCTCCACACCACCCACATCCCTATATCATCCACCCACCCCTCCACACCACCCACAGCCCTATATCATCCACCCACCCCACCACACCACCCACAGCCATATATCATCCTCCCACCCCTCCACACCACCCACAGCTATATATCATCCACCCACCCCTCCACACCACCCACAGCCATATATCACCCACCCACCTCTCCACACCACCCACAGCCCTATAACACCCACCCACCCCTCCACACCACCCACAGCCCTATATCACCCACCCACCCCTCCACACCACCCAAATCCCTATATCACCCACCCCTCCACACCACCCAAATCCACCCACCCTTCCACACCACCCACAACCCTATATCATCCACCCACCCCTCCACACCACCCAAATCCACCCACCCTTCCACACCACCCACAACCCTATATCACCCACCCAGCCCTCCACACCGAGATTCCCTGTACATCTGTTTAGCACTGTACGCGACCTGGGGATTCCTGTAAAACTCCACTGGTTCAGTGCTTTTCTATAATAAAGTTTACCAGGACCCCTGCTATCTTTTACAGAGTACTTACTGACGGCTCCCCTTGCCTTATTGTGTTTTTGTACTAAAACCAAGCCCCTGGGTGCCCCCCCCCCTTATAGGAATATGGTTCATATGCCTCTGTCTCATGCTACATGTTTCTCCATGAGTGTTTTCTTTTTCTCTACACACTTGTCATCCAAATATTTGCAAGTAAGTAGACTAGCCGATTTGGAATAAGGCAAAGGAAACATTTTCAAACCTCTCCAAATACCTAGCCTTCCTCATCGGCGGCCAGGAGCCCCCTTGCCCCCCCCCCCGGGACAGACCTAATGGTGGTCGGTCAGGCACGGTCACCTATCAGTTGCAACCAGGGGCCGTTAACCTCGACCCCAACACCCTCCGCCCTCCACACACAAAAACCTGCGGGCTGGGTAGTAGGGCCAAGACTAAAAGTGTCCCTGTGCCTGTGCTCTTTACTGGGGGTATAGTAGAAGGCTGGATGAGAGTAGGGTCTACGTCTCCTGATGATGCTATAACAGGCCCGGATAACAGGTCATTACTTTACCTTATAACTTCAAGGCACATCTACATGTGTTATGGCACACCAATATAATGCAGCCAACATCTTATTATGCACAAATGCAGTTTTTGCAAGGAGTAGACTTGGCAGCATCGCATCCCTGCAATGAAGACTGATATCTCGGGATAGTAGTATACACAGAACAACCCACGCTCCTTTCTGTCCAAACTGCACCCCCCTCCAAAAAAAAAAAAAAAAAAAAAAAAAAAAAAAAAAAAAACCAAAAGAACAACAGCCCAACCCCCAAACCAACCACCACCAATTCCTATGCAGCAGGCTCTCCTCTTGTACAAACTCCTCTCACTAGATGGCGCCCCGGGACTAACTCACTGCAGGAAGTGTGAAGGAGAGGTGCATGCTGGGACTGCTCAGTGAGGGGTATAGACTGGTTCCTGGTGTGTGAGCAGTGTGGCTATGTGCATATTGTAGTTAAGGTCTGATACAAGGTAGAAAGATGCAAACAGGGGTTGACAGAAGGAAAAGGTACTTGGCCTGAGTCATTTCTAAAAGGCATGGCCCACCCAATAGCCGCATGATGCCTCATGGTTCAACTTTCAGGGTTAGGCCAAGGCTGCAGTCCCCACTGCACAGCTTCAGACAGTACATAATTAGCTTTACCCCTGTTCGGTTTTGGCCTTTATAGAGACGACTCTGGTTAGGAGGGGTACTGTGTCAAAGATCCTGGTTCAAATGGGCACTTTTCACTGAACCAATGGTCCTGGTACTATTCACTGAACCAATGGTCCTGGTACTATTCACTGAACCAATGGTCCTGGTACTACTCAATGAACCAATGGTCCTGGTACTATTCAATGAACCAATGGTCCTGGTACTACTCAATGAACCAATGGTCCTGGTACTATTCAATGAACCAATGGTCCTGGTACTACTATTCACTGAACCAATGGTCCTGGTACTACTCAATGAACCAATGGTCCTGGTACTACTATTCAATGAACCAATGGTCCTGGTACTACTCACTGAACCAATGGTCCTGGTACTACTATTCACAGGGCCTCCCTAGCCCACTTAAAAGGGTCTATTTCTCCTCTTTTCTATCCCCTCAGGATGTGTGTGGTGCACATATGCGCGGGCACCAACACATTCCCCTGTGAAATTGTGTAAGTAGTTCTCGCCATGAATATGACCTTAGCTGTCGAAATGGTGTTAAACATCTATTACTCACTCACTCACTACTATTCACTGAACCAATGGTCCTGGTACTACTCAATGAACCAATGGTCCTGGTACTACTATTCAATGAACCAATGGTCCTGGTACTATTCAATGAACCAATGGTCCTGGTACTATTCAATGAACCTATGGTCCTGGTACTATTCAATGAACCAATGGTCCTGGTTTAGAGGGCTACTGTTCACATACTCAGAAAACCTACTATTCACTGAACCAATGGTCCTGGTACTACTCAATGAACCAATGGTCCTGGTACTATTCAATGAACCAATGGTCCTGGTTTAGAGGGCTACTGTTCACGTACTCAGAAAACCTACATGTTATAGGTCACTGGTCAAATATTCAGAAAGCCTACACTTTATGGGCTACTTTTCAAGTACTCAGAAACACCACATAAACTTATGGAGGCCTAGAGGCCTGATGCTGGTACATGGGCAGTACAGACAGTCTGAGAGACTGACTGTGGGTGTGTAGGGTCTATAATGTTATATTACAGCCTACCTGTCCAGCCTCCCTGCCCCCCCCCTGGGTGGGGCCTATAATCAGCCCTATCAATCAATACCAGAATTAGGCCGACCACTGCTCCTACAGGGGTGGGGTTGCACCGCGCCTACAGGGGTGGGAGGATACCATGGGGTGGGAGGGAGTGGGTGGGATATGCTCAGGGTAGACGGTGGAATGGGTATTGCAAGAGCATGGGTATACAGGGGATGGAGAATGCAAAAGGCGTATATATTGGGTAAGCTCAAGGTGTTTGAGGCGAGGAGAGGTGCACATATGGTGAGGGCAGAGAGGGAGTAGAGCACACTGGCCCCATCTCGTAGTCTACCGGTTACGTCACTGGTAAACAGGCATGCTGGGAGGTACTACTTTTCTTTGCTGGTGACTGGTGAACATATGCTTGACAGATGAGTACAAGCAGTTGCTGGTTTCTGGTGCACCCTCAACGCCTGGTTGAAGGACTGGATGACACCAGCAGCGTATGAATACGGCAATTTTTGGTCAAAATAGTACCCTAGGGGAGAAGGCTTACCCATGTAGCAAACCCACTTAGGGCCAATTCAGTTTTAGCTCAGATAAGCTGGTTCAAAGTGGGCAGAATACTATTCATGGTTTTAGGTTGGGCAACGGTGGGTTTCCAGTCAGGGCCACATTGAGTTGCCCTAATAGGGCAAACTGAACTAAGACTGTTGGGCTCCCGACAGTTTTTGTCCTCAGCAAGTTGTGTGGGCCACATAAAGCTAACTGATTTGGGCACAGAGCAGCTTCAAAATGGGCAAACACTTTGGGCACAGATTGGTTTCAAGGTGGGCACCCTGAATCAGGCATAGATCAGTTCCATAGGTAATTCCCCAGACAGGGCTGAGGATGGGTTTGCACAAGGCATACTGAGCTGGGAGTTCTGAACTTTGACACTAGATGACCCCACTATGTCTGATGTATAGCTTCCCCCCCCCCATGTCAGTATTGATTTTCTTTAGTATGATATAACAGAAATAGGCTAATGAATCATATAAATCATAACAGTACACAAATTTTCTCAGAGTTTGGATCTACTGGCAAAATACATTTGAAATGTGCAAGGTTAGGTGATGTCAGCAGTTTTTACTGTGACTACACCATTCCTGTGGTAATCATTTTATATTGAAGTATGCTACCCATTGGGAGGCACTATGAACTTGAAGGCTAGCATGTTACTGGACTAGGTCTGGTTGACATGCCTTGGCCAACTAAGTTTGAGTTGATGGTTCTACTGTACTGTGATGATAGGGAGAGTAATACAGTTTGTTTAGTCTCCCTCCAACTATGGAGGCCAAGGGGAGGGGCTAGCACCTGGAGGCTAGCAGAGCATTTTCAGGGCTCAAAATTTTAGAAAATAAGGAAAAAATAGATTTTCTAGAATATCTATCCCAGATGGCGCCACCTGATGAAAGTGGTCAGCCCACTTTCAGCCATACCAAAAACCCATGTTGACCCCAAAATGATAAATTTTGACCAGATGGCACCATGTGATCAAAGTGGGCAGCCCACTTTCAGCCACACCAAAAACCCATGTTGAACCCAAACCCACTCTGACACTGGTCTGTGCCCATATTGGTTAGCCCAGTGTGGCCCACACACCTCACTGAGGACAGAAACTGTCAGCAGCCCATCGGTTAGCCCATTGCGGCCCACATCGGAAGCCACACCAAATAAAGTGTGGGCCACACCACCTTTGATACCTGGGTAGTTTGCCCACCAAACTAGGTCGCCGGAGAAGTTTGGAGTAGAGCTGACTCAGGGGAATTATGTGGGCCAAACTGTGGGTTGGCGTGGGTGGTATGGATGTATGTGTGTGTGGGGTACAGCGTTGGGTAGATATATGGCAGGGAGAAAGGATGCTAGATGCAAAGAAATGTTTCAGTTGGTTAGATAATTAAAGACGATATAACTTGTGTCCTAAGGCAAACTAACACGTCCCTATACTACTCACATCCTGCTCTGAGTCAAACCGACATGCCCCTATAGTACACGGTATATAGTCAAACTGACATGCCCCTATAATACGAGCTATATAGTCAAACTGACATGCCCCTATAGTACGCGGTATATAGTCAAACTGACATGCCCCTATAATACGAGGTATATAGTCAAACTGACATGCCCCTATAATACGAGGTATATAGTCAAACTGACATGCCCCTATAATACGAGGTATATAGTCAAACTGACATGCCCCTATAATACGACGTATATAGTCAAACTGACATGCCCCTATAATACGAGGTATATAGTCAAACCGACATGCCCCTATAATACGAGGTATATAGTCAAACTGACATGCCCCTATAGTACGAGGTATATAGTCAAACCGACATGCCCCTATAGTACGCGGTATATAGTCAAACTGACATGCCCCTATAGTACGAGGTATATAGTCAAACTGACATGCCCCTATAGTACGCGGTATATAGTCAAACTGACATGCCCCTATAATACGAGGTATATAGTCAAACTGACATGCCCCTATAGTATGAGGTATATAGTCAAACTGACATGCCCCTATAGTATGAGGTATATAGTCAAACTGACATGCCCCTATAGTATGAGGTATATAGTCAAACTGACATGCCCCTATAATACAAGGTATATAGTCAAACTGACATGCCTATATAACACAAGGAATATAGTCAAACTGACATGCCCCTATAATACGAGGTATATAGTCAAACTGACATGCCCCTATAATACGAGGTATATAGTCAAACCGACATGCCCCTATAATACGAGGTATATAGTCAAACAGACATGCCCCTATAATACGAGGTATATAGTCAAACTGACATGCCCCTATAGTACGAGGTATATAGTCAAACTGACATGCCCCTATAGTACGCGGTATATAGTCAAACTGACATGCCCCTATAATACGAGGTATATAGTCAAACTGACATGCCCCTATAATACGAGGTATATAGTCAAACTGACATGCCCCTATAATACGAGGTATATAGTCAAACTGACATGCCCCTATAATACGAGGTATATAGTCAAACTGACATGCCCCTATAATACGAGGTATATAGTCAAACTGACATGCCCCTATAATACGAGGTATATAGTCAAACTGACATGCCCATATAATACAAGGTATATAGTCAAACTGACATGCCCCTATAATACGAGATATATACCACTTGTATGTTAGTGAAGAGGACAAGGAGAGACACCTTCATGGGGCAGGAATAGATGAGACAATCAAGAACTGAGCATCGGGAAAGCTCCACTTAGGGCCTACATAGAGTGTATGTAATTGGTTTTATATGGAAAGACCAATAACTAGTTTAAAACCTGTAAAAAAACACAGCAATATTATAAAACAGTGGGGATGAACAAGGAATAAGAAGGGTAGAAATAAAAAAGAAGGAAGAGTTCTACTAGGGGGGGGGGGCAAATAAATGAGTTTAGGTTGAAGAGTTTCACAGGAGGAGGCAGGGATTATGCGGGTATAAAGGAAAAGGGAATTTAGGTAGGATTGAGACTTGTATGAAGAGTTCTACTGTAGGAGGTAGGAATGAAGCAGCCACATCTGACCTATCCGCTGGTAGCTGGTCAGTGTAGAGTGTATTAGACGGGGTTGCCGAGTACCAGCGACCCCCCCCCCCGTGGGTGACCTCTATCCACTGGTTCCCAGCGTACATTAGCTCAGAACGTGAATGTCGTCATCTCGGTGTAGTAACAAGCTGAAAACCAGCGTAAGTGTTCTCCTACTCCCCATAGAGTACTTTACCCCGTCTCTCCTCCCTCCCTGACTTCCTGCTCTACTCCACTACTCCGCCATATTCTGCACTCTAGTGGCAGCTTGTCCAACTGAAGAGGTCATGTTCGCTCCACTCCAATTGTGTATAGGTCTGTGTGCCCTGAGGGAACTGGTACGGTCAGTGCAGATAGCTGTAAAATAGTGGCTGTACTGCCTTCTACTTATTGCCAAACTTAGCAATCTTGATAAGCCACAACAAGCAGTAGGTCTGTACGGAGAATACAGCATCTACATGGGCCTTTTAGAAATCTGTATGGGCCTTCTACTTATTGCCAAACTTACCAATCTTGATAAGCCACAACAAGCAGCAGGTCTGTATGAAGAATACAGCATCTACATGGGCCTTTTAGAAATCTGTATGGCCTTACTCGGCATCTGCATGGGCACATTTTTCCAGGAATTTAACATGATTTATACAGAAATCTTAGAATCAAAACCAGGAATTCCTGGTAAACCAGGAAAGGTGGCATCTCTGTGTGCCGCATGGGCCTTGTAGACTTTTGCATGGGCCTTCTACACATCTGCATTCTCGAAATCTGCATGGGGCTATTTGTCGGGCCTTCTAAATGTGCCAAGAAATATCTACATGGACAATATCTGTATGGGCTTAACATAAACTGCTGATACATTTGCCCAGCACATGTCAACATCTGAATGGGACCTCTAGACATCTGCAAGGGACTTCTGCGGGTTAGAGCAAGTATTCATATATCTGCACAGGCCATTTACAAGTACATGAGCATCTAGGTTGATTCTTCCATACTAGATTACTTACAGTATCATAGGACTCAGTACAATGTGAGTTCAATTTCGACCCTTATTCCACTCATTTGCAGGATTCCCCATTTCCCCGTACCCACAAGGCGGTTCGACAAAGGCAATTCAGGAATCAGAAATGTAAGTAAGTCCGCAATTAATGCCGGAAGGAGGTAGATAAGAAGATGTGCAGAAGAAATTCAGCCAATCTGTTTTGCTCATTAGGACATGGCAGGGCTGGAGGCATCCTGTACTTACACACCAAAGGCTGCCCTCTGTCTGGTCACTAATTCTGCCCCCAACATGGCAGTGTCTATCCTTTTCTTTTCTTTGCCTTACCATATTCTGTATTTATAAAAACATCCCAGTTTCTTGCTATTTCTAACCCTGTCAATGCAGTATCTTTTCTGCCATTATGCCTATTTCAGTATTATGTAAGGATGCACTCATGCATCATGCAGAGGGTGAGAGCTCTATACGCTCCTGCCTCTCGGTATGATAAACTAACACACTTACAGACCAAGGATGTGTTGGGACATTATGCTGAAAAAAAGCCCCATAAATACCATCACGAGGTCCCTGTGGTCCTAGCGGCCATGTGCCATGGAGCCACTGAGAGTACACAGAGAGAATAAACAGAGTCACAAAGGGAGTCTGGGGTATTTAAAGGGAGTCAGTGCTACCCAGACTCCCTTTCTGGTTTATCTGACTCCCTTTTTATTCAGTCACATGACCCTGACTCCCTTTTGGCAAAGTCTGAGGGAGTCAGTGGTGAATAAGGGAGTCAAGGATGACCTGGACTCCCTAAGGGAGTCAGTGTACGCAAGGGGAGTCAAGTAGTTTTTAACCACTAGATGGAAGCACTATCTCAATAGAGGATTTATCTGGATGCTCTTATCTTTATTTTGATTGGAATATACCGTAATGACATTTATATTGACAGAATTCAATTATAATACAATCAGTACATACCCTCGAAATAAAATACAGTAGAATAGCACAAATCAGTTGATATATGAGCAGTTAAATTACATTCAGAAGTGTTAAACACCAATTCTGGACATATATCAGAAAGCTAAATGCACAAATAGTCAATTGCTCCATCATGTCAACTGATGTATACTGAAGGAAGGTCAATTTCCTTTAACATCTTTAACCCTGCAATGCAGAGGTGTTAAAGATGAAGTATGACCAACATTACACTCGGACTCTAAAGACCATGGGTCTAGATATAACTAGTATTTAGGAGGAATCAAATTGCTTGAAAGGGAGTCGAAGAGTGGTTAGACTCCCTTTTGGAAGAGAGTCAAAGGTGACCTGGACTCCCTTTGTAGTAAAAGGGAGTCATTCTGGCTGCAAAACTCCAGACTCCCTTAAGGGAGTCAGTTGACTCCCTTTTGTCAGAAAGGGGAGTCATTCTGGCTGCAAGCCTGGACTCCCCTTTTGACTCCCTTTATTTTCTCTGTGTAGGGAACTGCATCACACCACGAGATCTCACGAGATTTACACACATATCACCCGGAGAGGCCCCAAGTGGGCAAATCTAGAACCAACTTATATCTATCAATTTTCTTAACTAAAAATATGAAATATTACTTTTGACATTTGCAATTCTGCCTGTTCAATAACCACTCAATTTCGTCTGCACTGTCCTTGTTTCTTCTACTTTTCTCATTGTCTCTATTCACTTAATTTCAGCCTACAAGCCCAAGTCTACAATGGTTAGGTAAAATGTGATGGATTTGCTAATTCATTTGACGGAGACTTTGAAAGCGAGGGTACTTCTTCAGCGGGTGGCGCTTGTCAGTCTAAGCTTTCATCCCGCTCTATTCCCTCCATTCACTCCCAGTCTTCCACTTTCTATGGCCGTCAATTTCTGCAGGGCACAGCTGGGCGCTGGTTGGTGATTACTTAAACATGGCCGCTGTCACATGTCAGTCATGTGACGAGTCATGTGACAGCATAAAATGAGATATAGTTGTGGCGTAACAGGTTTGTATACTTCTATACACAGGCTGTTATGGACTGTCAGTGGCATCGTCCTTTACATCTACACTGCGAGGGACATATTTCGGGACTGTATGAAGCAATAAGGATCCTTAAAAACGATATGGAGGAATAAAAACCCGTGGCAATTAAATGACAGGTGCTTATTGACTATTTATATTTAGAGAATCATATACCTGAGAATAGGTCCCTAGAGTACCTTATAGAAGCAGCATTTATAAGATGGGAGTGTGTCAAGGAGAGATTACTTCAGATTAGTACCAAAGTGTGCAAAATCTATCCCTAGCTATTTCTAGGATGTTCCTGAACTCTGGTTTCACCTTATACACAGGGTGTGACTTTTATGTGACGTATTATGGTAGTAAAAATGTTTTTTTTTTGTGGTTTTCCAAGATGGCACTGGGTACACGGTTACAGAATGAACTGCAGCTTTTGTGCCCCTTGGTGTCTGTGTTTGTAAACTACAGATGAAGGGGACACAGTGAGAGCGTCCTCCAGACGTCTCTGTCTGACATATTAGAGAGTTTAAGATCACGAATTGTAAGGCAATATGTACGTATAGAATGATAGGAAATGGTAGGCTAGACGTTGCCGTACACGTTACAAGTAGGCAAATCTTAAACTCTCTACTGTAGATTTCTATACTCTTCACTTTATAAACCTTGTCCCTTGCCAATGTTCAATTTAATATTTCCAGTTAAACCTGGTCAATTCATTAAGCTTGCGAGACATAAGAGCCAGTCTGGAATATCGACCCCTTTGGTATGTTTCAATCACAAACTGACAAAGTGACTCCGCTATGCTGCATCCTTGCATAATCCTACCCCAGTGGGATTGGTTACTCCAAAATGGTCAGCACGATGGGCCAATGAGGTGCTGGCGAGTCGACTTTATCAGCGCATCGACAAAGAAACATGAATATTGAGCTCTGCATCAGCTTACTTTGCCAGCATTGCATCAACTCAAAGGTTTGATTTAGGCACCATACTGTCCCCATAGGTTTTAGGAGATTGTGCACCAACCCGATCCTGTGCTACAGGAATGGTGACAGGTCTTACTTTACAGCTTCCTTTAACTCTACAGCAAATACTTAGACATATTCCTGGGATAATCTTATTTCTTCTATATTTTGGTCTCCACCTTCAAACATTTTCATTAACCTGTGATAGCATCTCACATATACAAACACACCATACAGTTATCTGGTGCCGCGACACATCCCGCAGTCTCATTAATGTCTCTGGACAATGATGCTTTCTTCATAACCTATAGAGGCCTACATATTCTTACTAGGTATCTGAGATATATTCCAGGAATCGGTGCAGCCGCTCATAGTACCGGTCCCAGTTCCATCCCAGACACACTTTTACCTGGTTGTGTCCGCCTCTGGTCAGTGTGAATAAGGCCAAGGGGATAGCAGAACCTGCTTCAGGTTACATGGAGGGGGGAAAATAGATCAGATAAGTCATCAATTTCTTACAGAATCTATTCACGCCATATATACTAGGTTGGTTCTACATTGTAGTACTTTTCACCTTCCTCAGCAAAAATGGGCTTGCTAGACTTTAATCCAATCTCCTCAAAATGAATTCAAGAGGGTCATCCAAAGGAAAATGGGGTCAACATTGGGCCAATAATGTTATGACCCAACCTTTTGCTGATTTCTACACCAAATACTGCTTGATAATGTGAAATGGCCATTCAGAGAGTCTGTGTTGCCTATTAGGTTGGCACAGCTTGTGTAACGTGAAACAAACGTGTGTTTAATGGCAGTTGCAGCGGCCAGGCTGAGTCGTCAATCTGGCGTAAAGCCGGGTTAGATTGGATGTGATGTGAGAGGCTAACAGGGGCAATGTGATGAGCCCCTACATGGGGCAGGGGGGGGGGGGCATTCTGTGCTACATACCACACTGCACGTCTGGCACAGGTAGGCTCTGTGTGTTTGGTGTCTATGTTAGCACCTGGAGGACCACATTATGCCTCAAAGTTCACTTGTCATCACTGGGCATCAATGCTGCCTGAATGAATGAGTTGCTTGATTTGTGGATAAGAAACAAATGGCATACTGCATTGATTAAAGATGCAGCACTTAGAGCGAGTGGTGCCTAATGTCTCAGATTCAGATTCCTATCTGGGTCTACACCCAAGACTGTGCTGGGAGATTGATACCACTGCTGTGTAAGCTTGAACCAATCAGAGACAAATATTTTCAGGGTTAGCCCTCGTTCAGAGTGTGCTGGGGGATAGAGAAAGTGAGGGTAGGTGATAATTTATACTCCAATTCCACTCCACCAACCCACACACCATGTCTAAATAACCTAGTTACAAGACGTCTTGTTCTGTGATGCAATCCTGATGCAAAGCTTTAGCTGATAACGTCCTACAGGCTGCCATCTTGTATCCTAACACCCTACAGGCTGCCATCTTGTATCCTAACACCCTACAGGCTGCCATCTTGTACCCTTACACCCTACAGGCTGCCATCTGGTACCCTTACACCCTACAGGCTGCCATCTTGTATCCTAACACCCTACAGGCAGCCATCTTGTATCCTAACACCCTACAGGCTGCCATCTTGTATCCTAACACCCTACAGGCTGCCATCTTGTACCCTAAGACCCTACAGGCTGCCATCTTGTATCCTAACACCCTACAGGCTGCCATCTTGTATCCTTACACCCTACAGGCTGCCATCTTGTACCCTTACACCCTACAGGCTGCCATCTTGTACCCTAAGACCCTACAGGCTGCCATCTTGTACCCTAACACCCTACAGGCTGCCATCTTGTATCCTAACACCCTACAGGCTGCCATCTTGTATCCTTACACCCTACAGGCTGCCATCTTGTACCCTAACACCCTACAGGCTGCCATCTTGTACCCTAAGACCCTACAGGCTGCCATCTTGTATCCTAAGACCCTACAGGCTGCCATCTTGTATCCTTACACCCTACAGGCTGCCATCTTGTACCCTAACACCCTACAGGCTGCCATCTTGTATCCTAACACCCTACAGGCTGCCATCTTGTACCCTAAGACCCTACAGGCTGCCATCTTGTACCCTTACACCCTACAGGCTGCCATCTTGTATCCTTACACCCTACAGGCTGCCATCTTGTACCCTAACACCCTACAGGCTGCCATCTTGTACCCTAACACCCTACAGGCTGCCATCTTGTACCCTTACACCCTACAGGCTGCCATCTTGTACCCTTACACCCTACAGGCTGCCATCTTGTACCCTTACACCCTACAGGCTGCCATCTTGTATCCTTACACCCTACAGGCTGCCATCTTGTACCCTAACACCCTACAGGCTGCCATCTTGTATCCTAACACCCTACAGGCTGCCATCTTGTACCCTTACACCCTACAGGCTGCCATCTTGTATCCTTACACCCTACAGGCTGCCATCTTGTACCCTTACACCCTACAGGCTGCCATCTTGTATCCTAACACCCCACAGGCTGCCATCTTGTATCCCAGTGTTATCACTCGGTCCGAATTGCCTCTTAAAACTTTGGCTGACTGAGCTGTTCAGATTGCTTTACACTTGAGATAACAGAGAGCAGTGATGGTGACAAATATTTGAAGTGAGGGAAGGTAAATTCCCACTCTGTTTATCTCAACATACAACATATTCCAACCAGCAGTGTCTTGCTCTAACATGATACGCTGAGAAAATATCAGAACACCACGAGATTGCAATGTCGGTTTCGCAATGTTGGGCTTATCTACTACCATCTGAACATGTCCTCTATATACACTGTATCCCCTACACCCCTATGGGTTCTCAGTATACAGCTACTACACCCCACCACTGCACCCCTCACTCACCTATAGTGACACTAGGGGAGCCCAACAGCACATTACGACAGTTTATGTAACACCCAGGGGGAGTATCGAACGCTGCCAATAAAGACAATCTGGATCCATGTATCCCACATTACGTATACCGCCTACTATGTGGGGAGGCCCTCTGTATGAGGCCTTGTATAGTGGTGTATACACACAGGATATAAAGGACTTATATGTGCAGACCTGAATGACACCCACATAAAATATCTCCTATACAAAATAGGGTGCCGAGATATATGGGAAAACCCTGAAATCTGGAGTAAGAATAGGCTCAAATCTAGAATAAAAACAAGACTGGAAGATATTCATATACAGACATATGATCAGTACATACAGAATGAAAACAACCTTGTAAAATGCCAGGTGACCAGAATCTGTCAAAAGTCAGACACACCATATGGGCAAAAAGAATACTTAAATTGGGTACGCTCTCCTTAGGTACGAAATATTATGTCTAAATTAATGCTGAGTGTGAATTGTACTCTTGACAGCATATCTAGGGGCTATAGGGGAAAAATGTGACTAGCAATGAATGTAAGACCTGTAAAACAAAGCAAACTGTGCAACATATATTATTTTAATGTAACTTTACATAACTATGTACCATTAGAAATGTGTTTGAGCAAAAGATCTATAAGATTACCAATGGATACAGAAACCTAGACAAATGTGAGAAGCTAGAAATGGTATTATCGTTGCAACCTAAATGCCTGCCCAGGCACAGATTAGAGGCAGAAGAATATATATGTACCTTTGTAAAAGACATCTGCAGTAAAACCAACCAACTATCATCAACCTGGTGCTGACATATATGTACCTCTCATGAGTCAATAAAGCCAATCTTGAATCTTGAATCCCACACAGTTGGCCCTGGCTCAGGCTATAGACAAAGTGCCATGACATTGGTGTATTCTTGTATATTATTCTTCACACATACAGGCCAGCTTGGTGGACTCTTTAAGCTGTGGTGGTTTAGGTTTTTACCAGCTAGGTTTGAGTCTTGTTATTTGAAAGAAAGACGAAGACAGTATTCCGAGTGTATGCCAACGGGTTTATTTAGTACACCTTCCGGTTACCCTATAAATGGTAATTAGGGAAACATGTCATTTCATGTAGCATGTACGGAGGCCTCTATGGCCTCTGACATAGCTGGTGAGTGCAGGGCTTTTATAGGGATCCCCAGGTTTGTCGCCAGGTGTCCCACAGACCCGGATAGGTGCTGCCACCTATTCGGAACCTCAGGAACACCAGGCGACAGGTCTCACCCGCCACGCCAGACGGCACCAGGTATTACTAGGATAACTATATACCTCTACAAAGCCTTGAGTGCTCCTAAAATATCAAAGTCTATCTACCAAGTTGAATATTGAAATGCTTCTTTGTAGATTTGCAAATCTCACAGCACCATAACAACAGCATGGAATCCTACATTTGTAGGAAAGTCCAGATCCTTGATGAGCAATCAATGCATGGTTTATCTATTGCTTACTGTTGACATACTTTTCATAAAGAACAGGGATTGAACTACCAACCTACTGAGTTTAATATGAACACCAACCACTAGGCTGCCAATACAATATCAGTGCAGTTTTCTATACCTAACCTGATAACCTCACCTCCCTCACCCTAACCACCTCACTGTTCCCCTGTTCACCCTTCTCCTTCACTCCCCCATAATACTTGTATTGAATTGTAGTGGGATGAGACGGGTCGCGAGCTGTCCTTTGCAACTCGCAGTCACCCCACCCTGACCCCTTACAACCTATAGGCACCCTTAGTTCAGTACTCTCCTCACCCACCCATGGATACAGTATTAGCCTGCATGTAACAGACCGCTGTACGCCTGTGGTTGGTTACAGACTACCATGGTCTATAACTTATAAAGGCAATCCCTGTACAGCTGTGAGTAATGAATCTTGGATGGAGTGTTGCCTCATGGGTTCTTTGCCATTGTACTGTGGTAGACCTAAATGGCCTCATGTTCACCCCTCAAGCCAATATCAACTCTGAAACACCTGCATTCAAAGATGATGCAAGACAAACTGTGACAGACTCTAGTGAGGTCAACATAACCCCTGGTGTGTGCGGAGGAGGACTAGACTGATACATCCAATACATGTGGAGGTTACTGGGGTGTACAGATGGATGAATACAGGGTGCGCGGGTAAAGCTTTTGGGCCATGCCTATTTCACCAAAGTGGTCAGGCCACCAATCCTTTTAAATCCTTGGTATATTTCGAGATAAGCATAGGCAATTTAGATTTTATAATGGATGAAAATTGTGTCTCTTTACACTGAATGAAGACCTGCATTTCCTTTACAAGTAGCATAAATGAATTTGTAACAAAACATAAAAAAGCAGTTTACTATACATTCCAACCATCACTGTACAGACCATTCCCATGGCTGCCTGACATTATGACCGTTTCTGGAATTGCCATCCATTTCTTTAAGTGTTAGCTCTTAAGCCTTCTTCCATCTCCCGCTCTCATCCAATTCCCATCCACCCCCTCCCTGCACCCTCCCCCAATCACACCCCTCCCCACCCCACCACTCCCTCCTCCCATCTCTTAGGGGCTGAAACGACCTTTCCCTATATATCATATTAAAAAGTCAAAGCCCGCTGGTATGGCCATTGGGGGGCTTGGCAGCCATGATGGTATCCAGCGGCCATGATGATTCTGGGGTAATCTGAGAATCAGCCAAAGTAACAGGGGAGGCCCTATTGGTGGATGCTTGATAGAGATGGTGCAAGTCTTATCAGTGCCTTTTTTGGCTACTGGTGAAAGTTTTTGATACGGGGACACAGTGTAAACCTAACTTAAATATATAAGGGTTATACTACTAATGCTTACAAATAGTGGGTATACGATACATGGACAATATGTCACTAGAAGGGCTGCATAAGTTTATTTGAGTAGGTCAGGGTAGGAAGATAGAACATCATCATGTGACTATTTCGATATATCATATATCGACATCCCCAAAGCAAAGCCTATTCTTTGGTCATATGATAGAAAACTCCAACAACAGGTTGGGTGAGTAAGTCTGTGGTTGTGTAGTTAAATAATAGTTAGTTGTATCTAATATATGGGTGCAGGATAGGGGGGCATGTGACTAGTTACATCCACATTATGGAGGCATTTCTGGGGTAGTGGTATTGGTTGTATGGGGGTCGGATGGTTGTATTGGATATGGAGGGGGTTATGGCAGGAAATGCTGCTTCCTTAAGACATTGCATACTGAGACCTGAAGGGAACAAACATGGCCATCGCCACTGTACCCGCACAAATATTTGATATGCAAATGAGGCGTTGAGTGCGAGGCAGTGAAGGGCTGCGTTCCTTCTGATTGGTTGTTATTGAGTCGGTGCAGCCTGAGGTTGGTGGGGGCACTGACAAACTCTGTATGCCTATCGGAGGGATGGGCCCAGGCCTAATAGGCCCCGATATCGCCCGGCCATGCCATTTATGAGAGAAAGATGCGCATGAAGAGAGGGGGTGGGCAGGGGGAGGTGGAGAAGAGGCCACTTTGGGTGGGGGCCTCCGTCCATAGCTGCTGCAATACAGAACTGCCCTGAAATAACGACCCTCAATAAATACCCATGTATGCTGGCTTGTCCCCGCTGAAAGGCACAACCCCAGAAAAAGGACTTTCTTGAGGCAACATTCTGCTATGTGACGTCAATATGGTTGGCCTTTTTTTGTCAAACTGAGTTCTTTGGGCAAACAGGTCTCATGGACCAGCTGTCTTATGTTCTGGTCTTTTCCACTGATGCACCACTGGCATGTTGATCATGTTGATCTGCTCACTCTGCATTAGTGCATCATCTCATCTAAGCATATAAGCATTCAGGGTATGGGGACCATGGAAAATACCTTGATCACTAATCCAAACTTTGATTAAGTGCCCTCGTCTTTGGGCTGGGTGCGATCACCTTCAAAACTTTAACTGCTGTTTGATAAATCATGTCGCAACAATAGCAAATATACCGTATAGTCATAAATAACCGCCCCAACGCTTAAATAGATTTAAAGGGGACATGATAACCAATCCTTATATAAGACGGGTGTTTATTCAAGATTTAGTGCTGAACATACATTTCATGATACCTCTACCCCCAGCGCTTATTTGATACCCGCACTCATTCAAATGCTGGTGCTTAACCATGACGATATGGTATGGTACACATATTAACAAAGAGGGTTAGCGGTGTAAAGACTTACCTCGTGGTATATGGAGGGGCAGGCAATGCTGGGAATGGTGAAGCGTGACATCTTGGCGTTTCCATCTTTGTCAGTGATCTCCTGAAGGAAAACAGACATACGGCGGTCAAGGTCACATTCATGTTTATCATGCGGCTACAGGATCAATACACCTGACACCCAATCCTACCCACTCTATGCTACCCAATTAGTCCTATGTGGAGGGAGTAATACCTCAAGGTTTATATTCACTTGTAGGCATCATGATGCACCATATTGACACTTCAGGTAGGTATCAACCTTGTAGGATCAGCGTAATCTATGAATGCTGCTCTGGCAAATGCATCGAAATATAGGGCAGCAATGTGCATTGCGCATAACTCGAAAAGAAATAACATTTTCAATTTTGCGGCACATGTTATGTACCATAAATACTTGGATTTGAGGTTCAGATCATATTTGAATTGAATCAAAAGTGTAGTTTATTGCAAGGTCAGTAATGCAGGTACTGTTGCTTGTATCAGAGAATTTAAGGTAATTGCAGTTAGTTAGACTCTGCTGTCCCAAAGTTCTGGCCCCTTTATACTTGATAGTCTTTTCCATTACATTGTTTTTCCAGAATTAAAATCAATAGCCTTGAGGAAGTCTAGGTTGTGGTCTGACATCTGCACTCCCATTCACAGACAGGACAACTCCAAGCAGATGTTAAGTAGTGTTATAGTCATATACTTTCACAAGACATCTGCTTGGAGGACCAGATGCTACTCACCCAGGTTATTCGCACCACCAAGCCACTATTTGCATAACTCCCGCCAAAACTGCCCTATTCGCACCACACTTGCAAAAAGAGCGGGAAAATTGATCCTGGATCAACATTCCTATACCTTCATCATTGCAAGCAAAGTGTCTTATGGCTGCTGACCAACTGACTGTATACAATATAGAGAATAGGGTCACCTTTCCTGATAAAAATCAATATGGCTTTTAGAGGGGGTGCCTACTTAGGCACATAGGCAAAGGTTCACTAGTGTGAGTCTCTGGAGTGCATCGTGCAATATGGCACCAAATCTGCACCCTACGGGCGTCATGCAATACGGCACCAAATGTGCACCCTACGGGCATCATGCAATACGGCACCAAATCTGCACCCTACGGGCATCATGCAATACGGCACCAAATCTGCACCCTACGGGCGTCGTGCAATACGGCACCAAATCTGCACCCTACGGGCGTCATGCAATACGGCACCAAATCTGCACCCTACGGGCGTCGTGCAATACGGCACCAAATCTGCACCCTACGGGCGTCATGCAATACGGCACCAAATCTGCACCCTACGGGCGTCATGCAATACGGCACCAAATCTGCACCCTACGGGCGTCGTGCAATACGGCACCAAATCTGCACCCTACGGGCGTCATGCAATACAGCACCAAATCTGCACCCTACGGGCGTCATGCAATACGGCACCAAATCTGCACTCCAGTGACTCACACTCGTGAACCTTAGCATTTATCTCATGGTTTTGAAAGTGTATCGGCCATAATCGCCCCTACACATTGTTTACATCGGCATTTTGAAGCTATGACATCATCAGAAGGTCACGTGACCAGGCAGTGTAATATGCACCCCACGTATAACACAGCTCCTGTGTAATGCGGCATCATAGTGCAATCTCTATGACATCTCAGTATCTCAGAGGTCTCTTTCATCTTATATCTAGTGTATGGGTGTCTATTAACCACTAGCTGGTTCCAGCGACACACACTGATAAGAACTGATAAAATGGGACCAGCATGTCCCTGGAAGTGGATATTAACCAGGGACAAGGTACCCATCATGGTATATCTTATCAGTGGGTTTTACCTCAACCAGCAAATTTCAAAATGGTGGCTCCACTAGGCCTACATACCGAGTCCTATAGGGATTTAACCCTATATGGCATGCATTCTGCTTCTTCTTGAGCAAGCATAAATGTAGCCATAGTAAATTGGTATACAAACATGTATGTATCATGTTGAGTCAGCAGCTTTGGAAAAACTCACACAGGGTAATTATAATGTATTACTCGATGTCAAGTTACTCGAGTGCTGCATCGCTGCATCATTACAACAAAGGACTAATATGTGATCTGTCATATGCCTGTCGAAAAGCTGGGGCCCAAAAAAAAAAGGCGTGTTTCCAGTTACATGGGCTGCAATGCTAGGGTCTGTAGGTCGTTTTTTTGTGATTTTTTTAAAAGATTTTTTGTGGGGGAGGGGGGATGGGAGAGGATCTTCCTCCTGTCCAGTACAGGCATAACAAAACAAAACAAACATAATTTCAAGGTGAATCTGAGATAGTCTGTCAATATATAAGGGAGTGGTAGTTTTTTTTCAACAGGGTGGGGGGTTGTAAAAAATTTTTGGACCCCTCCTGAGATGGGGGGGGGCATAAAAAAATGTGTGCTTCTACAGTTAAAAGGGAAGCATAAAAAATGTGTCCATGCATATACCCCCCTCCTGTTGATAAATAATGACCACTCACTAACCTTTAAGGCAACATGGGATATGATCAATGCCTTCATGGTTTTACAATCTTAATAATGCAATAATGATTGACATCGAAGGCACTAGGGCTGGATAGCCTGATATCCTCAAAATGAGCCAAAAAACACTAAAAAGGCCAGAATCGTGGTATAAAACAAGATAATCCAACAGTATGTACTGAATTATGGGTCAACACCAGGTCGTGGGGCCAGGGCATAGAATATAAGCACATCATATTCCATGGGGGGATGGCAATTTTTTTTTTCTGGCCTCTGGCCACCCAAATTCTGAGCTTTAAAAGTCTGTAATCCAAGTTATTATGATAACATGACCTAAGTCAAATAGATAAAAAGTGTATTATGAACACTGGCATATTGGCTTAATGAACAGATAGAGTTCTTTTCAAAAAGTGGTCTGCCATTCTTGTACATTCATTGGTGTTGATACTATGATTCTGTCAAAAGAAAGATCCCCTGTTTTGCTAGGTTCGGTTGGGTAACTGGAAACAAACTTTTTTTTTTCTTTTTTGGCCTGGGTAATCATTAAAGTACCTGAAGGCATATTCCTTTGTCATAAAGATTTCAATTATGGTATAATTTATTAAACACTGGAGGGAAATATATCTATTGAGTATAAATCCTACAAATTATTAACCCATTTATAGCCAATATATCAGGCAATAGTTAAAGAGTTTTTATGTGTGAGTTTCCAGAACAGAATTTCTGTTTAAATTAATATATATAGTCCCAAACACTAACCACTATGGGGATTGACCATAATATCAGATTTGTTTTTGAATACTAAACTATCCTTAACCATCTAAAATTTCTACATACAATTCTTTTTTGAGAGTAAAATCACATAGCATGTTATGTATATATAAAAAGGACATGCAACTTACACAATCCCTTAAAAGGATAAACAAAGACCAGTGTGGGGGAACACATGCCCATTCTATTACATTATTTGCCACCCCACTGTGTGCCCCAACCCCTACATAGTGCAGCGCATGCCAGATATTAGTTGAACCAACGACCAATAACTCGCCTACATCAGCTTGATTGGTTCCCCTGAGAACTACTCAGTGAGCTGCTCGCTACAAATTCCCCTTGGTCCTTTTTTGCATTTTAAATGAAATGGTTTCTAGTGGTGAGTAAAGTAGGAGAGCGCTGGTAGAATGAGCATGGTGAGGGGCCTTTATAGCCGTGCTGATTAAGGTGCATTTTATTCCATCACAATGGAAAACTTTAATATTCTCCATACATGTTTTGTATAGGTTACAATCTCCATACATCTGTACACCAACCTACACTCTCCTGTGGATAGAGCAAGAAATGAGCTGGAGCTATTTTCCTCAAAGGAGGACTGTTTCTCAAGAGCCAGGACAATATCCCCTACTCCTTAAAGTAACTTCCTTACTCACTTAAAAGGCCATACATCTGAAACAGTATTTTGATATAAGCTGTAATGATCTATGAAAATTATTTTAGATGTCTTTTTATGACATCTGAAACAGTATCTTGGTATCAGCTGTAATGATCTATAACAATTATTTTAGATATCTTTTTATGACATATGAAACAGCATCTTGATATCAGCTGTAATGATCTATAACAATTATTTTAGATGTCTTTTTATGACATCTGAAACAGTATCTTGGTATCAGCTGTAATGATCTATAACAATTATTTTAGATATCTTTTTATGACATCTGAAACAGTATCTTGGTATCAGCTGTAATGATCTATAACAATTATTTTAGATGTCTTTTTATGTCCTTTGACATTAATGTACGCCCTAGTAAGCAGAGTTCATGTCCCCTACCAAGCAAAACCCCTCATACCGAACCTTGCAAGATTTTACTGGTTGTTTTTTTATACCTTTTCTATTTACACTTTACACTCTACAAGTATTTGGCTTTTACCATTTGCCGCAATGTTATCTACCACTATAAAAAATACCAAATTTGGGAGTGTTTAGTTTTTCTAGTATAGAATAACTAGAGGGAGTCAGTACGGTGCCAGCACACCATACCCCAGCCCCCATCTGGACATACCAGGGACCAGTCGTTGCAGGAGAGCGCTGTGCCTGGCACCTTATCCATTACACCTTTGTCAAATTAATGCTCCCCGGAGTGTACCGTGCGTGCTGACATGTGTGTGCTTGCGTGCATGTAATGGTGGCTCGGTGTATGGGGAGCAGTGGTGGTAGGCCGGATAGCTGGACGGTGGGGGGAAGGGCTGCATTACTGCATGATATATCCCATTTGGGAGTGTATGAATCCCATTTGCAAGGTAGGCTCTGCTAGATTGAGTTTAGCATTAAGAAACATATTAGTTTGCCCTTATTTTCTGACTCAGTGTCATGGAGGTGGGTAGTAATTAAGGGGAATTGCCTGCCACAAAGGTTAAGTGTAAAGGAGCACTTGAAGGCTGTCTGTGGGTATGTAGAAGGTGGTTTTACTTGTGGTGTCTATGTCCATGGGTGGGGTTTGCTGTGTGGAGGAGGTATGGGGAAGCCAGTATGGGGGCGGGGGGAGGTGGAAGGGGAGCTGAGGGATTGAGTACTATTGCTAGCCAGAAGGAGAAGTGCATTGGAACCTTCAGGTTGTGTATTTATTGCTGTTGGTGTGAGAGGTAAGTGGTCAGTCGCCGAGCACTCACGCCACACCCAGTAGGGGGGAGGGGATATGGGTGAACACCTTGAGGGGGCAGTGACTATATGGGGTGGAATTGAGTGGGAAATGCCCCACGCGTGCTGTCAATAAACAACCAACACTAGTGGCAGTGCGACAGCCCGTAAATCTATGTACGTGGGTTATTATTGTACATGGAAGTAGAGAGGTATGGTGGGGAGGGAAGGAGGTGAAAGGAGGTGGTGGGAAGGAGGCTGGACATAAGGGGGTCAGAGAACAGAGGGACTCCGGGCCCATCATGGAGGACGGGTCGGTCAAACTCGAATTAAGTGGCATACAATAAACCTGAAGAGCACTTTTGAAGTTCTGCTTTATTTTCCCAAAAGGTAAGATTTTTATGGGGGAACTGCAAGGAAAGGGTACAGATACCTACAAAACTAGAAACAAAGGTCTTTCGGAATCCCTAGAAGGACATGTAGAATAGCTCAGGCACTATCATTTCTTTCTGACAGAGCAGAACACCTCTTTGTGGAGACGGAAGGACTAGTCGAAAGCGCTGGTTCCACAGACGTACAATCGGTCAGAATAGCCCTAATCTGACGATTTATAATTTATTTCATGTTGATACGCCCGAGATACTGACGGCTCATAGATCTAGCACTCGAGGGCCGTATCTCACACCCCCCGTGCGATAACCCGCGAAAATATCACACACCGAGGTCACGTGACCATTTGATGACGTCATAGCTCCAAGATGGCGATGTAAACAATGCGCACGGGGAGTCATTCTGGTAAATTCTATTGTAATTCAGCAGTTTTAGATCAAAATAACATGAAATAAATGCAAATGAACACTCGTGGGGAGAATTTTCGAGGGTTATCTCACTTGCCGATCAGGTGCCGCATCGCACTCCGCCCTGCGGGCGTCATGCGATACGGCACCTGATCGGCGCGTGAGATAACCCTCGAAAATTCTCCCCACTCGTGAACATTTGCCTATGTATCAAAAGTATAGAAAATATGGGTTGTATTGGTGTTAATCTAACCGATTTACACCTGTGCAACTAGGTAACGGAAGAGGAGAGAATCTGAGACAGAGAGAAGAAGAGTCTGGCCGGTAGAGGTCTCATGTAGTGAGAAGCAGCAGGTACCAAACAGCAGTACAATGGAGGCACGCTGGAGGAATTAACGGCCATACGTGCTGAAATGTTTCTTTCAGCTACCTGCCCATAACACACCTCTTCACACCTTGTTTTTCACACCCACTTCACACCTGCATGTTGTGTGCAGCCCCAGTAGAGAGTGTTAAGAAATGGACGCTTGGAGTTTGGCACACTCACATTAATGCCCCTATATATACAAAGCGACATGTGTAAATATAATTTTTCTACCTAACAAACCTGACATGAGATGTTTCATGATCGTGCACAGCAACACTTTTATGCTTTTAAAACCGACCTTCTGGAAATATCAGGTGAATTTCAGCCATGAAACTGGCTACTATTATACCACATGCTGAGCTAGGCTTCCCTAACTTTGGCTGTAACAGAGGTAGATTTAACTGTATTCACCATTGGGATATCATCTGTGATATGGAAGACATAATCATGTTCCCGCCAGGCAGCTGAATACTGATCTGACTAAAAATTTATAGATATATTATTGAATAGAGAATTTATTTCAGAATACCATATATAAACCTGGCCACTTAGTACAGTTAATTGCCCTAAACTCATACCATATAGATTCATATATGAGATTGAATGATTGGTGGTGATACCTGAGCCCTGTCCGTAATCATAATTAAAACACCACCATATAAAACCCATTATGGTGTCAGAGGCACACCAGAACAAACCCGTCTCCACAAAATCAATATTCCCCCTCTGCAGCCTCCTGAGACGCCATGTTTTATTTCATCCTTCTCAATTCGATCACTGAGGGCATTTTACGCCTTCTGTTTCACACTTTTTCAATACCACTATTTTTGTCCTCTGTGTCCTTTTGATTTCCCACTACGCTCCTACTTCTACTCCCAGTTCCACAAATAACAGTTTCTTAATGAATACCTTTTATTTCCATGCTGTTTTGTGATTTTTTTTATTGTCACAGTAAGTCTTATGCACAAACCTTTATGAATATAAGAGAATGGTGAATGATAGTTGAGGGCAACTTTGTAAAGGAAAGGGACATTGTTTAGATAGGTCCTATAAAGATTTTATTTCCACATTACAATAGCATTCAGAAAAGAACTTTGGAAAAAAATAATGAGACAATTTTTAGTAATGACTGCATCCTTTTTTTGTTTCCATCCAATACCAAAAAGAATATATGTACACATTTATCCTACAGTAGGCGACTGAGAATACATACGGCTACCATGTTTTATGCCACCAGGAATTGAGCATACATCTTCTAAAAGAATTCCCCATATGAGTTGAGGCTTTTACCTCTGGTGATGTGAAAGCGGGTGTATGCATATAACATAAGCACGCATCCCGTACCCATGGTGAGTCTCAGGGTGGGCAGTAGCCTCAGGCCGGATTACGCACGACTCGAGGGGTGCTCAAGAGGACAGAAGAAGGCACCGAGACTTGACAGAAAAAGTAAATTGAGAAAATATCACCAGGAGCGGGTCTCTCAGTACATCAAACGTGTTCCCGCTGGTTCCTCCCTAGTGGCTATATGGTATTATACTCACAACACGCAGGGCACCAGTGAAACGCCAAGGGCCCCACCATATTGAAATTAACTCTTTTTTGCCTTATTCCCCTATCCTTCATATTTTTCTCTTTTTTTCTACGGTGGTTTTTATTTTGGCAAACAGTATCTAAGCCTGCCTTCCCTCAAGGCTCTAATCTAGTTGCATGCCAGTGGCGCCGCCAGTTGCTGGTGGTGGCTTATAGAACTACAAAGGAGCAGAATGGTGCATCCACATCTAATCAAAGATAAAAGAAGGTTGTATGATGCACAGTAGTCCCCCCTGGTGGCTGTATTCAGAAGAAGTATTATTTTAACTGATATTGTTGTAAATAAATTATGGATTCTGGTGCTACATAAGGCCCTTACAATGTTGGATTAAGAGAAACAGCGCCTTAGTAAG
Source organism: Acholoe squamosa (assembly GCA_949317995.1). Lineage (NCBI taxonomy): Eukaryota > Metazoa > Annelida > Polychaeta > Phyllodocida > Polynoidae > Acholoe > Acholoe squamosa. Next base: position 11,256,505 of record OX439051.1, on the reverse strand, counting down.
GTACCAGTGGCAAAGAATTGCACTGTATGCAGCTCTGAAATCTCTCATCGAGCCAACATGATGTGCTGACCTCTGTCCTATCAGAATGCTGCAAATTTGAAAAGGTATATATGAGACCACGCAAGTTTATTATTAATATGCCTCCTCCTAGTGGGTAGCCCGCCTTCCTTCTATACAGGATGATTCATTTCATTTCTCTACACACTGACGGAGGCTTTGTGTCCGGGTTTAATTGTAATTTATGATTAATTAACTCTGTATGAGCGATACGCCTATAATGGCGGCTTCCTATCAGGCAGATCTTGTCCAATATATCCCCATACAGACCTTATTTTTTACCCAGCCCCATTCTCTGTGGGGGCGCGGTGACCCTGTACTCGCGGGTTGCTGCGTTAACATGGGGCGTGGTGAATGATGCAGGAGGGCTAATGGACATGAAGGGACCTTCCATGTGAACCACTCACACACTCTACATACACACTCTTACTGCTGCTACCCACTCACTAGCAGGTCTCTGTACTAAATAACTCCAATCAAAATTCTCCCTTCAGTAAGTCATTAGACCTACAAGTTCTGACATGTTTCATTCCTAATAAAAGCGTCACTACTGCTGGAAGCCATTCACAGACTCTACCCATTATACTTCCTCAGTTTGTCCCTCTCCCAATTCATCAGATCTTTCTGTCGTGTGTTGTTCATTTTGATGTACCACCGTCATACTGTCGTAACTACCCTTCTTAAAGATGTAGGAATCCCAAGGACTAATTGCGGTGTCAGGATATTTGCAGTGTGCATTAAGTTAAGGTTGGGACAAACCTATGGGAATAAAAGGTAGTTCCCCATATCCTTCATTACTATGCTCTATGGGAAAAGATTTCAACCTTGGCCAGAGACATAATTGACAGTAATGGGCGCAAGGAAATGTATGGAAATTGACACTGCTGCTCAGAATGAGGCTATCCATCATGGCCACCATAATGGACGTAGCTCGTGACGACTTCCGCTTTAGCGTCGACCATCTTTTTAATAAATAGCCCTCACAGAATGTATTCTTAATGATTTTCATGTTTTCCGTTCTTGATGGGGGTTGTTTTGATTAACTAGGGGCTATCTCTATTGTGTGTGCTGGCTTTTAAAACCTTAGGATAACCATTAATCCAACTATTACACCACTATATTTTAAAGTCAATAGTTGTTACACTTGCCTTTCAGCAAGATGCCTTGAGAACTTAAGGTTAATCACAACTGAAACGAGAGAAACCTCTTACCAAAATTAAATAATCAACACTTTATCATATACTGTTAACAAGATTGGTCTTGAATCTAAACACATCATATTTGATATGAGAATCAAAACCATCTCATGAAAACACATTGTAAGATCAGAGATCTCCCTATGTGTTTATATGGCCCATGTAAGATCAGAGATCTCCTTATGTGTGTATATGGCCCATGTAAGATCAGAGATCTCCCTATGTGTGTATATGGCCCATGTAAGATCAGAGATCTCCCTATGTGTTTATATGACCCATGTAAGATCAGAGATCTCCCTATGTGTGTATATGGCCCATGTAAGATCAGAGATCTCCCTATGTGTTTATATGACCCATGTAAGATCAGAGATCTCCCTATGTGTTTATATGGCCCGTGTAAGATCAGAGATCTCCTTATGTGTGTATATGGCCCATGTAAGATCAGAGATCTCCCTATGTGTGTATATGACCCATGGAATGATAACCAGTTCTGCTTTTAGATGTCATAAGCTGAGGAGCCAACAGATGTACCTCCATTAACTGCATGGTACCATTTCAACCATTGTCCTCTTTTTAAGTGATATGACAGCGGCCTATAATACATTACTACCTACAAAAGCCATTTAGTTTAATGTGAATACCTCCATATAAAACAGCACAATAAAGCCTCGGCCAGAACAGACAAATGTTATTGCCCACTTATTGATTTTTACACAGAGATCTACAGTGGTAGGTACCAATTACTGGGAGGCCTTTCAAATGCAGATACCCTGCCTGCCGCCTGCCTTCCAATTCTGACTTGAAGCGGCAATATAGGGGTGTAGCCTAACGACTGAACTATCTCACAGTATCATAAGTCTGCATCGGTGGGACATTTTAATATATTTTCTGATTTGTTGCTTGTTCCTGCAATCTTGTATTCCAGTCCTTGTACCAGTGTGTTTTCTGGTTGCTGATGACCTGAAGGTGCAGGCATGTAAGCCATAGTGAGTAAGGGATTTGGGAAATGCAAGTTGAATTTGGAAACAAGATGGCTTCTTACACAGGTTGACCAGTTACAAGGTTTTCATTGTTAATCTCTGTAGCTGCATCAGAGGGAGACAGAAAGCATACATCACTGCCTTAATAACAGCTTACATAGTATACATCATGCGGCGCAAAATTTATTGTATTCAAAGGTTGTGCTATGAAATATTGATGTCGATGAAAAAAACAATTCAAAAAGAATTTCCAAAATAAGCAAAAAATGATAAAAGACCCAGTCCTTATTGATCAATATGGAACTTGCACCCTTAGAGTGCTATACAGTGCCTAAAAGAAGTCTACCCATCTGGCTTTCATGCTGACTCCTTGAAAGTCATAAAGGCTGATGGGGTCGGCATAAAATACATTCAGCAGCCAAGAGGGCTTGACTTCCCTTAGCTACATTCATGCATTATTATGACAAAATGGACATTTAAGGAGCTCAAACCCTGTTATAGTTGTGATAGTAGGATGACAAGGGTGAAACGAACATAGTTAATACACAGACTAATAACAGCCTGTACCAGTTGCCTTCCATCTAGGATTCACTGTAAGCATGACTGGTCAATACCATTTAGTTTCAATTTGGGCATCAATATGTTGAATATTTCACCCCGCATCCCTCCGTATCTCTCGTCCCTTCATCTGCCATGACGGTGCCCCAGGGCAGAATAATGTAGGGAATATAATCTCATAGTCAGCCTCTTTAGTATTGGCTTTCTCCTTTTTCATGTCCAATAGTCCTATTCCCAGTCATGCTGCAACCTTAACCCCTTATGACAGGCAGATGTCTAACGGCTTCATGTTCACTCAATACAATAATGCGCTTCCCTTCACTGCTCTACAGTTGATGATCACATTGGGTTTGTGTCATGCTGACCCTTCCTAAATTGCTGCATTCATACAATAAACCATTACCACATTAGATGTAGAGGCATGACTATCCCAGGCACTCATATGTGGCAAGCTCTTATTCAAAATCTAAGCTTAGGCAATATCTAAAGTTGTACACAAAAGCTATGCCTACAGCCCATCTAACCCACTCCATACACATACATCTTTACTGGGATTTCTTTATCCCTCTTCCAATACATCACTGGATATAATTTCCGAATGTCCTTTTTTACGAGTCGATATCACAACATACGGGCTTCTTCCTACAACACCATCTGAAAGGAAGAGGATACCCCATAGAAGCTCAGGAATGAAACTTATCAGCACGATTTCACCCCATGCCATATTTCAGTTTGGTGAGCTGTCTTGTGTAGCAGGGTGAATTGGTTGTGTGGGGAATGGGGGAGGGCAACATGGGTAGCCATTATGGGGAATGACGGGTGAAGCACGAGCTCATCACCCAGGGGTGGAGGCTATCTGTGCATAGGGTGTGTTTATAGGTCTGGTAGAGGGGGGTAGTCATACTTGAGAACTAAGATGATCCAGAAAAGATGGCTATAAAGGGAAAGTGGTTCTAAAATGAGAAAGGCATGAGCAAAGAAAACTGCAGCGTAGTAGGTGAGTGAAGATGGAGGATGGGGGGGAGGGGATAAAAGGCTGTAATGGGAATGGGGGGAGGAATAAATGGAGGATCTGGGGAAAGATACTGAAGTATGAATTGAGTATGGGGGACAAGGAGAGAAGTAAAAGGAAGGGAAGAAAAGGACTAGCAAAGGAGAATGTGGATAGAGGAAAGAGTGGTGAAGGAATGGAGCAGGCTTGGGTAGGAAGAAATAAAGCATTAGACATAAATGTAAGGGCAGAGGGGGAAAGTGGAAAAAGCCACAGCGAATGGATGGGCATATATATACTGGGCATCTATTCACTATTGATACACATATCTGCTTTTACCCTTTCACTCAGAACCTCATTTTTCTTCACCCCTTTCACCCTGCGATCCCATTCTATTCACAACCCCTTCTATTGCCACTCACCAATACATGGCCTATAACTATATTGACCCCTCCTACTGGATTTATACTGCCCCCCCCCTCTCACCAAGCACCCTGCCCCTACTTCTATAAGCACCCCATCCTTACAATCCATAACCCGCCCGCTCTCGCTGACCCAGCGGTCTGCAACAAAATCCATTTAGGGCACTTCCCTCAGTGTTTATTTCCTTGAATAAACAACCAACTTGTGTTGTATATAAAAGTACTTCAATACTTGGTCATACATTTCCACTTTAGCGCCAACAGAGGCGACCACTACACAATCTTATCTAGGGCATTTCTATTACAAGTTGTGCTGTCAAAATGTGTCTTTGACAAATGGAAGAGAACATTGTGAGGCACTTCCAAAGCATACCAAAGATAATGACACATAAATACTGCCATTCATCTGTGTGGCTTTTTTTCCTTCAAAAGAAAAAGTGTTTTGCCCTCTTCAGATGCAATTAATTTCTCAACTGCTACAATGCAGCTGAATCAATTTTAGAATCATTTCATGAATTTCTGTTTTCATTTGTACTTTATGTTAACTGATATCTTCTCTGCTAACCTTTAAGTACTATTATTGGAGGTAAAATCAACCAAACCAAACTAACTGATTTCTTGTATGAAAGAATGTAGGTGACACTGAGGGCATGGCAGCCAGAGGCTGGGTGAGCAAGGGGGTGCTCGCGTATGAGATGAAATAGAAGAGAAACCAGTGTCTATCAGCTCGTTGGTTATGATAGCTGATTGGTTGGGGCAGACCAGTGTTGCCATAGATACCAGAGCAGCCATATTGGCTGCAGTTGAGTGGTGCATTGATTTCTGGGGACTATTCCCGTCGTCAGCCCCACCACATCGTAAATCGACATGCAGGAAATTGCACAACCCTCCATATAACACACCCTTCTTTTATACCTCAACCGACTGCCTAGGTTACCGGCACCCCACCGCCTCCCCAATACTTGCCACAGGTCTCCTCAATGAGTGCTATGTGTAATGTGTGTTTTAATGTCTGCCAAGGTGTCAGTCAGCCTACCATCTCCCAAATACCCACTGCATGTTGTCTCAAAGAGGCCAAGACTTAGGGAGGCCTCATAAAGAGACCAACCGCCACCCCAGTATTGGACACAGGTCACCTCAATAAGGGCCGTATGTAGGCTGCTTCCTAAGTAAAGTCCTGTTAATGTGTCAAACTCTACCAAGATGCCAGTCTCCCACCTCCCCACACTTACCTTGGATTGCCTCAGGAATAATCTCTTAATCAATTCTGTCAGGATTTATGCAGTGGTAACATGTAATGCAGTATAGCCTCTGTACATATATGAATTCAATTCCATTTTTAACTGGTGACCAGTGATCAATCTAGATCAGCTCATTGTTCAGATTAAGTAATAGGATTGTCCTGGGGGACTTATGTCTCTATCTTAACATGGTAATGTTGTCCATCATCTAGGACACTTTTGGTCTGTGCTGAATGTGCCACTGTTACACTGTTGTGTAATTTGTTAATAGCTACATGTATTAGAATTTAGGCCAGACTCCAGGGGGGGGGGGGGGCCACTCCCGAATTTATGGCTACCATGTGCATACACAGCCCTTAATATCATACCCCTTCTTAGCGGGTAAAAATTAGCAAAACCATACCTCTTTTGGCGGGGCACACTTGAAAAAATATGGAGAAAAGGTACCCCTTTTGATGTGATACCCCTCTTATTTTGCCCTACAAATGTACCCCTTCTTAGAGAAGATTTTGTGTGTGAATCAAGCCAAAAAAACAATACCCCTTTTGTGGGACTCTCTCTAAAAATGATGAAATAGGTACCCCTATCGGCATGAGACCAATCTCATACAGCCCCAAAAGCATACACTTTTTCAGAGAAAATGTTGTCAATAATCCAGGCCAAAAACTATACCCCTTTTGGCCTAAAATGGCCCAAAACACCCCCCTAATGAAGGATCCGGCCAGATCCTGCCCCAGGATGAAAAACGTACCTCTTTCCCTCTAGTTTTTGTATGCACATGGTTACCATAGGCCACATAGGGAGTGGCCCCCAGGGGCCAGACTACCTCTCTGTATAACTATAGAAGTTCTGTGCATTGCCATCACACAAAATACTCAAGGACAGAATTCATTCATGAACAGGTAAGACCAAATAAATCCTTCCTTTGAGCATGTGACTTCCTTGATAGATTCCCAGATATAAGTATAAATCTAAGCAGCAAGATGTGGTGGGTCCCCAGGCACTAAAACCACACACTAGTCATGTACTCCAACGGCATAAATACTTCATAAAGATGCTCATCATGACAAGAGTATGGAGTACTACACCCTTTGTAGATAAACCTATTATACAGCAGCCAGAGGAGGTAACCCTATCAAGCTACTTATAAGCACAGTCTGTATAGGGTTGTAGCGGACTGACTGCAGGGCCACCATATGGCAGTAAAGCCAGTGGTAGACTAGGGGTCTTAGCTTCACTGGTACCCCACTTATTTGGATCAAGCAGCTACAGGAACCACCAATGTAAATGATGGAGGCCTACATCAGGTGGCTGCCAGGCACTCAGGGGTCCTACTGTAAAATCTACTGAAGTCCCCCACCAAGAACCCTAGTCCCCATATTAGTTGTACCTTACACAGTCTCCTACCCCTGGTAGTCGCACATCTTGTGCTGACAAAGACATACAGAAAGAGAGATATTGGTACAGTTTACACATACAATACGATGCATGTGGCACATTTATACTTGGGTTCCCTTGTTTGCTTTTGCTGAAGCCAAGATAGTGCTTATGGTGGCCCGTTACAGCACAATATGCAATCAATAATACCATGTCTAATTAAACTTCTGCGGCTCAGCTCAATTTGTCTTTAATTAAGGATATAGTTTGGGTAAACACAGACCTTGCTTTCCTAATGATGAGGATGGATTTGATGGGAATCCATACAACAAGACTCATACTCAAACTAAGAAAAGGTCCTGCTTGAATGCACCTGTACCAGCCACTCTGTGGATCACCACTGTCAATGGGACTGCATATTTATATCTAGTTAAAACCATGATTCCACGGCGTAAATAGGTTTGATTAGCCCTAATCTAACCAACTTCTTTTCTATACTTTTGATATATTATAAATCATTGGATTAGCGGAAATTCGCCACACCAACTGAAGTGGAACCCACACTTAAGGCAGACTTCCTATGGGTCACTCATGTGGAAGTAGTAGAATACTTTGGATAAAGCAACAATGACCTTAATGCAGGGCTGCCGGAAACTATGAGCATTGCAAAACATTTATGGACACAAAACAGCTTTAGCCAAATCTCCATATTAATAAAATATGAATAACAAAATGACCACAGTACAGACTAGACTTAAACTTGCTGCGGCAGAATTGACTATAGGTCAGATCACATACCTATTGTGAGAAGCGTTAGTCATCCTGTTTTAATTAGCCATGGTAAGATGTCTGCGTCATGCCATTACAACCACTCAGTATGCTCAGCGCATCACCACAAATTAGGTACACTTCATATTTATATTAATCAATGAGATATACTCACTCAACAGACTTAGTGAAAAGCCACAGTCGACGAGAGCTGTCATAGTAAAATGTTCAACATTATCTCTACATTAGACTTGCTGCTGTAACATGGCTTTCATTTCTAACAGAGGATGCGCTTTTTCATGAGGGTTGGGTGCAGCGAGTCCTCAATGGGTAAATAAGGGAACGGTGAGATTTAACTTGCCTTGAAGCAGACCCTATGTTAAAATTGTGTGGGCTTCAGGCCGTAGTTTGTTCTGATATTTTCTTTTTATATTAAAATTGACAATATAAAGATAAGTCTCTGGTTTTTAGATCTTCCTCTGTGAAATGTTACTTTTCTAGGAATACCTCAGTTATATACAATGACCTGTTCAACTCATTCTCTTCCATCCAGTTTTATTTCATCAGGAAAACCGTTGGCAATGGAATACCCCTTAGGTCATTGGTTTGTTACGGTCAATACTCGGCACATCTTAAGAGCCATTTTCTGATCAATGAGGACTGACTATATATAAATATACATCTCTTTTTCATGTGTTTTGTTGGCTCCTTATGAATATAGAGTGACTTGTAGAGGCACTGTATATAACCTCAGTTTAAGCCGTACACGCTGACCCTTCAGAGGCCCCATGATACACGAAAGCTTGCAAGTTCTCTTATTATGATGCACAGAAGCAGCACAAGCAAGGACCTCACCAACACTGCATTACTGCATCGTGCACATCATTAAGGAGTGCATCAGCCCAGTTAGGTCAGCACGCCGCAACACTGAGTTATTTAGGAGTGTATCAGACCAGTTAGGTCAGCATGCCCCAACACTGAGTTATTTAGGAGTGCATCAGCCCAGTTAGGTCAGCATACACATAACTGAGTTATTTAGGAGTGCATCAGACCAGTTAGGTCAGCATGCTGCAACACTGAGTTATTTAGGAGTGCATCAGACAAGTTAGGTCAGCATGCCTCAACACTGAGTTATTTAGGAGTGCATCAGACAAGTTAGGTCAGCATGTGGCAACACTGAGTTATTTAGGAGTGCATCAGACCAGTTAGGTCAGCATACACAACACTGAGTTATTTAGGAGTGCATCAGCCCAGTTAGGTCAGCATGCCGCAACACTGAGTTATTTAGAAGTGTATCAGACCAGTTAGGTCAGCATGCGGCAACACTGAGTTATTTAGGAGTGCATCAGCCCAGTTAGGTCAGCATGCACAACACTGAGTTATTTAGGAGTGTATCAGACCAGTTAGGTCAGCATGCCTCAACACTGAGTTATTTAGGAGTGCATCAGCCCAGTTAGGTCAGCATGCACAACACTGAGTTATTTAGGAGTGTATCAGACCAGTTAGGTCAGCATGCCTCAACACTGAGTTATTTAGGAGTGTATCAGACCAGTTAGGTCAGCATGCCTCAACACTGAGTTATTTAGGAGTGCATCAGCCCAGTTAGGTCAGCATGCGGCAACACTGAGTTATTAAGGAGTGTATCAGACAAGTTAGGTCAGCATGCTGCAACACTGAGTTATTAAGGAGTGTATCAGACAAGTTAGGTCAGCATGCCTCAACACTGAGTTATTTAGGAGTGCATCAGCCCAGTTAGGTCAGCATACACATAACTGAGTTATTTAGGAGTGCATCAGACCAGTTAGGTCAGCATGCGGCAACACTGAGTTATTTAGGAGTGCATCAGCCCAGTTAGGTCAGCACGCGGCAACACTGAGTTATTTAGGAGTGCATCAGCCCAGTTAGGTCAGCATGCGGCAACACTGAGTTATTTAGAAGTGCATCAGCCCAGTTAGGTCAGCACGCCGCAACACTGAGTTATTTAGGAGTATCAGCCCAGTTAGGTCAGCATGCCTCAACACTGAGTTATTTAGGAGTGCATCAGCCCAGTTAGGTCAGCATACACATAACTGAGTTATTTAGGAGTGCATCAGCCCAGTTAGGTCAGCACGCCGCAACACTGAATTATTTAGGAGTGCATCAGCCCAGTTAGGTCAGCATGCGGCAACACTGAGTTATTTAGGAGTGTATCAGACCAGTTAGGTCAGCATGTCCCAACACTGAGTTATTTAGAAGTGCATCAGCCCAGTTAGGTCAGCATGTCCCAACACTGAGTTATTTAGAAGTGCATCAGCCCAGTTAGGTCAGCACGCCGCAACACTGAATTATTTAGGAGTGCATCAGCCCAGTTAGGTCAGCACGCCGCAACACTGAATTATTTAGGAGTGCATCAGCCCAGTTAGGTCAGCATGCGGCAACACTGAGTTATTTAGGAGTGTATCAGACCAGTTAGGTCAGCATGTCCCAACACTGAGTTATTTAGGAGTGCATCAGCCCAGTTAGGTCAGCATGTCCCAACACTGAGTTATTTAGAAGTGCATCAGCCCAGTTAGGTCAGCATACACAACACTGAGTTATTTAGGAGTGCATCAGCCCAGTTAGGTCAGCATGCCCCAACACTGAGTTATTTAGGAGTGTATCAGACCAGTTAGGTCAGCATGTCCCAACACTGAGTTATTTAGAAGTGCATCAGCCCAGTTAGGTCAGCATACACAACACTGAGTTATTTAGGAGTGCATCAGCCCAGTTAGGTCAGCACGCCGCAACACTGAATTATTTAGGAGTGTATCAGACCAGTTAGGTCAGCATGTCCCAACACTGAGTTATTTAGAAGTGCATCAGCCCAGTTAGGTCAGCATACACAACACTGAGTTATTTAGAAGTGCATCAGCCCAGTTAGGTCAGCATACACAACACTGAGTTATTTAGGAGTGCATCAGCCCAGTTAGGTCAGCATGCCGCAACACTGAGTTATTTAGAAGTGTATCAGACCAGTTAGGTCAGCATGCGGCAACACTGAGTTATTTAGGAGTGTATCAGACCAGTTAGGTCAGCATGCCGCAACACTGAGTTATTTAGGAGTGTATCAGCCCAGTTAGGTCAGCATGCGGCAACACTGAGTTATTTAGGAGTGTATCAGACAAGTTAGGTCAGCATGCCGCAACACTTGAGTTACAAACCAGGACTGTATTATTGCAGCAAGCCGATAAGAGCATACGGTGCATTAACGGACCATTCAGTTCTTAAATGGTTTGTGTCTAATATATACGGGCTGGGTGATGTATAGAGATGGATGGCACTATACTTATATCAAAACACTGATTACATTGTGAAGGCCAGCTCCTTCAACTGTCATCTTAAAACAGCGCTGAACGATATTAAGTGATTTAAGCACCCCAGTAATGATGTATTGTATTACAGCATAGAAGTGCATCTCGATTATAACTCTGACACAATTAGACGTTATAGAAATACATCATTGTTTTTCCATCACATGAAAAAATCGAGGACGATATCCACAAGTACCTATATGCTGTGACTAGAAAATCTTTTTTAGATATAGTAGGTTTCTACTTTTAAGCAAATAGGATAGTATTTGAGTACACAGTTTGCTCCCTTATATAACATGATAGTCAATTCAACATGCCGAATTAGTGCAAAGGTCCACAGATGTGTTGAAATGTCTAAATCAGAAATAAAAAAAAAAAAAAAGAAGAACATAATGAATACAGGGCACATCGCCTGCAAGGGAATATTACATACATAATATCCTCATGAATGACATACTTATATGATAGCTTTTTAGTACATGAAATTAAACTCATACCAAGATACGCTGTACACTGTAGCCTTGGTTGGCTGCAATATGATGTAGTTGATATTATCACACAGATGAATAGACAGGAACTATTTGCTATTTAGCAGTCATGTTTTTCTGGTTTCATGTTTGTGTTCTGTGCCAACATTTTTAAGCTTTTATCCAAACAGTCTGCGAAATATGATACCGGAACCATGTTGGCATGACTACACAATGCCGGCCGGACTACACAATGCCGGCCATGATGCATTCTGGATCCAACCCAAAATTAGGCATTGATTTCCATCTCCATACTGATTTTCACTTTTTGTAAATATTCATGAAACCAATACAATCAATTTCAGTCCACCTTTGACCAATACTAAAGACAGCCATTGACCCAACTTTGCATGAAATGTGGCTTCACAAATTATAAAAAATCTAATTCTACAGTAGTTGGATCATGTGAAGATGAATATCCTCTACAACAAAAAATCAAATGCCTTGCACTGCATCCATTTTATGACTTTGATACCCTGCCTTGGAGAAAATGTTAATATGGGAGAAAAGAATTTATTGCCTCTAAAATCTCAAATACCTAAATTCGGTCTATAGTGGATGTTCTGTTAATCTCAGTATTAGCTTATTCTTCTTACAGATGTCATTCCTTTTGGGAATTTACTTATAATATTGATTATACAGGTATGGGTACTTCAAGTCTTTTGTCTGATGTATTAACTCTAATTCCATACAATAGATAAGATGATGTACTGGCCTCCATAGAGAATGATTAAAAATTTCAGTCTCAAGATTAGATGTTGAGGAAAGTCTTCAATCAAATAAAAAGAGGCCTTCCTTTTGCTGGTTTCCAATCTAAAGATGATAAAGAGGTGAAAAGTGTCAATCTGACCTTGACTAGGAGTCGAACCTGGGACCTAGGGACCTGGGCCCCTGAGCCCTACCCCCTGAGCTACCAAGGCTTCTGATTGACACAATTCCCTGACTGTCACTGGTCACACAGCTCAGGAGTAACGGCCTCTGTTCTACATTACTGTAAACTGGTTAGTAAGTTACCAAACTGATTAGTAAGCCAGAATCCTTTCAGAAATATAAATTTATACCTTAGTTGTTTTTGAGCAAAACTATACTAATAACCTTTTGAAATTTGGGTGAATACTAATATGATTTGAAATGCAAATGACCTCTTCAAACAGGATACCATGTTACATATGTTATATATACATGGTTGGGTTGGTGTTATCCGGTTAGGGTTTTGCAAGGTTAGTAGAAGCGGCATTGTTCAGTAACAAGGTAGGTTTTAGTTGTTAAGCGTCATATGTTTAGTAGCACGGGGGCACACATCACATCAGTGGTACAACTGCTGATACGCTGACGTCACTACCAGCAACCGTACACTGACGGGACGGGAGCCCCACCTAGTAGGCACACCAGGAACCAGCAGCATCCAGAGGGTGTGTTATGTACATGGCGGGTATGTGAAGATCTGTTACAGCCGGTATTCATAGAGATGTTATATAGTTATATCCAAGGTGCAATCATCCAAGAGGGCGATCTAACGGGTTACCCAATATGTTATAACGGGTCCTCAGACTCCTTACAGGGGTTTTCAAGCACATAATGTAGGCATTATTTCTTTGAATTTGAAAGTATTGGGCAGATATCATGGAAGGGTTAATAGCATTATAGGGGGATTGACTTCAGAAGGATCTCCACCTGTTTTGAGCACATTAGAAGTTAGCCCAACTAGTAATCAAACAGTGGCAGTTATAGCAAATATTTACAAAGCTTTGCCTTATGAGGGGTTGGTTGATGACAGTGTTAAGAGTGGGCTATATCAAAGATTGCATAAACTGCATAATGATGTTATGGGAATTACAATTGATATCATATACATGGCATGTTAATAATACAACCTGCACCAGAGTGCCATTTTTACACTACTCCCCTCTACCTGGCCCATCTCCATTCTTCTATACTACTTAGTGTACAGCTAAACCATTTCAGGCTATTAAAATACTGCTACTGAGCTTTATATCTATCGTAAGTAAGTATGTTTTGTCCTACCACACTGATGCAGGCGCCAGTCATACGTACCTGGAAAGGCAGAAAGGGAAAAATGAGAACAATTAGAACACACATGTATAACACCTTTGATGCTAGCACTCATACACATTTAATTATCGTATCTTATCATCATGGATACTGATTATACTGAATATTTTATGTATATCACAAACCTGACCTCAAACGATTCAATATTCAACTAATGCGTGCATCTAATCACACAGATATTGACATGGATAAGGCATACAGGTTGCCTGTTCCTGCCACGTTAACATCACATCATGTGCACACTATGTTACGAGCAGCTTCTCACCAGTCCTCTCTCCCACCACCTCTCTCCTTGTTACCAGCAGCTTCTCACCGGCCCTTCCCTCATTAACACATATACACATTATCTTCCACTGTCCCACCACCTCTCTCCTTGTTACCAGCAGCTTCTCACCAGTCCTCTCTCCCACCACCTCTCTCCTTGTTACCAGCAGCTTCTCACCGGTCCTTCCCTCATTAACACATATACACATTATCTTCCACTGCCCCACCACCTCTCTCCTTGTTACCAGCAGCTTCTCACCAGTCCTTCCCTCATTAACACATATACACATTATCTTCCACTGCCCCACCACCTCTCTCCTTGTTACCAGCAGCTTCTCACCAGTCCTTCCCTCATTAACACATATACACATTATCTTCCACTGCCCCAACACCTCTCTCCTTAGTGCCTACACCTGCCCACACCTGTCTATGGCTGATATCTAGCTACAGGTCACATGATGCCCCCAGGTATACGTTCTTTGGACATTATGTGTACAGCCTTGGTCAGTCATTCCCCAGGGCTGTCTGTACATGAGGCTCATACAGAGCATTAAGTGCGCATGTGTCCCACAATGAGGACTTGGGACCCTCAATAGGCACACCCATCATGTCAGTCATCTCACGACATTCAAGTAGGTACCAGACCGACACACTGCATGACATGCTATAAACAAATTTGGTTCAGAGATTAGAACTAGAAGTCACAGGCTTTAAGCCTGCAAGCTGTGTGCCCGGGAGTGAGTGAGTGAGTGAGTAATAGATGTTTAACGCCATTTCGACAGCTACGGTCATATTCATGGTGAGAACGACATTACACAATTTCACAGGGGAATGTGTCAGTGCCTGCACATATGTGCACCACACACATCCCAAGGGAATAGGAAAGAGGAGAAATAGACCCTTTTAAGTGGGCTAGGGAAGCCCGGTTGCCCGGGACCAGTTCCAATCTGAACGAGCGTTATATCGGGCCACCCTGATGCATGACTGTAACCTAGAAAGTTACTCACCAGGGATGCATTCACACATTAAGATGACCAGACCATGGTGGGCATAAATGCAGTATTGAAACTTTAAAGGACTGACACCCACAGGTCTATAGTTAGAACTGTGGAGTAAAGAAGTGTAGGATTGTGAAAAGGTACAAAAACCTCAGTGCCTCTCTCCCCCGGCCTCCCTCCATCAATGACAGACGGTAGTAATGGCCCACGGCGCATGTGCAAACCACCAACACATCTCACGTTTTCTTGTCCAGATGAGATGTCATCAGTTCCTGTCTAAGTGTAAATCATGACGCCGACATTATCGGTATAGATATAGGGTGGGGCTGGGGGACTGCGGCACTATGTTGGTGATAGTGGCAGAATAGAGAACTAAACTGACACTAGCGAGTTACTCCCTACAGGAAGACACTGTGGTGAGCTTTATCCTTTTCTACCGTAAACATCCTGCACATCTAATGGTCTGTGGCTTAACGGCCAGTTAAGAGGGGTACGGCAGCTTGCAGTTTTTTTTTCTAATTTTCAGTAGGGGGAATGGTGGGCGGGATATGCATGGTTTCTTAGTCTGATATACGAGTCCTTTACCCTATATGTTACATCCCCTTGTGTTTTTGTTGCTCTTTATTCCCAAACCCAATCTGTTCCCGTGTTCGCTATGAGCCTTCCAATATCTCTCATATTTCTTGCCCCTATGATCTACCATCTCAAAGCCCACACCTACCCCTCCTGATGTGTCATTTGCCCACCGCATCCAACCACCTCAAAGCCTGTTCTGGTTGGGAGACGGATAAATTGAGTCGAGAATCCATATTTTCTGGCAAATCCAGGTCTCGTGCAAGATGGGGACAAGCGAAATGGGCATCCAGGCAGTAGTTCTGTACCTAGACACTAGGGGGTGTGTGGGAATGATGGCTACACTTACAGTCTGTTACAGTGAAACAGGCGCCATTTGAAAACTTGGACCTCTGCTGCCAGTTTTGTATCAGGATGTACATGAAGACTGGTGAATGTATTATGACATCAAAAAACTATTCAGGAGACCAAGTGCCTTTATCAAATCATGATGCATAAATATATTCGCTTTCAGGTACCAGGTGAATCCTCCAAGGCTGAGAGACCCGTGTTGGGTCAGTAGGAACACCATTGCAGCACATGCATGTAACTGAACCCAAATTGTGCATAGATCACCTGTTACACCACTGGAGTGAGAAAGAGACATAGATAGAACTAAACGACCGTGGTGTACGAGGTGGCCGATCCACCACGAGGGGGAGGTCAGCCACCGAGGACACCAGGGGAGTTTAGTTCTATATTTATTTTATGTTTTTAGAGGTTTAAGTAAGGAAAAATTATCAAAATCCGGTACCATAGTTCCCCGTAAAAGCGCCGATCTGCCATTTTGAATGTTTACATGCACCCAGAATGAGGCTGCAGTGGTGGATCGGCCACTGTGGTGGATCGGCACACGTTACGCCACTGGGGGTGTGCGGATCGGCTCCCTAATGCTATCTCTATGGGAAGAAGTTATTCACATAAAATAAAAGAAATGCCTAACCCACCCATATGCCACAGCTTATACTTGAAAATTTAAGCTTCAAAGTAATACATTATCTCTGTGTAATAGTTCCCAAGGTTTTAAATGCTTTATAAATGTATATTTGGTTCTATGTGTCTAGCTTAGAACAGTACTGTTCCAATCTGGTACCACTTACCCTGACTTTAGTTCTAGGTAACAAAAGCACAAGATACAGTCACCATGGCTGCCATGATGACTCAGCGATAACAGCGTGTGATAATAGAAGAAATAGCCCACACCTAAATGCAGGGATCTCAATAACATCCCCCGAAACGCCAAGAGTCTCCCAGAATGACCACTGCCTCATCACTGTTAGTGCCTTCCATAATGGCATCCTTTTGGCCAAGACAAAGTTGCCCCTTGCCAGCCTATATTCATGATTACAATTTTTTCAGGGATCCTTTTATTTTTTCGGGTGTGTCTCTTTCTTGTCAAATGACCATTCTATCTGTGCTTTTCTTGTCAGCCATTGCTGGCACAGGCAGCTTTTGTGTTTGTGATTTTGTAATTGGCAATTCTCCAGCCGCCTGTTTTATCCGTTGGCACGGGGCGGTGTGGGGTGGACGGTGAGTCCTCTTCAAAGCCGCCTATTGCTGCACCGACTGAGGCGCATACTAAAGCACACACGGCGCCCACGATACATTACACATGGCGCCCACGATACATTACACACGGTGCCCATGATACATTACACACGGCGCCCACGATACATTACACACGGCGCCCACGATACATTACACACGGTGCCCACGATACATTACACACGGCGCCCACGATACATTACACACGGCGCCCACGATACATTACACACGGCGCCCACGATACATTACACACGGCGCCCACGATACATTACACACGGCGCCCACGATACATTACACACGGCGCCCACGATACATTACACACGGCGCCCACGATACATTACACACGGCGCCCACGATACATTACACACGGCGCCCACGATACATTACACACGGCGCCCACAATACATTACACATGGCGCTTACACATTGTTACCTTAACCAGCCCTAGGCATGCCTACCGCTATAGGGAGGTAGCCACTGGGAATCTGTAGGCAGCCATATTGTCCCCCAGTCACACAGCCCCCGCTATATAGACAACACTTGCACATTGCTATCTGTATCAGATACATGATATTTGCTAAGAAACTCTGTGACGGTTTGATTGATTGACTGATTGATTGATCAGTTGATTTAAAATATCACAGTTCACAAGCACCTTAAGGGACAAACTTGGACATTCACAATATGATATATCATATATGGGTAGCTTATGTTCATGGTCTGTTTCTACGTCTGTAGAAATGCACCTGTATGCATGAGTATGGTCAACTTTGTCAGCTCAAACACCATCAGATTGGCTGATGCATCACCCATGTAGAACAATATCTACATAAACTAACCTTTAATATCCTATACCCCAGACTCTGACCTGGCACTGCCCCTGTACTCCACCAACCTCCACTAGAGGCAGCACCAGTCGTGTTGGGCCCTCATTACTGGTACCCAGGGTGTCCGCCCTTTGTGCCACATGAAAGACGGGTACCAGCTATTACATGGAAACAGTACGCGCCCAGAACCAGCTCCATGCCAACCTTGCCTGGCAACGCGCCCAGCAATTGGTCTCAAAGGGGGCTGCCATCTTGGACCATGTATCAGGGGAGGGCAGAGTCTCACACAGCAACAAGCCAAGCAGGCAAATAATGGCTATTACAGATGGCGAAATCTCTACTGGTTCACATAGGGGGAATGTCCTGTACACCTCTGTGACCCATCACAAGATGGAGGAAAACATCTGGACTGTGGAATATCGGATCTTTGGGAACACCAAAGATATGAACCATTCTCTATTCATTTACCAAATACAGAACCAAAAGATAAAGAATACAGACCACAGTTCATTGAATGTATTTGACCCTAATGGCCATATACTATATCTGCATAGACTTCTGGTGTAGACTGCATTACAGGTAGAATAAACAGCACCAACTGACAGGGCTGTGTGTAAGTAGGTAACGGGGGCTGGGCAGCTGTGTGTAAGTGGAAGGGGGGGGGGGGTTAGCAGCTGATTGAGTGGTGTAGGAGTAAGAAGAGTGGTTGGTGGAGCATGTCCTTACTTATTACACGTCTGTCTCTAGGTCAGTGATGACCAGCAGTGGTGCCACCCATGGCTGCTGCCCGCACCTGACCCCCCCCCCCGGGGGTCATCTCCGTATTCCTACGCCATGTTCCCAGCCCACACACCTGCGCCTGACGAGGAAGTAGTCCTCACGTAAGACACTGTCGTACTTCTATACATTCTGCCTGTTATGGGCTGTTGTAGAACTATGATAATCTTCATCCTAATCCTAGCTACTACTGAGATGGGGATGAGCCAGCTGGGGGTGTTATTCAAGATGACACCATGCATACTGTAACACACTGCAGCCAGGGTGTCCAGGTTCCTGAGGAGAGAACTGCAGACAGAGTAGAAGGAGTGGAGGGTGGGTGATGGGCAGGAAGAACATAAAGACAGAGATGGTGGCCCCTGGGCGCTTTATACCTGAGACTGAATGCTATACTTATACCTTTCTACCGTCTGTATCTCTCAGACATATATTGATATGCTACTTATTCTATTTTTGTATTGTGTTTACTTTTGCCTGCTGTCCACCCCCCCCCCCCAACTACCAATAGTTCCATCTGAAGGTGAAACTATGTTTCCCCAATCAGCCTCACGTTTGTTTCCAAGGAGTGAGTTCAGCCCTCATGCACGTTTCATCCATAGTAACAGAAAGCTCCAGAATTTGAGGTAAAAAGACAGATGACTTTATCCAGAATTTCTGAAGTGAGATTGGCAAGCTCACAATCTGTTTGATTGTGTGTGTGTGTATATATATATATATATATATATATATATATATATATATGTGTGTGTGTGTGTGTGTACACACACACATCAAACATGCGTGCATGCATGTGCATGCGTGCATACATACATACATTATTGAAGCACCAGGTTGGAGTTAATATGCGAACCAAAAGATGCTAGAACCCTTCTCCTTCCCTACTACTGCCTTCTCCCCTTCCACTTCCTACTACTACTTCTGGTCACACGCCCATTTCCGGTTAAAGCTACTTCCTGTGTATCATTTCCTGTAGCTGTTATAGAGCTGGGTGGGCGATATTGGATGAATAATGAAGTGTGTGTAGAGGGTATAAGAGGATGCAGTAGGCGGTAACATGAGGTTAGTGTGTATGAGTGAAGTAGGTGTGTAATAGTTCCTTTGTACTTCTCTGATTTATTGTAAAGGATCAATGTGCTGCTGCTGCTGCTGCTGCTGCTGCTGCTGCTGCTGCTGCTGCTGATGCACTGTGTGTGTGTGTGTGTGTGTGGGGGGGGGGGGTCTAATAGACGAGGGAGGCAGGTGTTAAAAGGTGCACGAGGCGTTCAGGTCTGCTTCATGCTCAGAAGCTGTAGGCGCTAGGCAGGCCAGACCTTTTCATATCTAGATTTTTTACTTAGACCCTAAAAATTACTTTCAAATTGTGACAGTGCACGCAACCAAATCCACTTAAAACTGTCTCAGAGAACAGCCAAGAATATATGATTATCATTTTCAGAATTGTAGCAGAAAGTCCAGGACTACAACAATGAATATTGAGGTCGTCAGAGCGATGCCATTTGCAACCCTGTGTTGATTTAGAGTCCACTGTGCTTGTGATGGCAGTTTTATCTATTATCAACTTTTTCATTTTTTAAATACTTTTACGATTGGCTGCTCTGTGCATGGTGCAGGTGCGGCACCTGGAACCTGCCAAACTCAAAGCAGATCGACACCGCCTTAGCGGATGACGCAACAAGGCTTCTCCATGGAACATGCCGATTATCTAGAGGGCCTTGATGCTAGGGCCACATGCAACATGGACAATCATTAAAATAACAGGAAATCTAGGTGAAACCACACTGTCTGGGAAGAAGGGGGAATGAAAATGGCCAAGACCTATCCCACTTTGCTCTAATGTTTAGCATTGATTGAAGCGCCCCAAGTTGTCTGTGTAGAGGTCAGGAGACAGGGTTTGGAGAATCAGCGAGTGCTGCCAGGACAGCGGCTGCAATCGACAGGTGTGTTAGTCTTAGGCCGTGGGAAGAGGGAAGGTGTAAGGTGGGTGTCTGAATTTCTATGTTGCTTGGCACTTGTTTTACAATCAGTAGCTCTGGTGTAATTAAGTAGAAATCAGACTCACCTTCTTAGGATGAGTTATTATGCTTCATGTGATTGCTTGCTGCACCAACATAGGTTTACTGAGTATGGTGCAAGGACTGTGCTGTATATGATGTATGAAGGCAGAGCTAGGGGGTAACTCACCAGGGGGGTAACTCACCAGGGGGGTAACTCACCAGGGGGGTAACTCACCAGGGGGGTAACTCACCAGGGGGGTAACTCACCAGGGGGGTAACTCACCAGGGGGGTAACTCACCAGGGGGGTAACTCACCAGGGGGGTAACTCACCAGGGGGGTAACTCACCAGGGGGGTAACTCACAAGGGGCTAACTCACCAGGGCTTACAGCTACTTGGTTTAGCAATATACTCTAGTGGCCTGTAGAAACGCCCTGGGCCTTCTAGATTTCAGTCTAGCTCTACCTCTGCAGGCCCTCATTCACAACCAGTCCTCATTCAAGACTTCATTTAAACTGTATTGTTCATTTTCAATACTACTGTCACCCCAGCGCTTAATCAAGACCAGCACTTATTAAAAAAATGGCAGTTAAACAGGCCTGACCATACTGTATAGATACAGTGACATTATTGACACATATAGATCGGTGTACGGAGAAAGAAGCTGTATTTCTCCTGCACACTTTACTCCTTCTCCCAGCTTTTCTCTAATTTACATATCGGATTTGACAATTAGATAAAGTAGTCCATGACTGGAAGACCTAGTAGCGAAGTCTCTAATGCAGAATGGCAATTTAGGAGGAACTGGCAAAGTCAAAAAGAAGAGAAACAATTAATTCAAGTGACAGTCGCAAGAACTATTAGCAATAGTGAAACCATACATCACAAACATGAAGGGAAATGCCATATATATAAGCGGATATAAGGGAGCTTGTACAAGTCAAACCATACCTACCGTACCTGCACATCCTATAGGGTATGAAAGCGCTGGGACAGAGGGAGTCTGCGCTCATTAACATGGTAATTACGCCAACTGAGCCACCCCAAGGGGCAACTATTTACCGACAGTATAGATTACAACCAGCACTGTATTAATACAACCTTAAAATAAAGTTCCTTAGGGTATCTGTTAAATATGCTGCTAATTTTAGAACCTACCTTTTTTTAAGGAACTAGGATTGGATTTTAATTAATTTTCTGCTGATTTACCCATATCAGATTCATTCCTACATGTCAAGATATATCTCTTTTGGTCAAGGGTGTACTAGTTTATGACCACCACTCAGATTTTTGAGGTCTTGTAAGTTAGACCGTAAGGACAGATGGCTCAATGTTCCCAGTGGTACCTCCAGACTGTTTTACTGGAAATTATCAGGAGGTAATATTCTTTTGAGATTGTTGGATTATTTAGCCTATCTGGTAGTTTTTGGTCATCCTCAAGGTGTAAATCAGAAATAATTGGCTCCAGTGGAGCCATTTTCTTTCAGCAGGCATCAATTTTAAGTATTAATCATTCTTCACCCATTGAAGTACTCTCCAGCTTTCAAAGAGTCTATTCTTAACTCAAATTTCTATTTTCCTTCCGTCTTTCTCCCCTCTTTCCCTTGTGACTGTCTTGCCATTCTTTCAACGACCACTATCCCCTCTTTCTCACCCTCCCCTTATCTTCCAATCAGTCCTTTGGTTCACATTTTCTGCCTTTGCTCTCCATCCCCCTATCCACACCTATCAAACCCGCTCCTCCCGCCCTGCTGACGCTATCAACTGATTAAACCAGTAATCATATGATCTGCCCGTCCCGGTCGTCATTGAAGCCTGATTAGCCTCCCTTTGATGTGACGTCATCCGCTGCACATGCCCACACACGCCTAACTGCCCTGCCCATGTGTGGCAATAGCGCCCAAGATGGTGGCCGCATGTGGGAGGGCAGTGGGAGCATCCATTGGGATGTGGGTGTGCAGAATGTGCTTAGTCATGCCTATAAGATGGCGGCCGGTGCCTTTGTCTCCACTATCTGCGCTATCTTTATGTTTCTGCATGGAGAGGTCTTTTATGGGGTAAGGTAGGAGGGATTCAGTGTGAGTGCTGTTATGTGTGTGACACGTACTACCTGCATAGAACCTGTCTGTCTAATATGGCTGTTCTTCATATTATTTGTAATGGAATATTAATCTTTATCCATCCCCATTCCACTAGAACATATATAGGCCCTGTCCGTTTCGTGCCAGCTTCAAAAGTTCCTTATCATGATACTAATCTTAAACTGTGCAGCATAATAACTACCTCGCAGACATCTTCAGGACACTTACACAATGCCATGTAAAAATCTCTATGAGGAAAGCAATGAATTGCTGGTAAAGCAGCGAAAGCCACATCTCTAATTGGTACATCATGTCACCTCTCCTGAACTGTAGGGGTTCTCCACACATATGAAGTACACGGGCGGCCCGCCCGTGTACTTTTCACTGCCGCCCGTGTGCGTTTACTGAGAACTGCCGCCCGTGTGATTTCCAGCTCATCATTAGCTATCTACACTTTTTTGAATTTTGTAGATCGGCCTATTAGAACAGAAGTTAGGCCCATAAAAAAGAAAAGAAATATATGAAAAATAAGAAAAAAAAAACACAATGAAAAATGTCAGACAATAGAATTATTTATCCTCAAACTCAAGCTCTTGGGTGTCAGAAATGTATCAAGTGAGATATAACTTTCTGAAATTTTCTTGATGGTACACATGAGCAGACATTAATTTTGACACTGTGCTTAGCTTGACCCATGAATCTGTAAATTACCTGTGTGCTTTTTGATCCTGTGGAGAACCCTGCTGTACCAGCTCCATAGTGTAGGCATGGTGCAAAACGGCAGGACTGATGAGTTACTGCAGGGGACTCAGTCACTCTGCCATATACAGTTATATAATGAATCTAGAGACTAACCAGTCTAAAGGAAATCCTGTTATCGCACTTGTTTGATCACTCTGTGAACTAAGTCACCAAGGCTGATTATCCACAAGATGAAAAACAGTAAGAGAGAAGAATCCGTCCTTTCCTTTCTATCTATAAATCAAGGACGTTTTCAACTCACGCCATCTGATATCGGACTTGTTAAAGTCCTTCGTTGGCTTTAGGCTCCATCGTTGCAGGCTGATGGGTATTGTGTTTTATTAATTTTATACTAATTCCTACTTTTTAACAATTTCCTCATTTCCATAAGGCCAAATAAAAAAAAAAGCTTTGTTTCCGGTAACATGGTCCAAAAAGTCGAGGTAGGTAGGTCGGATTTTTTTTTTTTTTGGTCCAAAGTCTCATATAATCATTCTTTCCTGAGTTTTCACTGGTGGATGTTAGAAATGTTCATTTTCTGCATGTGATATTAGAAAACCATTGGGAAATATGTCCCTAAATATCAAATAACAATTTTTGAAGAGAATGTTCGAAAATTTTGAAAAAATCTTCAAAAAATCAGTAAAAAATCAGTAAAAAATTGAAAAAATCTTTAAAAAATTCTGAGGTCGGCCCTGTTTAGCTGAGGACGGTCGGGTGACCGGAAACAAACCTTTTTTTTTTTTTGGCCTAACTTCCGTCACTCCATACATACTTCTGACTGTACAAATATGGTGCACATATATCCACTCTCCTTTCTTCCCTGTCACATTTCTGAACCCTATATGGGCTCCATAGTAAGTTAACATAGCACACCCTTAGGTCAGGCTGCTTTCACATACTAGGCTAACCCTGTACTGTCACTATAAAGCCGAAGGGTCAGCAAAATGTAGGAATGCAGCCCTGGTGAGTAGAGTGAGAAGCAGTGCATCATAACATTATAGAGACATGGACCGTGCGGCATGATGCAGTCTTTTTCACTGTCGGTATTAACCTAGATACAGCATCTATTTCTGCACCATACGCTGTCAGCAAAAACCTTGTGAGGGACATGACCAGAAATACCTGAGTCTAGGAAAAAATGTAATTAAGGCAATGGAAGGGGGCGTTAAGCTGAGGTTTTAGGTTTATAAGAAGCTCAGCTGTAGGTAATGCAAAGCCAATAATGTACTGAACTGGGACATATCATGTTTAACTATTTTCATTAAACTCCAAAGCTGATGTAATAAGTAAAGTATAACTTGTCCTACCATACACGTCATGCAGTTAGCTGTACGTACCTGCACGGAACAGAAACAATCATGAGTTAGCTTACAAATGTTCTCAAATGGCTAAAAGGTGTGGGGCTAACGCGTCTAGTCTAGCTCCACTGTGTATATATCCATCAGATTCTGCATGCTGATCGTTCTACAGTGTTTAAAGGAAACCATTGGCTTTGATGTTAGATCCCCTCAGGATGTTGTCAGCATGATGCATGCATGTAGCACAGATCAGCAGCGTAATGGTGCATCATTCGTGCATCATGCCGACCATCAAGGGCTGATGCATCTCTAAGGGCCCAAATGAGGAATTGAAGCAGTCATTATATCACACACCATGTATGGTGCATCAAGACGACAAATATTAAACTTGAGGCATCAAGATATTCTTAGGGAGCCTTGGAACAGAGAGCAAATGGTGATTATATCACGTGCAGAATTCACTTTAGTATCACGGGAGCCATGTATAGAGCCTCGTTTTATCACTTAATACAGTGGCCTTATTTTTACATGTTTAGTAAGATTCTGGACTCCCGTAGACTAACGCACTTCATTCTTCTACATAACATTAAGATACAATCTACGTAGGACATCTACATGGTCACTATACCTAGAGACTCTGTTCATTTAGGTTCATAAACTTGTCTGTATTCACTGGGATCATGGCTCCCCACTTGGCAAAAACGTTTTTTCAAACGTTTCTACAAGGTTTTTGGGTTTTTATAAAAACGTTTCTTCTAGGTTATGTTGAAATTACGTTGTTAACCTAAAATAAAAAGTTTTTAAATAATGTTAAAATAACGTGTTTTGGTACTGATTTTGACTTTCTTCTGATATTCGAAACATATATTTGGCAAACTTTGGAGCCAAATAAAAACATTAAAACAAAACGTTTTGTGCCAAGTGGGTCTACTAGGCGCACTGCAGTAGCAGAGCGTGTCATCCTTGTACTTGAAATCTGAGATGTGCACAATTGCAAAATAATTGAATTATTGTCATATATCAGTAACCACGTGAAGCATACTAAGTTAAATATAATGACACCTATCATGAGTTGTTATAGACATCAATACCTATACATTAACATACATTTAGCCATACTTATTGACATTTGAGAAATATTGGTGAATAATTGAATGTAAAGAGTAAGCCAAATGACTATGTCTTTTCACAGAAAATAAAAGTAAATACTCAGTAAGAACATTCTGGAGGTTGGATCACTGGTATTGACCATATCTCTTGGAAGACAAGATTATTAAACATTGCTAGACTTAGTTATGAACATTCCAATATAGATTAACTGATAGAAATAAATTTGGAAAATTTATTCACTTTTTAAGATACATCCGTTACCATGAGTTCAGAGCTCTGGTTTAAGGGTATGATTATATCTGAATACTGAAAATCCTATAGTAGAATGTAGCTCTATTATCCTACTGAGCTAGTTCGTATGCATGGAATTTCCCTCAAATAAATGTATTTAAACGGTAGCTAGAGATGGTCTGCAATTCCCAGATAGTTGAACAAGTGAAAGGTACTTGTCATGAAGACTTGTTTATTCCAGCTTACAACAGCAATACATCCAGCAAACTGACTATTACCAATACCAACCTTCTCAGGTCTGAGTTGGGTATATATAACATAATGTTGACCTTCACCTCAATATTGGGAGTAAGAAGCAATGACAATATACGCGACCTTGGGCAGTAGCCATAACAAATACAGAACATGCAATGATAATTTATGTAACCTTGGTTAGGAGAAGTAGCAGTCATAAGTGCTAGGACTATACGCAACCTTGGTGGGGAACAGTACCAATTATAAGTAATGACAATGTATGCAACCTTTGTCAAGGACGGTGGCTCTAGCTAGCAATGATTATACAAACGTCCCCGGTCAGGGATAGAGCCGATAGCAGACAGTGGTAATACATAGGTCAAGGACAGAAGGTTAATCATCGGTGAAGGACAGAAGGTTAATCATCGGTGATAGTCTATGCTGCCCCTGTTCCAGGACGGTGCCAGCTATAGGCAATGATAATGTATACGGCCTTGTTCGAGGGGAGTGTCAATACATACGTCCCTGACCATGGTGTCCATAGCAACCAGTACACACGGGCTTGACCAGGAATGGGTTTCGATAGTGAGGGACACAATGGCAATGTATTCATTTGACTTTATGGTTCAAGGATAGGCTATGCATGCTAGCCATCCAATTTCTGGACAATAGGGTTATATGGGGGGTAGTAATCCAAGGACAGACCAATGTTAATGTATTCAGGATAGACAGTACCTATAGCGGTTGAAGGACAGTAACTAAGTAATGTATGGGCTAACAGGCACCGAATGGCATGTATCGTAGGATATCGTAACGAGTGGCCTACGGCTATCCTACGATACATGCCATTCGGTGCCTGTTAGCCCATACCTTAGTAAGTTTATTACACGATTAATCAATAAAAAATCAATAGAATATCAATAAAAACAAGTTGAAAACAAAAATCCTTCCCCGGGACGCGAAGCCAGCCATAGTGTGTGTACACAGGTACATACACCTCCTCGCCCGGCAGCGGACAGCGACAGCGCACACGGCGAAAAAAGATGCGCCCAGACCGGGGCTCGAACCGTGTACCTCAAGCGGCTGAGCGCAAAGCGCTAACTGCTAGACCACCGCGCCTTCTCCATTCACTGCATCTCGCGGTTATGTTTGTGTATAATACACCTCCTCGCCCGACAGTGGACAGCGACAGCGCACACGGCTTTGTATCATATCCAGACTTGGTTTGAACCGAGCATTTCTCGTCAGTCCTTGTGGCGCAGTGCATAAGGAGTTGGATTTGGGATGTGAGACTGCAGGTTCGATCCCTACCCTGGCCTGGAAAATTTCGTGGGTTTTAACATGTGACATGTGACATGTGACATGGACAAGGAGTGCTGATATCCACCTCAGAGAGTGCTGATATCCACCTCAGAGAGTGCTGATATCCACCTGGGATCTGCTCATAAGGGGTCGCACAATATGCAGGATTATTTTTACATGTTTAGTAAGATTCTGGACTCCCATAGACTAACGCACGGTAAAGCATATTGTGATTATTTACGATATATGGGTTCGTATTTGCCAAAAAGTTATTTGACATTTCGACTGTATTTCCCCTCCTTCCGGCCTCATCACTCGGCGCAGGAATCTATATCCAGCATTTGAATTTTTTTTCCCACATACCTGATGTTTGCAGACCTCGTTAGCATAGATTTCAATGGAGCCTGGTGGAGTTATTCACAGGAAAACATTGTTAGCCATTTTGTATTTATTTCTTACCTGAAATCCAAAGATTATAGCCAGGAGAATACATTTTGTAAAACCAAGCGATACGGCCCGGGTCCGCTCTGCGCGAAGCCATTGTTTTTGTTCCTTGCCGGGAGAGGTACCGCCGTGTTTACAGTCACTTTTCGTATGGAATCCAGCCATGACATGTTATAATATTAAAATCCCAAGAAGTATTCGATCCATAGACAAGGAATGCGTGCTAATTTTCTCCATTTTCTTCGATATAAATAAGAATCCATTGATTTTCCCAAAGTACGCGAGTCGCGGTCCGGCCTTTCCCACCCGCCTCCTTGTCCGGCGAAAGTGTGTCAGTGTCCCGGATGTAGATATAGGTCAACTGCTCGTCGTACAAGAAAGACGCCGAAAATTTCGGACCGTTTTGAAAAATCAATGGATTCTTATTTATTTATAAGAAAATGTATACAAAATGTAGGCGAACACCAACTAGAGATCGTATATTTTGCGAGATGAAAGCTACTTTTGTGACTTTTGTGTCAGGGATTACTTTTTCTGCGGAGTAGTCCTAACCAGAAGTAAATAACCAAGATGGCGGGACCTGCCCCAAAAGTTCAATTAAACAGTGAGTTTTTGTTTGATTTCATCGCTTCCCTGTGCCTAAACATGTAAAAATAAATATAGGAATGACGAATTTTGTGTATTGAATGTTTGTATTGACATCGAGAGCCGGTCATATTTCCCTCTCGTTCGTATAACTCACTCGAGGGAAATATGACCGGCTCTCGATGTCAATACAAACATTCAATACACAAAATTCGTCATTCCTATATACATATTGGTTTAGTTGTGATGTCACACTTTCTTGTGGCAGAGATGTGACGTCACAGATACAGTATTGATAGTTGTGACGTCAAAAATGACATTACAATGGCGTATTGGCATTTATGACGTCACAGTGACGTAACATCCACCATTTTGGAAGACCTGTGACGTCATATTGACGTCACAGTGGGCAGCTGTCGGGTCTAATCATGAGGGGAGGCGTCTGGCTGCTTTGATCTCAAGTAAACCTGGCGAGAAGTCACGAGATGTGCAGAGGCTGGCAGTAGAGAAAAGTCAACGGGAGGAGGAAAAAACATGAGTTTATCACTACGGGAGAGTGAGGGAATGAGTAATAGATGTTTAACGCCATTTCGACAGCTAAGGTCATAGTCATGGCGAGAACTACATTACACAGAGGAATGCATCAGTGCCTACACATATGTGCACCACACACATCCTGAGGGGATAGGAAAGACGAGAAAATAGACCCTTTTAAGTGGGCTAGGGAAGCCCGTATCACTACGGGAACAAACCAATGACACACAAGCCATCCTAGACACGGCCCCATCATGGGCGTGGAAAGCAGGGGGCACAGGGGGGACATGCCCCCCCCCCACTTTTGGCCAACTCCTCAAAAGGTCAAAACTGAAAGGTCAAGCAAAAGGAGTTCAAAAATTGCTGAAAACCCCCTTGGTCCCACCCACTCTGAAACTGCTTCCCACGCCCCTGCCCATACCGACACACACACAGGGACATCAAAAGGCGCTTATTTCTACTGCTGCTACAGCATCCCACAGCCAATTGATTATTAAGTTGATTGGGAGGAGAGGAGAGTAGGGGAGGGGAGGGGGCTGTGCTGGCTACAGCCTTATCTGGTGCCGACATATGGAGGACCACTAGAACAACACGGCATCCACGCACTCAACCCTACACTCCGCTCTTCCCTTTCCTTTTATTTAGAATTTGTCAAAATCTTTTTCTGACTTCCATCACTCCTGTCGAGTTTCAGTTTTAATGGGATGCCGGTAGTTTCGGCGTAGAACAAAATGGAAAATAAATACTCAGCATGTAACCAAATCTCGTTCCAAATAATGCTTTCTCATTAACGACCGGGTGTCCTTAACCCCTGCCTTGTTGTCTGGGACCACAATCTCCACGTACAGTTATGTGGTAACTCAAATCAAAATCTCTGCACCACAGCGGAAACCTGTGAATAGGGTAGGTGCATGGTTCAATGAGGAATTTCAGGATGAAAGTCTCCTTGATTTTAAGAACCCCCCTTCTTCAATGATAATGTTCCAGAATTTTCTAAATGGATATGTCCAGATCATGAGCATCACCCATTTAGCGTTTAAAATTCTAGATTCCAGGAAGTAGCCATCGTAACAAGCCCCTAGTGCACTCCACAGATATTAATCTCTGTGTTCTCTGGAGGCAGAGTGTGGGCAGAGCTTAAACAGAACACTACACAACATAAAATATACCCCTGCTGCTAGCGGGAGCCGGATCCTATTGACCTGCTACAGGCGGCGGTCAGCGGCTTAATCTAAGAACATTTTGTGTTAGTACTTTGTTTTTGCTGGTGGTGGTGGTGAGCATGGCAGCCCCCACACCTGGGGCCCTGAATGGTACAGGGGACTACTCACTGTGGGTGATGTCTGCTACATAGACAAAGGTACAAGAGAACTGACGGTTATCACACGAGGCGGAGCCGATTGTGATAACCCTCAGTTGTGCCTTTGTATTTATCTCGAGTTAATATATCAAATATGTTCAAAATTCCATACTGTGTCATTAGAAATGATGTTATTATCAGTTATTTGACCATTTGGAATGCTTTACCTGAGATACAGGGCAGGGTTATCACACTAGGGGTGTGATACAGAGGTTCTTGGTTCAGCTAATGGAGCCATTGTATTCAACTTGAGATAAGGGGAGGGCTGTCTCTGGTATGAGACAGTCGTCTTAAAGCGACTAGAGACTGGTGTAGGTCACCTTATGACAGAGAAGGAGAGTCTGGTGCTTGGTGAGTGATTCCACAGCTAGAGACCTCAAGGACTCAGAGATTAACCTCCTTCATTGTTCTTTCTGTCTGGGATTGGCCACCTTTGTATTTGTATGTATTACATGATACATCACAGCTTCATGCTACTCTAAGGGAATTATTTTATGTGAATAACTTCTTCCCGTAGAGATAGCATTGCGGAGCCGATCGCCACATCCCCAGTGGCGTAACGTGTCTCGATCCACCACAGCAGCTGATCCACTACTGCAGCCTCGTTCTGGGTGCATGTAAACATTCAAAATGGCGATGGGCGCTCATGCGGTGAACTACGGTAACGGATTTTGCTAATTTTCAGTTAATTAGACACTCTAAAAACATAAAATAAATATAGAACTAAACTCCCCTGGTGTCCTCGGTGGCCGATCCACCCCTCGGGAGTTGTCTCCCCCGAGGGCTAACGCCCTCGGGGGAGACAACTCCCTCGTGGTGGATCCGCCACCTCGTACACCACGGTTGTTTAGTTCTATTTATATGCTGTACACACAACCAACTAACTGGCACTGCATTGGTGCAACATGCTACTGGAGTGTATCAAGTCCTGGTAAGAGAGTGGTCATTATTTATCAACGGGGGGGTGGGTGGGTTTTCTTTAGTAGCGCGCAGGCTTTTTTGCTAAAAAGAGGGTGAATTTTTTTAGCCCCCCCCCTCAAACCCACCCCCCTTCCCCCGTTGATAAAAAATGACCACTCCCTAAGTAACTCTCTACTGCTCCTGCATGCATGCATCATGAAGAGGTGAAAGTTTGTCGCTTTCTAAAAGGGTAAATTATTGATCTGAATGTGTGATGTGAGGTATATGTTACAAACCTACACCAAAGTACAATTATACAGTGGAAATGGTGTAGTGAAAGCCAACAGATTCTCAAGATGCTTTTCCTATTTTCTATGCCACAGACATCTGAGCAGAATTTAACAAGAGTACCCAGTGCTCCACTAATGTTGGAATCTGATTGACAAGGCATTTAAAATCACTGGCTGTGGAGCCCACCTGGAGTCCAGCAATGAAAGGATATTTTGAAGAGTTACAAATCAATTCAACTTGACCAGGAATCTTAATTAAACGGCTATTTAAATGAGCTGAAGATGAGTAGTGCCCTGACGGCCAGAATGAAAAACTTGGAGGGGTTCCTATTAACTGAGACAACAGACCCCCGCCAAACTACTTCCCTATGGCAGGTTGTGATTGGCTGTTTGAAATCTGGGCACAGATTGGCTGGTGTTTACCCGAGCTTGGCGCCTAATGCAGTAATTAGGATTCCCATCACTAACATCAGTTTCATTATCTATGTAATGAATAAATTTAATATTCAATATCCGACATTTGTTAAATTGTTGCCATGGTTACTCATTGAATAAGCACTGATGGCAAGTCGAATCTGGAAGTTAAACTAGATCGGGACACGTCAACCATTGTAGCACCTGGAATATCGGCTTCCACCATAATTGTAGGACTTTTTATATGAATACATTTGTACAGCATGTCTTCTTTAGTTACTCGCCTGCACGTTACAGCATCACAAAACATACTACAGTGTATCCACTGCAGTATTTGAGACTTTTCTCACAGCCTTTTCACAATATTTCATGACAAAGTTAAAATATTGTTACTTTTTCTCTCATTAAATATGCTTGACTTGATGGTTTTGGTCATGGTGACTTTAACCCTTAGTTTTACTGTCACAAAAAAGCTTTTGTATTAAAACTGAAGCCTGCCTCCTGGAAAGATGTCTGCCCCAGGCATTTCCTGAGAATGGTATTAGTTACTCCTTTGCTGACATTTTGTTTGATGGTTTTTACTTTTATTACCAGCTTAGTTCTGAAGGTATTTAGACTAACTAGAGAGGGACAGCTGGTAATGGAGATGACTCTCCTCTTTATCAAAACCAAGGAAATCTATCTATATCTGTCTACCTCTCATCAAACAAATTCTTGATAGGGAACTCTCAGGAGAAAGCAGCAACTCCTACAAAAGGAGGGAAAGAGCTAAACTATATCTGAACAGCAAGACTTGTACTTCAACATAACTTTCCCCCAAAAAACTCATGGTTTTCAGGTTCACTTTGCGCTATACATCACAAGTGGAAGTAACAAGGAGGTTACGTTTAGGATTAAGTTTACAGGCGCTTTGGTGCCTTTTAGTAATTCATTCCTCGCTGATCAAATCACTAAATACAATGTTCATCTCTCCGACTTATCCAATACTATTCACTGTGATTACTTCTCTGCCTCACTGAATACATGCTGAACACAGGTATCATCTTTCCACCAAAGGCTGCACACATGCTGCTACGAGAGAGGCCCCAGGGGGAGAGGCATCCATGACAGGTGGTAGCGGGGTGATGCCACCACGTCTTGATTATAGCAATTATCTGCCAATCTAATCAGATCATGAGACACAGTGAGACAATGTGGGGCGACATGAGGCCAGGGGAGTAATGTAAGACTATGTAGGGTGAGGAGAGACAATATAGAACAGCGGGGGGGGGGGGGGGCAAAAGACCAGGGGGTAATGTAAGACTATGTAGGGTGAGGAGGGACAATATAGGATGGGGGGGGGCAAAAGACCAGGGGGGGGGGTAATGTAAGACTATGTAGGGTGAGGAGAGACAATATAGGACGGGGGGGGGGCAAAAGACCAGGGGGGGGGTAATGTAAGACTATGTAGGGTGAGGAGGGACAATATAGGACGGGGGGGGGGCAAAAGACCAGGGGGGGTAATGTAAGACTATGTAGGGTGAGGAGAGACAATATAGGACAGGGGGGGGGCAAGAGACCAGGGGGGGGGGGTAATGTAAGACTATGTAGGGTGAGGAGAGACAATATAGGACGGGGGGGGGGCAAAAGACCAGGGGGGGGGTAATGTAAGACTATGTAGGGTGAGGAGAGACAATATAGGACGGGGGGGGGCAAAAGACCAGGGGGGGGGGGTAATGTAAGACTATGTAGGGTGAGGAGAGACAATATAGGACAGGGGGGGGGCAAGAGACCAGGGGTAATGTAAGACTATGTAGGGTGAGGAGAGACAATATAGGACAGGGGGGGGGCAAGAGACCAGGGGTAATGTAAGACTATGTAGGGTGAGGAGAGACAATATAGGACAGGGGGGGGGGCAAGAGACCAGGGGAGTACATGTAATGTAAGACTATATGTAGATGAGGAGAGACTATATAGGACAGGGGGGGGCAAGAGACCAGGGGTAATGTAAGACTATGTAGGGTGAGGAGAGACTATATAGGACAGGGGGGGGGGGGCAAGAGACCAGGGGAGTACATGTAATGTAAGACTATATGTAGATGAGGAGAGACTATATAGGACAGGGGGGGGGGCAAGAGACCAGGGGTAATGTAAGACTATGTAGGGTGAGGAGAGACAATATAGGACAGGGGGGGGGCAAGAGACCAGGGGTAATGTAAGACTATGTAGGGTGAGGAGAGACTATATAGGACAGGGGGGGGCAAGAGACCAGGGGAGTACATGTAATGTAAGACTATATGTAGATGAGGAGAGACTATATAGGACAGGGGGGGGGGCAAGAGACCAGGGGAGTACATGTAATGTAAGACTATATGTAGATGAGGAGAGACTATATAGGACAGGGGGGGGGACAAGAGACCAGGGGAGTACATGTAATGTAAGACTATATGTAGATGAGGAGAGACTATATAGGACAGGGGGGGGGGGACAAGAGACCAGGGGAGTACATGTAATGTAAGACTATATGTAGATGAGGAGAGACTATATAGGACAGGGGGGGGGGGACAAGAGACCAGGGGAGTACATGTAATGTAAGACTATATGTAGATGAGGAGAGACTATATAGGACAGGGGGGGGGGACAAGAGACCAGGGGAGTACATGTAATGTAAGACTATATGTAGATGAGGAGAGACTATATAGGACAGGGGGGGGGACAAGAGACCAGGGGAGTACATGTAATGTAAGACTATATGTAGATGAGGAGAGACTATATAGGACAGGGGGGGGGACAAGAGACCAGGGGAGTACATGTAATGTAAGACTATATGTAGATGAGGAGAGACTATATAGGACAGGGGGGGGGGGGGCAAGAGACCAGGGGAGTACATGTAATGTAAGACTATATGTAGATGAGGAGAGACTATATAGGACAGGGGGGGGCAAGAGACCAGGGGAGTACATGTAATGTAAGACTATATGTAGATGAGGAGAGACTATATAGGACAGGGGGGGGGGGCAAGAGACCAGGGGAGTACATGTAATGTAAGACTATATGTAGATGAGGAGAGACTATATAGGACAGGGGGGGGGGACAAGAGACCAGGGGAGTACATGTAATGTAAGACTATATGTAGATGAGGAGAGACTATATAGGACAGGGGGGGGGGACAAGAGACCAGGGGAGTACATGTAATGTAAGACTATATGTAGATGAGGAGAGACTATATAGGACAGGGGGGGGACAAGAGACCAGGGGAGTACATGTAATGTAAGACTATATGTAGATGAGGAGAGACTATATAGGACAGGGGGGGGGGACAAGAGACCAGAGCAATGTACCAGTGGTGGATTTAGAGGGGGGGGGGTGCGCGCGCCCCCTTTTTCCCTGTACTTAGGAGTTTACCTAACCTTTTTTCCCTAGAATTTAGCGAAAATTAGGGGCTAAATGAGGGGCGCGCCCCCTCCCCCTTTTCAAAGTCCTGGATCCGACCCTGCCATATAAGACTAAAGCTGACCGAAAGTGCTTAAGGTCTGGATACTCTTGAATCTAGCCCCCTCCCTACCACCACTAGAGCCACCCCATATAGCACAGTCCTTCTACATGGGCTATCTTGGTGTTTTCATCAACATTTCCCACCTAGTACTGGTTTAGTTAGAAATGACTGAGGATACCCATGGAAGCATCATATATTATCAAGGTGATGCTATACAATATAGGATGTGTTCACCAACATATCACCACATTGGCCTCTTTAATGTTCCCATGATGCCACCATGACAACTCATACCCATTCTGAGTCAGGGTAACCATAGTAATCTGTCTTCCTTATGGTGCCCCCATGTAGCTCCAAAAACTGCTGAGTCATAGATGGCAAGATGGATGACAGTCTCGGCACATGACCCATGCAGGGCAGTCTACATGTACATGTATTGGAGTATCTGGACAATCTCCAAGCAATTTTAAAATTACTGGTCACAATCTGTCTCTGCCTCAGCTGAAATGTCTTGTAGACAGAGGTGAGAATATGGCAGAGAATGGTTTAGTCTTTCACGTTTTCATTGATTTGTTCATACTTAGAGACATTGTCCAAGAATCCTTACTGAGGATTACATAAAATTGAATGTTGAATAGAAATTTACATTATGTAAACACCAAAACCTAAACCTGATTTGGGGAGCCAGGTTGGGGCAGAGATAGAGTTTGTGCAGATATAACACGGACTGCTGTTGCTGGCTGCAGCATGTTGGTGTGGGTGCGTGAGACTGCCTGCAGTGGGAGGGTGATTAGCGTGCAGAGCACGGTTTGGGTTCGCAAGGCGAGCCTCTTTAAACAGAAACCCGGTATGGTGGCAGGAGGCAGAGATAGGTGGGATGGGGAATCCCCCACTAGAGGCCCAACTACTCAGCCCCCTATGCCCCCCCCCCCCACACTACCACCCACCCTACATGCTGATCACATAGCTGCAAGGGCACAACGCGCCATGCACGCAAAATACCCATACACGACAAATGAATAGGAACAAAACTCCAAATATCCCCCTTGATGCTACCTACCCCATAGTCTTCTTACCCAGAAATCCCTGTAATAATTGTGGCTCTCATGTCGGCACCCAGGATACTTATAATGGGGTGAGGATCAGGAGCAGAGATGGACAGAAATTAAACCCCCCACGCACGATCAGCCTTGTTACCACCATGTACTACTTTAGCACTATGCCTTGTATGTAGCTTAGTCATCATTGTGAGAGATTTTGTAAATCTGAAAAGTAATCTAGCTTTAGTGAATATCCCTCTCCATTAACAATTACTGTTTGGTCTCTGCTAAACAAGAGGTGAATTTACCCCACACTTCCTCCAATTAAGAAAGACCATAGTTGTTGCAGCATCTTTGTCAGACAAATGTTTCACTCCTTTTCCCATTCCCCTAAAACAAACAGCCTACCCCCCCCCACCCCTCCTCATACTTGGACCGGACCGGTTGTGGCAGTCTGTCCAGCATCCATGTGATTGATGATGTCTAAATAAAGCGCAGAACCTCAACAAAATATGGAAATGGGCGTCAATTTTGTAGAAAACACTCCTTAATACACTTGTGTTGTTTAAAGGAGCAGAGGGGCAGTAGCCATATTAGCTTATACCACGATTCTGGCACTTCCGGTGGTTTTATATGCAGTTTAGCCGTGCATTATTCTGCATATACCACCCATGTGCATTTTTGAAATTTTTGGTATATACTTTTTCGGGGTCAAGTTGGACTTAGAATATTTTGGGAAATGCTGGCGGACATACAAAGTCAGTCTAGCCATTGTTTCAATGTGAAAAATCGTCCCAACTCGTAGGAGAATTGAACCCCAGTTGCAGTGCTGGTTGGCGAGGACGTTAGCCATAGCGCCACACTGAACGGTGATGAAACCCAATGCGAAAGTAAATAACTTCTAACCTGGGGTCCTTGTCCTATGTTTGCACTCAGTTTTCGTCTTGATTCCAAGCTTGTCATGTTATAATATCGAAATCCCAAGAAGTATTCGATCCATAGATGAGGAATGTGTGCTAATTTTCTCCATTTTGTTCAATATAAATAAGAATCCAATGATTTTTCTATCGTAAGCGAGTCGCGGTGCAGACATTCTCACCCGCCCCCTTGTCCGACGAAAGTGTGTCAGTGGCCCGGATGTAGATATAGGTCAACTTCTCGCCGTACAAGAAAGACGCTGAAAATTTCGGACCGGTTTGGAAAATCAATGGATTCTTCTTTATTTTGAATATATTGGACATAATACGTATGGAGGGATCATCTAGACTATCTAAGGATATGAACCTGTTTATTTCTCAATTTGTCATGGTTGGATTCCATACGAAAAGTGTGTGTAAACACAGCGGTACCTCTCCTGGCTTTGCACAGAGTGGAGCCCGGGCAGTATCGCTTGCAATTACAAAATTTCTTCTCCTGGCTATATTCTGTGGATATCAGGTAAAAAATTAATACAAAATGGAGGAAATGGTGGTATAAACCTAATAGAAGATGGATATCGGGCCCACGGGCTGTACATTCAGTATATACCCTCGCCGCTGCGCGGCTCGGGTATATACAGAATGTACAGCCCGAGGGCCCCGATATCCATCATCTATTAGCTTAATAATGTCTATGCCAAGGAAACATTGTTCTTTTCTGTCCATCAACTCTTCCAGACATAGCTGGATTCCTGCAGCCTCATATGCTGGCATGGATATCGGCAGTAACTTGCAATTCAAGAGAATACCAGCAGGAACCTCACCTATATTTAGAAAACCTGAATCTATGTATTACATAGGCTTTTGCCCTTTAAATACTTGAAAAAAATTTCAGCCCCATCCAACTAAAAATTTTCTGGTACACTTCCTTATTTAAACCCACACTGAACTGATTTGGGATACCAGTGTGCTAAGACTACCTGCCTACAAGGGAGGGAACCATGGCAGCCATCTTGTCTCTAAGTCAAATTAGGTGACAAAATGGCAGTACAAATGACTAGACGCCAATATGGCGGTGGTCACAAAGTGCCCCAATACAGTAAGCTTATTATTGGTGATGTAAGGCTGTCAGTACACTGATCAATCTGTGGGTGTTCCGTCCCTCCACAATACCCACAGAGAACAGGGTCTGTATGTGGGTCACTCTACCGACGGATGGACAGGAGACTGAGGGCAGGGAGGGCCAATACACATTCAACTTCAATCAGATCCTTATCTGTAGGGGGGAGGGGAGGGGAGGGGGAATGAGGTGCGTGGCTGTAATACACATCTTAGATCAATCAGATTCTTATCTAGATCAAAGGGGGTCATTAAAAGTAATAAATTAAGGTGAATGTGTATTGCCCTCAGTCTCCCGTCCATCCGTCGGTAGAGTGACCCACATACAGACCCTGTTCTCTGTGGGTATTGTGGAGGGACGGAACACCCACAGATTGATCAGTGTAGGCTGTCAGAGACTAGTGCACTCAGAGGCCACTAGGGGGCATGGTGTGTCCAGCCTCACTCTCAATGTTATCGATAACATGTGACTATGATGTATTGTCTCACAGGCGCTGTTGGCTGGTCACACTCCCACACAGAGCCAGGTTACACTAGATGGCGCCCCGGGCATCCACTGTAACACTCAGTGTTAGTCAGAGGTCTATAAGTTACAGCACCCTCTAACCCCTACAACCAAATAACACTCAGTGTTAGTCAGAGGTCTATAACTTACAGCACCCTCTTACCCCCTACAACCAAATAACACTCAGTGTTAGTCAGAGGTCTATAAGTTACAACACCCTCTATCCCCTACAACCAAATAACACTCAGTGTTAGTCAGAGGTCTATAAGTTACAGCACCCTCTAACCCCTACAACCAAATAACACTCAGTGTTAGTCAGAGGTCTTTAACTTACAGCACCCTCTTACCCCCTACAACCAAATAACACTCAGTGTTAGTCAGAGGTCTATAAGTTACAACACCCTCTATCCCCTACAACCAAATAACACTCAGTGTTAGTCAGAGGTCTATAAGTTACAACACCCTCTAACCCCTACAACCAAATAACACTCAGTGTTAGTCAGAGGTCTATAAGTTACAACACCCTCTATCCCCTTACAACCAAATAACACTCAGTGTTAGTCAGAGGTCTATAAGTTACAACACCCTCTAACCCCTACAACCAAATAACCCTTTAAGGGCGCTGATGCATGAGTGCATCATGCCCATTGGTCGTCATGATTCACCAATGAGGTGCTGGAGAGTCTGCTCGCCATGGCCAGCACTTCATTGGAGCACAGTGCAGACCCACAGGGATTCCTGCAACCCTGTAAGGTCGTCACGATGCATGAAGGTAGCCCTGACCATTACTTACCAGGGCTGCATTCATGCATCATGACAACCAATGGGCATGATGCACTAATGTATCAGCGGCCCTTAAAGGGCTTACTTAGCTAAAGGGGTGAGTAGGAGGGTCTATGGGTTACAACACCCCACTCCCACACACTGGCCTCATCCCTGACATTCATCCTTGTCTGACCATTATGATCTGTGTGAGGCTGGCGGGAGTACTTTCAGCACTTTATCAGTGCCTACCATGATCAATTTAGAAAAAGCTAAGCTGAAATGCTACCGGTGCCAACAAGGAAAGGTGGAGGCGGGGAGGGAGTAGGCGGGGGATTGGTACAAGAGTAGGCTATTGGTGAGCCTCATGGGCATAGTCCATTCAGACTAAATGTCATCTTGGTAACCATAGCAACACCTACACTTATGTCAACTAATGATATAAACCTATTGGAGGTGATTGCCCCCCCCTCCCCGGACTACCCGTCCCCTCCCCAGTCCACTCCCATACACCCAGCCCTACACAGGACTCCAGTGGGTGCCCACCATTCCTCTCCCCTGCCAATCAAAATTACAATACTGCAGTGCGGAGTTGCTGTGTGATAAATTCAACCAATCAGCGTGCAGCGTTGCTGTCAGCCTGGCGCTACTTGTGGTTAGCTGCACTTCCGGCTGTGACTGAGACGCCATCTGGTGTACAGGGGAGGTGTTAAAATGTATGTCTGTGTCACTCTAATACCAACTCATGAGGGTGGCGCTGTTAACAGTACGTATCTGTGTGTGGGGGTGGTAGTAGTATGAGGGTGGCACTGTTAACAGTACGTATCTGTGTGTGGGGGTGGTAGTAGTATGAGGGTGGCACTGTTAACAGTACGTATCTGTGTGTGGGGGTGGTAGTAGTATGAGGGTGGCACTGTTAACAGTACGTATCTGTGTGTGGGGGTGGTAGTAGTATGAGGGTGGCGCTGTTAACAGTACGTATCTGTGTGTGAGGTTGGTAGTAGTATGAGGGTGGCGCTGTTAACAGTACGTATCTGTGTGTGGGGGTGGTAGTAGTATGAGGGTGGCGCTGTTAACATTTCGTATCTGTGTGTGGGGGTGGTAGTAGTATGAGGGTGGCGCTGTTAACAGTACGTATCTGTGTGTGGGGGTGGTAGTAGTATGAGGGTGGCGCTGTTAACAGTACGTATCTGTGTGTGAGGTTGGTAGTAGTATGAGGGTGGCGCTGTTAACAGTACGTATCTGTGTGTGGGGGTGGTAGTAGTATGAGGGTGGCGCTGTTAACAGTACGTATCTGTGTGTGGGGGTGGTAGTAGTATGAGGGTGGCGCTGTTAACAGTACGTATCTGTGTGTGGGGGTGGTAGTAGTATGAGGGTGGCGCTGTTAACAGTACGTATCTGTGTGTGCTCGATGCTTATTTTGACAACATTATATCTTGATGATTATACAAGGCCAGCACTTATTTCAGACCCTATATGGTCCTATAGAGCATCTTACAAATACAACACGAAAGCAGCGATTAGACAGTCAACCAAGATGTATGGCATAAGGAATGTGAGACCTTTTTATAAGTCAATATTGGAAACTACACATTGGCAATTAAGGACGCTGGAGCTATATTAAGTAAGGAATATGTTTAGATGTGCAGAATCAATGATATTTTAAATTAATATTTGTAATTACCGTAAACTCCCGCATATAAGACGCGTCCTTTACCCCAAACAAATTTTACTATAGAACAGTACTGGATTTACAAAAATCACCCCTAAGAGGTGCGTCTTATACGCGAAAATGCATGTGCTGAGTTTGGGGTGCGTCCTATACGCGCAGCGCGTCTTCTACGCGGGAGAATACGGTAGTAGAGTAAGATAAAATGGTTTTGCTAAGGCCACTCAAAAAAAAAACTGGTTTCTCATCACCAACCCCTGAAAAATATGACGAGGGTGATTTTTAAAAAAAAAATTTTACCCTGGGCATATTGGGGCGAAAACTGCATGGGACGAGACCGAAAATTTTGATTTTATTACTGATTAAGAGTTTACTGAT
Source organism: Acholoe squamosa (assembly GCA_949317995.1). Classification (NCBI taxonomy): domain Eukaryota; kingdom Metazoa; phylum Annelida; class Polychaeta; order Phyllodocida; family Polynoidae; genus Acholoe; species Acholoe squamosa. The sequence continues at coordinate 11,214,578 of OX439051.1, read as the reverse complement.
TATGAAAAGTTGTGAGAATGCACTCAATCTCTAGTCCACTGCATTGCTGACACCGTTAGCTTTAATTTGATATCAAATATGTCCATGTTTGTCTATTTTGACCATGATTTTTGACTAAAATTATGTAAAAAAAAATAAATTCAAAACACAATTTTATGATGCACACGGTGATGAGAAACCAGTTTTATTTTTTGAGAGGCCTAAATAGGTATGAGTAATAAGTTTATAAGTAAGATACAAAGTGTCCTACCACTCAACAGGGCTCACACAGCAGTACGTACCTGGAAAGACAGAAAACAAGGGGTGTGTAGAAAGTTACAACAGGTACTGGTGGTGGTACATTACATAGCATACGTTAACATGAAGTGTGACATAATACTGCATGGACTCATGTTCATCTCTCCTTGTACCATTAAGCATATATACATGGACCAAATATGTGTTGGTAGGTGACTTGCATGAGCTGCAATGCTGATTCTTGTCCAGCCATTGCAGTTCCATAAACAATATTGAGCATGAATTATTTACCATCGTGCAACATGAGAGAAACTGGGCAGGCATGAATAGATCTATTTACAAGACATGTTAGTCTCATCTTAATCCATTAAACCTAACCCAACCTCACCACAACATGAAGGTTTCTTAATTAGTCCAATTACCATCTTCATGACATGTGACAACCGTGGCACTGTCATGGGACAAGACCCTTTAATGACCTTATGTTTTTACACATGTTAAACTCATGACATCAAAATTCAATATGACCTGACAAAAACCATGACTATTCATGTGACCCAGTGCTGGCCGCTGATTGGTTAAGACAGACCACATGAAAGCAACGCCTGACTTTGATTCTTTAAGATTGCCCCAGTATCGGGATCGGTGAAAACAGACCATGTGACCCTTTACTAACTGCTGGTTGGTTAAAACTGGTCATGTGACCTAGTAGTAGCTGCTGATTGGTCAAAAACAACAGCATCCCGCTGTGTCCTTTCCGTGTCACGTGACTTTGGTAAACTCGGCACACCTCGGTAAAGGTCGTTTTACTTTGCTTCCTGTTGCTAGGTAACAGCGTGCACACCAACCAAATGTCAGCATAGCTGCGTTGATTTTGCGCCCCTGTTTCTTGCTACTTTTGGCATGAGCTGAATTCACAGTACCCTATTTGTAGCTGGTGGCAGAGGCATAAGAAACAAAACCTCGCAACTTATTTTATCTTATTTCTCGTTCTATAAAACTGTGCAGTTTGGACATATTAAGAACACTATGAGGGACAGTTTGGAGTGGGTATCTGTAGTGCGATCTTGGTACAATCATGTTTGCATTTATCATACTGGATCTTATTCTAGATAACTGTATAATCACAATCAAATCAGAGTGAATGATACATATGGCGGATTTGATAAATTCTCTCTTAAACCCAAAATTCTCTTAAATCCTGATGCCTCTGTGCCTTTGAATCTACAATTGGGATGAATATAGGCTGCCCTTCATCCCATAATCCTTACTAAATCACATCACATCCAGATTTGAATGCGAAAAGGAAAAAGAGTAGGAAGGCATCGATCAAGCTGACTGTCACAGAGATGTGGCCCAATTGTTTAATGATTTCCCGTACAATCGGACTAATCTGTATTTAATTAAGAAGAGTAGAGACTTGGCCTGCCCTGTGTACAGTGGGAATTGATTACCGCTATCACTGAGTCCCTGTTTGTCCACCAGGGTGTGCTGCTGTCTCTGTGTGTATGTCACTATGGGCCATACTTGGTGGTACTGGTGACATTGCTGATGATGCATTGAGCTGGTTTCACCATACCTTTACTACAAACTAGACCCTAGTGGCTACTGGTGAATATAGGTGTGAGGCATACATATAGGGATTCTCAAACTTTTGCTTGCACACCAGATTTACTAAACTAGAATTGACACAATAAAAAGCCTTTGACAATTAGGCTCTGGGTGTTTTATTGCTAGAATATCACAGCCTTTGTCAATAAAACTATAGCAGGCGCACTCCTTTTGTGAAAGTATCAAGGTATGGCCACTATGTGTCTACTACACCATGATACAGTCTATGTAAGCTGCCTATGAGGCCTAGTAACCACCCTGTTCCCTGGCCCGGTCTCTCCATCCCTCCCAGATAAATCACAGTGCGTCCCGTAAGACCGTGTGGAATGGTCCCTGTGCGCTGAGGGCCTTATTGTGGCCCTAATTGCTCGTTCCGTCTCTGACTGCCTCCAGAATCCGTTATTTACCACCAACCCTCGTCCTGGCCGCTCCGTTTGCGATCAGCGGGATCCGATTCCCATTTTTATCTGGCGTGGATCAATGAAGGCGGGTTTACTACACAAGTTGCGCTGAATGGTTCGGGAGATTGCCGAGCAATGCCAAGGTGCTCGAATAACTCACAGTGCATAAAGGGACCATCACAAAGCAGAACCTCTTCAGCTATAAGTTGGACTCTTTGCAGTGTTCTCGGAAATATGTATTCATTTATCTGATAATTGGAAGATTATGAAAGATCAATTGTGCATCTCTTTGTATTTTTGTACATACATTTGTATAGATAATTTTATCTGAGTAAACATGCTACCCATCTTGAATTGCCTTCCCCAGGACTCCAAGCGACATTTGCTATCAGGCTAGAAATCCTCCTGCCATCATTACTGTGAAAATGTCACTGTCTGCCCCTCCCCCTAGTGGCCGCCTAGTGCCCCGTCAGACCCGCGGTAGGAGCCACTATCAGGGAGATTGGCGTATAGGTCAGCAGTAGCCCCCGGTAGTAGTGTGCCAATCTGCCACGAGGGGGAGGCACTAACGGCCTTATAATGGGGAACGGGGAGTGGGGGTGTTGGGGTAGGTGCGGGAGTAGTATTGGAAAATTGGGATGAGCCACACAGTGTTCCGATGCACCTCTGCAACAGAATCCAAAAGATTCCCCTTATTTCTTCTCAGTCTTTTTTTTCTGTTACAGGAAACCTCTTAGACTAGGGGTGTTGGAGGTGAGAAGTAGGCGACAAGTGATGAGGGAGATGAGGGAATCTGAGACAATGTTTGTGGAAGGGTGGGGAGGAGTGACAGAATTAGGCAGAGTAGACGAGGAAGCAAGAAGGGAGATAGACGGCTGGGCGGACTGCGGCAGACAGGCAGGGAGGAAGCCATATTGGTATTGCAGAGAGTGGAGGTAGGTCCACGCCATATTTTGTTCCCATTTTGTCCCTAATTGCAGCCATAAATCGTTCTGAATGTCGTTCCAGACTTGCCCCAAATGACTCAGCAATTTTCTTAGTAAGGAGGAGAAAAGAGGCTCACTGGTTCCTGGTCTATCGGTTTTCCTTAGTGACGGCATCCCATGGGTACCAGCAGCCAATACACATCCTGGGTGTGAGCTGGTAACTGGTATGTGTAGGGTTACTGTACATGAAGGTACAAGCGAAATAAGACTCTACCATGGAGCTAAACAGAGGAGGTGGTGAAGTTTTGAAGATATAACTATATTATGATTAAAAAGAGATAATACGATGAAAGCCTTGCTATTCATAAAGCATATATGTGTTTCAATGCTATTCCTATTTATGAGATATGGAACTAATCAATATGGGAGATTTTGGACCAATCAGATATCCAGCTTTTCCTAGATGGTATGAGCAGTGTCTTTAGGAAAGACACTCAAGGGAACAATCACAAATCATCATGGTCTATGGATGTGGGATACACACAGTATATGAAAACCATGGAAGATTTCACTAAAAATGTTCCAAAATCCAAAATGTGTCCTAGAAATGCTGGCAATAAGCAATAACTCGGAGCATCCATTAAATTTCCAGCAGCCTATAACTGTAAATGGATGTAAGCTAGAACTGCTCTATAACACTATCCTGGCAGTAGAGGAGTCAATAGAGGGCACCTCAAAGTCAGACTCCAAACAAGGTGTGAGCAGGGCAGAATGAAGCTAGCGTTCCACTAGAGGGCAGTGTCAACCACGGTCAGAGTCAAAAGCCCCCATGGGCAAGCCACAAGATGTGCGTCTATTCATTGGCTGACCTGCCAAAGGCCTTTAAAGGCGCTTGGATGGGTCTATGGTTAGGGCGTTGTTTGGGTAGGAGGCCCTAGCCTCTGCCCCTATACGCCATGCCCTATCTCTCACCCCACAACCATCCCAATGAACCCCTCAGTTTGACACCATCTGAACTAGATCGATAGCGCCCCCACACATCGCTGCCCAAACCACCGCCTGGAAGATTGTGGTGAGACACAATTGCATGAGACACAGGCGCCACTGTCAGGTGCCTGTTTTCCCTCAAAAAGTTGTCCCTTGGGAGGGTGTGAGTGTGTGTCTCTGTAGGTTGGGACCATCGTCGGCAAAGTTACCCCTGGACAGTAGATTGGTCCAATGTGTGCTACGGATGGGGTAGGGGAGGTTTTAGGGTGGGGCACTCTAAGGATGACATAATGCTTGAAGGTTCAGTATGCTTGATGAACAAATGCATTGTCAGTAACTCACCCAAACTGCATCGGTGCATCATCATAACTCATCAAACTGCATCGGTGCATCATCATAACTCACCCAAACTGCATCGGTGCATCATCATAACTCATCAAACTGCATCGGTGCATCATCATAAGTCACCCAAACTGCATCGGTGCATCATCATAAGTCACCCAAACTGCATCAGTGCATCATCATAAGTCACCCAAACTGCATCGGTGCATCATCATAAGTCACCCAAACTGCATCGGTGCATCATCATAAGTCACCCAAACTGCATCGGTGCATCATCATAAGTCACCCAAACTGCATCGGTGCATCATCATAAGTCACCCAAACTGCATCGGTGCATCATCATAAGTCACCCAAACTGCATCGGTGCATCATCATAAGTCACCCAAACTGCATCGGTGCATCATCATAAGTCACCCAAACTGCATCATCATAAGTCACCCAAACTGCATCGGTGCATCATCATAAGTCACCCAAACTGCATCGGTGCATCATCATAACTCATCAAACTGCATCGGTGCATCATCATAACTCATCAAACTGCATTGGTGCATCATCATAACTCATCAAACTGCATCGGTGCATCATCATAACTCATCAAACTGCATCGGTGCATCATCATAAGTCACCCAAACTGCATCGGTGCATCATCATAAGTCACCCAAACTGCATCAGTGCATCATCATAAGTCACCCAAACTGCATCGGTGCATCATCATAAGTCACCCAAACTGCATCGGTGCATCATCATAAGTCACCCAAACTGCATCGGTGCATCATCATAAGTCACCCAAACTGCATCGGTGCATCATCATAAGTCACCCAAACTGCATCAGTGCATCATCATAAGTCACCCAAACTGCATCGGTGCATCATCATAAGTCACCCAAACTGCATCATCATAAGTCACCCAAACTGCATCGGTGCATCATCATAACTCACCCAAACTGCATCGGTGCATCATCATAACCCCAAATTAGCCTGATGTGCTTGAAATGATGCTTAAATTGAGATTCTCACCAGGGCTGTATTCGTGCATCATGACAACAAAAGTGCAGAGGTTTATGGTCAGCATTATTTACATTTATTTACATTATTGCCATTTTGACAAACTGATTATTCCTTACCCAGACTGATCACCACTCTCGATCAGTAACCTATGACTTAGGAGATTGAGAAGTGACCCCCAGACGTATGTTCCCCCATATCCTCTAACATCGCCTTATTATCAGGCACATCCCGGTCATGTAGGGTGAAATAGGAAGGCGGTGAATATGTGGGGAGAGTTGCCCATTCATCAGGCACACACAGTTTACTCTACCCGTCCCTGTGGGAGGGGAGGAGGATGAGGTGGCGGGGCGCTATGGTAAAGCGATGGAGCACCAAAGACGCCTGGATAGATTGAATCTGTCAAGGCTGTCCAAAACGTTCACTGCTGTCCCATAGGTTGCCACGCTCCTTGTTAGTTTTGTTCAACTGTAGCTCTGCCTCATTGCTCAATGCACCAGGCAAATCTTTGGCGGTGGATCAACTTTATGAAATTGTCCCAATGTAGCATGACTCCAGTAGTGGAAAATGCATGCCAGCGCTTCATTCATGCAGCATACTAGCAAAAGCACAGTGCTAAAATGCACTATAGAGCCACTTGCTGATGTGTGCAGGAATCAAACCAACAAAGGGACATTGTGCCCCCCTTTTCATAAGAATTAGCACTATCATTAATTTGTATGAAGTCATGATGAGTTTGACATATGATTTAAAAATGAAGTCCCTGTCTAGATCCTTTCTCTTTCTCCTCTCTACACACAGGAGAGTTCTAGGTTGAGGCAGAGTTCATCTTGGAGCAGAGACTTGTGACCAGGTTGGTGTGGATGGCATTGAGGAGAGCTATAAACAGTCGCAGGGTGGTCCTAGAGTGGTCACGAGGTGGGGCGCTTACTCAGCCTCCTTGTTACTAACCAATGAGGTGTTATCAGTAACCCCGCGACACAACTAAAAAACTGTCTAGTGTAACGGGCCACTCGACTCGGTCACTGAATTCATAGATAGCTACTTAGCATAAATGAATAACCTTCTCATGAAGGTATGGACGGAGGGTTTCCGACAAGTCTAAAAGTGCCATGAGGATTTTGACCACAAGCCCTAAAGTGTCTACGAGCTGTTCATCCAACAGTAGAATATATCCTACAAATCTGTCATCATTTCTTTTGATGGCATGATGATGATCTAGGATATGTAGGCTTAAAATGACCAAAGTGTACTTTCCTCTTGTTTAGATTGACTCACAGAGTTGACTATAAATGCAAAGGTAGGTCATGTTACATTTACCTATCTATATGTCTTATGTGGGAGTTGAATGCTTGAACAGTAAAACCTCTCTCAGAAGCTGATTTGAATTTTGGACTGACGCCTAATCCAGCTTCTAGCAAATTTGGAATTGAGGGGTTGGCTTCTTCAGCAGGGTTTTATTCAAGCAAATGATAGTTGAACCATGATACTAACTTAAATATCTGCTTCTAAGTTTTTCCCTCAAGGGGCGGATCAGTTTATAGGGTAGTTTTTGGCTTCTGAGTGAGGTTTCAGGGTAAGTGCTGCTTACAGGGTTACCATGTGGGTTGTTGTTTAATTATGTATGGTACGTACAGTCATGAAGCTGGCAGTAGTTACCAGCGCCCACCACCAGGGGACAGCTATCAGCCCCTTCTGTGGTAGATTATTCAGTATGTTGTGATCAGTCTGTACCATCCATGAAGACGATCGCATGTTACACTCATTTTACACGCTCATGTCAAGCCGACATTCACCCGTTTTACCAACTGCTTTTCTTTCATAATGGAGCCTAAGTGGCTTCATGAGGGGTAAAACAGTGTTAGACTAGCTCTGCTATCTAACATATGGTACATGTTCTCATCTCCAGCTCCGCGTTGCTCTGCTAACTAACACTTTGTTTTCTCTACCAGGTAAGCACTACCACTAGGGTTTATGGTGTGGACACTATGCATCCGTGCATCATGCCCACACATTAGTTCACATTTCAGCTCCTAGGCACCATGATGCAACACAAGCAAGCTAGCTGCCATCACTGTTGCATCATTGGTGCCTCATCATGACAAATCAGTTTCAGACGGTGATGCTTTAGGTACCGTATTGAGGGTGATGATACAGAGACAGGGTACAAGGGCAGACATCAGGAGAATGCAGAAGGCACAGTGCTGGATCCAGGACCACAGAAAGGAGGGGGCACATTCCTTATTTAAACCCTGGGCTTTAAGGGGCAGATAAACGCTTAAATATTCCCCCTATCTTGATCCGCCACTGTCATGGTGAGATGTTTACTTGGAAAGCGGAAGGCCTAAACATACTGCAGGTGCCTCTCACCCTGTCACTATCTGAGCCTATACCCAATTAAACATCACAACTAATTAAGGCAATTAAAACATGGTAGTTAGCGGCCTGCCATAGCCCAGATTGTGGCGGTACACAACCGCACTAATTACATTGGGGGAGGGAGGCATCTCCAACACACCAGGATGTGGCACGGCATATACATAGACCTTTAGGGATGGCGAGGGCTTTAACATACCATGCCTTTGGTCACCTTGATACACAAGTGAGGCCTATCGGTTAGCTCCTGAGGGCTTCACTCACACATCATACCAACCCGACAGGGCTGATGATGCTGCAATGTCTCCATATGATGTATCAGGACTCAAAAAACATACATCAAGTTGGAGTTAGTCCTCAAAGGAATAAGTATTATCAAAAAGAAGCAGGGTGTATTAAGATTAGCTGATAAGCTGAGGCGGAGATTGCAGGCCCATTTAACGACTAGTGGTAATTAAAGGACGAGTTGACACTATCTAAAACTGTCACTTTTTAATGCGCTTCTGCTTTTATCTCGGCAACCATGAGACAATAGACAATTATGTATTTTCATGAAGTTTACGGAGGGAGGAGAGAGCGAGAGTGAAAGTTAATAAATACATTGCTCGAACAGAGGCACTGCTCACCCAGAGCCATGCCTGAGTCAAGGCATATATCCATATACTACTTACTCTCTGCAGTAGGGGATGGGTGGGGGGTGGTATCTATGAGCATATATTGGAGGAGTAAGAACATGCCTTGGGGACATATAAAGGAGTGAATATCTTAGCCCCACCCGTCATCTATACCCCCACACCCAGACACACACCCACCCACACACACACACACCCACACACAAACCCCCACACACACACACCCTGTATATATGGGCCGTTACAGGAAACACTGGCCGCGCCCACACTAACCTTCTAATGACCTTGAAGCGCCTGCCTGGCGCCTAACGACCGCCATGTGACCTTTACCCGCCTGGCACTGACCTTTAGCGGTCAAAGGTCAGGCAGGGATGGAGGCGGGATAGTGCAGTGTGTGGCGGTCATTGACGGTCATATTGTCCCATGATGCCCCAGTCCCAGACCCCTCTGTCCTACTTCCTGTCGTACTTCCTGCCCCCGTCCCTTTTCCTGTCCCGTCCTCAGGCCGCCAGGGTCTTGTTGGTGAGTTCCAAAGTGACAGTCATGTTTGTTTTTTACATTCTCTTCCACTTTGACTATATGATCTAGCGGGTGGTCAACGGAGGGGGTGGAGGTGCTGGGCTGGGCTGGGGCTTATACGTTTTCTCTTTTAAACTAGATTTCACCACCCCTTAAAGTCTTACCACCCCTAATTGACCTAGTCCAGTGGGACATACAATGTGCCCCTTGATTTTTCCACATAAATTCCGATTTTACCTCGTCCACGGCAATGTCTTCTTAGCCCTTCCCCTGCTGTGTCTTAAAGCCCTTCCCCTGCCTGTGTCTTAAAGCCCCTTCCCTGCCTGTGTCTTAAAGCCCTTTATCCACCCTACCCCGTACCGCGGAGGCAGAATGAGCTAGTAGCGCCCCCTGGGGAGTGGTGGCGGGAACTGGTGGTGAATGTTTGATAAGTTACCATGACTCCCGCCACTCAAGACGTCCACCACTCTACCACTTGTGTTTTTGGGGGGGGGGGGCGGAGGGGAAAAAATCTCACGGCTGTCAGCTTGTGGACAGGGTGGTTGAGAGTGGAGGGAGAGTGGGAGGGGAGCATGATCATTTACAAATAGCCACATATTGGGTCCACAAGGCCAAGATGACCACGAGGACTAGGTGAGAAGCTCAAATGTGTGTTCTGTGGACACTTTGTAGCACCTTCTGTGCTCATCTCAATTTTTGTGAGAGGGTTTCAGAAAGTACCGGAGTGAAGAAGGTTAGAACGATGAGAGAAAGGACGGGCCATAATGGGGGGGGGGGTGAGGGGCGGGAGGGGTAATGTTATAGGCCTACCTGGACCAAGTGACTAGAAGCCACCTTCCCGACCACACAAACAGCCCGTATATATCACAGGGTCTATGTATGTGTACTGATCATACTACAAGTAGTAGGCAGAGTTAGTTCTTGGTTCTTTGTAACAGAAAATCCACTTAGGCCATACTCACAACTACCCCGCCCCCCAACTCACAACCATGGTCACAACCAATAATGTGGTCGGAGACTGCTGCCTCACTCTGACTCTTATTAAGAAAGCACCCACACCCTCAATGCCACAAACACAAACCTAGACCTTTACTGTGAAGACATCCTGGGAGATCTATTAGCAGCGGAAACTAGTGAATGTAAAGAGAGAATTACCCGAACGCCGTCCAAGGAGACCCGAACAATGCCGTCCGGTGAACTTGCCTTTGGAAGTACCGGAAGTTTGTCAATGTCACTTCCTGTTACTGAGAGCTGACCATGCTCAGTGGGAAGGTACGGAAACGAGGCTAGACGGTCACTAATTCCCCGCTAACCCTCTAAGACTCTGTTAGTCTGTTAACGCGAACCCTGTATCTAAGGGTTATGGGGCTCCAAACAGACAACACAAATATGATTACCTTCTAAAACACTGGGGCTACTTGTTTAGGCGCTTCATAATCATCTGTCAACTGAACTGTCAACTGTACTGAGTCTGCTGTCAGCTTAAATTAAGACAGCTGTCAAGTTATAAATTACCTGTCAAACAGAACCCAGGCAGGAGCCAGGCCAACCCACAAGTACAGTGACAGACTGAAATGAATATGTTGCTGAAGTGAGTCTGTATAACTGATGAAGAACGCCCCCCCCCCTGCCCCCACAATGCACCATTGGGTCACCTTCCTGTATAGCAACCGGTGATCTTGACCTTGCACTGGGAGCAGCCAGGACCTGGAGTGTCCTGTAATCCTATTGGTCGATCAGAACGAGGTTTGCCGCCCTCCTCTCATCAGCTTCCTTCTACCCATTATGCCCTCTGGGCTAGTGCCATCCCCGGCCGCCATCTTGGAGTCCGGTCAGAAGGTCACAAGTCAGAGTGGGGGTCATGTGACGGGGAAGGTCAATCGGGATTTACCCGGTGGCTGCCTCGGCTTACCCAGAATCCTGGGGTAATCTGTCCGTGTGCTGCCACCTGGTGACTGGTGGAGGTAGTGTGGGTGGGGGAGGGACAGGTAGGCAGACTGATGGTAAAGGGTTATCATCTGGACATGTTACATGGTAAAAAACAACACCTGGGTATAAATAGATACTATTAGCATTTGTTCATGGATTTTAGAGGTTGAGCAGACTATCTCAAGTACCACACCCCTAAGTCGATCTATAGAGCTATAATGTCATGTCACCTAAGATTACCTAAAAAGAAGGGCGAATCCCCCACCCTCACCATTCGTCATCTTTTGATGCCTTATAATTACAGCAATTCCTGATGACACTCTTCCTTTATAAATTCAGATTTTCTCTTCTGACTGTCATCATTTTAAGTGTTACATATTGAGATGTATAAGGATGCACCAACAGTACCATACCATGGAGAGAGCTGGGAGTGGGTCAGTACAGAGCCACTCGGAGTGTCTGTGTGTGGGTGGGGGGGGGGGTATAGAGAAACAGGCACTTGGTGACGTCACAGTAACATAACCCAGCTTACCAGTATGGCCCAGTAACCATGGTAACCTATTGACTGCCCCTGCTGCTCCCCCAGGGCTGGGTCCCTGTCCGCCTTCAATTATGTTTTGGTATTTAGGTGCCGGTACACTGCCACGCCCATAGTGCACCAATATGTGTAGAGGTTCCACCTTGCCCTGCATAGGATTCTACACCCATACCCATTGGATCCACCATTCTGAATTTTTCTGGTTCTTCTAAAAGTGGCAAAACACACTGATAAGACATGGTATGATGATTACAAGCTGGTTCCATCTTATCAACTCTTATCAGTGCATGTCACGAGAAGCCAGCTCCCACCCCACTTAGACCCAATACTGTTTTAAATGTACATATCCCAGTATACAGGACAATATGACACAGTCCCTGTCTGTCTGCCATTGTATGATGGCATTTAAGCGTACTGCTGGTACACTGCCACACCCATAGTGCACATAGGACATATACTGGTACACAGGGTAAGGGTAGTACAGGCACCCATAGTGCACATAGGACATGTACTGTACACAGGGTAAGGGTAGTACAGGCACCCATAGTGCACATAGGACATATACTGGTACGCAGGGTAAGGGTAGTACAGGCAGTGCACATAGGTTATATACTGTACACAGGGTAAGGGTAGTACAGGCACCCATAGTGCACATAGGACATATACTGTACACAGGGTAAGGGTAGTACAGACACCCATAGTGCACATAGGACATATACTGTACACAGGGTAAGGGTAGCACAGGCACCCATAGTGCACATAGTGCATATACTGTACACAGGGTAAGGGTAGTACAGGCACCCATAGTGCACATAGGACATATACTGTACACAGGGTAAGGGTAGTACAGGCACCCATAGTGCACATAGGACATATACTGTACACAGGGTAAGGGTAGCACAGGCACCCATAGTGCACATAGTGCATATACTGTACACAGGGTAAGGGTAGTACAGGCACCCATAGTGCACATAGGACATATACTGTACACAGGGTAAGGGTAGCACAGGCACCCATAGTGCACATAGGACATATACTGGTACACAGGGTAAGGGTAGTACAGACACCCATAGTGCACATAGGACATATACTGTACACAGGGTAAGGGTAGCACAGGCACCCATAGTGCACATAGGACATATACTGTACACAGGGTAAGGGTAGTACAGGCACCCATAGTGCATATAGTGCATATACTGTACACAGGGTAAGGGTAGTACAGGCACCCATAGTGCACATAGGACATATACTGTACACAGGGTAAGGGTAGCACAGGCACCCATAGTGCACATAGGACATATACTGGTACACAGGGTAAGGGTAGTACAGACACCCATAGTGCACATAGGACATATACTGTACACAGGGTAAGGGTAGCACAGGCACCCATAGTGCACATAGGACATATACTGGTACGCAGGGTAAGGGTAGTACAGGCAGTGCACATAGGTTATATACTGTACACAGGGTAAGGGTAGTACAGGCACCCATAGTGCACATAGGACATATACTGTACACAGGGTAAGGGTAGTACAGACACCCATAGTGCACATAGGACATATACTGTACACAGGGTAAGGGTAGCACAGGCACCCATAGTGCACATAGTGCATATACTGTACACAGGGTAAGGGTAGTACAGGCACCCATAGTGCACATAGGACATATACTGTACACAGGGTAAGGGTAGTACAGGCACCCATAGTGCACATAGGACATATACTGTACACAGGGTAAGGGTAGCACAGGCACCCATAGTGCACATAGTGCATATACTGTACACAGGGTAAGGGTAGTACAGGCACCCATAGTGCACATAGGACATGTACTGTACACAGGGTAAGGGTAGTACAGGCACCCATAGTGCACATAGGACATATACTGGTACGCAGGGTAAGGGTAGTACAGGCAGTGCACATAGGTTATATACTGTACACAGGGTAAGGGTAGTACAGGCACCCATAGTGCACATAGGACATATACTGTACACAGGGTAAGGGTAGTACAGGCAGTGCACATAGGACATATTCTGTACACAGGGTAAGGGTAGCACAGGCACCCATAGTGCACATAGGACATATACTGGTACGCAGGGTAAGGGTAGTACAGGCAGTGCACATAGGACATATTCTGTACACAGGGTAAGGGTAGTACAGACACCCATAGTGCACATAGGACATATACTGTATACAGGGTAAGGGTAGTACAGGCAGTGCACATAGGTTATATACTGTACACAGGGTAAGGGTAGTACAGGCACCCATAGTGCACATAGGACATATACTGTACACAGGGTAAGGGTAGTACAGGCACCCATAGTGCACATAGGACATATACTGTATACAGGGTAAGGGTAGTACAGGCAGTGCACATAGGTTATATACTGTACACAGGGTAAGGGTAGTACAGGCACCCATAGTGCACATAGGTTATATACTGTACACAGGGTAAGGGTAGTACAGACACCCATAGTGCACATAGGACATATACTGTACACAGGGTAAGGGTAGTACAGGCACCCATAGTGCACATAGGACATATACTGGTACACAGGGTAAGGGTAGTACAGGCACCCATAGTGCACATAGGACATATATACTGTACACAGGGTAAGGGTAGTACAGGCACCCATAGTGCACATAGGACATATACTGGTACACAGGGTAAGGGTAGTACAGGCACCTATAGTGCACATAGGCCACGTGTATACAGTGCAAGGGTAGTATATAATGCAGGTTATGATACTCTGAAAGGGCTTTACAGATAGGGAGAATTAAAGGGTAATATTCTGTTAGTCATCTGACATGTTCCATCATGATGAACTCATCCCAGATACCTTAATCTGTATTGTACATAGTGTCAGGGCCATAGAAATGTGACCTGGCAATGGCGAAGGATGTGTCTACCTCAATGGGATTAACAGAGCCCCAAGAGCCCCACCCTATTGCCAAATTAGATCCTATGGACAGTATGACACAGGAGAAGACTGCAGCTTTGGTATCAGGGATACATTGATATGACTATAAAGGCCCATATAGTACAGGTATGTTACCTAATTATTGGTACAAAAACACAAGGACATGGAGCCCTGTGTGCTCAGTGATTAGTGTGATAATAATGGGCGATAATAGAGGTACCTCATCTACTACCAAGCCACACAGTACCATGTGGGGGCACTCAGTGGTGGGGGGTTAGTAATTATTTATGTGTATGATATGTGATGTAATAGGAAGTAGAAGATTCTAATTGTCAGATTATATAACAGCCTCAGTACCCCCCCTCCCACCCCCCCCTCCCAGCTCCAACCTTAGACACGACCACACCCTCTATTCACAGTGTTATCTGGCGCTGCACAATATGTCACACAATATCATTATGTCATACAACATGCCATATAATATGTAATGTCATATTTCACATGGTCTATAGGGACCAAGGTATTACAGGCATGTGACACTCAGATAAGCGCTGGTCTTAAGGGAGCCAAGGGGTATAAGTGGACTAAGTATTTAGTACCAAAAGAAGTGAAGAAGTGTCTGTTCCAATCATCACCTTCAATGTCTATCTCAGGCTGAGGACTGAGCCTTCTCAGAAGTGGCACATGTTTATCTTCAAATTGGTTACTGAATGTACAACACATTATAGTCCAGTGGACTATTTTGTGTGGTAGGCTACTGCGTAGGATGGAGTAAGAAGTTGGGAAAATCGATTCCTGAGCAGTTCCCCTTCACAGTACCTCTCCCCATTCTCCCTGTTCCCTGAAAGAGTTCCATTTGGTGTAAATGTGCTATGAGAGTGTGGTAGATTAAGTAAATGCATGGAGAGTGATTTAGATGATGGTACCTGTCTGTCCCCCACACACCTGTGGGTACCAGCAGCAATGGCCGCTGGCTCCAATGTCACAAATGTCAGCGTCTCATTATCCACCTTAATTAGCAGCACACAGCTCAGACCTAATGATGCCCCCCTCCCCCCTCCCGCCCACCCCCTCCAAAATAGCACCACTGCCATTTTCAACACCTCCAAGAAAGGAAACACTTTTTGAAATTTTTTTGTTTTGTTTTTGTCTTTGTGGTCGCCACTGCTGTTGCTTTTGTTCCCAGAATACACCTGGCTTTTGGAGCCCTGTTCTGATGTTTGTCGGCCATCTTGTTTTGATGCGGGGAGTGCTTGGTTTACAGCGGGAGCAGTGGCTCACACTTTGATCCTCACTTTGAACCTTTGGCAGATTTTTGTGATCTTTTAGCCTGAGTGATGTCAAGTCAGGATGGACTCGTTAAAACTCACTAAAACATTAAAACATCAATGCTCTTTTGCAGCTCTTCAGGATCGAAAAGGGAAAAGTTTGTGAAATTAGGTAAAAAGGAGTGTTTGGCTGATTGTCTGACCTTTATTGGTGGTAAAAGGTGGCTTTAAGACTACAAATACGCCTTTGCTGGTCATCCAGTTACACATTAACCCTTTAAATGATGACAGTGCAATAATGCAGCATGTCAATTGGCTGCCATGATGCATTGATATAGCGCGTCAGGACTACCTACCTTCATGCACCACAATGACCTGGTGAGTAACGCGTCAGGACTACCTACCTTCATTCATCACAATGCCCTGGTGAGTAACGTGTCAGGACTACCTACCTTCATGCACCACAATGACCTGGTGAGTAACGCGTTAGGACTACCTACCTTCATTCATCACAATGACCTGGTGAGTAACGTGTCAGGACTACCTACCTTCATTCATCACAATGACCTGGTGAGTAACGCGTCAGGACTACCTACCTTCATGCACCACAATGACCTGGTGAGTAACGCGTCAGGACTCCCTACCTTCACGCACCACAATGACCTGGTGAGTAACGCGTCAGGACTACCTACCTTCATTCACCACAATGACCTGGTGAGTAACGTGTCAGGACTACCTACCTTCATTCATCACAATGACCTGGTGAGTAACGCGTCAGGACTACCTACCTTCATTCATCACAATGACCTGGTGAGTAACGCGTCAGGACTACCTACCTTCATGCACCACAATGACCTGGTGAGTAATGCGTCAGGACTACCTACCTTCATTCATCACAATGACCTGGTGAGTAACGCGTCAGGACTACCTACCTTCATGCACCACAATGACCTGGTGAGTAACGCGTCAGGACTCCCTACCTTCACGCACCACAATGACCTGGTGAGTAACGCGTCAGGACTACCTACCTTCACGCACCACAATGCCCTGGTGAGTAACGTGTCAGGACTCCCTACCTTCATTCATCACAATGACCTGGTGAGTAACGCGTCAGGACTCCCTACCTTCATTCATCACAATGACCTGGTGAGTAACGCGTCAGAACTACCTACCTTCACGCACCACAATGCCCTGGTGAGTAACGTGTCAGGACTACCTACCTTCATTCATCACAATGCCCTGGTGAGTAACGCGTCAGGACTACCTACCTTCATTCATCACAATGCCCTGGTAACGCGTCAGGACTACCTACCTTCATTCACCACAATGCCCTGGTGAGTAACGCGTCAGGACTACCTACCTTCATTCACCACAATGACCTGGTGAGTAACGCGTCAGGACTACCTACCTTCATTCATCACAATGCCCTGGTGAGTAACGTGTCAGGACTACCTACCTTCATGCACCACAATGACCTGGTGAGTAACTCGTCAGCACTACCTACCCTCAAGCATCACAATGACCCTACAAGTTTGATACACACCTAGAGGCATGATGCATTAATGAAGTGCTGGCATGACTGCTTGCCAGCACTTCATTGGAGCATCATGACAACCCTACAGGGTTGATACATATACTCCCGGAGGATCAGCATGATGCACCAATGAAGTGCTGGCGATCAATCTCCCCAGTACTTCATTGGTGCATCATGATGACCAATGGGCATGATGCATTAATACATTAGAAGCCCCTCAATGGTTCGATTCATGCATCATGCCCACAAAGAGCCTCTTACCTTGTTTGTTTGTCTACAAGGTGTGTAAATTGATACCTTCCTACAGAAATAAGTGGTGGAAGTTTGCCGCTAATTAGTACTGTGAGTGATGGCAGAGAGGGGTGGGTAGGGGGGTGGGAGGTGGTGGGTGGGGGTGGGGGGGGTGTTATCCAGTGATAAGATGAATTAACCACACCCACCCTTACAACGATGCCATTTTACACCTGGGTAATTACCATTAAAAACTATCAAAATGTCCGACCACAAACATTCCTGTACCCAAAGTGAACTTAACCATTTAAGGTCAACATTGTTTTTTGATTCAGTTCCTTGTTGAGTAACTTACCTAAGACTATTATGCCTCATGCCAACCTTAAGGATTGGGTGACTGTCAAAGGGTCAGCAGGGGAGGTAATGAAGCCCTGGCGAGTAACCCACCTGGGACCTTTTTCTGTTTTTGCGACGATTATTCAGATTAATTGGGATTATTTGACGATCATCTGACGAATATTTTGAAATCTCACGATTTTTCTTTTAGAAGCCATTTCTAAAAGCAAAATCATGAGAATTTCTGAGAGGTAGCTTGAAACACAATCTCACGATTTTCCTTCTAGAAATGGCTAGTCGTGGAGGTTTGGAGATAATCATCAGATAATCTTTAAATAATCTCAGTCAATCCGAAGAAATCTCCTAGACATGTTTTACTATTGAATCAATTATTTCACGATTATTGATTGTTTTTGTCACGATCAAAGAATAGTCCCGTTTTAAAACAACATGGATAGAATGAATAAAATTCAAATTAAATTCATGTTGGGCTATTAATATCTGTCTTGAAACACGTAGTAACTTTTTTTTAAAGATAAACCAAATAGTTAAAAAAATGGGTCTCTTACTTTGAGGTCAGAAGAAAAAGTAAGCCCTCTCCTTCAGCACTGTACAGAAAGACTTTAAAGTCGTAGAGTATGTATCAGAGATTAACTGGAATGCTCAGTATTATCGTGAAAACCCTTTCAGAAATACAAAAGTCGTTTACTTCGGAGACTCTCCTTAATATTGTTTTTAATCTCCTTAAAATCGTTTTTGAGATTATATATTATCCCCAAACTGTCACGATTTTCAATATAGAAACACTTTTCCTATACGACTTCGTGAAAAATAATCGTTCCTAAAACAGAAAAAGCCCCCAGGTTCAGTTTTGCATCATGACAAGACATGTGTGTGAACTTAACCCGAGTGCTAATGCAGAAGTGCATCATACCAACTAGTCGTCATGATGCACCAATGAAGTGCTGGTGAGACAAGTTGCCAGTACTTCATTAAAGCATCATGCCGACCCATGTGAACTATATCAAATGCATGTGTCATGACCAATGATTATGGAAAATTAAAGCACTATGGGCCTTTAATAAGCTCAAATAACTACGTTGTGCTCAAAGAGATGACATTGTCACTAAGAATGTCACTTGAGATGATAAAAAAGTCATTTGACAAACAAGAGTCTATTAATTGTTATTATTACTGCACACCAACGAGAACTAATCACGGCTTAAATACACTGTGTGGGCTAAATACAACACATGATCTAAATCAGGCTTTTTACATCTTATAACGAATGGTTAATTTCTATGATTAGGTGGTTCTGAGCAAGGATCACAGTATGAAATGGAACAGACTCATTTTGAGATGTGGAAATACGGAAGGCAAACACTCCGTCTATGGAGAGGCCTTTAGAAAAATGACATATTTCTATAAATAATTCATCTACAATCATAAAGAGAGATTTATTATATTGTTATTACTCCAGCTCCCTCTCTGCCCCCTCCTCCACCGGTCCCACATTTGTCTCTGTTTAATTTATTCATACCAAACGATCACATGACCACCGTGCTGTGCTGCTATTGGCTGAGCACACCCACAGGCGCCGGGGTTCTATGGTCAGCACTTCCACAACCAGGGGGCGGCCTTTCAGTGCTAGCTGTATGCTTTTAGTTCTCAATGTAGGTCTTTTAAATTCTTCTTTAGATTGAAGATCACTGACAATATCTACACGCTTAAATCATCAATTCTCTACTGTATAAATGGTGTTTTATAGAAGAAAACAATTATAACTAGCAAAGGGGACAAATAAATCACTTGTGCCAACATTTGAAGTTATATCGTGAAAGACACATGCATGATGAAATACAGTCATACCAGAACCTAGGTGAAGCAAACAACCCCTCCCTACCCTACAGGAGTAGCAAAAAGCCACTCCCAGGTACCCTGTATAACCAAGTATAGACACAGTGGTAGAAGACATACCTGGATGGAGGCTTGGACGTGGTGCGGGGGAGGCTCAGCAGCCCCTGGAGCTGCTCCTCCCGGCTGTGGTTCCGGCACCAGGCTGTAGGGGGCAGCATTCTGGGTGCGAGCCAGGCGGCGTAGGCTGTGGTAGGCTGGGGGCTGGTGTGAGGCGGGCTTTAGACCTAAATCAGGTTCTAGTAGGCTGTAAGCTGGTGTGTGGCGGGATGTTAGGCCTATCTTAGGCTCTGGTAGGGTGTAGGCTGGTGAGAGGCGGGAAGTAAGGCCTATCTTAGGCTCTGGTAGGCTGAGCGGCTTAGGCTGAAGCTGGGCGAGTTCTGGCTTAAATCAGTTTCTGTAGTTCAAAGCAAGGCATACTCGGGCCTAACATCTTGCAGTAGGCTGAAGTCGGTGTGAGGTGGACTGAGGCATTAGATAGACTGTAGACAGCGAGGTTCGTCCTTAAAGCCTTAGCTGCCAGAATAATGCCCAAAGTATGATGTTAGCTGAGGCCTGGAAGACTCTCAATGTAGTCTGAATGTCAGAATGCCCAGGCCCTCCTACTAAGGTCTATATATGGACATGTTATCACGCAGGGAGGCAGGTTCTATATCAAAAGTCATTCTGTGAGTCAAGGCGTCTTCTTTCTGTCTCCAGGGAGCACAGTGTGAGTAGTACAAGTCCCTAATGCCCCCCCCCCCGGAGGCCGTGTCCTGTAGCAGAGTCTCCTCCTCCTTCTCCCTCCTCCCGGGGCCTGGAGGAGTGGGCAGCTACAGTTAGGCTGCGGCTCAGTAGGGGAAGAGCTCCAAGTTAGTAGTTTATAGTGTACCTTCTACAAACGTCCACCTTCCTATACTACTACCTCTGTAGTTATATGGCTGCCACTGGTGTGAAGGGCCCATCCTGTGTGTGGATATCAGGTAGACTGGTGAGTTCTTGTAGTGGATAGGGTGAACCAGAGACAGACCTCTCTCCCCCTGTACTACTCACACCTACCACTACCACAGGGCCGCGCCCTGGTACGTGGACAGGCAGGTGTAGATGGAGACTGGAGGTAGCAGGGGGTTGTAGCTGTGTGGGTGTCTTCTACATGGGTGTAGACCCATGGAGAGGCATAGGTACCAGGTAGTTGTACTCACGTAGCTGCTGAAGCTGCAGGAGGGTGGGTGGTATCTGTATGTGCATGTAGGTAGGTAGTACAGGTTCCAGATAGTTCTATACTGTGGCTGCTCTGAAGGTATAGGAGCTGGGCGGTGTCTTGTATGTGCAAGTAGGTACCAGGTTGTACTAATCCTGCGGCTGCTGGAGGTGGAGCTGAAGTTGGGTGATGTGTTGTGTCCGCTCCCTGCACGCCGACTGTACACCTGAGCATCAACACCACCAGGTAGATACCACCCTGGGGAAGGGGGTGTGTGTACAGGGGTGGGGGTGTACAGGGGGTGGGGGTGAGGTATGGTAGGCCTACACACGGAGGGGGGGGGGGGTACACAGGGGGAAGGGGTAGAAGAGGGATAGCGGAGGGGTAATAGAGGGGGTTGGTAGTTCTGCCAGCAATCACCAGGGAGTGCTGGGGCTACCTCCAGGGAGTGGTGACGACGCTCCGCCCCTTTACCCCCCCCCCCCGCCCGCCCTGGAGCACCTCTGAGCACCCCCTGCAATGGTAGGCTGTGGGTGTGGGGGGGCAGGGGGCTGCTAACTGCCTTGGCGCTGTGCTGGTAATATGGGGGGGGGGCTTATAGGACAGGAACTGTCCCTGTGTGAGAGTTGTAGATGCCATCAGTGCTGGAATTGGTGTGCTCTGATTGCTGGGTTTATAGTATAAGCTGGAGGGATGTGGTGGGTGTGGGTGCTTCTACAGAGTTGATATCTATAGGTGGTATACAGGAGTCGGAGGCAGTAGTATGTGATGGTAAAGTCTGGTGGTATTAACTTAATCTCCAGCCCTATTCACGCAGGGTAGGTGCTGAATGTATGTTAAGCACCTCTCCTACCTGGCCTTACTATAGGGCGGCCTGGGGGAGCGGCGACTTCTACAGCTAATAGGTACTCTGTGGTCCACCCCTGAGTCTCTGGGCGGCAGAGAGACAGGGGCAGACTGCTTTCAGGTTGGATCTCATCATGGTAGATACAGGCGACATGTTGGACAAGGCTGGTGGCTGTAGCTCTCTGCAGTCTTCTTTAGGGTAAACAGTCTTCATGAAGATGAACATTGCAGTTGTGGAGGTGCACTGGCCCTTATCATACTTAAATGTCATAGAAATAGTTCTGTCGTTATTGAATTAACAAAATGGAGAGTAGGCACTTTACCTTGGGCGGTATAGAGTAAATAACCTACCATCCGCCTCTTCACTTGGAGATTACCCCTCCCTGGGGGACGAGGGAGGGGGGTAGGGTAGGCCTAACCCACCCCATCCCCTGCTGGCGGGGGATGCTGGTCCTGGTGATGCTGCCGCTAGTTCCCCTGTTCTATACACCAAGGACAGGTACCAACCGATGACGTCATCCCCCACAGACGCTACGTCTAAGACGTTGAGATGCCGCTCCGTCCTATGACGTTATAACTCATCACACTTTGGTTCCAGCTACTCTTTTTCTCTCTCCCATTCTCTCCCCTTCAGACCAAGCTTATTTCTAAGTTTCCATGGCACTGATTCTCCAGTCTCTGGTAGACGCATTCCTTCATGTCCCAATCAGTGATATCAGCCAGTTTTCTGTGTCCTTTCTATCCCTCAGTTCTGACGTTTCCTCTTCTCTCTTCCCTTTCCAAGTGCAGTCCAGTTGGAATGATTCCCTTCCTCTATTTTCCGTCTTTGTCAAGTCGACGTCCTATCCTGCTTCCAGTTCTCTTTCTATTCACCTTATGCCCTCACACTATATTCTGTTCTGTGTAGGGAAGTTTTCTCCAGTTGTTTTAGAAGTCACATATTCATGTTATAGCCCCACCTGTCTTTTCTCCGCCTACCTTTCCAGCTCCATGTCTTCTCCATCTTCCTCCGCATGCCTCCCCTACTACGTCTCTTGTTTCTCCTAAGCTGTTCCAAGCTCCCAGCATCTCAGAGTGAAACCAGGTTCTGTAGCAGACAACTTTCGTCCTGCGTTCCTCCCGCCATAACGCTGCCATCACGACGCCGTCCTCAGGGCCGCCCATCTCCCCAACAGACCGTTGGTGCCGTCCTACCGCCGCCACTGCTGCTGCACTCTCTCCCACAAGGCGCTGGAAGCTGATTCCCGCCGCGCTCACGGTATTCTGCAGAGTCACTCACAGAAATACCGTCTGCAGAACAGGAAGTGTGCTTTCTGTCCTCCGCCGCCGGAGAGTGGCGGACCAGCGTCCCAACGGCCTGTTTTATCCGGCGTGGTCTAGAGCCGGCCGTTACACGGGAGCTGATTGGCTATTGGCGCCGGTGGGCGAAGCTGTCTGTGAGGAGTGATGTGATTGGCTGGTTGTCATGTTAATGAGGTCTGAGACTGGTGGTGCTAGAGTTACTGGTGCTGGTATGGGGGACGGGTACATTCTGAGCGAGTCATCAGGTGGCATGTAGACCTGTCTACGGTAGTCTCTATACCTCATACACCATCCTAGGTCACTACAAGCTATCAAATATTGTATGGCGGCCAGTTAATATTTCTAAATCTCCCGCTAGTGACCACACATATGCTAGAAGAGTGCTGCTATTTGTGTGATTGTTAATCGATCAGAGACTACTTTGGTGTACCTTCTCACTTATCTAGCAGTGAAAGTGGTGGTACCAGTGTGTGTGTGGAGGGGGTGGGGCGTGGGGTAGAAGGGCGCTGAGATGATAGCAGGCATTGTAAGTAGCTGGAAGGGGGGTATACCAGATGACAGCGTAGGGTGGGGTGGGGGGTTGTAGGGGGAGGGGTGGGGTACAGCAGCAGAGTATTGCAGGCATCATACTGTGTGTGCCAATACCAGTACCGCTCTACTACCAGTACTAATATGCCTATACTACTCACACACGGCAAGCGTAAACACACAATTAACGTGCTGCAGTGGGAGGGGGGTGTCTGATGACAGGGGTGGGGTTATGAGTGAAACTAGATAGGTAGGTGATGATGGGGGGGGGGTATTGTACGGCAGCGTTACAGTGTACCACCAATACCCCCACTATGTATATACACCCCCTCCTCATTATACCAATATATTATAAGGACATATACATAGAACTGTGGTACCAACTCTTTACTATATACACCCTTTAGGATATACTTAAGTGATATTATGATGTAGGCAACGATCAATAGTCAATCAAGTAACAGGCATGTCCATGATTGAAAACTACCGTAATCTTCCGCGTATAAGGCGCATCCCGCGTATAAGGCGCACCTAGAGTTTTAGAAAATTCTCAAAAAAAATGAAAAATTCATAACTTTGGTTCTACTGAATGAATTTTCTAAATTCAAAAACCTATGGGTAGCTTGGGCCACTTTGGGCCCTCCTGGGCCCCATTTTGTCCCATTTTGACCAAGGGGGCATGTAAGATATCAAAAGAAAGGTCTTGGTGTCCCCCTTGTGGATCCAATAAGAACTAAACCCCCCCGTATAAGACGCGCCTTATACGTGGGAGATTACGGTATTCTACTACCCAACACTGACACAGTATACAAGCTACATGTCCTGTACTACTACCCCACACTGACACAGTATACACGCCACATGTCCTATACTACTACCCCACACTGACACAGTATACAAGCCACATGTCCTGTACTACTACCCCACACTGACTCAGTATACAAGCCACATGTCCTGTACTACTACCCCACACTGACACAGTATACAAGCCACATGTCCTATACTACTACCCCACACTGACTCAGTATACAAGCTACATGTCCTATACTACTACCCCGCACTGACTCAGTATACGAGCCACATGTCCTATACTACTACCCCACACTGACACAGTATACAAGCCACATGTCCTGTACTACTACCCCACACTGACACAGTATACACGCCACATGTCCTATACTACTACCCCACACTGACTCAGTATACAAGCCACATGTCCTGTACTACTACTACCCCACACTGACTCAGTATACGAGCCACATGTCCTATACTACTACCCCACACTGACACAGTATACAAGCCACATGTCCTGTACTACTACCACACACTGACTCAGTATACAAGCTACATGTCCTGTACTACTACCACACACTGACTCAGTATACAAGCCTCATGTCCTGTACTACTACCACACACTGACTCAGTATACAAGCCACATGTCCTGTACTACTACCACACACTGACTCAGTATACAAGCCACATGTCATATACTACTACCACACACTGACACAGTATACAAGCCACATGTCCTGTACTACTACCACACACTGACTCAGTATACAAGCCACATGTCCTGTACTACTACCACACACTGACACAGTATACAAGCCACATGTCCTGTACTACTACCACACACTGACTCAGTATACAAGCCTCATGTCCTATGCTACTACCCCACACTGACTCAGTATACAAGCCACATGTCATATACTACTACCCCACACTGACTCAGTATACAAGCCACATGTCCTGTACTACTACCACACACTGACACAGTATATATACCATGGTGTAAGCCACAACTCTATATACTACTAGGTCTGCGGTAGGCTGTTTTTCTATAACAAGGTTTCAGGTTCCTGAGTAGGGGGCACCATTGCTTGATCTGGTATCCTGAGTGATAAAGGCCATCATGTTGGGTACCAGGTGTTATGTAGTGCACTTTAAAAAAAATCTGCACTGAATGAAGGAAAGTATCTCATTGGTCAATAATGTATCCCACTAGGTCGGTATAGGGGACAACTCTTTTTAGTGACGGAGCACACATTTTAGATATGGACATTATGTGACGGTTATTGCAGACAAAGTGGCCACCAGTGGGCTTAATTCATTAGAGCATGATTTAGTCCTTAACAATTTAAGGGGCGCTGATACATCAATGACTCAGTCCCAATGATCGACACGATGCATGGATCCCTGGGGAGTAACTCGCACATTCATGCTTCATGCCAACCTTCTGGGGCAATTTCTAAAGGTAGGCATAATTATGCAATACAGATCTGCAAATAGAACTCCAGCACTGTTTTATGAGGAGGACAAATGGACATTGAGGTGAAGCAGTATATGGCCCTTGGGTCGTCTGATGCACCAATGAAGTGATGGTGAGTAGACTCACCATCAGGTACTTGGAGTGGTGACCCATGTTATAACATGATCCGTGCCGGGGGTGTGTGACTTAGATGACATGACCGTTAATTGTCACGTGATATCCACCAGTAGGGGGCCGACAGTACATATCAACATACCATATAGAAACACCAGTCGGGCTCAGCCATAACAGTCAGGGATATAACCGACCCATCCAGAACTATTATAACCGACCCATCCAGAACTATTAAGTAAAAAGAAGGGATGTGGCCCTCTACTTTTGAAAATACGAGGGGTGCACTCCCATTTTTGTTCTAAAATGTGGCGTAAAATACAGACAAACAAGAAGGATATCAGGGGACCCATGCAATTGTAATTCATTTCCTCCACCAAAAGGGTTAACCCTAACCCAAAAAGGGTTAGCCCTAGACCTCCTCGACATCCTCACCTCACCAAAAAGGGTTAACCCTGACCAAAAGGGTTAATAACCCTAGCCATCCTCCAAGACCTCCCCACAATACGTTAGCCCCTTCCAAATCCTCCCCCCCCCCCAACCCGCCAAGAAAAAAGGGCTTAACCAGTTTTAACCCTAGCCCTCCTCCAAGTCCCCCCTCAATAAAGGGTTAAACCTTTCTCTCCTCCAAGTTCTTCCCCCACCAAAGGCTGGGGTGGGGATGGCTACAAAGGCAATATTTGCCCTTGGTTGACCTTGGTGTGAGAGGGTGTGTGGGGTGATGGCTACCCACAAAATCGTATGCCTGCTCCTCTCTGCCTGCTCCTCCCTGTAATACCTCTGCCTCTACACACCCCTCCCCCTCCTCTCTGCCTGCACCTCCCTGTAATACCTCTGCCTCAACATACCCCTCCCCTCCCCCTCCTCTCTGCCTGCACCTCCCTGTATTACCTCTGCCTCTACATACCCCTCCCCACCCC
Organism: Acholoe squamosa; assembly: GCA_949317995.1. NCBI lineage: Eukaryota > Metazoa > Annelida > Polychaeta > Phyllodocida > Polynoidae > Acholoe > Acholoe squamosa. The sequence continues at coordinate 11,187,720 of OX439051.1, read as the reverse complement.
CTCCTCTCTGCCTGCACCTCCCTGTATTACCACTGCCTCTACATACCCCTCCCCACCCCCTCCTCTCTGCCTGCACCTCCCTGTATTACCTCTGCCTCTATATACCCCTCCCCTCCCCCTCCTCTCTGCCTGCACCTCCCTGTATTACCTCTGCCTCTACATACCCCTCCCCACCCCCTCCTCTCTGCCTGCACCTCCCTGTATTACCACTGCCTCTACATATCCGTCCCCACCCCCTCCTCTCTGCCTGCTCCTCCCTGTATTACCTCTGCCTCAACATACCCCTCCCCTCCCCCTCCTCTCTGCCTGCACCTCCCTGTATTACCTCTGCCTCAACATACCCCTCCCCTCCCCCTCCTCTCTGCCTGCACCTCCCTGTATTACCTCTGCCTCAACATACCCCTCCCCTCCCCCTCCTCTCTGCCTGCACCTCCCTGTATTACCTCTGCCTCTATATACCCCTCCCCTCCCCACTCTCTGCCTGCACCTCCCTGTATTACCTCTGCCTCTATATACCCCTCCCCTCCCCACTCTCTGCCTGCACCTCCCTGTATTGCCTCTGCCTCAACATACCCCTCCCCTCCCCCTCCTCTCTGCCTGCACCTCCCTGTATTACCTCTGCCTCTACACACCCCTCCCCACCCCCTCCTCTCTGCCTGCCCCTCCCTGTATTACCACTGCCTCTACATACCCCTCCCTACCCCCTCCTCTCTGCCTGCACCTCCCTGTATTACCACTGCCTCTACATATCCGTCCCCTCCCCCTCCTCTCTGCCTGCTCCTCCCTGTATTACCTCTGCCTCTACACACCCCTCCCCACCCCCTCCTCTCTGCCTGCACCTCCCTGTATTACCTCTGCCTCTACACACCCCTCCCCTCCCCCCCCTCTCTGCCTGCACCTCCATGTATTACCTCTTCCTCTACATACCCCTCCCCTCCCCCTGCACCTCCCTGTATTACCACTGCCTCTATATACCCCTCCCCCCCTCTCTGCCTGCACCTCCATGTATTACCTCTTCCTCTACATACCCCTCCCCTCCCCCTGCACCTCCCTGTATTACCACTGCCTCTACATATCCGTCCCCACCCCCTCCTCTCTGCCTGCTCCTCCCTGTATTACCTCTGCCTCTACACACCCCTCCCCTCCCCCTCCTCTCTGCCTGCACCTCCCTGTATTACCTCTGCCTCTACACACCCCTCCCCTCCCCCTCCTCTGCCTGCACCTCCATGTATTACCTCTTCCTCTACACACCCCTCCCCACCCCCCTCCTCTCTGTAATAATATATTTCTAATTTGCTCCCCGATCAATCTGCCTACATAGTGATAAAGGAATAATTCTACTTGTCTAGTTTACCTGAACTGTTAGCTTGTTCTAGTAAGAACTAGGAGCCCAAAGCTGAGGATATTTGACACTTAAGACATAGTGAAAGGCTTCCCTTGTTCTACAGAAACAGTAGTACCTGCTTCCGGGTGTACGACCACCTGCCATAGTACTACAATGTTAATATTTGTGTCCTCTTTTAAATCCTTATTTAAGTCTGTGACCTTTCCTCCTAACAAGTAGTCTAAGTTAGCCGGGTTCCTGGATACATTTTCACAACTATTTGATGGCCCTGTGTACTATGATGGACACTGCACTGCCATCTGTGTGTAAGGTGTTACTATGCAGTTATCTACATGTAAGGTGTTACTATGCAGTTATCTATGTGTAAGGTGTTACTATGCAGTTATCTACATGTAAGGAGTTACTATGCAGTTACCTATGTGTAAGGTGTTACTATGCAGTTATCTATGTGTAAGGTGTTACTATGCAGTTACCTATGTGTAAGGTGTTACTATGCAGTTATCTATGTGTAAGGTGTTACTATGCAGTTATCCATGTGTAAGGTGTTACTATGCAGTTATCTATGTGTAAGGTGTTACTATGCAGTTATCTATGTGTAAGGTGTTACTATGCAGTTATCCATGTGTAAGGTGTTACTATGCAGTTATCCATGTGTAAGGTGTTACTATGCAGTTATCCATGTGTAAGGTGTTACTATGCAGTTATCTATGTGTAAGGTGTTACTATGCAGTTATCTACGTGTAAGGTGTTACTATGCAGTTATCCATGTGTAAGGTGTTACTATGCAGTTATCTATGTGTAAGGTGTTACTATGCAGTTATCCATGTGTAAGGTGTTACTATGCAGTTATCCATGTGTAAGGTGTTACTATGCAGTTATCCATGTGTAAGGTGTTACTATGCAGTTATCCATGTGTAAGGTGTTACTATGCAGTTATCCATGTGTAAGGTGTTACTATGCAGTTATCCATGCGTAAGGTGTTACTATGCAGTTATCCATGCGTAAGGTGTTACTATGCAGTTATCCATGTGTAAGGTGTTACTATGCAGTTATCCACGCGTAAGGTGTTACTATGCAGTTATCTACGCGTAAGGTGTTACTATGCAGTTATCTACGCGTAAGGTGTTACTATGCAGTTATCTATGTGTAAGGTGTTACTATGCAGTTATCTATGTGTAAGGTGTTACTATGCAGTTACCTATGTGTAAGGTGTTACTATGCAGTTATCTATGTGTAAGGTGTTACTATGCAGTTATCTATGTGTAAGGTGTTACTATGCAGTTATCTATGTGTAAGGTGTTACTATGTAGTTATCTAGTTGTAAGGTGATACTATGCAGTTATCTACGTGTAAGGTGTTACTATGCAGTTATCTATGTTTTCCCAGATATCTATATGTTAGGTCTTGGTGAATACCTTCAAGATATTAGAGTTATACAAATGTAATTGGTCAGATTGAAATGACATGTTATAAGAGGTGTTATACGTGGTCCTGTAACTTCACTGATTCACCGATCTAGCTGTGGTACCACCAGAGCTAAGGTGGCGGATGGCACATGGATCTAACCATGGACTCAGACATGGGCCCTAAATTAGATAACTACCAATATCATGCTAATTCATGGAGGGAATGGAGGTGGGGTGTAGCAATGGGCAATGATCTCTATGAATAAAAGGGTAACCATTCATTTAAGAGAAAGGAGAAATCTTCATCCTACCTTGACCATGAATGTGTAAGTTGAGGACGGCAACACTTACCTGTAGACAAAACAGAAAAATGGGATTTATAAGATGACATGAATTTCACTTCTTAAATAAAACCTGAAAATTTGAAATAAAAAAAAAATCAAACAAACCAGTGACACTGCTCATTCTGACAGGAAAATTTATCAAATGTAGCGATGTTGTATAGAAATGGAACATGCAAATAACATTTTACATCACAATACCTGTAAATTGCTTTGGGTTAATGAGTGTGAGGTATTCGACTTGTTAACCGTTTAAGGGTTGTGTGATACCTCAAGGTATATAGTAGCAAAGTGTTGGCATGCTGCACTGAGCACGGCACTGAGCACTGCACTGAGTACTGCACTGAGCATGGCACTGAGCATGGCACTGAACAGAGCACGGCACTGAGCACTGCACTTAGCACTGCACTGAACACCGCACTGAGCACTGCACTGAACACTGCACTTAGCACTGCACTGAGCACTGCACTGAGCACTGCACTGAACACCGCACTGAGCACTGCACTGAACACCGCACTGAGCACCGCACTGAGCACTGCACTGAGCACTGCACTGAGCACTGCACTGAACACCGCACTGAACACTGCACTGAGCACTGCACTGAGCACTGCACTGAACACCGCACTGAGCACTGCACTGAACACCGCACTGAGCACTGCACTGAGCACTGCACTGAACACCGCACTGAACACTGCACTGAGCACTGCACTGAACACCGCACTGAACACTGCACTGAGCACTGCACTGAACACCGCACTGAGCACTGCACTGAACACCGCACTGAGCACTGCACTGAGCACTGCACTGAACACTGCAATGAGCACCACACTTAGCACTGCACTGAACACCGCACTGAGCACGGCACTGAGCACGGCACTGAGCACTGCACTGAGCACGGCACTGAGCATGCAAAGAGCACTGCACTGAGCACTGCACTTAGCACTGCACTGAGCACAGCACTGAGCACTGCACTTAGCACTGCACTGAGCACTGCACTGAGCACTGCACTGAGCACGGCACTGAGCACTGCACTGAGCACTGCACTGAGCTCCATCATGGCCAATATAGGCAGCATATACTGACCCTGCAGGGTGAGCAGGGTGCATGGATGCAGTCTTGGTGAGCTACTCCCCAGGGCACAGTGCATTAGGGCACAGTGCATTAAGACTCTGTAAGACCCTTGGACAATTTAGCATAGTCTAAAACAGTCCCTGGGAATGCAGCTTGTTCTCGTGACCACATCTCACAAGTCAATTCAGGTTCAATTCTAGGAAACAAACTTGTTTCAGACATGCTATACATTTTGTGTGTATAGTACCTACATAAATAGGGCGAGACAATTGACAAGATAGCTGTGCCTACTGTGGATCCTGGATCCTCACAATAGATATCAACCTTACCCTGATGCTACGCCTAGGGACACCTACACCCCCTACATATACACTGTAGACATACACCTTACCCTGGTGCCACACCTGAGGTACCCTACACCCCCTACATATACACTATAGACATACACCTTACCCTGGTGCCACACCTGATGTACTCTACACCCCCTACATATACACTATAGACATACACCTTACCCTGGTGCCACATCTGAGGTACCCTACATATACACTATAGACATACACCTTACCCTGGTGCCACACCTGAGGTACCCTACACCCCCTACATATACACTATAGACATACACCTTACCCTGGTGCCACACCTGATGTACTCTACACCCCCTACATATACACTATAGACATACACCTTACCCTGGTGCCACACCTGAGGTACCCTACACCCCCTACATATACACTATAGACATACACCTTACCCTGGTGCCACATCTGAGGTACCCTACATATACACTATAGACATACACCTTACCCTGGTGCCACATCTGAGGTACCCTACATATACACAATAGACATACACCTTACCCTGGTGTCACACCTGAGGTACCCTACACCCCCTACATATACACTATAGACATACACCTTACCCTGGTGCCACACCTGAGGTACCCTACACCCCCTACATATACACACCTGAAGTACTAGGCTCACTCCTCAAGCACAACCTACACCGCTGAGCAGGTATTGCCAACTGGTGGGGCCCCTTGTGGGGGGGGGGGGGGTGGTGCTTAATCTGGTACCTGGAGAGATGAGCACTGATAGCAGCAGTCACCATGAAGGGGACCAGTTGCACTCTAAATTTTAACAGTGAATGAAGGAAATTATTTCACTGGTAGATCCTGTCATCTGCCAATAGGATCTGGGTAGTGTGACTAAGCGGGACTGCCAACATACGCTGATAAGTGCTGAGAGGATGAGAACCAGCCTGTCACAAGGAGTTGGTGTTATGCAGGGACAAGGTACCCATCATGCCATGTCTTATCAGTGTGTCTTGCCACTTTTAGCAGAACCAGCATCATGCCAACCCTCCAGGGTTCTTACACCCCCAAATTGTTGACATGGTACGCCAACACAGTGCTGGCAAGTAGACTAGCATTACATTGGTGCATCATGATGACAAAGATATATGAACCTGGAGGCACCATGCAGCCTTACATTGTTGCATCATGGTGGCAAAGATATATGAACCTGGAGGCACCGTGCATCCTTACATTGGTGCATCATGATGACAAAGATATATGAACCTGGAGGCACCGTGCAGCCTTACATTGGTGCATCATGATGACAAAGATATATGAACCTGGAGGCACCGTGCAGCCTTACATTGGTGCATCATGATGACAAAGATATATGAACCTGGAGGCACCGTGCAGCCTTACATTGGTGCAACATGATGACAAAGATATATGAACCTGGAGGCACCGTGCAGCCTTACATTGGTGCATCATGATGACAAAGATATATGAACCTGGAGGCACCGTGCATCCTTACATTGGTGCATCATGATGACAAAGATATATGAACCTGGAGGCACCATGCATCCTTACATTGGTGCATCATGATGACAAAGATATATGAACCTGGAGGCATCATGCAGCCTTACATTGGTGCATCATGATGACAAAGATATATGAACCTGGAGGCACCGTGCATCCTTACATTGGTGCATCATGATGACAAAGATATATGAACCTGGAGGCACCGTGCAGCCTTACACTGGTGCATCATGATGGCAAAGATATATGAACCTGGAGGCACCGTGCAGCCATACATTGGTGCATCATGATGGCAAAGATATATGAACCTGGAGGCACCTTACATTGGTGCATCATGATGACAAAGATATATGAACCTGGAGGCACCGTGCAACCTTACACTGGTGCATCATGATGGCAAAGATATATGAACCTGGAGGCACCGTGCAGCCATACATTGGTGCATCATGATGGCAAAGATATATGAACCTGGAGGCACCTTACATTGGTGCATCATGATGACAAAGATATATGAACCTGGAGGCACCGTGCAGCCTCACACTGGTGCATCATGATGGCAAAGATATATGAACCTGGAGGCACCGTGCAGCCTTACACTGGTGCATCATGATGGCAAAGATATATGAACCTGGAGGCACCGTGCAGCCTTACATTGGTGCATCATGATGGCAAAGATATATGAACCTGGAGGCACCTTACATTGGTGCATCATGATGACAAAGATATATGAACCTGGAGGCACCGTGCATCCTTACACTGGTGCATCATGATGACAAAGATATATGAACCTGGAGGCACCGTGCAGCCTTACACTGGTGCATCATGATGACAAAGATATATGAACCTGGAGGCACCGTGCAGCCTTACACTGGTGCATCATGATGACAAAGATATATGAACCTGGAGGCACCGTGCAGCCTTACATTGGTGCATCATGATGACAAAGATATATGAACCTGGAGGCACCGTGCAGCCTTACATTGGTGCATCATGATGACAAAGATATATGAACCTGGAGGCACCGTGCAGCCTTACATTGGTGCATCATGATGACAAAGATATATGAACCTGGAGGCACCGTGCAGCCTTACATTGGTGCATCATGATGACAAAGATATATGAACCTGGAGGCACCGTGCAGCCTTACATTGGTGCATCATGATGACAAAGATATATGAACCTGGAGGCACCGTGCAGCCTTACATTGGTGCATCATGATGACAAAGATATATGAACCTGGAGGCACCATGCATCATTACATTGGTGCATCATGATGACAAAGATATATGAACCTGGAGGCACCGTGCAGCCTTACATTGGTGCATCATGATGACAAAGATATATGAACCTGGAGGCACCGTGCAGCCTTACATTGGTGCATCATGATGACAAAGATATATGAACCTGGAGGCACCGTGCAGCCTTACATTGGTGCATCATGATGACAAAGATATATGAACCTGGAGGCACCGTGCATCCTTACATTGGTGCATCATGATGACAAAGATATATGAACCTGGAGGCACCGTGCAGCCTTACATTGGTGCATCATGATGACAAAGATATATGAACCTGGAGGCACCGTGCAGCCTTACATTGGTGCATCATGATGACAAAGATATATGAACCTGGAGGCACCGTGCAGCCTTACATTGGTGCATCATGATGACAAAGATATATGAACCTGGAGGCACCGTGCAGCCTTACATTGGTGCATCATGATGACAAAAGATATATGAACCTGGAGGCACCGTGCAGCCTTACATTGGTGCATCATGATGACAAAGATATATGAACCTGGAGGCACCGTGCAGCCTTACATTGGTGCATCATGATGACAAAGATATATGAACCTGGAGGCACCGTGCAGCCTTACATTGGTGCATCATGATGACAAAGATATATGAACTTGGAGGCACCGTGCAGCCTTACATTGGTGCATCATGATGACAAAGATATATGAACCTGGAGGCATCATGCATCCTTACATTGGTGCATCATGATGACAAAGATATATGAACCTGGAGGCACCGTGCAGCCATACATTGGTGCATCATGATGGCAAAGATATATGAACCTGGAGGCACCTTACATTGGTGCATCATGATGACAGAGATATATGAACCTGGAGGCACCATGCATCCTTACATTGGTGCATCATGATGACAAAGATATATGAACCTGGAGGCACCGTGCATCCTTACATTGGTGCATCATGATGACAAAGATATATGAACCTGGAGGCACTGTGCAGCCTTACATTGGTGCGTCATGATGACAAAGATTTATGAACCTGGAGGCACCGTGCAGCCTTACATTGGTGCATCATGATGACAAAGATATATGAACCTGGAGGCACCGTGCAGCCTTACATTGGTGCATCATGATGACAAAGATATATGAACCTGGAGGCACCGTGCAGCCTTACATTGGTGCATCATGATGACAAAGATATATGAACCTGGAGGCACCGTGCAGCCTTACATTGGTGCATCATGATGACAAAGATATATGAACCTGGAGGCACCGTGCAGCCTTACATTGGTGCATCATGATGACAAAGATATATGAACCTGGAGGCACCGTGCAACCTTACATTGGTGCATCATGATGACAAAGATATATGAACCTGGAGGCACCATGCATCATTACATTGGTGCATCATGATGACAAAGATATATGAACCTGGAGGCACCATGCAGCCTTACACTGGTGCATCATGATGACAAAGATATATGAACCTGGAGGCACCGTGCAGCCTTACATTGGTGCATCATGATGACAAAGATATATGAACCTGGAGGCACCGTGCAGCCTTACATTGGTGCATCATGATGACAAAGATATATGAACCTGGAGGCACCGTGCAGCCTTACATTGGTGCATCATGATGACAAAGATATATGAACCTGGAGGCACCGTGCAGCCTTACATTGGTGCATCATGATGACAAAGATATATGAACCTGGAGGCACCGTGCAGCCTTACATTGGTGCATCATGATGACAAAGATATATGAACCTGGAGGCACCATGCAGCCTTACATTGGTGCATCATGATGACAAAGATATATGAACCTGGAGGCACCGTGCAACCTTACATTGGTGCATCATGATGACAAAGATATATGAACCTGGAGGCACTCTGCATCATTACATTGGTGCATCATGATGACAAAGATATATGAACCTGGAGGCACCGTGCAGCCTTACACTGGTGCATCATGATGACAAAGATATATGAACCTGGAGGCACCGTGCAGCCTTACACTGGTGCATCATGATGACAAAGATATATGAACCTGGAGGCACCGTGCAGCCTTACATTGGTGCATCATGATGACAAAGATATATGAACCTGGAGGCACCGTGCATCCTTACATTGGTGCATCATGATGACAAAGATATATGAACCTGGAGGCACCGTGCAGCCTTACATTGGTGCATCATGATGACAAAGATATATGAACCTGGAGGCACCGTGCAGCCTTACATTGGTGCATCATGATGACAAAGATATATGAACCTGGAGGCACCGTGCAGCCTTACATTGGTGCATCATGATGACAAAGATATATGAACCTGGAGGCACCGTGCAGCCTTACATTGGTGCATCATGATTACAAAGATATATGAACCTGGAGGCACCGTGCAGCCTTACATTGGTGCAACATGATGACAAAGATATATGAACCTGGAGGCACCGTGCAGCCTTACATTGGTGCATCATGATGACAAAGATATATGAACCTGGAGGCACCGTGCAGCCTTACATTGGTGCATCATGATGACAAAGATATATGAACCTGGAGGCATCATGCATCCTTACATTGGTGCAACATGATGACAAAGATATATGAACCTGGAGGCATCATGCATCCTTACATTGGTGCATCATGATGACAAAGATATATGAACCTGGAGGCACCGTGCAGCCATACATTGGTGCATCATGATGGCAAAGATATATGAACCTGGAGGCACCTTACATTGGTGCATCATGATGACAAAGATATATGAACCTGGAGGCACCATGCATCCTTACATTGGTGCATCATGATGACAAAGATATATGAACCTGGAGGCACCGTGCATCCTTACACTGGTGCATCATGATGACAAAGATATATGAACCTGGAGGCACCGTGCATCCTTACATTGGTGCATCATGATGACAAAGATATATGAACCTGGAGGCACCGTGCAGCCTTACATTGGTGCGTCATGATGACAAAGATTTATGAACCTGGAGGCACCGTGCAGCCTTACATTGGTGCATCATGATGACAAAGATATATGAACCTGGAGGCACCGTGCAGCCTTACATTGGTGCATCATGATGACAAAGATATATGAACCTGGAGGCACCGTGCAGCCTTACATTGGTGCATCATGATGACAAAGATATATGAACCTGGAGGCACCGTGCAGCCTTACATTGGTGCATCATGATGACAAAGATATATGAACCTGGAGGCACCGTGCAGCCTTACATTGGTGCATCATGATGACAAAGATATATGAACCTGGAGGCACCGTGCAACCTTACATTGGTGCATCATGATGACAAAGATATATGAACCTGGAGGCACCATGCATCATTACATTGGTGCATCATGATGACAAAGATATATGAACCTGGAGGCACCATGCAGCCTTACATTGGTGCATCATGATGACAAAGATATATGAACCTGGAGGCACCGTGCAGCCTTACATTGGTGCATCATGATGACAAAGATATATGAACCTGGAGGCACCGTGCAGCCTTACATTGGTGCATCATGATGACAAAGATATATGAACCTGGAGGCACCGTGCAGCCTTACATTGGTGCATCATGATGACAAAGATATATGAACCTGGAGGCACCGTGCAGCCTTACATTGGTGCATCATGATGACAAAGATATATGAACCTGGAGGCACCGTGCAGCCTTACATTGGTGCAACATGATGACAAAGATATATGAACCTGGAGGCACCGTGCAGCCTTACACTGGTGCATCATGATGACAAAGATATATGAACCTGGAGGCACCGTGCAGCCTTACATTGGTGCATCATGATGACAAAGATATATGAACCTGGAGGCACCGTGCAGCCTTACATTGGTGCATCATGATGACAAAGATATATGAACCTGGAGGCACCGTGCATCCTTACATTGGTGCATCATGATGACAAAGATATATGAACCTGGAGGCACCGTGCAGCCTTACATTGGTGCATCATGATGACAAAGATATATGAACCTGGAGGCACCGTGCAGCCTTACATTGGTGCATCATGATGACAAAGATATATGAACCTGGAGGCACCGTGCAGCCTTACATTGGTGCATCATGATGACAAAGATATATGAACCTGGAGGCACCGTGCAGCCTTACATTGGTGCATCATGATGACAAAGATATATGAACCTGGAGGCACCGTGCAGCCTTACATTGGTGCAACATGATGACAAAGATATATGAACCTGGAGGCACCGTGCAGCCTTACATTGGTGCATCATGATGACAAAGATATATGAACCTGGAGGCACCGTGCAGCCTTACATTGGTGCATCATGATGACAAAGATATATGAACCTGGAGGCATCATGCATCCTTACATTGGTGCAACATGATGACAAAGATATATGAACCTGGAGGCATCATGCATCCTTACATTGGTGCATCATGATGACAAAGATATATGAACCTGGAGGCACCGTGCAGCCATACATTGGTGCATCATGATGGCAAAGATATATGAACCTGGAGGCACCTTACATTGGTGCATCATGATGACAAAGATATATGAACCTGGAGGCACCATGCATCCTTACATTGGTGCATCATGATGACAAAGATATATGAACCTGGAGGCACCGTGCATCCTTACACTGGTGCATCATGATGACAAAGATATATGAACCTGGAGGCACCGTGCATCCTTACATTGGTGCATCATGATGACAAAGATATATGAACCTGGAGGCACCGTGCAGCCTTACATTGGTGCGTCATGATGACAAAGATTTATGAACCTGGAGGCACCGTGCAGCCTTACATTGGTGCATCATGATGACAAAGATATATGAACCTGGAGGCACCGTGCAGCCTTACATTGGTGCATCATGATGACAAAGATATATGAACCTGGAGGCACCGTGCAGCCTTACATTGGTGCATCATGATGACAAAGATATATGAACCTGGAGGCACCGTGCAGCCTTACATTGGTGCATCATGATGACAAAGATATATGAACCTGGAGGCACCGTGCAACCTTACATTGGTGCATCATGATGACAAAGATATATGAACCTGGAGGCACCATGCATCATTACATTGGTGCATCATGATGACAAAGATATATGAACCTGGAGGCACCATGCAGCCTTACATTGGTGCATCATGATGACAAAGATATATGAACCTGGAGGCACCGTGCAGCCTTACATTGGTGCATCATGATGACAAAGATATATGAACCTGGAGGCACCGTGCAGCCTTACATTGGTGCATCATGATGACAAAGATATATGAACCTGGAGGCACCGTGCAGCCTTACATTGGTGCATCATGATGACAAAGATATATGAACCTGGAGGCACCGTGCAGCCTTACATTGGTGCATCATGATGACAAAGATATATGAACCTGGAGGCACCGTGCAGCCTTACATTGGTGCATCATGATGACAAAGATATATGAACCTGGAGGCACCGTGCAGCCTTACATTGGTGCAACATGATGACAAAGATATATGAACCTGGAGGCACCGTGCAGCCTTACATTGGTGCATCATGATGACAAAGATATATGAACCTGGAGGCACCGTGCAGCCTTACATTGGTGCATCATGATGACAAAGATATATGAACCTGGAGGCATCATGCATCCTTACATTGGTGCAACATGATGACAAAGATATATGAACCTGGAGGCATCATGCATCCTTACATTGGTGCATCATGATGACAAAGATATATGAATCTGGAGGCACCGTGCAGCCATACATTGGTGCATCATGATGGCAAAGATATATGAACCTGGAGGCACCTTACATTGGTGCATCATGATGACAAAGATATATGAACCTGGAGGCACCATGCATCCTTACATTGGTGCATCATGATGACAAAGATATATGAACCTGGAGGCACCGTGCATCCTTACACTGGTGCATCATGATGACAAAGATATATGAACCTGGAGGCACCGTGCATCCTTACATTGGTGCATCATGATGACAAAGATATATGAACCTGGAGGCACCGTGCAGCCTTACATTGGTGCGTCATGATGACAAAGATTTATGAACCTGGAGGCACCGTGCAGCCTTACATTGGTGCATCATGATGACAAAGATATATGAACCTGGAGGCACCGTGCAGCCTTACATTGGTGCATCATGATGACAAAGATATATGAACCTGGAGGCACCGTGCAGCCTTACATTGGTGCATCATGATGACAAAGATATATGAACCTGGAGGCACCGTGCAGCCTTACATTGGTGCATCATGATGACAAAGATATATGAACCTGGAGGCACCGTGCAGCCTTACATTGGTGCATCATGATGACAAAGATATATGAACCTGGAGGCACTGTGCAACCTTACATTGGTGCATCATGATGACAAAGATATATGAACCTGGAGGCACCATGCATCATTACATTGGTGCATCATGATGACAAAGATATATGAACCTGGAGGCACCATGCAGCCTTACATTGGTGCATCATGATGACAAAGATATATGAACCTGGAGGCACCGTGCAGCCTTACATTGGTGCATCATGATGACAAAGATATATGAACCTGGAGGCACCGTGCAGCCTTACATTGGTGCATCATGATGACAAAGATATATGAACCTGGAGGCACCGTGCAGCCTTACATTGGTGCATCATGATGACAAAGATATATGAACCTGGAGGCACCGTGCAGCCTTACATTGGTGCATCATGATGACAAAGATATATGAACCTGGAGGCACCGTGCAGCCTTACATTGGTGCAACATGATGACAAAGATATATGAACCTGGAGGCACCGTGCAGCCTTACATTGGTGCATCATGATGACAAAGATATATGAACCTGGAGGCACCGTGCAGCCTTACATTGGTGCAACATGATGACAAAGATATATGAACCTGGAGGCACCGTGCAGCATTACATTGGTGCATCATGATGACAAAGATATATGAACCTGGAGGCACCGTGCAGCCTTACATTGGTGCATCATGATGACAAAGATATATGAACCTGGAGGCACCGTGCATCCTTACATTGGTGCATCATGATGACAAAGATATATGAACCTGGAGGCACCGTGCAGCCTTACATTGGTGCATCATGATGACAAAGATATATGAACCTGGAGGCACCGTGCAGCCTTACATTGGTGCATCATGATGACAAAGATATATGAACCTGGAGGCATCATGCAGCCTTACATTGGTGCATCATGATGACAAAGATATATGAACCTGGAGGCACCGTGTAACCTTACATTGGTGCATCATGATGACAAAGATATATGAACCTGGAGGCACCGTGCAGCCTTACATTGGTGCAACATGATGACAAAGATATATGAACCTGGAGGCACCGTGCAGCCTTACATTGGTGCATCATGATGACAAAGATATATGAACCTGGAGGCACCGTGCAGCCTTACATTGGTGCATCATGATGACAAAGATATATGAACCTGGAGGCATCATGCATCCTTACATTGGTGCAACATGATGACAAAGATATATGAACCTGGAGGCATCATGCATCCTTACATTGGTGCAACATGATGACAAAGATATATGAACCTGGAGGCACCGTGCAGCCTTACATTGGTGCATCATGATGACAAAGATATATGAACCTGGAGGCATCATGCATCCTTACATTGGTGCAACATGATGACAAAGATATATGAACCTGGAGGCACCGTGTAACCTTCAAAGAGCTAAAACTGAATCCCACTCCATGTCTATAAAACATCCATTTATTGACACCAAATGACACCACAGACATTCATAAAACAATACTGACGTTCATAAAAGTGATTCCCACTTCATTTGTTTTTCACTTGTTAATCCAGGATTCCTCCTTGACTCTGTGCGTGGGCTTGGCCCAAATCATCAGAATGGTTAATCTATGTAAAATTATGCGAAATGGATATCGCATTAATTTAACAAGCTGGACTGTACCCTCAATGTAATGACCGTTATGTATTCCATGACTCATTAAAAGTCTGATGTGTTTATGGCCCTCGCGTAGATTGATATCAGTGATAAATCAGCAACCCACTTATTTCTACATTAGGGTGTCATCTTTTTAACGGGGGGGATGGATTTGGTGGGGACCAAACAATTCTAGCCCACACTTGTGAGGGCAGAAATATATTATTTTAGGTATCGAAACGATCAATAACAATGAGATTTGAACTAAGGTTTCAGTAGATGACTTTATTGCTTTTATTTACACAGTAAGTTTCTTTACAGCAATGATGCCTTTTAAGACAAATCCTTAACAGGTGGTAAAGCTCTTTGTTTAAAGAACGCTTATTATGCCTTTATAGAGAGTACAGCCTACCAGTTTGGTAAGACAATATCTCCTCCTACTAGCATGTGAACGGCAGGTTATTATACCACTTATTAAGGATCATTAGGTCCGCTCTGAGCATCCTCTGGGACCTTTCCCATGTAACATGCTTGAGGTTACGTCTTTCGGGGAGAAGCGCTAACGTGGCGCCATTTTCGCTTGTTAAATATGAGCAGTAAACTTTCAACTTTCGCCGGTACCAGGGACACACTTCCGATCATACCGTTTCTCCTCGAAAGGGTTCACGCATGCTTGAAGCCACCAGTGGTGCCCTCTCACGAGAGATAGGAAGTGATCAAAAAGGACGCATGTCCCTATACCATCCCCATAACAGTAATAGTCTAGAACACATTATAGTCTCGATTGAATACTCAATTCCATACAATATCTATCTGAACACATCAATGCATGAACTTGTTTTAAACCACTGGACTTATATTCAAGTAAAGAAAACTACACAACACACCAGTTTGATACAAATGTGTTCTTGTCAAGTATTGATAGGACACCATAAACATAAAAGTGTTGACAGAAATGAAGATGAAAATCCCTGGTGCAAAGATGTAGTGCCATGGTAGCAGCGACAAGGGCCTGTATGAAGAATGCACGGGGAGTGTCCCTGTGTGTGTGTGTGGGTCGCTGTGGGCGGGGGGACTCAGGTAAGTCATTACAGGCAGTGGGTAGGGGCAGTGGGAGGCTTTGATGTGAGATGTCTTTGATGTTTTAGTGATGGTGAGTGTACACCTGGTGGTAGGCAGGAGGAGACAGGTAGAATTCAGGTAACTCTGACAACACAGGTAGATGCACTACTTACATACACTGCTGATATACAGCATGTACCCGTACACTGCATGAGAGGCACTACAGAGTTAAAACAACTACTTGCATAGAGTGTATGGCACTCAGCATGCTAATGGCACATATATTGCAAATGAAATGAGAGAACCTTCCCTTGTGCCCATGCTCGAAGCTGTCTCGACTTGGTAACCATAGGACCTTGAGGCGATAGCCCATTTATTGTTGTGTTTGTGAGACCATGGCCCTGTGTCCAGGCCACTCTGTACCTCAGATCCATGGCCCTACGGACATGACCCTCTGTACCTCAGGTCCATGAGGCCATGACCCTGTGTCCATGGCCTTCTGTACCTCAGGTCCATGAGGCCATGACCATGTGTTGATGGCCCTCTGTAACTCAGGTCCATGGCCCTGTGCCCAGGGCTTCTGTACCTCAGGTCCATGCTACCATGGCCCTCTGTATCCCAGGTCCATGAGACTATGACCCTGTGTCCATGGCCCTCTGTACCTCACGTCCATAAGGCCATGGCCCTGTGTCCAGGGCATTCTGTACCTCAGGTCCATGAGAGCACGGATCTGTGTCCAGGGCCCTCTGTACCTCAGGTCTAAAGGCCACAGCCCTGTGTCCGGGGGCCTCTGTACCTCAGGTCAATGAGACCATGGCCCTGTGTCCAGGGGTCTCTGTACCTCAGGTCTAAAGGCCACAGCCCTGTGTCCAGGGGTCTCTGTACCTCAGGTCTAAAGGCCACAGCCCTGTGTCCAGGGGTCTCTGTACCTCGGGTCCATGAGACCATGACCCTGTGTCCAGGGGTCTCTGTACCTCAGGTCTAAAGGCCACAGCCCTGTGTCCAGGGGCCTCTGTACCTCAGGTCCATGAGACCATGGCCCTGTGTCCAGGGGTCTCTGTACATCAGGTCTAGAGGCCACATCCCTGTGTCCAGGGGTCTCTCTACCTCAGGCCTAAAGGCCACAGCCCTGTTTCCAGGGGCCTCTGTACCTCAGTTCTAAAGGCCACAGCCCTGTGTCCAGGGGCCTCTGTACCTCAGGTCCATGAGACCATGGCCCTGTGTCCAGGGGTCTCTGTACCTCAGGTCTAAAGGCCACAGCCCTGTGTCCAGGGGCCTCTGTACCTCAGGTCCATGAGACCATGGCCCTGTGTCCAGGGGTCTCTGTACCTCAGGTCAATGAGACCATGGCCCTGTGTCCAGGGGTCTCTGTACCTCAGGTCTAAAGGCCACAGCCCTGTGTCCAGGGGCCTCTGTACCTCAGGTCCATGAGACCATGGCCCTGTGTCCAGGGGTCTCTGTACCTCAGGTCAATGAGACCATGGCCCTGTGTCCAGGGGCCTCTGAACCTCAAGTCCATGAGACCATGGCCCTGTGTCCAGGGGTCTCTGTATCTTAGGTCCATGAGACCATGGCCCTGTGTCCAGGGGTCTCTGTACCTCAGGTCCATGAGACCATGGCCCTGTGTCCAGGGGTCACTGTACCTCAGGTCCATGAGACCATGGCCCTGTGTCCAGGGGTCTCTGTACCTCAGGTCCATGAGACCATGGCCCTGTGTCCAGGGGTCTCTGTACCTCAGGTTTAAAGGCCACGGCCCTGTGCCCAGGGGCCTCTGTACCTCAGATCTAAAGTCCACAGCCCTGTGTCCAGGGGCCTTTGTACCTAAGGTCTATGAGACCATGGCCCTTTGTCCAGGGCCTTCTGTACCTCAGGTCATAAATCTACAACTCTGAATCATCTTTTTATCTTCACGTTTTATATGAGCATATATACCATCCTCACATATCTTGAATTGTACTTATCTTAACACTTATTTATGCTGCCATTTTAGGTGAGTTATGACTGGTCTTTTTTTCCTAACATGACTTCACTATCCGGGTGCTACAAAGGACCACCCAATATTTGCCATTACCGCCCTATTGTTTCTGCAGCTTTACAATGCTCCCGTCCATTAATTAAACACAGGAAATTAAGACTTTTGCCAAAACAATATGGCAGCAATCTATTTGCAAATGGTTGATAGTGCTGACTTGTTATTTGCACAGACGTGCCTGAACAGAAATGCTTTCACTGTTCAACTCCTATCCCTTAGTCCTGCTGTATCTGTGCTGTTGGGAAATATGGAGGGCCCCAGGGTGCTTAACATCCTTCTGTCTATATGGAATCACTGACTGGTGTAGCAGTTTTGCCTTCATGTATCATGCCAATCTCCATTTAAAGGATAGACATCAAGTGTCAATGCTGCACCGTTCAGTTATTCACTGCTGCTGTTCACTCTTCTGGTGCATCATAACTAATGAACAAGAGGCATTCAAATAGCAGGCCCTTGTTAAAGGGTTTAATCCCATAACAGACTACTGGTACCACCTTAGGATATAAAAAAAGAAACATCCCCAAGTTGGCCCCATGCTGCTTGTAGCTAGGTCTACATAGAGATTGGCATTATACAGTTCTGTGGCTTGGTACAACATAACTACCTCATCCTCCCAGAGAGCTCCAATGGTAGCTGGTGGCTGGCACCATGACATAACCGCTTTATAGTCAGGGCCAGGCAGGCTGGGTACCAGCCTTTAAAGGCCTGCTGATCCGCTTGTCCCTGGTAACCATGGAGACTGGGCAGAGCAGAGACAGGGCAGATTACCTGCCCATCTATCATGGCCCCTGATTGGTTGCCCTGATACGCACCTCCTGATTGGTCGGTTTACATTGATTCATCGCCGTTTTTCCATAAATCAGGAGCAGAATTAGGACCTTAAGTCCCTCGCTCTCATCCTGGCAGCAGTTGCTATGACAACACCCAGGTCCTGTCAAGCTGCCAGCAAGCCTTGTGCTGAGGTGTCACTGTGGTTACTGTCGTCATGGTAACGTCACTCATTGTGTCACATGACGTAATCAGAATTGCAAGCTGGATCTGCCATGGGGAATTTAGTCTAGTTCAGTCCTCTCCCACCAGGGGCTGACTGCCATACAGCCAGACATAACTCTGTTATATAGTAACAGGATATTTTTATTTCCTAAAACATTTTTTGGCCCTGAGACGTCTACATGCCCTGATATTTCCACTCAATTAACTTGGTTTAAGAATAGACATTGTGCTGAATCGATGGGCATATGGGCTATGTGGACGTCTCAGGGTATGTGGACGCCTTACCTACACCATGGGCCACATTGTGCTTCATTGCACTACCCAGTGCTTCAATGCACTACATGGTGCTTCAATGCACTACATGGTGCTTCATTGCACTACATGGTGCTTCATTGCACTACATGGTGCTTCAATGCACTACATGGTGCTTCAATGCACTACATGGTGCTTCAATGTACTACATGGTGCTTCATTGTACTACATGGTGCTTCAATGTACTACATGGTGCTTCATTGCACTACATGGTGCTTCAATGCACTACCTAGTGCTTCAATGCACTACATGGTGCTTCAATGCACTACATGGTGCTTCATTGCACTACATGGTGCTTCATTGCACTACATGGTGCTTCATTGCACTACATGGTGCTTCATTGTACTACATGTTGCTCCAATGCACTACATGGTGCTTCATTGCACTACATGGTGCTTCAATGCACTACATGGTGCTTCAATGCACTACATGGTGCTTCAATGTACTACATGGTGCTTCAATGCACTACCTAGTGCTTCAATGCACTACATGGTGCTTCAATGCACTACATGGTGCTTCATTGCACTACATGGTGCTTCAATGCACTACATGGTGCTTCATTGCACTACATGGTGCTTCAATCTACTACATCTACTTCAATGTACTACATGGTGCTTCAATCTACTATATCTACTTCAATGTACTACATGGTGCTTCATTGCACTACATGGTGCTTCAATGCACCACATGGTGCTTCAATCTACTACATCTACCATTTAAATGTACTACATGGTGCTTCAATGTACTACATGGTGCTTCAATGTACTACATGGTGCTTCAATGCACTACATGGTGCTTCATTGCACTACATGGTGCTTCAATGCACTACATGGTGCTTCAATGCACTACATGGTGCTTCAAAGCACTACATTTGGTTACCACATATATGACCTTTCAATGACACTGAATAAGTTTAAGGTTAAGTCAAATATTGTAGATTGATGACTGGTTAAAAGAAAATCACCTTTAATGCATTTTGTAACCTGCTTAAAGAAAGTTAGATTAATTCGATTCTAAATCATTCTCCACATGGTTACCATTTTATGGAAAGATTAAACAATCAATCTGACATTTAATTAGTATGATAGCTTAATCCATAATTATAGCTTAAACTATGTCAACATATAAAATTGACAGAGTGAATTATTAACATTACAATCACCTAATGCCCCACATAATGCCCCTGTGTAGACTGAATGTCAGTTAGCTCATTGGTTTGTCAACAGCAACACTGTGTGTTTTTCTACACAAACAGACCAGGCGGGGTCTCTAACAGGAATATCACTAGACCTTCTGATCACTCTAGCTGACAGAGTCCACTGACCGTCTGTGGAGGCTTTATAGGTGTGGAGTTTGTGGTACATCTTACAGTAATCTGATTTTAGAGATATGGAGGCTTAATCCCTTCAATGCTGCACAACATATGATGCTAACCCTATATGGGGCCATGTCATACTGAATCAATGCATCATGCCCAGTAGTCGTCATGTCGACCACAGTAAACGGAATCAATGCATCATGCCCACTGGTCGTCATGCCGACCACAGTAAACAGAATCAATACATCATGCCCACTGGTCGTCATGCCGACCACAGTAAACGGAATCAATGCATCATGCCCAGTAGTCGTCATGTCGACCACAGTAAACGGAATCAATGCATCATGCCCACTGGTCGTCATGCCGACCACAGTAAACAGAATCAATGCATCATGCCCACTGGTCGTCATGCCGACGACAGTAAACAGAATCAATGCATCATGCCCACTGGTCGTCATGCCAACCACAGTAAACAGAATTAATGCATCATGCCCACTGGTCGTCATGCCGAACACAGTAAACAGAATCAATGCATCATGCCCACTGGTCGTCATGCCGACCACAGTAAACAGAATCAATGCATCATGCCCAGTAGTCGTCATGTCGACCACAGTAAACGGAATCAATGCATCATGCCCACTGGTCGTCATGCCGACCACAGTAAACAGAATCAATGCATCATGCCCAGTAGTCGTCATGTCGACCACATTAAACAGAATCAATGCATCATGCCCACTGGTCGTCATGCCGACCACAGTAAACGGAATCAATGCATCATGACGTCCAGTAGGACCCCCCCCCCCCCCACACACAGAGCAGTATAGGCAGGGGGAGGGGTTGTGGTTGGGTGGCAGGCGGACGTTAACACTACCTGACACGCTGAGTAATCCTCATACAGACAGGTTTCTGTCAGCTCTATGAATACTGCCCATTAGCACTGATTAGGTGCTTAACACTTCATTAGTGCATCAAGTCTACCCAGTGGGAATATCAGTCTGGTATGGTCGACATGACGCATGAACACAGTCATGTCGTCATGATACTCGACATGGCGCATGAACACAGTCATGTCGTCATGATACTCGACATGACGCATGAACACAGTCATGTCGTCATGATACTCGACATGACGCATGAACACAGTCATGTCGTCATGATACTCGACATGACGCATGAACACAGTCATGTCGTCATGATACTGGACATGATGCATGAACACAGTCATGTCGTCATGATACTGGACATGATGCATGAACACAGTCATGTCGTCATGATACTGGACATGATGCATGAACACAGTCATGTCGTCATGATACTGGACATGACGCATGAACACAGTCATGTCGTCATGATACTGGACATGACGCATGAACACAGTCATGTAGTCATGATACTGGACATGACGCATGAACACAGTCATGTCGTCATGATACTGGACATGACGCATGAACACAAGTCATGTCGTCATGATACTGGACATGATGCATGAACACAGTCATGTCGTCATGATACTGGACATGATGCATGAACACAGTCATGTCGTCATGATACTTGACATGACGCATGAACACAGTCATGTAGTCATGATACTCGCGAGGGCTCAAAGAATGTATCATGCCGACTCTTAAAGTGGTGTATCAAACCCATACACGTGCATGAATCATGACTTCCACCACAGGTTATAGGGTATAACACCTATACAGCTGTTAAAGGGTTAACTGTCATGAAGTTGATAGCCCCTGCAGAATGAGTAGTATGAGATATGCCACTACCCCACTGGTATACCCGGGTGGTATACATGCCAGGTACTGGTGACGGGGCAGTGGTAGATGATATCATCATACTCCTATAACGGACGTGTCAGGACCATGGTAGGGGGTCCTCAGGTGTACGGATTAGGTTCATTACTGCTCTACATTGTTATGTAATTATGGTGACATGTAGTGGCCCTGTTTGTAGTGCCATAGTTTCTTTATGGTTTTCTTCACACAGAGAAATGTGTTGAGTATTAAACCCCTGAAAGATGAGGATCTATCAAACTGTAACTTTTGTGCCTTCTCTGTCCCTAGCCGGTTCGTTGGCCGCTTATACATTTATAAACCTTCAGAGAGCCACTAATGCATTAGTGCATCATGCCCATAGGTCGTCATGATGCATCAATGAAGTGCTAGCGGGTTGCATCATGCCCATAGGTCGTCATGATGCGTCAATGAAGTGCTAGCGGGTTGCATCATGCCCATAGGACGTCATGATGCGTCAATGAAGTGCTAGCGGGTTGCATCATGCCCATAGGTCGTCATGATGCATCAATGAAGTGCTAGCGGGTTGCATCATGCCCATAGGTCGTCATGATGCATCAATGAAGTGCTAGCGGGTTGCATCATGCCCATAGGTCGTCATGATGCATCAATGAAGTTCTAGCGGGTTGCATCATGCCCATCCTTTAGGAGTGCATTAATTCCGTAGAATCTGCACCAGTGCATTTCCCAACCTTAAATCGTTAAAGGGAACCAAATCTGACTCTTCAAAGATAATGACCTCCTGTTGAGTGTGGAGGGAGAAGTACCGAGAGATTTGAGTTGAAAGGTGACGCTTCTTACCTGTATTTAGCCTATATGAGGTGTGTGATAAGGTGGTGCCCGGGTATGTGACCTTCTCCCTCTCTGTCTGACCTCTGTCTAAAACACTACCACCACCATGTCACCCACCCCACCCCACCCCACCTACCCTCCTCAAACCCCCCCCTCTGCCCTCCTCAACCCCCCTGCCATCCTCAACCCTACACCACCTACCCTCCTCAAACCCCCCCCCTGCCCTCCTCAACCCCCCCTGCCCTCCTCAACCCCCCTGCCATCCTCAACCCTACACCACCTACCCTCCTGACTCCCCACCCATTTTGCTCCTTACACCTTACTGTATCCACTATATATATATATATATATATATATATATATATATATATATATATATATATATATATATATATATATATATATATATATATATATATAGGGAAGTATATTTCCAGAAAAATAACAGAATCCAATGCTGAGGAAAAAACGAAGATAAACGGTGATTCCTTGTAAACCAGGAAATATGTCATCTTTGTAGTACAAAAGTTTTATTTCTGTACGACAACCACCATACAAAGGATTGATCATTCACATAAATCTACAACTTTTGATAGGATATCTACAAGGTTACGTTTAACAAGGGATGAAAGTCACTGACCACAGAAATTCCTGAATCGTATTGTAGACCCCCCCCCCAGAAAAAAAGTATGTAGGTTTTATACAGGTGTGTTTAGGTCTTTGGAACTTGGAAATCCCTGAAACCAGGGAACGCCCTGAATTCTGCAAGGAATGACAGCATGGCGGCACACACAGTGTGACCACGTACAGTCACTGTGTGTCCAAGCTGTACCAATATTGTCAGTGTTAATGGCAGCCACAGTCAGGGTGGGGTGTATGGACCTGTTTTACACAAGACTTATATATGTACAGGGGATACCTAGGGATGGCTCTAGTAGGTCAGAATGATGTCTTAATGTGAACTTCTATGTAGGCTAACATGGCACAATGATAGCATAACAGCACAGCACTGTGCGGCTGCACCATGCCGCCTTTTTGGGGTGTAGCAAACCTGTATAAGTAAAGATGAAGAAACATTCACTCCAAGGGTTTCACACCTAGGATTGGTCACTTGAGGCACTGGTTATACCTGGCAGCCCTACTATATTCCCTGAACCGCTAGGTTCCCTCGGTATAATCTTAATTATACCTCAACTTACAGGTAAGTCTCGAATAATTTCAAAAGTAATCAATGGATAATTCATGACGAGCGTGTGTTAGCAAAGGATAAAGACACGAGGGCTACGCCCTCGTGTAATTATCCTTTGCTAACACACACAAGTCATAAATTATCCATTGACTACTTATCTTATTCCACGAAACCAATAGATAATCAATAGAATACCAATAAATTCAAGTTGAAAACAAAAATTGTTCCCCTTCCCTGGGACTCGAAGCCAGCCATAGTGTGTACACGATCGGTACATACACCCCGGCGCCCGGTTATGGTAGCGGACAGCCCGCAGTCGTCGCCTCCCCGGGCTTTGTATCATATCAAGACCTGGTTATAGCCAGCCACCACTCATCAGTCCATGTGGTGCAATGCATAGGGAGTTGGATTAGGGATCTGAGACTGCAGGTTCAAGCCCTGCCCTGGCCATAAGATTTCGTGGGTTTTAACATGTAACATATGACATGTAAGGACATGTAAGGAGGCATGTTATCCATGTAAGGAGGCATGTTATCCATGGATAACTGCATGCCTTACAAAAGTGATGCTACAGCCTTCATGGTGTGCAATATTGAACAAGTAATCAATGGATAATTCATGACGAGTGTGTGTTAGTGAAGGATAATGACACGAGGCCATAGGCCGAGTGTTATTAGCATTTGCTAACACACACGAGTCATGAATTATCCATTGACTACTTATTTTATTCCACGAAACCAATAAATATTCAATAGAATACCAATAAATTCAAGTTGAAAACAAAAATTATTCCCCCTCCCCGGGACTCGAAGCCAGCCATAGTGTGTGTACAGGTGCATACACCTCGGTGCCCGGCAGCGGACATTGACAGCGCCCGTCTCGGCTAGGCTTGGCAGCAGCACACGGCAAAAAATAGTGTTTGTACACGATCGGTACATACACCTCGTCGCCCGGCAGCGGACAGCTAAAGCTTTGAATGCGTCTCGCGGTTACGTTTGTGTATAATACACCTCCTCGCCCGGCAGCGGACAGCGACAGCGCACATGGCGAAAAAAAGAGATGCGCCCGGACCAGGGCTCGAACCGCGTGCCTCACGCGGCTGATCGCAATGCGCTAACCGCTAGACCACCGTGTCTCCTAATGCTTCTCGCAGTTATGTTTGTGTATAATACACCTCTTCGCCCAGCAGCGGACAGCGACAGCGCACACGGCGAAAAAAGATGTGTCTCGCGGTTATGTTTGTGTATAATACACCTCGTCGCCCGGCAGCGGACAGCGACAGCGCACACGGTGAAAAAAGATGCGTCTCGCGGTTATGTTTGTGTATAATACACCTCGTCGCCCGGCAGCGGACAGCGACAGCGCACACGGCTTTGTATCATATCCAGACGTGGTTCGAACTGAGCGTTTCTCGTCAGTCCCTGTGGCGCAGTGCATAGGGAGTTGGATTTGGGATGTGAGACTGCAGGTTCGATCCCTACCCTGGCCTGGAATATTTCGTGGGTTTTAACATGTAACATATGACATGGAAGGACATGCGGTTATCCATGGATAACCGCATGCCTCTCACACTGGGCACAGGTTATCCATGGATAACCGCACGCCTTACAAAATTGATGTTACAGCCTACAGGGTGTGCAATATCGACAGATATGTGGATGGAAATAGCCACCAAAAAGCACCCAGTAACCCAGAAATCGTGGAATAACGACAGGTATGTGCATGGGAATATCCAGGAAAAGCACTGAGAATCCCAGAAATCGTGGAATAAACACAACTAATACATATTCACAGTAGGGCATACTTTCCATTCATTAGCTGACTAACTTCTCTAAGGAATGCTTCAACTTTTCTATAAGATCCACTTACTCCGTATTGTCTTGGCAATTTCCTGGTGTCCGTGATGTGTCTCTGTACCTGACTTACACACCAATTTTATCTCCCACATAGCGTTAACCTTGGCTGAGGGTGTAGTATAAGGCTTGGCTGAGGACAATGCACTAGGCTTGGCTGTGGACAAAGCATTAGGCTTGGCTAAGGACGTAGCATTAGGCTTGGATGAGGACAGAGCATTAGGCTTGGCTGAGGACGTAGCATAAGGCATGTTTGCAGCTAAACAATGTAATATCTCAAATGATTGGTATGACATTGACGAAGAAGTCATGGGCAGATTACTAGAAATAAAATTTGCTCAGCCTAACCTACTCCAAGCACTGACTGACTCCAAAGGAAAATACCTCTACGAGGCCACCTACCACAATACCTATGGCATTGGCTTCCACCTAGGACAGAAGGACCAAATAACCATCAAAAATGTGGCCCACAACCAACACGAATGCTCTAACAAGCTGGGGGAAATGCTTATGAAAATAAGGTATAAGCACACAAATGAAGATCCACTACCAACATCAGAAGAAGTTAGGCTTCAAGACGCTAAAAGAAATTAAACTTACCTGAGTCTGCTCTGCTATATATCACATCTACATATATATTATTTAACTATATTTAATATAGACTTGCACCCTTCCTTCCCCATACACACAGACTCTACCCGCTATTATGTTGCTGCTACGTCTCAACACACCTGTATCAACCTATGAAAATGTATTGTACCGGTAGAGGGTGCGGCACTAAGGCCTATGCCCCTTTTGTGGTTAATACTTTGATAGATGTTTATGGAGCCTGGGGGGGCTCTGAGTGTAACTGTAAAAATAAAATCCATCCAGTAACAATGTATACTGTACTATTCAACCTAATATTACCTATACTATGCAACATACTTTATTGAATGACTTATCAGGCACCAAGGGCCTACGACTGATGCATATGAATGCTTGTAGTTTCAAATGTAATTATGCTAGTATCTGTGCTGAAATCTACCCTGCTAATTTTGAAATATTTACCTTCTCTGAAACTTGGTTTAAAAGTGAAGATGACGAATCGAATTATCAATTTTCTGGCTACACACGCTATAGATTAGATAGACAAGTCCTAGATGAAAAAGGAAATATCAAAATTGGTGGAGGTGTATGTATCTATATCAAACAGAGTTTGAGTCATGACTATGATAAATTCTCCACACTTTTCCGCTCAGATTCTAATATTGAACTCCAATGTATAACCATAACTAAAGACCATATGAAACCTATCCTACTTTTTAATGTGTACAGACCCCCTGATGGATCTAAGACTGCTTTTATAGACACTCTAACTGAAATGGTCTCTACTATAGATGATAAAGACCAATATGAAATTATAGCTATGGGTGACTTTAACTTCAATGTTACTGAAGATTGTGAGCTAGTTCACGATTTGTTGAACAAAATGAAGGGTATAGGTTTAAAACAGGAAATTAAAACTGGTACCAGGAAAAAATCCATATTAGATTTGATATTTACCAATGTAAGAACGAACTATATTTACACAGGTGTCTGTAATAATACTATAACTGATCATTTACCAGTGTTCTTGGTAAGAAAGAAATGGAAAGCTAAAACTGAAAAGGTCTATATAACCGGTAGGTCTTACTCCAAACTAGACAATACTATACTACTGAGAGAATTCGATGCCTATGATTGGACTGAATTTAATAACACCAATGATGTCAACTGTGCTTGGTCTCATATGGAATTAGCAATAAGGAAAATCCTAGACAAATACTGCCCAGTTCACAAATTTTTGGTCAATAAATATAGAGACCCTTGGATGTCCCAAGAAGTGTACGAGATTATTCGTGAAAAAAATGCCAAACTCTGGAAAGCAAGACGATCTGGTAAAGAGGAAGATTGGAAATCTTCAAGGGAAACTCGTAACAAAGCTAACAAAATTATTAATAAGGCAAGGAAAAACTTTTTCAAGGAACAGCTGGAAGTACATAAGAATGACCATAAGAAATTCTGGCGAACCATTAATAATATTCTACCGGGTCACCCTAACCGATTAAATAAAATATCACTAAACGATCATGAAAACAATAATAGACCAATTGAAGAGGAAAAAGTTTCTGATTTCATCAACCAATATTTCGTTAATATAGGTCCCTTGCTTGCCAAAAATTTATTTATCCCATGGAAACCCTACGATGAATATGTGACAAACCAAATTGATAATATCGAAACCAACGTGCAAGAAGTAGCAAAATTGGTACATGACATAAACACTATTAAGTCCTCAGCTATAGAAAATATCTCTACTTCTATTCTAAAAAGAGTTTTCACACATGCACCTTCTAAACTAGTCAAAATCTTCAACCTATCTTTTGCTCAAAATTGTATCCCAGATTCTTGGAAGATATCAAAAGTCACTCCCATACCTAAAGCGGGTGACCAGAAACTAGTAAATAACTATAGACCGATTTCATTACTCCCTTTACCAGGTAAATTAATAGAGAAAATTGTACATAACCGAGTCTATGGATTTTTAATAAAAGAAAATATACTAACACCGAAACAGGGTGGATTCAGATCTGGATTTAGCACTATAGATACATTAGCAAAATTTACTGATGATATTAAAAGAAATTTAAATGTAGGCAACTCAACAGTGGCTGCTTTTATAGATCTCAAGAAAGCATTTGATACTGTAGACCATTCAGTTCTATTAACCAAAATACATCACTACGGTATTAGATCGAATACATATCACTGGTTCAAAAATTATTTAGAAAATAGATATCAAACTACCATAGCCAATGGAACATTATCAGAACAAGCTAAAGTGTTATGTGGCGTACCCCAGGGCTCGATTTTGGGTCCACTATTATTCTTAATCTATGTCAATGATGTTACTAAATGTGTGAAAAAATGCGAGGTTAGACTTTACGCTGATGATACTGTTATATATTGTTCTCAAAATATTTTTGAACATGCAAAAAATTATCTTCAGAGTGATCTAGAGGCCTATGAAACCTGGTGTATTCAAAATAAACTATCTATAAATGCCTCTAAAACGAAAATTATGTTTTTCTCCTCTAGTACAAGGAGATTGAATACTTTAACTGCCAACATTAAACTTAATGATCAACTATTACAAGTGGTACCTAGCTATAAATACCTGGGTGTTATACTGGATTCACTTCTCCACTTCAATTTACATTTAAGTAACCAAATTAAAACTATAGCCTATAAGACATACAAACTATGCCTATTAAGAAAATATCTAGATGTCAAATTAGCTATACAAATATATAAAGCAACTATACTACCCTATATGGAATATGCTGATATTGTTTTCATGTCTACTTACGACAAGTACCTGGATCCACTCCAATATGCCCAAAACAGGTGTTTAAAAATTTGCTTAAAAGTCCCACATTTAACTAATACAAAATATGTACATAATACCACTGGAGTGAATATGCTGGTTGATAGAAGAGATGCTCATTTATTAAACTATATGTACAATAGATCGAAATGTGATGTGTATAGAGATAAAAGAAATCTAACTACTCGTCTACATGATGCCCCCACTATTAAATGTATTACCCCAAATTGTCTCTCATATGCTAGAAGTGTAGAATTCCATGGTGCTATTGCTTGGAATTCCTTGTCAAAGGATCGAAGAAATACTCGTGAATATGCTAAATTTAAAAATGATACAATTATCTTAATGAAAACCTTACTGCCCTATGATGAGGATTGACTTTTCAATACTATTAGTTGTATGTACGTTAATTGCTCAATGAACATAATACATTGTTACAGCTAATTCACAATATACCCCCCCATGTATGTATTCTCCATTCCATTAGTATTTATATAACAAGTGTCATAAGTTTCTAATATTATTTATAAGTCAGGTAGGACCAGAAGCAACAACCCAAACACTTATGTGGGGATGAGGTCCTCTGCCTTCTTTTTTGTCATTTTTTTTGAAACTTAGTATTTAATATTATTGACTTCACTTGTTTCCTATCCTATTAACTCGAACAGTTTGTATTCTATACTTGGAACATCTTGTGATTGTCAATACTATTGCCACTACTGCCAATAATGTACGACGAAATGAAATTCTGACAAATAAAGTGAATTCAAAACAAAAGGCTTGGCTGTGGACAGAGCATTAGGCTTGTATGAGGACAGAGCATTAGCCTTGGCTGAGGACATAGGATTAGGCTTGGCTGAGGACGTAGCATAAGGCTTGGCTAAGGACGTAGCATAAGGCTTGGCTGTGGACAAAGCACTAGGCTTGGCTGAGGACAGAGTATTAGGCTTGTATGAGGACAGAGCATTAGCCTTGGCTGAGGACATAGGATTAGGCTTGGCTGAGGACATAGGATTAGGCTTGGCTGAGGACGTAGCATTAGGCTTGGCTGAGAACGTAGCATTAGGCTTGGCTGGCTTACATTCTCCCTCTGTCTGAGTGAGTGAAAACTACATAAGACATTAATTGATGAATGAATATATATATCCGTGCCCACACATGTCGACTAGATACAAAGAGAAGGGCCAGAAAAGATGAGTCTTTGACCTTATAACATGGGCGAGGGAAGCCCAACCAAGTCTGATGTTGATCTTACCTCAACTAATAGTAAGTAAAAGCTGGCAAAGAGACTGTGGTTGCCGGACATGAAGTCCTTTCTTTTCTCAGTTTGGACAGGTACATGTATTTCAAAGCTGCTTGTCCAACTCGCTAGACAGGTAAGGATATGCTGCTTGCCCGACACAGCAGTGATTGCATCTATGGACAACCAAAGCTGTCTGTACCCGGGCCTTTCTTCAAGGCAGGCGCTTATTAAGATAGCTTTAAGCAGTCACTCACACAAGGCCCTGAGTCCTGAGTCCGTCCTACTCCCCCCTCCCAGCCAACTGCTGAAGGGGCTGTTTACATTAATGACTGTTTGGTCAATTAACCCACTCCCCCAGTGTGTCAGGGGTTAATAAGGTGCTGTGGACTAACGGCTTTAACCCTTGGAGGGCCGCTGATGCAGGAGTGTATCATGCCCATTGGTCGTCATGATGCACCGACAAAGTGCTGGCGAGACTGCTCTTCAGTACTTCATTGGGACATCATGCTGACCCTCTGGGAGTATCAACACTGTTGGGTCGGCATGATGCATGAGTTTCTCACCAGGGCTGCATTCAAGCATCATGATGACCATTGGGCCTGATGCATTAATGCATCAGTGGCCCTTACAAGATTAAGCATTCAAGGACTGCACGCTGCAATAATACATCATACCTATTTGTCGTCATGATGCATGAATGTCGCCCTGGCAAGTAACCCCCAGGGCGACATTCACACAACATGCCGACTATACAGGCACTGGTAAAGGGTCAGTATAGTGCGGTACTGGTGAATCACTCACAGCGGCAGCATTAGCGCATCATGACAAAGAACATGTATTTTGCCTTATTCTGCAACCCATAGAGGGTTAAAGTAGCCTTATTGACAGGTACTTGCTGATTGTATGAGCGTGTATTAACCCTGTACGGTCCACATGATATGAGCTCGTGTTTATCCTTTTCCGTCATGATGCACCAATGTAGTCTTACACCAGTGGCAGATTTAGGCGGGCGCACAGGGGCGCACATCCCCTCCTTTTTGTTAGTACTTAAGAGTTTATTTGCTTATATTGGACCTCGAAATTCGCTATCGAAACTCCCCATAGCTTTATTCATGCATCATTATGACAAAAGCGAACAGTATGTTTAAATTAGTGAGTAAATATTGTTCAAGGCCATTTAGACAGGTAAGGTCATGTTGATGTTCATGATGAGAGAACATTTGACATCAATTGGTAGATCAATATGTGTGTCATTGCCTGCACATACACCAGACACATAGAGGGGGTAGAAAATATGAGAATTAGATCCTGTTAGGATGTGATAAAAGCCGAGCCATCAAAGCGCCACGCTGCACTGAGAGGTTAAGTGTTAACTTGTGTACTACTGGCTGTGTGCTGAGGTAAATGGTAAAGGTGAACGATGATCAGTTTGAGCTGACTGTTTCTTCACGAGCGCTGGCAGGAAGCGCGAGTGAAGAAACAGGAACCTCAAACTGATCAGAGTTCATCTTTACATTTATGTCAAGGTGTTTGAGTGGAAAATCAATCGATATTTCATCAATAAGATTGAAATTGAACCCTTATTCACCTGTCGTCTACCCGAAAATGCTGTGTGCTGCCATCTTGTCTGTTTACGATTTGAAACAGTTGCGCATGCGCAATGTACCTATGACGTCATCGTGCGGATTTGGCGCTGGTTATTCAACGCAGGGGTTGAATATGGGAGGCTAGTGCATTGTCAATGGGGCATCTATATTCACCTTGACATAACTGGACGTATTTACTATGTAAAGGCCAATGGTGCATTAATGCACCATGCACGTAGGTGTTCATGATGCATGATGCAGCCCTGGTGAGTAACTTACCATGGCTACCTTCATGTATCATGCCAACCCTAAAGGATGATACACATTCTGTGAGGGTCGGCATGATGCTCCAATGAAGTGCTGCTGAGCAGACCCGCCAGAACTTCATTGGTGCATCATGACGACTAATGAGCATGATGTGCTCCTACATCAGTGGAGTGAGTGAGTAAGCTTATATTCATGGCGAGAACAACATTACACAATTTCACAGAGGAATGGGTCGGTGCCTGCGCATATGTGTGTACCACACACATCCGAGGGGATAGGAACAAGGGAGACCCTTTTAAGTGGGTTAGGGAAACCCACCTACATGGGCAGCCCTTAGAGGTTTACGTTAAGTGTTAACCCATGTGTACACCTGTGTGTGGAGGTAGTGGACGTATTAAGGCTATTAGCCTCAGGTAATGAGTGTACACAGGCACACACAGGTAAACACTCACCTGGAGATCCGCCACCACCACAGGTAATGTACATAATCACTCTGTGCACCATGACTATGTATGTGTGTGTGTGTGTGTGTGTGTGTGTGTGTGTGTGTGTGTGTGTGTGTGTGTGTGTGGTTGTGTGTATGAGGGGGGGGGGAGGAAGGGAGTGGCTAGGGGGAAAGCAGGGATAATCTGAAGTGGTATGGAACATGGGGATTGTGAGGGAGAGAAGGAGAAGGGACAGCAGTGAAGTGGAGAAGCCTGGGGCGGGGAAGGGGTCAGAAAGGGGTAGGGGGGGGGAATCGGAGATTGGGAGATCTGTAAGTCTATCAAGTCCTGTGAGGTCCCCATGATACATGAATGCACCACCAGAGAGTGGCTCACCCTGGTCCTGTGAGGTCCTATGATATGTGAATGCACCACCAGAGAGTGGCTCACCCTGGTCCTGTGAGGTCCCCATGATACATGAATGTACCACCAGAGAGTGGCTCACCCTGGTCCTGTGAGGTCCCCATGATACATGAATGCACCACCAGAGAGTGGCTCACCCTGGTCCTGTGAGGTCCAATGATACATGAATGTACCACCAGAGTGGCTCACCCTGGTCCTGTGAGGTCCCATGATACATGAATGCACCACCAGAGAGTGGCTCACCCTGGTCCTGTGAGGTCCAATGATACATGAATGCACCACCAGAGAGTGGCTCACCCTGGTCCTGTGAGGTCCCATGATACATGAATGCACCACCAGAGAGTGGCTCACCCTGGTCCTGTGAGGTCCCCATGATACATGAATGTACCACCAGAGAGTGGCTCACCCTGGTCCTGTGAGGTCCCCATGATACATGAATGCACCACCAGAGAGTGGCTCACCCTGGTCCTGTGAGGTCCCCATGATACGTGAATGCACCACCAGAGAGTGGCTCACCCTGACCTGTGAGGTCCCCATGATACGTGAATGTACCACCAGAGAGTGGCTCACCCTGACCTGTGAGGTCCCCATGGTACATGAATGCACCACCAGAGAGTGGCTCACCCTGGTCCTGTGAGGTCCCATGATACATGAATGCACCACCAGAGAGTGGCTCACCCTGGTCCTGAGGTCCCCATGATACATGAATGCACCACCAGAGAGTGGCTCACCCTGGTCCTGTGAGGTCCCCATGATACATGAATGCACCACCAGAGAGTGGCTCACCCTGGTCCTGAGGTCCCCATGATACATGAATGCACCACCAGAGAGTGGCTCACCCTGGTCCTGTGAGGTCCCATGATACATGAATGCACCACCAGAGAGTGGCTCACCCTGGTCCTGTGAGGTCCCCATGATACATGAATGTACCACCAGAGAGTGGCTCACCCTGGTCCTGTGAGGTCCTATGATATGTGAATGCACCACCAGAGAGTGGCTCACCCTGGTCCTGTGAGGTCCCCATGATACATGAATGTACCACCAGAGAGTGGCTCACCCTGGTCCTGTGAGGTCCCCATGATACATGAATGCACCACCAGAGAGTGGCTCACCCTGGTCCTGTGAGGTCCAATGATACATGAATGTACCACCAGAGTGGCTCACCCTGGTCCTGTGAGGTCCCATGATACATGAATGCACCACCAGAGAGTGGCTCACCCTGGTCCTGAGGTCCCCATGATACATGAATGCACCACCAGAGAGTGGCTCACCCTGGTCCTGTGAGGTCCTATGATATGTGAATGCACCACCAGAGAGTGGCTCACCCTGGTCCTGTGAGGTCCCCATGATACATGAATGTACCACCAGAGAGTGGCTCACCCTGGTCCTGTGAGGTCCCCATGATACATGAATGCACCACCAGAGAGTGGCTCACCCTGGTCCTGTGAGGTCCAATGATACATGAATGTACCACCAGAGTGGCTCACCCTGGTCCTGTGAGGTCCCATGATACATGAATGCACCACCAGAGAGTGGCTCACCCTGGTCCTGTGAGGTCCAATGATACATGAATGCACCACCAGAGAGTGGCTCACCCTGGTCCTGTGAGGTCCCATGATACATGAATGCACCACCAGAGAGTGGCTCACCCTGGTCCTGTGAGGTCCCCATGATACATGAATGTACCACCAGAGAGTGGCTCACCCTGGTCCTGTGAGGTCCCCATGATACATGAATGCACCACCAGAGAGTGGCTCACCCTGGTCCTGTGAGGTCCCCATGATACGTGAATGCACCACCAGAGAGTGGCTCACCCTGACCTGTGAGGTCCCCATGATACGTGAATGTACCACCAGAGAGTGGCTCACCCTGACCTGTGAGGTCCCCATGGTACATGAATGCACCACCAGAGAGTGGCTCACCCTGGTCCTGTGAGGTCCCATGATACATGAATGCACCACCAGAGAGTGGCTCACCCTGGTCCTGAGGTCCCCATGATACATGAATGCACCACCAGAGAGTGGCTCACCCTGGTCCTGTGAGGTCCCCATGATACATGAATGCACCACCAGAGAGTGGCTCACCCTGGTCCTGAGGTCCCCATGATACATGAATGCACCACCAGAGAGTGGCTCACCCTGGTCCTGTGAGGTCCCATGATACATGAATGCACCACCAGAGAGTGGCTCACCCTGGTCCTGTGAGGTCCCCATGATACGTGAATGCACCACCAGAGAGTGGCTCACCCTGGTCCTGTGAGGTCCCATGATACATGAATGCACCACCAGAGTGGCTCACCCTGGTCCTGTGAGGTCCCCATGATACGTGAATGCACCACCAGAGTGGCTCACCCTGGTCCTGTGAGGTCCCCACGATACGTGAATGCACCACCAGAGTGGCTCACCCTGGTCCTGTGAGGTCCCCATGATACATGAATGCACCACCAGAGAGTGGCTCACCCTGACCTGTGAGGTCCCCATGATACATGAATGCACCACCAGAGAGTGGCTCACCCTGGTCCTGAGGTCCCCATGATACATGAATGCACCACCAGAGAGTGGCTCACCCTGGTCCTGTGAGGTCCCCATGATACATGAATGTACCACCAGAGAGTGGCTCACCCTGGTCCTGTGAGGTCCCCATGATACATGAATGCACCACCAGAGAGTGGCTCACCCTGGTCCTGTGAGGTCCCCATGGTACATGAATGCACCACCAGAGAGTGGCTCACCCTGGTCCTGTGAGGTCCCATGATACATGAATGCACCACCAGAGAGTGGCTCACCCTGGTCCTGTGAGGTCCCCATGATACATGAATGCACCAGCAGAGAGTGGCTCACCCTGGTCCTGAGGTCCCCATGATACATGAATGCACCACCAGAGAGTGGCTCACCCTGGTCCTGTGAGGTCCCATGATACATGAATGCACCACCAGAGAGTGGCTCACCCTGGTCCTGTGAGGTCCCCATGATACATGAATGCACCACCAGAGAGTGGCTCACCCTGGTCCTGTGAGGTCCCATGATACATGAATGCACCACCAGAGAGTGGCTCACCCTGGTCCTGTGAGGTCCCCATGATACATGAATGCACCACCAGAGAGTGGCTTACCCTGGTCCGGTGAGGTCCCATGATACATGAATGCACCACCAGAGAGTGGCTCACCCTGGTCCTGTGAGGTCCCCATGATACGTGAATGCACCACCAGAGTGGCTCACCCTTGTCCTGTGAGGTCCCCATGATACGTGAATGCACCACCAGAGAGTGGCTCACTCTGGTGGCAGCCTTCTAGCATCTTGCATCATGTCGACAATCCGAAACAGCACTTCATTAGACTGCCCTCAATGTATGAGGAAACGACTGACTAGTCTGGGTACAGTCTATATGCACTGGTATGTAGATAAGCTAGGTAAACCTCCCCAATAGTATACCCATAGCAGTGTGTACCTTCGGCAATACCAAACAAGACCATTCATAATCCCTGTATTAAACCATGGTCACACCTTAGAACAAAAGAATCACACTCTGAATATTTCATGTAACCTGGTGTATAGAAATGCCTGTTATATACACAAGGTGTGACAAACTTGGACCATAATAACCTTAATATATACCCGGTGCTTCGCACTGGGTATATATTCACGTAACCTGGTTAACCCATAGTTTATCTACAACCTAAACCACACAGTACAATAGGGCAGTATGGGGGGGGGGGGACAAGATGGACACATTCACATTTTACTGCATATGTAAAGGTTTCTTTAAAAAGCGTATTGTCTCATACTTGAAAAGGGGCATAAGAAAGGGGGGAGCAGGGGGGTCTGGGCCCCCCAATCATAAAGAAGGTGGGGCCTGAGTATGTCTGCGCCCCCCTCCCCACAAGATTTGGCAAGAACTCTGGATAGAATTGACAAGAAGCTAAAACTTTGCACTTCAAATCTAATCAATATGGTACTGGGATAGGGGAAAATAACGGTCTGAGCCTAAAATCAGACCTAAAGTTCACCGACAATTACTTTTCTATACAATTCTATATAGGTGTGCATGGGTATCATTGCGCCAACAATTCAAGGTGTTCACAGTGGGCCCTCAGTGCTTCATATGCCTCTGTTACTTGGGGAAAGGCTATGGACACGTGCAGTGCAAATTGCTTCGTATACATTGTATGACACCTTGAGGACATTTTGCGACGACAGGCTGCCTAGAGGAGCTTAGCAGACTAGATTGCAAATCTTCTTACAATCTATGACTCAGAAAGAAATTTGTATGTATACCCTGTACTGTGAGTTCTTTGGAATAGGCTGTGCTGAAAGCCTCCATGGTCATTTTCTGCATATCGCCGCCCTATAGCCGCCCCTCCCCCAATCAGCACCAATCAGGTTATGTACACATGTATACAGCCTATGTATATATACCTTTACAGTACAGGTACACTCTACCTAACCTGTTAATCTGTATGAGGCTACTTACCTGTGTACCAAATATGTACTGTTAGATTTACTTCACATCACCACACACAATAACACCTCAATCGCCACTTAATTGTGATTCAATGGGGGATACTAGGCCAATGTTATCAGGGAATGTCGTCTTATTCGTACGAGAATTTATAAGAAACGGGACAACACCAGCATCTGCAAGATGCCCCTATATCCGTTTTCTTATAGTTAGCCATGTTGTCCTGTTTCTTATAATTCCTCATGTTGTCCTGTGTCTTATATGCCCCGTTTCTTATATCCCCCATGTTGTCCAGTTTCTGACAATCTCTTGTGTTGTCCGGTTTCTTAGAAAAGCCACTAGAGAATGATTAGGACAGTTCTTACTATAGCAATGAGGTCAGCCCCCTCCCTGCTTAGCACAATCCATACTGATCACAACTTATTTAAGGAAAGCTGATGGGTCTCACATGAAAAATATTTTAAATAACATGAGATGTGCTAAAAGGGACTGACCTACACTACAGCATCTCACTCAGTCACCCCCCCCCCTCACTTCTCCATCTAACAGCAATATGGCTGGATAACCAATTAACACATTTCCTCGTTAATTGTAGAGGATTATGATGAACTATTCCACTACAAATGGAGCCCTGGGTAGTTTTGCCACCAGGGCTGCATTCTTGCACCTTGTATCCCTTAAAGCATGGTGGGTCAGGTTTAGTGAATGTGTCAGGGTGTAGAGGGTTACATCATGGTGGGTCAGGTTTAGTGAATGTGTCAGGTTGTACAGGGTTACATCATGGTGGGTCAGGTTTAGTGAATGTGTCAGGTTGTACAGGGTTACATCATGGTGGGTCAGGTTTAGTGAATGTGTCAGGTTGTACAGGGTTACATCATGGTGGGTCAGGTTTAGTGAATGTGTCAGGGTGTAGAGGGTTACATCATGGTGGGTCAGGTTTAGTGAATGTGTCAGGTTGTACAGGGTTACATCATGGTGGGTCAGGTTTAGTGAATGTGTCAGGGTGTAGAGGGTTACATCATGGTGGGTCAGGTTTAGTGAATGTGTCAGGTTGTACAGGGTTAGATCTATGGTAGGTCAGGTTTAGTGAATGTGTCAGGTTGTACAGGGTTACATCATGGTGGGTCAGGTTTAGTGAATGTGTCAGGGTGTACAGGGTTACATCATGGTGGGTCAGGTTTAGTGAATGTGTCAGGTTGTACAGGGGGTTACATCATGGTGGGTCAGGTTTAGTGAATGTGTCAGGTTGTACAGGGTTACATCATGGTGGGTCAGGTTTAGTGAATGTGTCAGGGTGTACAGGGGGTTACATCATGGTGGGTCAGGTTTAGTGAATGTGTCAGGTTGTACAGGGTTACATCATGGTGGGTCAGGTTTAGTGAATGTGTCAGGTTGTACAGGGTTACATCATGGTGGGTCAGGTTTAGTGAATGTGTCAGGTTGTACAGGGTTACATCATGGTGGGTCAGGCACTACCACTGCGCCATGAGGACTGTGTTGATAGATAACTCTTCAAGCCTCCAATTAGCTGCCCCCTAGCTGTGCTTTGAAAGTTGATTCTTTTTTCAATACCCCAAAACATTAGAAATACGCATGAGACAATATGTTAATATTGCATTTGCTGCAATGATATGCA
Organism: Acholoe squamosa; assembly: GCA_949317995.1. NCBI lineage: Eukaryota > Metazoa > Annelida > Polychaeta > Phyllodocida > Polynoidae > Acholoe > Acholoe squamosa. The sequence continues at coordinate 11,147,751 of OX439051.1, read as the reverse complement.
TCTTATCTAAGTGTTGAGGAGATAAGAAGAAAATCTATCCACTTTCGGATATAATTATGGGGAATAAATTGACAAATTACTGTATAATCTTATATAATATTGAAGGTTCTGTATCTCGGAAATATGCATGGGACCCCAACATTTTTATTGCACATATGCATAGTACCTATCATTTTCCGACTCTGTTGAGGATATGGAGGAAATCTATCCATTTTTAATATATCCCCGCCATCCAACTTAAGCATGGTATTTCATAATGTAATGGGGTATTTTGGCAAAGCAGGAACAGTGAGATCTCAGAACATACACTCTACATACTACAGAATACATACTACCATCCCTTGCTGATTTTACAACTTCTGGCATTTATTTGAATCATCTTGATCAGTTTTTAAATGTACGCATCCACTCTTGCACATCCTGATAAATGTACCAATTAACTGCCATTCGGCCCCCAGCCCGGTCCATATTACTGTATATATACCAGTTTGTGTAATTAAAGCTATGTGCGTCACTAATTAAAGACCAGTAAATGATATACCTTCTGTAGTATAAAGTATGCAGAGACCTTCTAATTAAGGCCATTACGTATGATGTAAGGCTATACTTTAGTAAATACTTAATTCAAAATATCCATTAGGTTGGTGTACACGATCATCAATACCAGCAGGCAGCCACTTACTGCTACTAACAGTATACCAGTATCCTCTTTGTCATATCTTCATAAACACAAAATTGATAGATTTGTAATATATATATATATATATATATATATATATATATATATATATATATATATATATATATATATATATATATAATATAATATAATTTTAGCTTCTCTTCATTTGAACAGCATTATGGGAAGGAAATCTGACATAAATATCGTTTTATTGAATGAAGGGTAATTTTGAAGTCAATACCTGGGGACCTTTTTTTCTTTTGTTGATATCCCAAATATTAAGCTATACAGAGCTATTCAAAGTTGCCTTTTTCCTCTTTTATCGCCCATCTTTCAAGCAGTCTAGTAAATATTGAACCAAGTGATAAACCTTTGCAGTAGAGAGGCTCTAGCCTTACGGTAGTGCTAGGGGGTATAAAATATGAGGTTTAGAATAAATAGATATCTTCACCATGTTGACATCAGCTCTAACTTCACCATGCTGACACCAGTTCAAACTTCACCATACTGACACCAGTTCAAACTTCACCATGCTGACATCAGCTCAAACTTCACCATGCTGACATCAGTTCAAACTTCACCATTCTGACATCAGCTCAATCTTCACCATGTTGACATCAACTCTAACTTCACCATGCTGACACCAATTCAAACTTCATCATGCTGACATTAGTTCAAACTTCACCATGCTGACATCAGCTCAAACTTCACCATGCTGACATCAGTTAAAACTTCACCATACTGACATCAGTTCAAACTTCATCATGCTGACATTAGTTCAAACTTCACCATGTTGACATCAGTTCAAACTTCACCATGTTGACATCAGTTCAAACTTCACCTTGTTGTCATCAGCTCAAACCTCATCTTGCTGACATCAGCTTAAACATCATCATGCTGACATCAGCTCAAGCTCAATAGCATACATCAGCTCAAACGCCACCACCTTGCTGACACCAGCACAATCTTCACCTTGCTGACATCAGCTCAAACTTCACCTTGCTGACATCAGCTCAAACTTCACCATTCTGACATCAGCTCAATCTTCACCTTGCTGACATCAGCTCAAACTTCACCTTGCTGACATCAGCTCAAACTTCACCATTCTGACATCAGCTCAAACTTCACCTTGCTGACATCAGCTCAAACTTCACCATGCCGACACCAACTCAAACTTCACCCTGCCAACATCAGCTCATACTTCTCCATGCTGACACCAGCTCAAACCTCACATTGCTGACATAACCTCAAGCCTCACCTTCCTTCAGCTCACTGACAAAATCTAGACTTTCACCTTTCTGACAACAGCTTGAACTTCACCCTCCCCCCCCCAACCAACTAAGACTTCACCCCTGTGACACCAGCTCATCCATCATTACGCTGACTGAGTTAATCACCATGGGCCCGCTCCCGGTCTCTGCCCCGACTGACGCTACCTGATTACCCAGCCTCTAATTGCTTAGATACGACCTTTAATGCAGGATATGACTTCACAGGGGGGGCTGAGTTGAAATGAAATCCTTGTCATTAACACTTTAAAGGTGACATGGTGCATTAATGCATCATACTCTTTTGGTCTACATTATGCACGTATGTAGCACTGGTCTAGCCCATCTACCATACCCGCATTCATACATCATGCCCACCCGATGACCATAGGGTCAGCACGATACAGCATTGTGAGTCTACCCACTAACGCTGCATTGATGCATCAATGATGCCAAAGGAACCTGACCCTGGAGGTATCATGCAGTCATGAACAGGTTAGGCTCCATAGGTACTTAGTCACTGAGAGAACTGCAGCCCATCACACACAAGGAGGGCTTTGAGGTATCACATGCCTCTACATGCCTAATGGTATGGCAGGGTTTTAGATCTTACACCATGAGAAGATGCATTTTGACATCCCATAGTGTGGGCGTGTGTAAGTGGCCAGACATTCATACATGCCAATGGCACAGCACTTATATAGGACTGGTACAGTTTTCTAAATGCAGCCTTTAATGCACAGTATCGTAATAACCTGTGTATAAGATGCACTCAGATATTGGTAGAAATAACTATGATACAATTTCTGTTCTATCCCATGGATTTTTTTTTTTTGAAATTCCAAAACCTATGGCCAGCTGTGTGTTGGGGGGTGCCTTGGGCAGATTTCAGAGAAGGCGCATTGGGTTCAGGGGACATCCTCACGTCTATGCCGCCACGCCTTTTACACAGGGTGTTAGAGTTATACCTTCAATAACCCTAAATGAGAAGGCTGTTTGATGCCATTCAACAGTTATGGTCATATTACTGGTGGGAAAACTTCATTTGACATCAGTTAGATTAATGTGTCAGTGCCCAGACATATTTGCATTAGCCACAGAGGGGACAATTAACTTTTTAAGATAGGATATGTAAACCCTGAAACACCTCTGGACCCATATCCTTTGTCAAGGCAGGCAGTTATTTAGATCTTAACACGTAAAACTATCCTCACGAGCAAAAGAAAGAATCCAGCTAAAAGCTATTTGATCAGTCTTGTGATTATTAACAGTAATTACATTGTCATAATCTCTCATGTTTTTCAAACCTCCTTTTACCCTGGAAGGGAAGGATGGAGCACAACTAAACCTTTATAAGGTGTGGGCCATAGGCTGCAAGTCAGCTAGAACTATGAGTAAGGTAGTGGGGTTGGATAACTTGGCTCCGTCTCTCGCTTTATTCAGTCTCAATACGATTTAGCGACATTTGCCGCCCGGTCGGTGCAGCCCCTAGGGATCTGGTTCTAAGCTGGTGGGTCAGCATGAACAGTAGAGTTTGTAGTTTTCATCAGATCTCTGCATAATACTGCCTGTTTACACCAATAAAGGGCTTACACCAGATAGGGGCTTCACTGAAAGTTGTAAAGTCTAACAATCTCCGATATCTCCGAATCTAGAGAATGTTTATGTTATCAGAAGGTTAAATTCAAAGATGGAGTTTTAAACCCAAATATGCAGTATAATTCAACAGCACTTATTATGTCCAACTCCTGGACTGGTTTAGTCTAGAGGGAGAGTGTATGTTTGTGATGCTGTTTTATAGTACAAACATATTTTCGCCTGATCCTTCCATGGCAATTGTTAGCTTGAGCAGAGTTTCATGTAGAGAGGTAAAGAGCACAAAGGTTTGTATGGAGATTGTTCAATGGAATCCACACCAGGCTGCAAGACGAGGGGGAGGAGGCGGACAGTGGCGGGACGGGTGTTCACAGCAAGATAAAGACAATTAAGGCTGATCTAATTTCAGCCAGACCTAATACATAGGGATGGGCAGGATAATCCACTAGGAGGCAGCACCACTAGGGGGAATAGGGGAGGGCACTGTGGGCAGTATACTGTACAACCAGGGGTGGTGATCCACCAGGGGGCAGCACCAGTAAGGGGAATAGGGGAGGGCACTGTGGGCAGAATACTGTACAACCAGGGGTGGTGATCCACCAGGGGGCAGCACCAGTAAGGGGAATAAGAGAGGGCACTGTGGGCAGTATACTGTACAACCAGGGTGGAGATCCACCAGGGGGCAGCACCAGTAGGGGGAATACGGGAGGGCACTGTTGGCAGTATACTGTACAACCAGGGGTGGTGATCCACCAGGGGGCAGCACCAGTAAGGGGAATAAGAGAGGGCACTGTGGGCAGTATACTGTACAACCAGTGTGGAGATCCACCAGGGGCAGCACCAGTAGGGGGAATACGGGAGGGCACTGTTGGCAGTATACTGTACAACCAGGGGTGGAGATCAACCAGGGGGCAGCGCCAGTAGGGGGAATACGGGAGGGCACTGTGGGCAGTATACTGTATAACCAGGAGTGGTGATTTACCAGGGGGCAGCACCAGTAGGAGGAATAAGGGAGGGCACTGTGGCCAGTATACTTTACAACCAGGGTTGGAGATCCACCAGGGGGCAGCATCAGTAAGGGAAATAGGGGAGGGCACTGTTGGCAGGGGCAAAAAGGGTGACATGTTCAGATGGATTGAAAAAAAGATGGATGGAAAAATTAGAGCTCAGAACATTGTCAGACATATATATGTAAGCAAAAGACACAGTAGACAGGCATGGATTGTAGACATGTAGACATAGCGCAGTGGCACAGTGCCTGTGGACCCCCACACCATGATTTATACTGACATGGAGGATTAAGCGCCCCCTGCATCGTGCAGGGACAGACTCAGATAATCCAACCCAATTCTCTGTTCTAAGAGGATTCAGCCCCCACCAGACCATGTGACTTGGTCATGTGACTACCACATGACTGTTGTGGTATAAGCCCTCAGGGCATACATGTATGGACAGGATAGCCTTAACCAGGGTCCCTAAGATTTGGATGCTATGGAATAGGCCTTACTCTACCAGGTCACTATGAGAAAAGACTGTCTAGACCAAGGCACTATGAAATAGGCTTCTCTGAACCCGGGCACTATGAGGCAAGACTGTCTAGGCCAAGGCACCATGAAACAGGCGCTAGGAGGGAAGACTTAATAGGCCAAGGCACTATGAAATAAGCCTGTCTGAACCAGGGCACTATAAGGCAAGACCATCTGAACGAGGGCATTATGAGGCAGGCAGTAATATGAGTCTACTTTCTGCAGCCTCTCTGGCACGTAAAACCAAGTACCAAGGATCCTTCTTCAGGTGACCTACATATGCGCGGGCACTGACACATTCCTCTGTGAAATTGTGTAATGTAGTTCTCGCCATGAATATGACCTTAGCTGTCGAAATGGCGTTAAAAATCTATTACTCACTCACTCACTCTTCAGGTGACCTCATTATGATGGGCACTGATTGAGTCCCACCAAACTGGATAAATCTAATGCCCAACTATAAATGATTTTCCAAATTCGAATTCTTTAACACTGAGGTGTATATGGGTAACAAAGAAACCCTTCCTGTGAGGTGTGCTGGTGTGTGCTGTTATTAAATCTAAAGCTCACCCACCCTATTGTTGCACACGACTCGACAGGACAATTTCCAGTACATCATGGCATGAATTTGAATCAAAGCCACAGATCTAAAAGCAATTTCCATTGTAATCAAGGCCAAGCACAGATAGCTTTAGTCATGCCAAGTTCTACGATAAAACCCCACGTATAAGCCGCACCCATACTTAATCTACACCACGTGGCTGCTTTTGGGTCTGAAAAGGTTGACATTCCTCACTATTCAATCAATCTAAAATGTAAATGTAATGTCAATGTAAAACTCTGTATATAAGTCACATAGAGACTATGTGTCTCACAGACCCTAAGAGCTAACGACTGCTTGGACATAATTATTTTTCAAAAAGGAAAATGAATAAGACACTTTGAGTACATATATGATTCTGTTTTGAAAAGAGTGATTGAATCACCATTGGCCACTTACAAAATTAGATTATATAATTGGACTTATATCATATCCCTGTTCATTTATCAAACCATCTGTTGATCCATTTCCCATCAGATAAGCTTGGATGATTAAATCTTCAAGAACGTTTCATTACTTTTTCCTAACATTCAATTTACCTACCCAACTTCCAATTTCCTGACCTTCTAAAATTCCTGATTGGTTACCATGAAAAAGAAGATAATGCTGCTTGGGGGAAGAAGGCTTAATTTACATGAGTAAAATGAGGAGTATGAATCAAAGACCAGCAGCAATAGCAGAAACAGTGAAGTGGCAGACATCACAGCAGGGCAACAATTTCTGTTCGGAATTCTCACAGGTTCAGGCAAGATCTGACAAAATAAAGACCCACCCAGTCTATACAAAAGGTTTATCCCCCTGTCGCAGGCCATTTGGTCCTGCAGATTTTATTCTTCTGCAGGCCCGGATTGATTTTGGCAGGACTGAATACCTCAAGATTATCATTGTCAGGAGAGAACAATGGGAAAACAAGAATTAACTCACTATTCTAATTAGTTTACCTTATATCTGTAAACCTAAGCAAACAGTAATGCTTTTTGTTTTAGGTTGTAAAATCTGAATAATGGTCTTATTTGCAAGCTGTGAAAACCAAAATGTAGCCCAAGGACCCTAGATTGGGTAATATTGTCTGGCAGTGTTGCAGTTGCTGCCAGCCCAGCAGCGCTTTTTGCTGGCAAAATCCAATGTCTGACGAGTTTTCATATTGAACGCACACTCTGGCTGAATGGTGTGTGAGAGAATAAACAGTAGGTTATTTTTGTGACACCGCACCCTGGTTCTTGTAGATGTCAAGGCCTGATTACCCAGGCTCTTATACAACAGGAACCTAGGCAGCTTAGCGCAATGACACAGAAAAGCAAGTGTAACAAATGGCCAATGTTGAGGATACTGAATACTTGAATGGTCTTTTTCAAGAGAGAGTGATAGAAATTGTCTCATTGCAGCGATGTAATAAGGGCGTATGAACGATTCTGAAGATACACATAGAAATTCTGAATTCACTGTAAAATACTACAAAAGAATTGGTCTGAAGAAAGAAATTTGGGTAAATCTATAGGCATCTCAAACTCTGAAATCAGACAAAATTCTGAAAACTTACATCTGTCATTGGTGAGTGAGTGAGTGAGTAATAGTTTTTTAACTCCATTTCGACAACTAAGGTCACATTTATGGCGAGAACTACATTACACAATTTCACAGAGGAATGTGTCAGTGCCCGCGCATATGTGCACCACACACATCTGAGGGGATAGTAAAGAGAGAAATAGACCCCTTTATGTGGGCTAGGGAAGCCCTTGTCATTGATGAAATGCAATGCACCATTGTATACTACGGGGAAAAAGATATATTGTGTACGCATAGATTTGATTTGTTATATAACAATGAATTAGGTTGTTAAGACATGGATAGAAAGTCCCTGTCTAACTACAGCAACATGCCAATTGCCATGCTGAGCTCAAGCGCCGCCAAGACCTTGTGTCACTCAAACTAGTCTGCTCATTATCGACACGTAAACAACATTACATGACAACCTCTGAATGAAAAAACCCAAGATGACACATCCTCCTGACTGATTGCTTTATACTTCATGAACCCAAAGCAATGATATACCCCAAACCAGTACTTTTTAACATATTTCAGCCTGCTGAGAACTGAGCAGCAGACAGAAGCCTCATGCACATCATGGTGATCAGCGGTTCATAATCACAGCTGCCTTCCGGCCCGCCGACCTTGACCCCCTGACCCGAGACCGCTGACCTCATTACCTTGACCTCTGACCTTGGTGAGGTCAAAGATGAGCGGGGAGGGGGTGATGAATGGCATTGTGGGTAGGGTATAGGGACGGGGCAGGACAAGTCAACAGTGCACCTTGATAGTCACCGATGGGCACGATAGTCCAACTATGGTCTATAACAGTGAAGCCCTGCCATCTTCAAAATCACTGCCCATACTGACATTTGACTGTACCATACTGTCTTGAAAAGAAAAAAAGGGCCCAGCGCTGGTACGTAAAGCTGACAGAATCAGTGGCATCGGGATTACATGCGGTAAACTTACAAAACAGGCACTGTTCAATGGCAAATTCCAATGCCGTTCTGCCCCTGGTACTTATACAAAACCATTCAAGAGGCAAAGAGCTAAGGAAGAGGTGTCTGAAACAAATCAGGCTACAACCCCACCTCAATCCCGGGTGTGAGTACATTGACCAACTTTCCATTTAACCCCACCGCACTAGTCATCATATTGTCCTCATATTATAGGTCTTTTCATCAAGGGGGGAGGACAGATGCTAGCCTGCTAGTCCCTCTGCTTCTCTGTCCCTAACAGTCTGTAATCATGCACTGTGGCTGTTACAGTAGAACTAGATGACTAGTGGTTAGTGCTGACCACAGGCTGCCTGACCACCGTCTGATTATCCACTGATAATTAAGGTTCTCTGACCCCGATTTACGTAACCGTTATACCCCGCATGGTGCAGCCCTGCTATGGAGTATCAGCAGTGTTTTTATGTCAATCTTGATACAGATTTTTTTTTCTGGATTCAGACCTTACTAGATAAAGTCGACGTAAGAGGAACCTTAAATTTGGTTAACATAAGACATAAGTGAAGTTGGTGTGCACTACATATTACAAGAAACAGAAGAACAGCTACCTTGAGACTGCCAGCTGCATTCTAGTCAGACCAATATTATCCTGAATGAACCAGCCTCTCTAATATCCAACAATTGATGTACAATATTGCACAACCATTTTACAAGCATTTAAGATTAAGAGACACCTTTTCTTCGGCCGAAACTATTTGCTCCCTCCTCAACAACTACTATGTTTCCACAGAATGATTAGTCCTCAAGTACTTACTTTTTACTTCTAGCAAACTGCAGTGAACAAACAAGAGCGGAGGAGAAATTGGCTGTGTCAGCAGTTTGTTTGTAAAGTTGAACTGATGGATGCTAACAAATAGGCAGGATCTGTGCCAATTACTCTACTCAATAGCTGTTTGGTAATGTAAAGACTAAAGTAACCAGTGCTACTACACTCATCAAGCTGCACTCCTGTATACACTTCATCCTGAAAAGGAACAACCTACAAGTGGCACGGGTCTATGTGTATAAGAGCCACCTGGAGTTTAGGAATTTTCTATAGGACACTGGAGGCCTCTGATCCATGCACCTAATACACAAGGGTTTACCATGATATGAACACCTGACAATATTGGTGTAAGTAAGGTGACAAGATAAAGGGGCATACAGGAGGGTAGGGGGTCCCTCTCTGCACACTACCTGTAATCACACCTGTACCGCATGACAGCTCTGCACTTCATGTAGGTAGAAGTCAGAGTTATTCCACTCTCCTCCCTGTATCCATCACAACTAAATAAGAGGGGCGCCACCCTTCCCTGTTGTAAACATGACAAGCAAAGTAAGGAGAGTGAGCCCTCAGCTCTCTGTATCCATGACAACCAAAGTAAGGAGGGTAAGACTGGCCCCTCTTGTATCTATGACAAACAAAGTAAGGAGGGTAAGACTGGCCCCTCTTGTATCTATGACAACCAAAGTAAGGAGGGTAAGACTGGTCCCTCTTGTATCTATGACAACCAAAGTAAGGAGGGTAAGACTTGGCCCTCTTGTATCTATGACAACCAAAGTAAGGAGGGTAAGACTGGCCCCTCTTGGATCTATGACAACCAAAGTAAGGAGGGTAAGACTTGGCCCTCTTGTATCTATGACAACCAAAGTAGTGAGTGAGTAATAGATGTTTAACGCCATTTTGACAACTAAGGTCATATTCATGGCGAGAACTACTTTACACAATTTCACAGGGGAATGTGTCAGTGCCCGCGTATGTGTGCACCACACACATCCCGAGGGGATAGGAAAGAGGAGAAATAGACCCTTTTAAGTGGGCTAGGGAAGCCCATTGAATGAGAATGAAGGTCAGAGGATAAGAGAGGACAGAAAAGGGAGACCAGACCCCTTTTAAAAATGGGTTGGGGAGACCCGGACAACCAAAGTAAGGAGGGTAAGACTGGTCCCTATTGTATCTATGACAACTAAAGTAAAGAGGGTATGACTGGCCCCTCTTGTATCTATGACAACCAAAGTAAGAAGAGTGAGCCTCTTAGCTCTGTCGGTTACCATGGTAAAACAGCTATTTGTTTTCATGACAACCAGAGTAAAGAGGATGGGCCCTCAGCTCCCTGTATCCATGACCACCAAAGTTGTGAGAACTAAGGTACGGGGAAACTAGAGCCCACTAGTATGAATGAATACTAAAGTATAGACTCCCAAGTATCAGTATCCTTTACTACAAAAAGCCGAGTACTTTTCATCATGACCTATTCTGGTCATGCCACACTTCACCGCACACACACCCCTGCACACACTCATGTAGCTGTAGGGCTTCTTCACAGACCCAGGCTGTCTTAGATCTGTTAGTTACCATGGTAACACAGGTCTAAACCTTTACCCTTGGTGGGACCTGAATGCCAACATGACCGTACAGAGGGTGGCCATAAGACGCAGTCATACCATGGCTACAACCATGCTGCCTTCATCTTTCACTTTCAACCCTCGTCTTTTTTTCTGACTTGAGAGAGGTTATTTCTTTAATCTTTTTCCTCTTTTTCTCTACTTTTTCTAATTACCTGAAGACGAAGATGAGGGTGGTGTACGCTGGAAGGGTTGACATAGGTTGGCGTTTTGACATTGGGAGTGGGGTTACGGCAGGCTAGTTTGAGTGTTATTAGAGGAAATTTACTTTACCATGAAACTGTGAATGACTCTGTAATATTACAGTCATGTATGTATTGTTTCTGCTGACCTGGATCAGGTTGCACACTCTTCTTTTCCACCAATTGAAGATGACAGAACTAAACTGTGATAATTGTATTGAAATATTCTCAGAGGTGATGACCTTTTAGAGGAAGGCAAATCAGTGTTGGGACCTTGTTTGGTGACAGAGGGGCCTGGGTTCCTATGGGCTATTTGTGTTCCTATGGGCTATTTGTGCTTGTGCCTGAAGCTGTATGGTTAAAGAGCTCTATGCACAATGGCCACAGCATCAAAATCACCTCTCCGGGCTGAGCCCCATAGTGAGTGAACCTTTGGCTACATGATCCTAAAGAGGCGTAGGGTACCATATTGGGGTTTGCAGTGGGTATGCTGGGTAGGAGGGGGATCCCTAAAGTGATATGATTGTTGGGTCAGAGGTCAATGGTCAGAGTTGAGTGATATGGGTCAAAGGTCATGACCTATGAAGGTGAATAGTCACCAACCAGAGCTTCCAGTAATGGAGTTTATTATGTCTTTTTACCCTCTACAGGCCACATGTGAATGCCTATTGGTCATCATAATGCAGCAAAGACGTGCTGGTGATTCAGTTCATGTGCGCATTATTGTTGCATCATGACGACCATCTAGAAGTGTATCAACCCCGTAGGATTGGCATGATGCACGAAGGAAGCCCCAGCAAGTAACTTGATATGGCAGCATTCATGCATCAGGATATATAATGGACATGATTCATTATTCTGTCTTTAACGGGTCGACCCTCTAACGGCAGGCTCCTTCAATGCATCATAGCCTTTTGTATGCAGGGATGAAAGTCACAGACCACAGAAATCCCTGAAATGGTCCAATATCGGCCTAAAAATCCGGGTTTTTAGATGAATATTATAGGGCCTTGAAACTTCGAAATCCCTGAAATCAGGGAAATCCCTGAAGACTTTCATCCCTGTGTATGAATACAACCCTAGTGATACTATGATACACCACTCTTTGAAGTAATCAACAGAAGACCAGCAGCTTTTCAGATATTCAGAGAGCAAATCTTGAAATACTTAGAAAAAGATTATAAAAATTACCTGATGAATCACATGGAAGAAGCTAAAAAGCTACCGTATTCATTCTAATAGGCGTACTTGCTCTAGAAAGTGCATCCCCTCCGTTTTGTCCATGAGTGCACCTCCCTTGGTGTTAAATTCATGCAAATAGAGAGAGAAATAGAGAATTCGAGAGGGAGCAATTCTCATCTTTTGTACTTTATTATCGTAAACGTCTTCTAGAAGCCTCTTAGAGAGGCCTTATGGTTGTATTTCACCTTAAATGCAAGAAAAATGAAAGGAAATGGTGTATGGGGATGCCCTTATTAGAATTAACTTTTGTGTCAAAGTTTTGAGCATTTAACAATTTATTTTCCGCACCTGTGCGCTTATTAGAATGAATATGGTATTCATGTAGAATAGCATTGTAATAGACCTGTGTAAGTATTGAGCCTACTTTCTCCAGTTGTAGAAAAGACCATCACTTACCTGTAAGAAGACAGAAGGGGGACATTTAGAGAATTAATACAGGATTTTGGTTAGCTATATAGTTAAACCTCAATATCATTTTTTTAAGTAAGTCTGTCTACTCACTTATCAGTCATATTATATCATTCTATGTTTATAACTTTTTTATAGAACCTGAACCAGTTGGTTCTTTTACCCATAAATCTAAAACCGAAATGGTGGCCATTTTCAAACTCAAGTCAAAGTTTCAAAGGTTTTATTCAGATCTGAATGTATTAGTGTTTGGAAAATGTGTGTGCTTGTAACTTCATTCCTGAAAGGAAGTGTGTGAAAGTTTCATTTGACAGTCTTGTATAAAACACTACAGGGAATAAAGCCTGCTAAGTTACACACTCTATGTATACTACTTACACCTGTATATATCCCTGTACTCCCCATACACTACTTACACCGAGTGTGCCAGTCTATATGTCACCTTCCCATACACTACTTACGCCGAGTGTGCCAGTCTATGTCACCTCCCCATACACTACTTACACTGAGTGTGCCAGTCTATATGTCACCTCCCCATACACTACTTACACAGAGTGTGCCAGTCTATATGTCACCTAACATACACTACTTACGCCGAGTGTGCCAGTCTATATGTCACCTCACATACACTACTTACACCGAGTGTGCCAGTCTATATATGTCACCTCACATACACTACTTACGCCGAGTGTGCCAGTCTATATGTCACCTCACCATACACTACTTACACCGAGTGTGCCAGTCTATGTCACCTCACCATACACTACTTACACTGAGTGTGCCAGTCTATATGTCACCTCCCCATACACTACTTACACCGAGTGTGCCAGTCTATATATGTCACCTCACATACACTACTTACGCCGAGTGTGCCAGTCTATATGTCACCTCCCCATACACTACTTACACCGAGTGTGCCAGTCTATGTCACCTCACCATACACTACTTACACTGAGTGTGCCAGTCTATATGCCACCTTCCCATACACTACTTACGCCGAGTGTGCCAGTCTATATGTCACCTTTCCATACACTACTTACACTGAGTGTGCCAGTCTATATGTCACCTTCCCATACACTACTTACACCGAGTGTGCCAGTCTATATGTCACCTCCCCATACACTACTTACACCGAGTGTGCCAGTCTATATTCCACCTTCCCATACACTACTTACGCAGAGTGTGCCAGTCTATATGTCACCTTCCCATACACTACTTACACTGAGTGTGCCAGTCTATATGTCACCTCCCCATACACTACTTACACCGAGTGTGCCAGTCTATGTCACCTCACATACACTACTTACACCGAGTGTGCCAGTCTATATGCCACCTCCCCATACACTACTTACACCGAGTGTGCCAGTCTATGTCACCTCCCCATACACTACTTACACCGAGTGTGCCAGTCTATGTCACCTCCCCATACACTACTTACACCGAGTGTGCCAGTCTATATGTCACCTCCCCATACACTACTTACACCGAGTGTGCCAGTCTATATGTCACCTAACATACACTATTTACACCGAGTGTGCCAGTCTATATGTCATCTCACATACACTACTTACACCGAGTGTGCCAGTCTCTATGTCACCTCACCATACACTACTTACACCGAGTGTGCCAGTCTCTATGTCACCTCACATACACTACTTACACCGAGTGTGCCAGTCTATGTCACCTCACATACACTACTTACACCGAGTGTGCCAGTCTCTATGTCACCTCACATACACTACTTACACCGAGTGTGCCAGTCTCTGTCACCTCCCCATACACTACTTACACCGAGTGTGCCAGTCTATGTCACCTCCCCATACACTACTTACACCGAGTGTGCCAGTCTATGTCACCTCCCCATACACTACTTACACCGAGTGTGCCAGTCTATGTCACCTCCCCATACACTACTTACACCGAGTGTGCCAGTCTATATGTCACCTCCCCATACACTACTTACACCGAGTGTGCCAGTCTATGTCACCTCCCCATACACTACTTACAACGAGTGTGCCAGTCTATGTCACCTCCCCATACACTACTTACACCGAGTGTGCCAGTCTATGTCACCTCCCCATACACTACTTACACCGAGTGTGCCAGTCTATGTCACCTCCCCATACACTACTTACACCGAGTGTGCCAGTCTATATGTCACCTCACCATACACTACTTACACCGAGTGTGCCAGTCTATATGTCACCTTCCCATACACTACTTACGCCGAGTGTGCCAGTCTATATGTCACCTCACATACACTACTTATGCCGAGTGTGCCAGTCTATATGTCACCTTTCCATACACTACTTACACCGAGTGTGCCAGTCTATATGTCACCTCCCCATACACTACTTACACCGAGTGTGCCAGTCTATATGTCACCTCCCCATACACTACTTACGCCGAGTGTGCCAGTCTATATGTCACCTCACATACACTACTTACACCGAGTGTGCCAGTCTATATGTCACCTCCCCATACACTACTTACACCGAGTGTGCCAGTCTATATGTCACCTCACATACACTACTTACACCGAGTGTGCCAGTCTATATGTCACCTCCCCATACACTACTTACACCGAGTGTGCCAGTCTATATTTTACCTTTCCATACACTACTTATGCCGAGTGTGCCAGTCTATGTCACCTCCCCATACACTACTTACAATGAGTGTGCCAGTCTATATGTCACCTCCCCATACACTACTTACACCGAGTGTGCCAGTCTATATGTCACCTCACCATACACTACTTACACCGAGTGTGCCAGTCTATATGTCACCTCCCCATACACTACTTACGCCGAGTGTGCCAGTCTATATGCCACCTCCCCATACACTACTTACGTCGAGTGTGCCAGTCTATATGCCACCTCCCCATACACTACTTACACCGAGTGTGCCAGTCTATGTCACCTCCCCATACACTACTTACAATGAGTGTGCCAGTCTATATGTCACCTCCCCATACACTACTTACACCGAGTGTGCCAGTCTATATGTCACCTCACCATACACTACTTACACCGAGTGTGCCAGTCTATATGTCACCTTCCCATACACTACTTACGCCGAGTGTGCCAGTCTATATGTCACCTCACCATACACTACTTACACCGAGTGTGCCAGTCTATATGTCACCTCACCATACACTACTTACACTGAGTGTGCCAGTCTATATGCCACCTTCCCATACACTACTTACACCGAGTGTGCCAGTCTATATGTCACCTCACATACACTACTTACGCCGAGTGTGCCAGTCTATATGCCACCTCACCATACACTACTTACGCCGAGTGTGCCAGTCTATGTCACCTCACCATACACTACTTACACTGAGTGTGCCAGTCTATATTCCACCTTCCCATACACTACTTACACCGAGTGTGCCAGTCTATATGTCACCTCCCCATACACTACTTACACCGAGTGTGCCAGTCTATATGCCACCTCACCATACACTACTTACACCGAGTGTGCCAGTCTATATTTCACCTCACATACACTACTTACACCGAGTGTGCCAGTCTATATGTCACCTCCCCATACACTACTTACACCGAGTGTGCCAGTCTATATGCCACCTCACCATACACTACTTACACCGAGTGTGCCAGTCTATATTCCACCTTCCCATACACTACTTACACCGAGTGTGCCAGTCTATATGTCACCTCCCCATACACTACTTACACCGAGTGTGCCAGTCTATATGTCACCTCACATACACTACTTACACCGAGTGTGCCAGTCTATATGCCACCTTCCCATACACTACTTACACCGAGTGTGCCAGTCTATGTCACCTCCCCATACACTACTTACACCGAGTGTGCCAGTCTATGTCACCTCCCCATACACTACTTACACCGATTGTGCCAGTCTATATGTCACCTTCCCATACACTACTTATGCCGAGTGTGCCAGTCTATATGCCACCTCACCATACACTACTTACGCCGAGTGTGCCACTCTATTTGTCACCTCCCCATACACTACTTACACCGAGTGTGCCAGTCTATATGTCACCTTTCCATACACTACTTATGCCGAGTGTGCCAGTCTATATGTCACCTCACCATACACTACTTACACCGAGTGTGCCAGTCTATATGTCACCTCCCCATACACTACTTATGCCGAGTGTGCCAGTCTATATGTCACCTCCCCATACACTACTTACACCGAGTGTGCCAGTCTATATGTCACCTCACATACACTACTTACACCGAGTGTGCCAGTCTATATGCCACCTTCCCATACACTACTTACACCGAGTGTGCCAGTCTATGTCACCTCACCATACACTACTTACACCGAGTGTGCCAGTCTATATGTCACCTCACATACACTACTTACACCGAGTGTGCCAGTCTATATGTCACCTCCCCATACACTACTTACACCGAGTGTGCCAGTCTATATGTCACCTCACCATACACTACTTACACTGAGTGTGCCAGTCTATATGTCACCTCACATACACTACTTACACCGAGTGTGCCAGTCTATTTGTCACCTCCCCATACACTACTTACACCGAGTGTGCCAGTCTATTTGTCACCTCCCCATACACTACTTACGCCGAGTGTGCCAGTCTATATGTCACCTTTCCATACACTACTTACACCGAGTGAGTGAGTAATAGATGTTTAACGCCATTTCGACATCTAAGGTCATATTCATGGCGAGAACTACATTACACAATTTCACAGAGGAATGTGTCAGTGCCCGTGCATATGTGCACCACACACATCCTGAGGGGATAGGAAAGATGAGAAGTAAACCCCTTTAAGTGGGCTAGGGAAGCCCGACTACATACACCGAGTGTGCCAGTCTATATGCCACCTCAAATACACTACTTACACCGACAGTGCCTGTCACTCTAAATGCTACTAACATCAACCACACAAGAGTGAATCAAATCGTGGGTATGGCATGAAGTATGAATATATAGCATTAGCACAATGCAGTAGGAGGACCATAGGTATATAATGCAGTGCCCCCTCCCCCCACAGAGCTTCAAAGGCACTGGTGCAGTTTACCTGTATGTCGGTATGTATGTGTGTGTGGGTGAGTGGGCTGGTGAGGTAGGGGTAGGGTATTGGGGGTGGGATGTACTGGGGCAGAGATATAGGGTAGAATTAGAGGATGGAAACTGTAGAGAGTTGGCTGGGTAAGGGAGGCTCTAGCAGCGGTGGATCCAGGATTTTGAAATTGAGGGGGGGGGGGCTCTTGTTGAAGACCCTATCTTGGCTGATTCCCTTCCCACGTCTAAATCCACCACTGGTTGGGAGGAGGTAAAGTTAGCATGGGAGAATGGTACATCTATACTATAGGTCTTGTTAGCATATACAGTCAGCCTTCTTATATCTCTTGATGAAAACCTGTGTCCTGTTTTTAAAATAGAAATGTGCAGAAGTTCAGAGAACTGTGGCCTCTCTCAGGAATACCCATACTAAATGTAGTTTCTATGTAGTTCAGATCTAACATCACAGCCTGCTCTAACTGCACCCGTATGTCTGCATGTGCACGTGACACGCCAAACTCTTGTTGGTGGAGGCAGGGGAAAAGGTGTTTAAATTAGGTTCATGCCCTCATAAGGTCAGCAGGTACTACATGTATTGGTGATCACCCCAAGGCTTGCACATAGATAAGATACCTGTTGATAACTAGACCTACTTTCTTTTTAAATCTAAATACTGTAATTTATCACTCATATGGTGTACCTGGAAAATGCTAGATTTCTCTCCCATACACAGCCTTCACCAAATCTTCTCAGGGCCCTCCCTCCATCTCCGCCCCAGGTGGGGATGTACAATAGGTGAATGTATACGGCCTTAGGGTGGGCTGGACGGGGGGGGTCCGGGGGTGGGTGGTTGTACAGCCTAAGGGTAGGTAGCGGGGGGCTGTACACTGGCATGACGAGACCAGGGTGTAGCCAGAGGCTATCCTACGGGGGTTATTATATCAATATTAAATATAGTATCTCCCTGGCACTTCAAATGGGATGCTTATCAAAGATTAAGGCATATCCTTGGTGCTTGAATAAAAAACAGTTTCAACACCACCCATAACCCACTAAACCTCCAGTGTCCATACATACCCGCCTTACCGTAAAAACCACGTGCAAATTGGCTACATGCACTTTGTATTGTGTGTGTACAGAAACAGCAGAATGTCCCCCTGCTGTATAAGTACAAGTTGTGTAACCCCCACTCTCTACCCTCCAGGGGAGGGCTGGGGGTAGAGGGTAGAGATATGACAGGTAAGGGTTCAGAGTGGGACGGTTTACCTGTCAAACAGTGAGATGATGATGATGATATACCTGTCAGTTCTAGATGTACCTTTGTCACCTTCATTATGCCTGTGTACAGCAGGGTGTGTGTCACTAATTCAGCTGCTACCTGACCCACGCTCTGTATA
This sequence comes from Acholoe squamosa, assembly GCA_949317995.1. Taxonomy (NCBI): domain Eukaryota; kingdom Metazoa; phylum Annelida; class Polychaeta; order Phyllodocida; family Polynoidae; genus Acholoe; species Acholoe squamosa. Next base: position 11,128,883 of record OX439051.1, on the reverse strand, counting down.
TTGTCACCCTAGGAACCATCTCTTATACACAGACAAAGGTTCATGAGTATTGGGTGTGGCTGATGTTTTTATCACAAGGTGAAGCCGAGTGAGATAACCTGCAGCCAGAACCAAAACTCATATATGGGCCAAATTTTTGAAAATGGTACTTTTAGCATTTTACAGGGTTTTTAAGCTTTACCAACCAATAAGGTCAAAGCCTGTGCACTAGCCTGGCATTTTTTGGTTTCATTCAAGAGAAAACATCCTAAGCTTTCAAATGAGAGTAAACTTTAGTGAATCAGACCATAATTTTCTTGAGTTATGGGTCTACAGAGTTGAAAAATGACCAAAAAGTGTGTATTTTGCTGAAAAAATACAATTTTCACACACCCCACATGTTGCTTATACTGTACAACACCCCTAAAATCACTTTTGGAATTCAATACATATGTTAACTCTGAGATCCAAAGGGTTTTAACCTGATGTACACGGTAGATTTTTTTTCTCCCCTTCATACTGAATAAAGGTAGCATTATGCTACTTCCTACTCAAAAATAAAACTTCTCAAAATACCAATGAAATATTCTGTTTCTACCATCCATGCTGCACTTAATTATGAGGGACATTTAAGGGGTTTATATGGTTTAAAAAATTTGCGGCCACACCCATTTTCTTTTAGTCCTGGCCCTAAAGTGTATTGGCATACACATTTTTGAGCAGGGAGTAACATTTAACATTTTGGTTAATGAATCAAATTCTACTGCTTCCATACAGTAAATTTTTGCTTTGCATATTGTATTGGCACTTCCTAATTAATCATGAACATAAATTGGTTCCATATTGAATCTTTGTGCCATTTGTAAACTATAAAATATGATTGGATGTTACTCTCTGCTCAAAATTCTAATTCCTTTCGCACTAAACCAGATGACATCTCTGTCTCCCCTTGCATGGCGCATCCATACGGGTCTTTTCTAATCACAACAAGGACACTTCCACCTATCGTTTGATGCTCTTTCTGTCCAATTTTACTGACAATTGTTATTCCTAAAGCAAAAGAAAGGTAAGGGATCAGCCAAAAATTCACCTTTATAAGATGTACGAAGGTGTAGGGCACATGTTGATATACTTTAATTGGGTCTAAATGCTTTTATTTTGATCAAAACTGATGTTGTCCGTCGGCAAGTGGTGGAATTTTGCCATTATTTCTAAATGACTGGGTGTTATATGGGGTTGAAGCATGTCGTCTGCCCGAGCCCTATGTGTGTTACTCCCTGCTCAAAAATAGATTCTGGTGCTAAAACTCACTCTCCTGTCTGTCAGTTATCAAAATGTGTACTTATGATATCCTTCTGATAGATTATACACTCCTGCATCTTCCTGCAGTATTTGGTTATGATCCTAATACTTTAAGTGTCTGTTTGAGTGTGGAAATTCCAAAAATCTGCATCGGACCTAAAGATTTATCCCACTTTTTCACATCTCATGTCCCTAATATTGTAAAGATTACTGTTTTTTGTGGCTTTTATGATAGATGTACCCCTCACTTATTCAAAAAATGTGTTATATGTTACCTACATGCAGTTATTTAGCCCCACTAACCCAATCAATGGTGGAATTTGAATTTTGAGCAGAGAGTAACACCTGATAGGAACATGTTTTAATTTTTTTGAGGAATATCCATCAAACTCCACCTACTACTGTTTCATTTGCTTGTTATGGAGTCCTCCTAACCTATTTATGTAGATTTGTGTACATAATTTGCACTTTGTGCTATTTGGGGGGTGAAATTAATTTTGAGCAGAGAGTAACGTGTTACTCCCTGCTCAAAAAAGTCAAATTGTGGTCCAACTTGTGACCAGTTCTATCACAAACTACTGCTAGATATGGAACAGATGGTAGTTGCATATTAAAGTATGCATATTGAAGTTAATATGGATGAATGTTGGTGATTTTTTGACAACTTTTGACAAAGCTAGATGAAAATTGGGGTTTTAGAAAAGAATTCTCAGAAAAATCAGTCAATGACAAAAGTTCAATATCCGATATCTCGGAAAGTTTTTAAAGGAACATATTGATTTTTTGAATCATGATACATACTTACTAGTAGATGTTGTAAATGGATTTAGGAGTCATTAGGATATAGTTAAGAGGTATATCCAGTTGGTATCTGAATTTTGAGCAGGGAGTAACACAAATTACAACAGATTATCTTTGAACGCTTATAAAAACGGACCCGCTAGGAGTTGCTGCGTATGTCGGGTGTTTTTACGTAGCCAAGACATTGCCCTTTGAATGTAGTAAAGTTGTTTTAACTTATTTTGAGTTTCACTGTTTTTGCTTTGTCAGGGCCAAACGTACCACATTCAAAAATTTGGCCCATATTTCATTTTTATTTTGGTCAGAAATGTTCTAAACTATTTCAAAGTGACATGGATTTTTATCACTATTATTCACATGTTTTATGGTCTTAAAATACATCCATAAATCCTGAATTTTCTTTTGCTACATTTCATGTCTCACTGCTTTTAAATCAGACAAATATTAAGGCTTTTAGAGTGAGACCTCCGTAAAACAGTGAAAGAAGTGTGGTCTAAAAAGACTATGTGGTTACCAACTCATGCTACATTCATCTGTCAAGTACATGTAATAGATCCTGAAATTCAATGAACATATATGGACTTCCATTATACAGAATGTCTGAAATATGAGACTGAATTTCTTTTACATATTCATAAATCATTCAGATTATTCCTGGTGAAATCAACTGGTATTCAAGGGAGGTGACTTGGATAGACAATGGGTTGCTCAAACAGGCCAATATCTCTCCTGTTGGTATCCATCTGATGTGTGTTCAGTCATGTACCTCACAGTCAAGGTGTTCTGCCTCATAGAGTTAATGTGTGTAATTGTTAGGTGGGGGCCACCTCAAAACCACCATCCACTAAAAAATACAAAGTAACAAAAAGAGGGACCGGATGTCCCTGATAAGCTGCCATGAAATCCCCCCATCCACTTAACCCCCCAATCATTACCCTGTATCCATGGTTACCACTAATTTACCCCCCAGCCGGCCGGCGCCTCAGATCATATCGTATTATCGGTCCTCTGCTCCTGTTGCCATGCCAACGCCACCGGAAGTAGGCCGTCTCTATCTGACACTAACTTCCTGTTTTGAAATGAGGCCGTCATTTTGTTTCTTATTTGTTGTAAATCCTGGAAACCAGAGCCAGATGAGACCTATCTAGGTCAGAGAATTAAAATGTGTTTTGAGATCTATGTGATATAAATTGATATTTACATTAAGGGAGTAGTGGAGAGAGCAGTTTGGGGAGGTAAGAAAAGGTAGTGTGGGGTGAAATCGAACCCGTGCAGGTCAATGGGTAACCCCCGGATGTCGTTAGATCCCTTGTGGGGATTATCGACAAGAGCAGAGCTCCATGAAGGTCGATTAGGTGAGTAGGAGCAGGACTTGGACGTAAACAGTAAATAAGGTTACTTTATGGCTGACTTTGTGTGAACAGTAACTATGGTAACTTCTGACTTATTGTGCACAGTAACTATGGAAACTTCTAAATTATTGTGCATAGTAACTATGGAAACTTCTGACTTTGTGTGAACAGTAACTATGGTAACTTCTGACTTATTTGTACACAGTAACTATGGAAACTTCTGACTTATTGTGCATAGTAACTATGGAAACTTCTGACTTTATGTGAACAGTAACTATGGTAACTTCTGAGTTATTGTGCACAGTAACTACGATAACTTCTGACTTATTGTGCACAGTAACTATGGTAACTTCTGACTTATTGTACACAGTAACTATGGTAACTTCTGACTTATTGTACACAGTAACTACGATAACTTCTGACTTATTGTACACAGTAACTATGGTAACTTCTGACTTATTGTACACAGTAACTACGATAACTTCTGACTTATTTGTATACAGTAGCTATGGCAACTTCTGACTTATTGTGCACAGTAACTATGGAACCTTCTGAATTATTGTGCATAGTATCTCTCTGAATTAATATGCTGCTAATAATTGAGAAATGAGGATAACCATCAAAATCCATACAGTATAAAATGAGATTCTGTGCATCATTATGATTTACAAATGTATCATACATGAACATTGAATGCTGCTTCATGTTGAGGAGTTCTTGTTGGCACTAACTACCCTGTCAGTGAGGTAAGTCTGAGGTCAAGGACACTCATGGTGAGTGGATGAGGCGGGTAGAGATGACACTCGGCTTAGTTACAATTCGATGTTACCTGAGATGGACTCTCATTAGAGAAGATATAGGAATAGATGTACCCCCCCCCCCCCACACAGACACAAGCCTCCTCATCCCCTCCCCACAAGACTCATTCCTATAGACAGGTGTGGTAGGATGGGAGGATCAAAGCAACTGATGAAAGGTAATAGAAGTAGCTTGTCTTAGTGGAATTGAGACCTCCATTTTGTGTATAGATATCCATATTTTCTGGAAATTCTTCGAAAATTAGTTTAACATCAAATCTTCAAATCCTGCTCTCCCAAGTAACCTATTAAAGGTCATCTATTATTAAACTATTGTGCTAAATACTGGTTTTCCCTCTTTTTTTTCTATCTCTCTTCTTCCTTCCTTTTATGTGTACAGGGGAACATTTTTACAGCCTTCAACTACAGGGTAATTTGATAACTCATGAGATGAGAGGAGTGCCAATTCCATTCTAGACAAGCCACCACTTTCTGTTCAATGAGTCCACCCATCCCACCTACAGAATCTCCTTGACAACTGGAGCTCTCCTGTTTCTGAGATCAGAACACCATTTACATCATGTGCCACACATCTTCACAGCGTCTCGGTCGCTGAAACTAAATTGGCGCTACTGTCAGTCTCAGACTAGTGAGTAATGTAGTAGCCTACTGAAGATGCAGACTTAGATGATTGATATAGTGCCTGTGAGGCACTCACCTGTAGTTCATCGTATCATGCTGACACCAAGGGTGGTACATTGATATAGTGCTTGTGAGGCACTCACCTGTGGTTCATCGTATCATGCTGACACCAAGGGTGGTACATTGATATAGTGCCTGTGAGGCACTCACCTGTGGTTCATCGTATCATGCTGACACCAAGGGTGGTACATTGATATAGTGCCTGTGAGGCACTCACCTGTAGTTCATGGTATCATGCTGACACCAAGGGTGGTACATTGATATAGTGCCTGTGAGGCACTCACCTGTAGTTCATGGTATCATGCTGACACCAAGGGTGGTGCATTGATATAGTGCCTGTGAGGCACTCACCTGTAGTTCATCGTATCATGCTGACACCAAGGGTGGTACATTGATATAGTGCTTGTGAGGCACTCACCTGTAGTTCATCGTATCATGCTGACACCATGGGTGGTACATTGATATAGTGCTTGTGAGGCACTCACCTGTGGTTCATGGTATCATGCTGACACCAAGGGTGGTACATTGATATAGTGCTTGTGAGGCACTCACCTGTAGTTCATCGTATCATGCTGACACCATGGGTGGTACATTGATATAGTGCTTGTGAGGCACTCACCTGTGGTTCATCGTATCATGCTGACACCAAGGGTGGTACATTGATATAGTGCTTGTGAGGCACTCACCTGTAGTTCATCGTATCATGCTGACACCATGGGTGGTACATTGATATAGTGCTTGTGAGGCACTCACCTGTGGTTCATTGATAAATCTTGAAGATGAATGAAAATCAACTTTTTGAGGCATGATAATGAACTATAATTCCCTCAGTCCGTATGATGAATGATGCAGTCCTAACTTCTTATATTATATATCTATTTATTAATACAAGTGCAGGCAGTCACATAGAGCCAGTTGTCTAGGAGGCCAGATGTAGGTGGAGGCCAGGTGCAGGTAGACTTTATGAATTCACAGGTCACTTGTCTAAATCACCTTCCAGTACAACGGTGTATGGGTATACATTGTAAAGAGGGTAGTTCTCTCTTGGTACGGTGTAAGTATTCTAGAGGCTTTTCTAATGGACTAGTTTCCTAATTAGGGAGCCAGATGTCAAAAGGACCTGCCACAGACACAGTCCACGTAGCACAAACTAACTAAAACCATTCAATAGATTATCTCACAAGAAGATAAATATTGCACTAAATTAACAACAATCAAAGTCAGTATTGAGCCATATACAGAGAGCTAAGAATAAAGGGCCTACATGACCGTACCACACTGTAAGAAATAACCATTGAATCTACCAGGGATCCTTGTAAAACTGTACACTGAACCACCGTCATTTGTTTGAGGTTAATCATTGTGGTTTTTACAAGAAACTTAAGGTGGCGGTGTAGTGACAGAAAATAACTGATCCCTGCAAAATTGGGATAAAGATTCCGCCATTATTTCAACAACATTTTTTACAGTGCACAAGCAATGAGCAGTTAGAGTAGCTGGCGTACACTGACACTACCTGTACTAAAGGAGGCCTGCAGGGTCACAAGGTGCAGTCTTCTACCTGCTCATTATGAAGGAAATCACAAGGACGCCCCCACCTGGGGCACATGGAAGGATGGGGAGGAGTGGGGGGAGAGTTGCTCAGAGGGATGTGGCACTACAACACAATAACAAGATATCACTGACAGGAAACTGGAGGTGAAGACCCCCCCCCCCATGCATTAATCTGCTTTGTGCCAAAACGCTTGCTCTAATACATTTTGCTGGGCTAAAAGTGACTGAACAAAAACTTCCCTGAAATCACCATTGGTCCTTAAAATTTAAGTTTAGTATAGGAATGTATAGGTCCTTGTAGCATCAAAATCCCTGATATGAGGGAGAAGCCTGAAGACTTCTATCTCTGATTTTGCTTCTTATACTCAAGCAGAGGCTCTGTGTTTTGCAGGGAAATCTTTGCACATTACAATTCCATGCACTTACTGTCGTGAATTTAATGTGGGGCTAAAACTTGATACTTTTCATTCAAAGTTAATTATTCTAGTTGGATGTTTTTGTTATAGATTTATTAAACTTCAAATATTTGTGACTGCATCCACCACTCAATGTGACACACCCCAAAGGAAGGCCAACTGGGGCAGCCCCCCCTTGATGTGTTTGTCTGTTGCCATGGCAACACTCCAGGAATTACGCTTGTATCAGCTTACAGGGGGAGATCAAAGAAACCAGCGGCGGGTTATCAGGGTACAGGTGTATGAATCCTTCTGTATATACATAGGTATTGGGAACGGGTGAAGCGGATGAAACTTGTGCATCAAGGAAAGCCAGAATTCAATAGATTGCCGAGATCCCATTCTCGAATTATCTAAAATTAGGAAATTGGCCCAATCTTCAATAGGATATGCCCAGAGGACTCACATCCAAATGTCAACAAATGTTGAAAATGGTAGAGAAAATGGCACCATTGAATTTATGACTCTAAACCATTAATACATTACATGGAAGAGACAAGTGGCAAGCGTAAATGTACAAATACTGATTTCTTATGTGCAGTTGGTAGCATACGATATACGGCAGCTAAAAAAAGTTAAAGAGTTATTCAACCTTACCCGATCCTACCTAGAATAAAACAAGACCAACTGTAGCTTTTACTCCAATTAAAAAAGAAAGAAAGAAACAAACAAAAAATCAGAATGCCCAAAGGTTCTGTAAAGGAAACAAGGGGGAAACAAGACGACTACCATGCCTTTAAGTGTTGAGCATACTACAGATCCTTCCCACACTGTGAGACCAAAATGGCTGCCACAATTTGTAGTCTCTGTAAGCATGACGACCCCGGGAAGTTACCATGACAACCAAGGGCAGCAAGCTAAGTGATGCAGAGGTTGTCGCCTTATCATGGCATAGGGAATATGCATGGGCAAGCATTATTTCATTTTTACTTTTTATCTGTTTCTTTTCTTTTGTACCTTCACTTCATGTTATTCTCTTTCTCCATCCTGCCTCTCCCTACCCTGCCTACCATTGCCCCCAACCTATTTCCTTCCAGTATCGTCCTTATTCCCTTACCTTAATTCCATTCCCTACACTCCCCACTCCACCCCTTCCTTCCCCTACCAGCTTCTTCCTAAACCTACCAACATCCAACCCTTCCCTTTACCTCCCCTTCCTTCTACACACCCTTCCTACATGTCCCCCTATCCTAGCTTGTCCTTCCCCGACCTTTGCTGTTTCATCCATACATCCTCAGATGTCTCCTTCCTATACAGCAGCATCTCCTATACCTCTTGGATCTCCCCTCTTAGACCACCCTCTTACATGGGTCTAGACCCCTAAATTCGACAGGGTGACATGGCCATTTCTTAAAATCGACATGTGACATGGAGCTTAGTGACAAGGACATGGAGAATGAAAAAGTTAGTGACATGAGACATGACCTTTCTTTAAAATCGACATGTGACATGGAGCTTAGTGACAGAGACATGGGGAAATAGAAATTTAGTGACATGTGACATGGCCTTTTCTTAAATTCGACATGTGACATGGGGACCCCCCATCTAGACCCCCTCTTACCCCCTCCTCCAGGTGGGCACAGGTGTGCTACAGCTACATCAAACAGACGCCGTCTATGACGTCATAGTCTACCTGCCAGCTGTAGGCCCCGCCCACTAACTGAGTGATTGACAGGTGAGGGTGTGTCCTACAGCAACATTCCTTTACTGCCAGTACAGGTTGTGTGTTGGGGGGGGGGGTATTGGTAGCAGGGCTGACACTTTAGATAGATAGCCAATAAAGCCCACAGAGACTCTATGTACATAGGAACCATATTGGCACCTTCAAGTGATAAGGTATCAAAAAAGCGCCACGGGTCTCCAAACAGGCACGAGGGGTGAGGGGGTAAGTATTCAAATGAGCGCCAGTCTCAAATAAGGGGGTAAAGGGGAAGCAAAATCTAGTAAAGGCGCTGGGGCGTATAAATGGGCCAGTATGTAAGCTTCTCAACTACGGCCTGCTGTACTCGCAGAGATTTCCTGACCAACAACTATCAACAATGTTTCACATTTGTTCAATTTTCTGATGGAAAGTAATAGAACTTAAGGAATAAATTCCAGGGGAAGTGTTGGGATTTCTCAAAAAGCAGGAGAGAAGACAGTCACCTGAATCGATGAATTGCCCTTGGAGGTAAAAGCTAATGTAAGTTCATTTAATTCACAAATACTGCAATTGGTGCCTGGGCAAGTGTAGCTTATCCCTAGCTTTAGTATAACCCTTCCCTAAAACATTGAGGGAAGCTTAGGGAAGATGGTAACCCCCCCCCCATGTGTCTGCAATGGCCTACACGCCATGGCTTACATGCAGGGTTTTGTGGTTTTAATGGTCAAAGTGATCAACTGTACCTTGTGTATAAAGGCACCATCTTCTCTCAGTCAGAGAGCACCCTCCTTCTACACCCCTTGTAGGGTGATGGGCAGAGGGGTCAAAGTGGCAGGACCCAGAGGAATTTTCACCATTTTTACGCTCTTTCTCCTGGAGCTATAGGTTACATCTTTTTTGGGACCGATCTAAAGTTGGCAAGGACATCCCCTTCCAACGCCCATGGATGATTCTAGATAAGTAAAGATTGGTTGGCCACCTGACACTTTTACAGGCACTGGGCCATATTTTTGAAATTATTCGAGACTTACCTGTAAGTTGAGGTATAATTAAGATTATACCGAGGGAACCTAGCGGTTCAGGGAATATACACTGGTAAATCATCCTGTTTTCACCTTCACTCACAAGAGCCTAGACCTACTGCAATGGTCTGCCTCTCCCATTCAGATGCTTGCCATCAGCCACATATATGCCCTCAATACCCTCAGCTGACCAGTGTAAGTAAAACAGCCAGTCGTTTTCTAGTTAGGCAGAAGTACAGGGAGACATATGGTTTGGCTGGTCCAGCTGTACTTATGCTGGTACCCCACACTACATTACCCACACATACACAACTCCAGGCACTCACCGAGAACCAGCCTTTGACTGCAGCAACTAGCGCATGGTTACCAGCGTCCCACAGACTGTGAAGATAACGACACACACCAGGGGGCAGCACACTACATGCCCTTGGGGCTGAACTTGACATGATTAACTAGGATTCAAGGTCATGTTAGCACACACTGGGACCTACTGGTCAATTTGCTCCCACTGACCTGCAGCAATAGGTCAATGATTTCAGGTTTCTTTTATCAAGGTCATGTTGTTGCATTAGTAACAGAGGATTGGCCTTAGTCGGATCCAGATCCAGTTAAGTTAGTGTTGTATCAATGTAGGGCCAGAGACAGGAGAAGGGGGAGATAATAATATCTAAGAACATAATAGGTCGATCTGAAAAAATCTGGAGTTTCCAAATTTGGTCCAGAGTCTATAAAATAAAATTCCAAAACATGTTAAACCCCTAAAAACCTGAAGTATGCTGTCTAACTGAGGGACTGCAATCACCAACAAAGGGATGACGAAAGTCAAACTATCACTACCTGCAATGTCAGCTATCAGGATAGGTTTTGAGGAGGGAACAACTCCAGTATGGTGTCAGGGAATTTGAGGTGAATTGTATGTATGATTCGGTCTCTTCCAGACCCTCAGACTACCCCCTGAACATATTCGTTTTCAGTGCGTCTATGAGAATCACAAAGGGCGCCTATTTGCCTTAAAATTCCTAATTACTTGGAGTGTTTTTGTAATATGTGTACATAAAAGCAATAGTATGACATCACATCCTATGGTTGAATTACCGTATAGGCAGGCAATCCTTTATTTACACCTGATTCTATGCACAGAGCCTTCAATGTAGCGTCTATTATGCACCATATATAGCCCCTACTTCTCCACCCTGTTTTACTCTATGAAGGCACATTTTTACACCATATAAACTATTGTATCCCCCTTGCAAGATAATCGACACCTTATATTTCCAAGGTTCTGGCATGTGCTAAACATTTAGCATAAAATTACCGACATTCATATGGTAGACTAAATGCGTCTATTATTCAATATAGTATGCAGATTGAACGCTAGCTTATACTTTCAGCACCTACCCCTACCCCATCCCGCACCAGCCGGTGGTCCAATCTGTAAGGCCCTGTTCCCACATAGCCAGCGGCCGGCATGGACTATTTTTCATGGCAGAAGGAGTGCTGAGGTCATCAGGTTTGTGGTTGGCCGCGTCGGCTGCGCACGGCTCGGGCGGGGAGTGATCCAGCGTGCATGCGCATCATTTATTGGTGGTATAGAGAGTCGCTGAAGCGTGACGGGATGAAATGAGGCCAGGATGTAAAGGAGGCTGGAGGTATACGTGTTAAAGCAACCTGTTAGTGTGGGTGGGGGGTAGACTGGGATCCTGGATGTTGTAGATTTAGGACAGGCATATGGTTTCATCATTGTGCATAATGGTTGAGCAGTTGTAAAGAGCAGCACTGTATTAGTTCCAGAATTGATGATGTAAGTGGTAAGGTAAAACCAAATGAGGCCTCAAATAGTAAAGTTGTAGTCTTGAGAACAAAACTACTGTAGGGAATAATGACCTTGCATTGTGACCAATTCTGTAGTGGTTAGGGGTTTCCACCTGGTTGGGCAATTTTTTTTCTAATCTGACCGATTTCTTCTATACTTTTGCAATATCATAAACCGTGGGATTATCAAAGACATTTTGCCTGGCAGTGGTGGAACCAATGCTTAAACTGTCCTGAATTGCTGCTGAACACAATTACAACTCTCTAACATGCCTCACTCAAGCCTAAGTTAAAACCCCTATATACCCTTATGACAGTTTTAAGTCCATGAATTGTGCAGAGATGCCACTCACTGGCCGACAAAAACCAGGAAAACTAGACTTTGGAGACATTTTTTCCCGGAATGTAACATAATTTAATACAGATATCTGTAATCAAAACCAGGAATTCCTAGTAAACGATAAACCAGGAAAGGTGGCATCTCTGCTTGTGTTCAAAGATGCAAAGAAGCTAACAAAGGTAATTTGGAGCAGTGTTACCAAGGAGCATTTACTATACCTGTCCTAGTGGGACTTCAAACAGGAGCCCAGTCTAAGTAGAGCAGGCAGGGAGGTAGTAGTAGTATTGGGGGAGTGGGTTTTTACTCAGGCTGCCATAATAGGGCATGTGTAGGAGAAATTAAAACACGACATGGGAACAGCTAGAGGCTGCAATAGTATACATTCACTGTATACAGCTATGGTAAAACAGGGTAAGACTTACACATAGATGTGCCTTGGGTGAAACGAAGAATAGAAAGAAGGGACCGACCAAAAAAAAAACACTCTCGGAAATGCTATATCATGACCCCTTATAAATATGTTTTGTTTAGGAATGTACTGGCCCTTTTATATGATATCTTAGACCAGGAAAGGTTATCGCTCGCATGTTTCATTGGCGAATAACTCCTCTCCTGGCGAGTTAAGCATTGCACAATATCAGCAGGTGTCGACATAACAAAAAAATGGTGGTCCGATTTACACACTCATATACCAACGGTCTTAACCCGTCCTATACAGAAAATTCCACCTTACCTGCTGAAAAAAGCGTCTTAATTGCCCAATTCCCATAGGAGTCAATGTGTTATTTTGACCCCCTGTCGACGGCCAAAATTGACCGCCCAATGCAATCTTGGAGCCTTGCTTCGTGAGAAAGTAGGTCAAATATATCAGGTTTTTTCTTCAGCTTTTCTCATGGCTAAAGAAATTTTTTTCCAGGAATTGTACATGTACAATGAAAGACTAGCTCCTAAAGAATATGTTTCCATGATTTTGGTCTAATTATCCCCCAATTTCGATGGGCAATTCCCATCTAAAGTTCCAATTCATGACCATCAGTTTTTGACTGAAAAGGCGCCGCCAATAGCCCAGGTGAACCTGGGACAAATATTCCCATGCTACTATCAGTAATACATCTTCATTAACAGCATCCACAGTATTTGAAACAGCTTCCCTAGATAGCCTAACCCCAACCTGAGATACTAAAAATGTATAAGGATAGGGCATTGCCCTAAAATGATCTATGGGCAACTGTGTTCTATGTGCTATGCTAAACTATGCTTTAACTAATTGCTTACAAAATAGTGAGTATTTACTGACATATATTGAATAGTTGCTCACAAATACTGCATTATTACCGACATAGGAAGAGGTACTGGCATATATTGACTGACTGCTGACAAAAAGTGAGTAAAATATTGACATTTATTGACTAATTGCTGACAAATTGTATGTAAATACTGACATGTGTTGACTAATTTCTGATATCTAGTGACCAAGTACTGACATATCCTGAATAATTGCTGACAAAGAGTGAGTAATTACTGACATATATTGACTATTTCTGATAAATAGTGAATAATTACTGACATATATTGACTAATTGCTGAAAAAGAGTGAGTAATTACTGACATATATTGACTCATTTCTGATAAGTTGTGAGCAATTACTGACATATATCTACTAATTGCTGACAAAAAGTGAGTAATTACTAATATATATTGAATGATTGCTGACAAATAGTGAGCAATTACTGACATATAGACTAATTGCTGACAAATAGTGAGCAGTTACTAACATATATTGACTAAATGCTGATAAAATGTAAGTAACTACTACCCTGTATTGATTAATTGCTGACAAATAGTGAATAATTACTAACATAATTATACTAACTAATTGCTGACAAATAGTCCATATATACTGACATATTTTGACACATACCAGTCAAGGCAGGATGCACAATTGAATCAATGGCTATTTCTCTGTTATATATTGACTAAATGCTGACAGATTGTGAGTAAATACTGACATGTATTGACAATTGCTGATATAGAGTGACTTAGTAAAGACATATATTGATTAATTGCTGACAAATTGTGAGTAAAATTATACTGATATATATTGACGAATTGCTGACAAATAGTGAACAATTACTAGTGCTGACAAATAGTGAGTAAATACTGACATTTATTGATTAATTGCTGACAAATAGTGAGTAATTACTGACATACTGACAAATTGCTGACAAATAGTCCATAAATACTGACATATTTGACTAATATCTGACAAATTGTGAGAAAGGGAGGATGCACAATTGAATCAATGGCTATTCCTTGGTTATATATTTACTAATTGCTGACAGATTGTGAGTAAATACTGACATGTATTGATAATTGCTGATATAGAATGACTAAGTACTGACGTATTCTCAAGTACTGACGTATATTGACTAATTGCTGACAAATTTTGAGTAAATACTGATATATTTTGACTAATTGCTATCAAATGGTGAGTAATAAAACCATAGTGTTGTAGATTTTAATACAATAGTAGAGAATAGTCCTGTGGGACATGGCGCGGCGACTTGTAATCTTGTGTCTAGTTTCAGTTGGTGAGACAGATAGGGCATACTATCATCTGGGCTTTTGGTAGTATATAGCACAAATTCAACCTGAACTACCCACTGCAGTACTAATAGTCTGTAGACTGTCCATTCTGCATGCACCTCACTCAGCTGCCACAGGGACCTGTCTTATTCAATGTTCAATGCCATAGTCAACAGGTGTGTCATTATGAGTGTACACTGTTTCAGATTGCCAGGAGCCTGCTCTGCCCCCCCCCCCTACACACACACCCAACTGCCAATCACTTGTAATAGTCTGTACCTCGTCATAGGCCAGTGGTCATTCGTCATGGGCCAGTGGTCAAACCGGCCAGATCACTCCACCTCTCTGTAGAGGGGGAGCACAGTGTAAGTACCTCGGTGTACATACATGTTTTCAGTGTTCCACAAAATCGTTTATATAATGAAAGGAGTAATCAAATTAATCTTTCATCACCAATAGTAGATACATATTCTGAGATAGCATTATTTCAATGTAAACTAAAAATTTTACACAGAAAAGAATGTAGCAGTTCCAAAAGGTGGCCTTACACTTCAACCTCCTCTGATTTACAAAAATGAACATATGGCAACACACACTTTAGCACTGATTTCTCCATAGAGATCTTTGACAGTGAATACTTTGTTCAAATACAGAAAATATGATCCAATTGTACCATAACCCACTGAGATAAAACCTGTACTACATATATATAGTAGCTTCAAAACGAAAAATCCTAAAACAAAGGCTACAGGGATGCATTTCTGAATCTTAAAATGCTCTAATGCTAATCTGCCATAGGGCTCCAAATGATGGAATGTCTTATCTGCGAATAAATCAAAAGTATGAGATATATTCTGAAATTTCCTTCACTGATAAGTAAAGTACACACACTGTTGTTATTACATTAGAATAGTGAGCAGGAATAGTCCATAGCAGAGGAGCCACAAACAAAAATAGATTGCAAGGCCTCCCTATCCCTTACACCGTGGCGACTGTGAACCATACACTAGTCTACTCATCTCACGAGTAGTACTCACTAGTCGCCGCGCTAATTACTAACATATATTGACTACTGATATATTTTTACAACTACTGACAAATAGTGAGTAATAACTAACATATACTGACTAATTGCTGACAAATAGTGCATTATTACTGACATATTTGGACTAATAACTGACAAAAAGTGAGTAATTACTGACAAAAAGTGAGTAATTACTAACATTAATTGACTAATTGCTGACAAATAGTGCATTATTTCTGACATATTTGCTGACAATGCATCATGCTATCCATAAAAGTGTTAACTGCACATCAATGCCTTGTCTATCAATAAAGGGTTGACTGTGCATCAATGCATCATGCTATCCCTAAGGGGTTAACTGTGTATCAATGCATCATGCCATCCATAAAGGGTTAAGTGCATCAATGCATCAGGTTATCCATGAAGGGTTAAAGTGCATCAATGCATCTTGCCATTCATAAAGGGTTAACTGTGTATCAATGCATCATGCCACCCATAAAGGGTTAAAGTGCATCAATGCATCATGCCATTCGTAAAGGGTTAAAGTGCATCAATGCATCAGGTTATCCATGAAGGGTTAAATGTGCATCAATGCATCATGCTGTCCATGAGGGGTGAAATGTGCATCAATGCTTTGTAACATCCATAAAGGGTTAACTGCACATCAATGCATCATGCCATTCATAAAGGGTTAACAGTGTATCGATCCATCATGCCATCAATAAAGGCTTAAAGTGAATCAATGCATCATGCCATTCATAAAGGGTTAACTGTGTATCAATCCAACATACCACCAATAAACGGTAAAAGTGCATCACTGCATCTTGCCATTCTTAACGGGTTAAAGTGTGTCAATGCATCATGCCTTTCATAAAGGGTTGAAGTGCATGAATGCATCATGCCTTTCATAAAAGGTTAAAGTGCATCAATACATCATGCCATTCATAAAGGGTTAACTGTGCATCAATGCATCATGCTATCTATAAAGGGTTTACTATGCATCACCGCATCATGCCACCCATAAAGGGTTAAATCTGCATCAATGTTTTGTGAAATCCATAAAGGGTTAACTGTGCATCAATGCATCATGCTATCCAAGAAGGGTTAACTGTGCATCAATGCATCATGCAATCCATAAAGGGTTAAAGTGCATCAATGCATCATGCCATTCATTAAGGGTTAACTGTGCATCACTGCATCATGCCATTCATAATGGGTTGACTGTGAATCAATGCATCATGTCATTCATAAAGGGTTAAATGTGCATCACTGCATCTTGCCATCTATAAAGGGTTAAATGTGCATCACTGCATCTTGCCATCCATGAAGGGTTAAATGTGCATTAATGCATCATGCTATCTATAAAGGGTTAGATATGCATCAATACATCATGCCATTTATAAAGAGTACTGTGTATCAATGCATCATGTCAGCCATAAAGGGTTAACTGCAGATCAATCCATCATGCCTTCAATAAAGGCTAAAGTGCATCAATGCATCATGTCATTCACAAAGGGTTAACCGTGCATCAATGCATCATGCCATTCATAACGGGTTAACTGTGTATCAATGCATCATGCCATTCATAAAGGGTTAAAGTGCATCAATGCATCATGCCATTCTTAAAGGGTTAAAGTGCATCAATGCATCATGCCATTCATAACGGGTTAACTGTGCATCAATGCATCATGCTATCGATAAAGGGTTAAATGTGCCTCAATGCATCATACTATCTATAAAGGGTTAGATGTGCATCAATGCATCATGCCATTTATAAAGGGTTAAATGTGCATCAATGCATCATGCTATCTATAAAGGCTTAAAGTGAATCAATGCATCATGCCATTCACAAAGGGTTGACTGTGTATCAATGCATCATGCCATCCATAAAGGGTTAAAGTGCATCAATGCATCATAGGGAAGTATGTGCGGCCCCTGGACAGCCTGCTAATCCTGTAAGGATCACAGTGTGAATCAATGCATCATAAACCCTATGCACTGCCCTATGTATACCCCTATAGAAACAGACACCAGTGCATTAAAGGGTTAAAATGGGTTTTCACAGCTATATCCAGGGTGAGTAGACTTTCTTTGTCCATGCACTAACAGCCAATATTAAAAGGATTGGTTGGTCCCTGTGCAACCCTATGTGTAATCCTATGAGTAAAAAAGGGCAATATGTGGCTAGGCTGGAGACTTGGTCATGACAAGTCTACACTAGAAGGGCGATTCAACATCTGTGAACATGGTTCTTGTAAATATTCTATGGTCTGTCTAAGACCATAGAATAATAACTCTAACAGCTAATCTTTGCAAAATAGGCAATGCAATAATGCATCAGCATCAGGGACAACCCTAAAGACTTCCCATCCCTGTACAGGAGTACAGCCCTGGGAGGTAGACTAGTCAGGGTATGCAATATGACAAGAAGCTGGCATATAAATGAATTAAACCCTTAAGTGCTAGATAAGAAACATTCCTGTCACCATCCAATACCGCACACAGTGTTTTACCATCACTAATGCCGCCAGCAGAGATAACGCTTTCTGTCACTAAGAGGGGTCCCATAAACCGTCCCAATCACGCTGATAACACCAGAGATTACCACCTCCCTTCTCAAACTAAATATCTAGGTTTAGGTAACCATAGCAACCATAGTATCCAAGGAGGCCCATTACCATGGTTACCTTAATGACTCGGTGTCGTTGACAACAATAATCCTCCCCAGTCGCTGGGAGCAGAAAGTCGTGTAGGTAAACAACCCCAACTCAAATTTAACTGGCTTCAAATTATCTTAGGTTCAAAGCAAGTAGAGAGAAGAGCTGAATGGTAGCACCCTCTTACAGTATGACAGGAGAGGGTGAGGTGCCCTACACTATGTGGACGCACAGTGATGGCAAATATGGGTTTATAGTAGTCAACATCACTATAGCATTACATATTACTTTTCTATATCACAATTGATAGAGAGCCCATTTAGAGTTATAGTTGGAGGTTAGGTGGGGCTGATACATTTTAAGTAGGAGATCAAGCAGAACTGATACATTGTAAGTTGGGGTCAGGTGGAGCTGATACATTGTAAGTTTGGGGTCAGGTGGAACTGATACATTGTAAGTTTGGGGTCAGGTGGGGCTGATACATTGTAAGTTGGGGTCAGGTGGAGCTGATACATTGTAAGTTTGGGGTCAGGTGGAACTGATACATTGTAAGTTTGGAGTCAGGTGGAGCTGATACATTGTAAGTTTGGAGTCAGGTGGAGCTGATACATTATAAGTTTGAGGTTAGGTGGAACTGATACATTGTAAGTTTGGGGTCAGGTGGGGCTGATACATTGTAAGTTTGGGGTCAGGTGGAGCTGATACATTGTAAGTTTGGAGTCAGGTGGGGCTGATACATTTTAAGTAGGAGATCAAGCAGAACTGATAGATTGCAAGTTTGGGGTCAGGTGGGGCTGATAGATTGTAAGTTTGGGGTCAGGTGGAGCTGATACATTGTAAGTTTGGGGTCAGGTGGGGCTGATACATTGTAAGTTTGCGGTCAGGTGGGGCTGATACATTATAAGTTTGAGGTCAGGTGGAACTGATACATTGTAAGTTTAGGGTCAGGTGGAGCTGATACATTGTAAGTTTGGGGTCAGGTGGGGCTGATACATTGTAAGTTTGCGGTCAGGTGGGGCTGATACATTGTAAGTTTGGGGTCAGGTGGAACTGATACATTGTAAGTTTGGGGTCAGGTGGAACTGATACATTGTAAGTTTGGGGTCAGGTGGAACTGATACATTGTAAGTTTGGGGTCAGGTGGGGCTGATACATTGTAAGTTTGGGGTCAGGTGGAGCTGATACATTGTAAGTTTGGGGTCAAGTGGGGCTGATACATTGTAAGTTTGGGGTCAGGTGGGGCTGATACATTGTAAGTTTGCGGTCAGGTGGGGCTGATACATTGTAAGTTTGCGGTCAGGTGGGGCTGATACATTGTAAGTTTGGAGTCAGGTGGAACTGATACATTGTAAGTTTGGGGTCAGGTGGGGCTGATACATTGTAAGTTTGGGGTCAAGTGGGGCTGATACATTGTAAGTTTGGGGTCAGGTGGGGCTGATACATTGTAAGTTTGTGGTCAGGTGGGGCTGATACATTGTAAGTTTGGGGTCAGGTGGGGCTGATACATTGTAAGTTTGGGGTCAGGTGGGGCTGATACATTGTAAGTTTGCGGTCAGGTGGGGCTGATACATTGTAAGTTTGGGGTCAGGTGGAACTGATACATTGTAAGTTTGGGGTCAGGTGGAACTGATACATTGTAAGTTTGGGGTCAGGTGGAACTGATACATTGTAAGTTTGGGGTCAGGTGGGGCTGATACATTGTAAGTTTGGGGTCAGGTGGAGCTGATACATTGTAAGTTTGGGGTCAAGTGGGGCTGATACATTGTAAGTTTGGGGTCAGGTGGGGCTGATACATTGTAAGTTTGCGGTCAGGTGGGGCTGATACATTGTAAGTTTGCGGTCAGGTGGGGCTGATACATTGTAAGTTTGGAGTCAGGTGGAACTGATACATTGTAAGTTTGGGGTCAGGTGGGGCTGATACATTGTAAGTTTGGGGTCAAGTGGGGCTGATACATTGTAAGTTTGGGGTCAGGTGGGGCTGATACATTGTAAGTTTGTGGTCAGGTGGGGCTGATACATTGTAAGTTTGGGGTCAGGTGGGGCTGATACATTGTAAGTTTGGAGTCAGGTGGAACTGATACATTGTAAGTTTGGGGTCAGGTGGAGCTTATACATTGTAAGTTTGCGGTCAGGTGGGGCTGATACATTGTAAGTTTGGAGTCAGGTGGAACTGATACATTGTAAGTTTGGGGTCAGGTGGGGCTGATACATTGTAAGTTTGGGGTCAAGTGGGGCTGATACATTGTAAGTTTGGAGTCAGGTGGGGCTGATACATTGTAAGTTTGCGGTCAGGTGGGGCTGATACATTGTAAGTTTGCGGTCAGGTGGGGCTGATACATTGTAAGTTTGGAGTCAGGTGGAACTGATACATTGTAAGTTTGGGGTCAGGTGGGGCTGATACATTGTAAGTTTGGGGTCAAGTGGGGCTGATACATTGTAAGTTTGGGGTCAAGTGGGGCTGATACATTGTAAGTTTGCGGTCAGGTGGGGCTGATACATTGTAAGTTTGCGGTCAGGTGGGGCTGATACATTGTAAGTTTGGAGTCAGGTGGAGCTGATACATTATAAGTTGGAGGTGGGGTAAAGCCAGGTAAAGCAAATACATTGTGAATACTGTCAGACAGCCAGATACCACATCCACACAGTCATGTACACACACCAAGATAAATCCCCCACACCTTCACACACCAAGCACTGCTCCCTGCAGGTAGGGTATGATGTACCTACGCCATCTTTATATAACTTCCCCAAGGAGGATTTCTTCACTTGCCATCCATAGCAATGTAGGGAAGTTTTCTTTTTAAGAGAGGTATTTCTTGTAACTAAATAAAGTGTGCTAGTGATGTGGAATTATTGAGAAGTGAGACATGGAATTATAAAATAAAATCGATTGACTCAATTTCTGCTATAGCAGACTTCTGCTATAGAACAACATCTTGACTAGTGTGCTTTTTAAAAAAAATGTCATTGTCCAATAAACTTGCATTTCTCAGGATCCCACAAAAACTCCACCTGGTGGCTATAAGGCCAATTATCACTAAATTTACACTGCTGCCAACCTTGGCACTTAACCTTAGCACTGCCCTACAGAATATAGCCATTGCCTCCAGCTCAAGTTGGTCATCTTCCCACCTATCATCAGTGTTAATGATTGGTAGTCAGTAATGGCTGCAGTGCCACCAGGACCCTTATCAACGTGTTAACATGTCCATACAGAACATTAACAAGATGGCGGTGTGGCCTCTGCTGGTTAGGGTTGAGCTGATTCCCTGCGACTACACAAACCACATACTGGGAGTAGGGCGACTAAGCCGGCGACCAGCAAAATGCCTTGAGCTGATTGCCGGTGGCTTAGATAAGACCATAGTGGTATGGTATAGGCGGAAGGGGTACCAGCAGTATGGTGAAGACAGGTACAAGCAAACAAAGATGGAGGTCATACCATATGTACACATCTCTGCAGCAAATGGAATATTGTACCATCTCATTTTGTCCTAAAGTAAACTCTATAAATATATCTTGTAAAGGGCTTTAACAAACTATGTGGCTTTATCAGGATGATTCATGGATGAAGATTGGGTGTTGCATTCATGCATCATACCAACCCTACGGGGTTGATACACTTACAATGGGTCGGTGCATTGGTACCTTGGTGCATCATCAACACAAGGCGGGGTTGATACACTTACAATGGGTCGGTGCATTGGTACCTTGGTGCATCAACAACACAAGGCGGGGTTGATACACTTACAATGGGTCGGTGCATTGGTGCCTTGTTGCATCATCAACACAAGGCGGGGTTAATACACTTACAATGGGTCGGTGCATTGGTGCCTTGTTGCATCATCAACACAAGGCGGGGTTGATACACTTACAATGGGTCGGTGCATTGGTGCCTTGTTGCATCATCAACACAAGGCGGGGTTAATACACTTACAATGGGTCGGTGCATTGGTGCCTTGGTGCATCATCAACACAAGGCGGGGTTGGTACACTTACAATGGGTCAGTGCATTGGTGCCTTATGAACACAAGGCCATAATGCAACATGGTGTCCTTGGAGATTTAAACCACAACCAGTTAGTTTGTATAACATTGATTAGACTAACTACAAACATAGTAGGCTACAGCCAGGACTGAGTATTGTAACAGAGGTGTCTGGTTACATTGATTTTCTTCATCCAGTAGGTGCATTGATTATAGTACATGCGGTTACTTTGATACCTGGCTGTTATTTCTATTTTAAAACTTGGGTGACACTGAATTCTATTCTTTTAAGATTTTACAAAACCTTGTTAAAGCAGAAAACCATCAGTAAACGCAAAAGCATCATTCTCGGATTATCCATGTTGACAGAGTGTAAGCCCTTAAAAAGCCGCTGATGCAGTAGTGCGTCATGGCCATTGGTGCATCGTCCCGACCTTTCAGGACTATTATCAACCCCGTAGGGTTGGAATGATGGATGAATGTACTCGAAAGTGCTATATTCATTCATCACGACAACCCATGGGCATGATGCATTGATGCATTATTGGCCCTTAAAGGTTTAAAGGCTAGCAGTTCCGCCCCCTAGAATCAATCCCCACAGTGACATTCTGCCCTCGGCCTCTACAAACAGCCCTCTTTTGATAAAGTCATTTCCTTGAGGAAACACAGAGGGGAAAAAACTCAAGATCTTTTAAAACCTTGATTAAGATCCTTCACAATCAAATAAAGCCTGTCTTAGAAAAGTATTCAGAGGTTTGTTTTTTAGAGACCTCCCTTCCCTAATTTCCTAAAACACTTTTAATAGAAGTGCAACATTAGGCTTTCAAAGGACCCCAACTTGTTTTTATCTGTTCATTTTTTGTTGAAATAATTCGCGAATTGGGTGAATTTCTGAAAGCAGAAGTCTATAGGACTGCCTGAGTTGCCTTTCTGGGCATTAAAAATGGTGAGCGATCCAATTCAAGCAATGCAGTGTGCAATTTCAAATGTAATAATACATTTAAATTTTGTAAATTGTCAGAGAGATGGCAGTAGTGGACCTGTCCCTGCGGCAGCCATAACAGCTAACGGATATTGGTAAAAGGGGGAGGGATTGTTGCATTCTTCATCTTCCCCTTTCATATTGTACAATTCTCCCTCATTTCACAAGGAATAAGAACTTCGACTATTTCATGTAGATTATCTGGTAAGATATTCAAAGACATTATGTTTGAAATTCGTACCTGTGCATTCCATGTTAAAATAGCACTTACTTACCTCAACAGAAAAATTATTTTGAATATTCAGGCTACATTGTTGTTCTCAATCTAAAACTGACAACATCAATAACTAACCAACTATCCCTAAACCGATCCTCCCTGAAACCAATCCTCTCCCGCATCTCCAACGATTTTCGAGGGGGAAAATGATCACCCGTTTTAAAAAGATAATCAGGCAGAGCACAAGTAGGTCAGCACACAAGCGGATTAGTGAGATATCATGTTGGGTGACAGATTAGCGATCACTGGGTTCGTTTATCTTTTAGGTCATCAGATGATCTGTCTCTGTCTCCATGGTTCTTACCTCCAGGGTTCTCACTTCTACATGCAGCCATTCCTACACAGACAATGGCACTAGATGCTGGGGTAGGCAGCCATTAATGTTTTAATAGCCAAATATAGCAATAATGTATCATGCCTATTTGTCCTCATGATGCATGAATACAGCCCCGGTGAGTAACTCACCAGAGCTGTATTCACGCATCATGCCTATTTGTCCTCATGATGCATGAATACAGCCCCGGTGAGTAACTCACCAGAGCTGTGATTGGCATCATGTTGATACTACAGGTTGATACCCTCCCAAAGGGCTGGTTCCACTGCTATGGGGCGGTCAAATTTTCGCTAATCCGACACTTTTTTCCATATACTTTTGCAATATTATAAATCGTTGGATTGGTGAAAAAGTTGCCCCAGTGACAGTGGAAAGAAAAGCTTAACCAGCACTGCATTGGTGCATCATGAGACAGATCCATGCACCTTAAGGCATGATGGGGCCCTTAGATGGTTAGAGTGCCTCTCCTGATGTAATTTGGCAATATCATAATGGTTCAGTAATTGTCCCATTCCATTAGCGACCATCATGCATACCCTGAAAATCATAAAACATTCCTCAATTTTGATGACGAGTGCTCATCATTCTTGGGTTCCTTTTTCAGCTTCGCTCAGTGAGGGGTAGCTGCATCACGTCTCCAGATGAGGAAAGAAGCAGAAAGGATGGCCCATGAGAGGATCTGCGGAGTATCCCTTAAGGGTTGTCTTTTGGTTATCATGATGCACCAATGCAGTATGTTGGTGATCCTGCCTGTCATCGCCATACGTGTGCCTCATGCCACCAATGCGGTATGCTGGTGATCCTGCCTGTCATCGCCATATGTGTGCCTCATGCCACCAATGCAGTATGCTGGTGATCCTGCCTGTCATCACCATACGTGTGCCTCATGCCACCAATGCAGTATGTTGGTGATCCTGCCTGTCATCACCATACGTGTGCCTCATGCCACCAATGCAGTATGTTGGTGATCCTGCCTGTCATCACCATACGTGTGCGTCATGCCACCAATGCGGTATGCTGGTGATCCTGCCTGTCATCACCATACATGTGCGTCATGCCACCAATGCAGTATGTTGGTGATCCTGCCTGTCATCACCATACATGTGCGTCATGCCACCAATGCGGTATGCTGGTGATCCTGCCTGTCATCACCATACATGTGTGTCATGCCACCAATGCAGTATGCTGGTGATCCTGCTTGTCATCACCATACGTGTGCGTCATGCCACCAATGCAGTATGTTGGTGATCCTGCCTGTCATCACCATACATGTGCGTCATGCCACCAATGCGGTATGCTGGTGATCCTGCCTGTCATCACCATACGTGTGCCTCATGCCACCAATGCAGTATGCTGGTGATCCTGCCTGTCATCACCATACGTGTGCCTCATGCCACCAATGCAGTATGTTGGTGATCCTGCCTGTCATCACCATACGTGTGCCTCATGCCACCAATGCAGTATGTTGGTGATCCTGCCTGTCATCACCATACGTGTGCCTCATGCCACCAATGCAGTATGTTGGTGATCCTGCCTGTCATCACCATACATGTGTGTCATGCCACCAATGCAGTATGCTGGTGATCCTGCCTGTCATCACCATACATCTGTGTCATGCCACCAATGCAGTATGTTGGTGATCCTGCCTGTCATCACCATACGTGTGCGTCATGCCACCAATGCAGTATGTTGGTGATCCTGCCTGTCATCACCATACGTGTGCGTCATGCCAGGGCTGATGAGTCTGCTTGTCAGCACTGTAACGATGCATCATGCTGCCCCTTTGGGAGCGTATCAATCCCATTGAACTCCCCAAGGCTGTATTCATCTAACATGGCAGCCTACAGGTATGAGATATTCATACGTCTTGTGGCTCTTTTAGGGTTAAGAACTTGAAATATTAACATGTCATGCAGAATTCTGGAAATTAATGACGGTCCAAACTAGATTCCGCAATCCTACTGATTATTTTAAGACTGCCAATTTCATAAATGCATATTTAATTGTCAACAGCAGTCCATCCCCTGCACCACTCAGTACTACTCCCTCACTACCACAGCACAGGTGTAGCAAGCAAATTTTTGTTGCGGAGCCCAGGGGTCTTGTTGGGGGAAGCTATATTTTTACATAGGCTCATATGTAGGGTCTTTGTATTATTGGGGGAACACCCCCCTGCCCCCCTTTTCCTACACCCTTGTGGCACGAGAGGTGAAGGAAGCAATTTTTTATTCAGGGGCGGGGGGCAGGGGTCTTAGTTGGGTTTTGGTCCCCAATAGTTTTATATAGGGAACCTTCCTATTTTTTTGGGGGGGGGAGGGGGACCTGCCCCCCTTTGCCTATGCCCTGTGTGGCACAGACTCCCTGAGACGTCCTTTTCCCCATACCTTTACACTACAAGGACACTATCTACATATAACACCCTCTCATCTCACCCCCCCCCCTCTGTGAGGAGAGATGGTGTACCTGATGAACTCTGTCAATCTTTTATACCTACCTCCTGGCAACGATTGCGTCGCCATGGTAACCAGGAAGGGTGGTGTTCACTTGTGTGGAAGGCGCAAGGATATACTGAGGACTGTGTGTGTGTGGGGGGGGATGTGTGTGTGAAGGGGGGCTGTGTTTGGCGGGGGGGTTGTGTGTGTGAGTGGGGGATGTATGGGGGAGGGTTTATAAGAGGTGTTGGGTGAGTAAGGTTACAGAGGCAGGAGTCAGTGAGTGCACCTGAGACAAGCAGCATTGGGAGGGGGTGGGTGGGTACAGCATATACTGCAGGGATGAAAGTCAGTGACCACAAAAATCCCTGAAATATATTCAATCAGAGCCCCTGAAATATAGGTTTGGTATAGCATTGTATAGGTCTCTGGAACTTCAAAATCCCCAAAATAATGGAACACCATGAAGACTTTCATCTCCTGTTTAAGTACTGGGTTTTTGAAAAAGTGCCGGTCACACAAAGGGTACAGTAGTTCTAAAATTGAAATGTCTCAAAAACAAGTGCTGCTCTTTTATAAATACGAGAGATAGCATAATCTATAAGCCATAGCGGCCCCCATGGTATATAGAATGGCCCTTTATAAACACCAGGTGTTTAAAAGAATGTCACAGTCGTAGCACTGAGTGCTAATTCCCCGTCCTTGATGACAATTTGCTCATCACTTTGTTAAACAAGCAAGCATAGTTCTTTCAAG
The DNA here is from genome assembly GCA_949317995.1 of Acholoe squamosa. Taxonomy (NCBI): domain Eukaryota; kingdom Metazoa; phylum Annelida; class Polychaeta; order Phyllodocida; family Polynoidae; genus Acholoe; species Acholoe squamosa. The sequence continues at coordinate 11,102,091 of OX439051.1, read as the reverse complement.
CAATGTCATAAAATATATAGTCTGCTGACTTTAAGGAACGAGTCAAGTTTGGCTTTGAAAGTTTCTGTCCAAAGAATCATTTCAGAGAAAAACATCTTGACAGCAAGCACTGAAAGAGTGCATCATGATGCCCTGATTGCTATGATGCACTCTTTCTCAGCAACAATCAAGAATATGGATCTAAAAGTTGTGTTAAATGTGTTGTGTATTTATCCAAATCTTTACTTTCTCCGGTTTCCTTAATAATTAGCAGCGCCACCTACAGGGACTTTATGGAAACAACTACAGCAAGTGGCGAATGGTGATTTTTTCGATCAACTTTTCTGCTTCTCCGTTTGTTCTTGATAGATAACTACCTTAAATAATTGATTGGAGTGGAAATAACTATGACTATGCCTATGACTAGGGGTTAATCCACCTATTCCAGCTTACTATATCACAAAAGAGATAGGAGAAATACAAGAAAAATTGATCGTTTGAAACCCTTCACCCCATTTCCATAGGCGGCTGCTGTTTACGATATTTCGTTAAACTTGAAAACACAAGATATTTTCGCTTCGAAATTTTCGCTTCGAAATAGTAACAATTTAAAAAAAATTAGCATGGATGGCTAAACTCCCTTGGTTGAACACAATGACAACGGAAAAAGGCTGAAATTTTTTTTATTCAAAGACGAAGATGAACTTTTCTCCCACCCCCGATCCGAAGAACGAGGTCAAAGTTCTCAACGTTCAAGCTCGTTACCATGGAAACGGTTATAATCTAAACCAAACTTTGACTCGTAATGTCTTGCAGTTGGCCTCAAAGGTTTAAGACTATGACAAACTGGGAGTGAATACTGACATATATTGACTAAATGCTGACAAATTGTGAGTAAATACTGACATATTTTTACTAATTGGTAACAAATAGTGAGTAATTACTAACATATATTATCTGCTGACAAATAGTGAGTAATTACTATCATATATGGACTAATTGCTGAATTGAATCATTGACTATTTCTATGTTTAAATCCTAATATAACTAGAAACTAGACAGTGTAAGTTCAACACACATTTTTTACAGTGTAGTGAGGGTGGTGGTGGAGGAAAGCTAGACTGTGTAAGTTCAACACACATTTCTTACAGAGGGGGGAGAGAAACACACACGCACACACACACAAGAAAATGCTGGTCATGGTCCACTGATCTCAAACAAAGAAAAGACAACGAGCAGGCGAAAATATAGACACCAAAGCTGGCGGGGCTCCTACGAGGGTAAACAGACCATGAATCGACCAACCACTGCAGGCAATCATATTAAATCAGTAGACTGAACAGAGTGAACCAATACAAAATTGGTTGATTCATAGTCAATTTACCATTACGATTTCATACACTGCAAATTCCCAGTCTTCCTAAAAGACCCTGTCCACTCAAGTGGACAGGGACAAAAAGGACCAGTGTTTTATAGGCACTGTGGTTATAGAGGTGTTTGAATTAAAAACTATATTGTAAATCTCTGTCTTATATAAGCACCAAGGTTAGCTTACCCTATAGCACACACCACAGGAGACCTTACCTCCACTTATCAATCAAGAGTATGTAAAGTGGTACCGTAGTGGCCTGTTTAAGTGCCTGGTCTTTAAATAAGCGATGGTCTCGAAAAAGTACTGCGGGTAGGGAGACTAAATTCGAAATTAACACTATAATCTATGTTGTGAATAGGGCCAGTCTTGTATAAGCACTGGGGATAATGTGGTGCTGAAATCTTTCAGAGCCGGGGCGCTTAAAAACAGGCCATTATGATATTTTAGATACACATCTAGTGGCTGTTAATTCCCTGACTACCAAACTTGTTAGTCGCTGGCCAAGACTGACAGGATATGTGAAAGGAACAATACGTGTGTAGTATTAGGGGGATTGTAGGAGTAGTGGAAGGTGTGGACTCCAAAGTAGACTTAACAAACATTGCAGGTATAAATAGGTGCAGGTACTTGCTCATTTCCAAGTCTGATAAAAGCAGGTGGAGCGGGAAGTAACCCGACCCTCCATCTGTGACTCCACATCCCGCCCACAGGGGGAACCACATCGACCCACACCCCATCTAGTGGGAAAAAGACGCATTAAAAATGGGCACGATTTGTTTTATAATGAATGTTGGTGGCAAGAAGCCTGTAGTATCCTTGGTTGGTGGTGCGGACAGCACTGCCTGGTGGGGAAACATACCAACACCTGATACTATGGTCAATGTATAGTGGGGGGGGGAGAGGGAGGTAGTACAGGAATTGGTGAGGTGGGGGTAGGGAGAAAGGCACTACATATAGCCAGGTACAGGACAGAATGGTACGTAGGCAGGTAAGTAGGCTGACAGGTCCGTATGTAGCCAGGCAGGCAGACAAGACAGGCAGGAAAACAGTCACACTGCAGACTCACAGACAGTTAGGCAGACATGTCAGTATGTAGGCAGGAAGGTAGGCAGACAGGTTGGTTTGTAAGCAGAAAGAAAGAGTAGGACAGGTGAGGATGAGGCAGAAAGAACATACAGGTGGACAGGGAGGCAGGCAGGGGAAGGCTGGCAGGGAGGCAATGGCTACCAGGAACAGGTGGCAGGCTGTGATGCCCATGGCAGGCAGAGAAGTAGGCAGGGTGGCAGGAGGGTATGTAGGGAGCAGAAGGAGTGTGTGTGTATGGAGTGGGGGGAGGGGTGCAATGGGAACAGTGTGTGGGTTGGGTGAGAGGGATACTCGTGTTTCATCCTGAAACATTAAGGGGGCATTGATTGTCAAGGGATGGCCCACACCTGATGGAGTATGCTTGTGAATGTTTTGTCGCCATTATTTGTTTATGCCAAACCAGGTTTTTTTTCCACCTACGGGAAAGAAGAAAGGCTACAATTTTCGGCATGATACATCAGGGCTCCATTATTAGCATGTGTTGGTGCAACATGTGAACTTTCCCCTAGTGATTTGAAGCCTTCGGGTTAGTATGATGCATGGATGCAGCACCGGCATGATGCATGGGTGCAGCACCGGCATGATGAATGGGTGCAGCACCAGCATGATGCATGGATGCAGCACTGGCATGATGCATGGATGCAGCACCGGCATGATGCATGAGTGCAGCACTGGCATGATGCATGGATGCAGCCACGGCAAGATGCATGGATGCAGCACTGGCATGATGCATGGATGCAGCACCGGCATGATGCATTGATGAATGTTTGCTAGGGAAAAGGCCTCATTTCTACACACTACTTACAAAGGTTTGCCCGGGGCAATGTCTCATTTCTACACACTACTTGCAAAGGTTTGCCCTGGGCAATGTCTCATTTCTACATACTACTTGCAAAGGTTTCCCCTGGGCAATGTCTCATTTCTACACACTACTAACAAAGGTTTGCCCTGGGCAATGTCTCATTTCTACACACTACTTACAAAGGTTTGCCCAGGGCAATGTCTCATTTCTACACACTACTTACAAAGGTTTGCCCTGGGCAATGTCTCATTTCTACACACTACTAACAAAGGTTTGCCCGGGGCAATGTCTCATTTCTACACACTACTTGCAAAGGTTTGCCCTGGGCAATGTCTCATTTCTACACACTACTTGCAAAGGTTCGCCCTGGACAATGTCTCATTTCTACACACTACTTGCAAAGGTTCGCCCTGGGCAATGTCTCATTTCTACACACTACTAACAAAGGTTTGGCCTGGGCAATGTCTCATGTCTACACACTACTTAAAAAGGTTTGCCCTGGGCAATGTCTCATTTCTACACACTACTAACAAAGGTTTGGCCTGGGCAATGTCTCATTTCTACACACTACTAACAAAGGTTTGCCCTGGGCAATGTCTCATTTCTACACACTACTAACAAAGGTTTGGCCTGGGCAATGTCTCATGTCTACACACTACTTAAAAAGGTTTGCCCTGGGCAATGTCTCATTTCTACACACTACTAACAAAGGTTTGGCCTGGGCAATGTCTCATGTCTACACACTACTTACAAAGGTTTGCCCTGGGCAATGTCTCATTTCTACACACTCCTTACAAAGGTTTGCCCTGGGCAATGTCTCATTTCTACACACTACTAACAAAGGTTTGGCCTGGGCAATGTCTCATGTCTACACACTACTTACAAAGGTTTGCCCTGGGCAATGTCCCATTTCTACACACTACTAACAAAGGTTTGCCCTGGGCAATGTCTCATTTCTACACACTACTAACAAAGGTTTGCCCTGGGCAATGTCTCATTTCTACACACTACTAACAAAGGTTTGCCCTGGGCAATGTCTCATGTCTACACACTACTTACAAAGGTTTGCCCTGGGCAATGTCTCATTTCTACACACTACTTACAAAGGAAGGTATGCCATAGAAAATGTCTCATGTCTCACACTACTTACAAAATGGTTTCCATGGAAAATGTCTCACTTCTATATGTACAAGTAGTTGCCAGGGAAAATGCCCATTTGCTACATACTACTTACAAGCCATTCACTACTGCTCGCGGATAAAGCTTACATCAAACCCCAGCTACATGTACAAGGCATGTATACCTCTAATGCTACATGAATTTTGTCAAGGAGAAAATATCTGATGAATAGCCATACTTCAGTCAGCCATCTTTGGGCATGCCTGCAGTACATCATGGTCGTGCATTCTGAATGGCTGGTTGAGTTCCATTTGGGGCATTACTTGAGTGTGGGACTACCCGGTCATTGCCTGGCGCTGATTGGTTGGGAAAAGGCCTCAAAGTTGGTTGTTGCTGGTTCCTGGTACTTACAGCAGTGAGCTATGGGTACAGACCAGGGACCACACACACCAACACTCCACCATGAGTCCACTTTGTAAAGTGCACCAAGTCATCATGTAGCATTGACCCTTTAGGGAGCACTGATGCATTAATGCATCGTGCCCGTTGGTCGCCATGATGCACCAATGAAGTGCTGGCGATACTGCTCACTAGCACTTCATTGGAGCATCATGCAGACCCTGCGGGAGTTTGTGTATCAATCCCGTTGGGTCGGCATGGGTTAACAAAGGGTTAACATGGCTACTACAATGTCTATGAGCTATTAAGCACCAAATGTCTGCTCATGTTAATTAATGCCTGCAAAATGTGTCTACAGCCCCACAAAAGCGCTTAACTCACCTCATACTACCACGCTATCTCACTTGTACTTATACCTAGGATAGTACACCCGCAGGTTATCTATGCGTCATTTCATTACCATGTATGCACATATGCACAAATGAACAAATGGAGATTTCACAATGAAACTCCATGATGTGAAAAGGTTTATAGGGGCGAACACAGAGACGGTGAAAAATGCAAAATAGACCATACATGAGGCAGGTAAATGGGTAATTAATGAGGGTGTGAGAGGTTGAGTATTACTGGTTGTGATGTACAGATGTAGATGGGTAAGTAGGATATGAGCTATAGGGACGGGTTTGGGCTGAAATGTAGCTATGGGGGAGGCTGGTAAAAGCCTTCTGTGGTCTATATCAAACAGATAGTGTTAGCTTTTTTAGGACAACCCCACTCCCTCAGTTCTATATTCATTTGTACTCATGATATGACAATAGTACCAGCGCTTGACTCGCCAGCACTGTGGTGGTGCATCATGGAGACCCTTCATGAGAGAGCTTCATACTACTGTAAATCCCCAGTCATAAGCCGGATTTTTTTTTCCATTTTGGGCCCAAACCGGCTTCTAAATTTTTCCCAAAGTCCCCCGCCAACTTATGACTGGTTTTTTTTTTTACTATAGAATAAAGAGAAAATGGTAAAAATTTGATCCCAAAAATGGCTTTTAGGATTTCCCTGAACTCCCCCCCCCCCCGGCTTATGAATGGGGCCGGCTTGTGACCGGGGATTTACGGTAATATGATACATTCATTATCCGGAGGGACCTGTTCATTTGAGATCTAAGTGAGTATGTATGTCCTGGTGTGGTTTCATGGGGCATGAATGCAACCCACCTGACTAATATGGCAGGGAACGTTTATGAAGCATGCTGGGTTTATATATGCAAAAAGGATGTATCAATTCAACCAGCAGACATGTTATTTTAATGCAAAGATGCAGGGACGCAGGACACATTTTCCAAGGCATTAAACATAATTCAATACAGAAATCTTGGCATCGAAACCAGGAATTCCCGGTAAACCGGCCTGTGCCTACTGGCGACAAGCATCCGGAAACTGCACAGGAAATGAATTCACGTCAACACAGAAACTTTACAAAACAGGAATAATGATTATTATAAAAAAGGAATTCCTGTTACACCATGAAAGGTAGCATCACTGTAGGTGAAATTTCAGGCATTATGCGATTTTCAAAAGGTTAAGTTGTCTCTCAAATGAATTCTGCCTACTATCAGTGTATGTTGTGACAAGTCTGACACACACACTAAGTTATTTTGTGTAGGTCGAGACGCTCTATGTCAGTTTTACCTGTACCTGCACATCTTACACTGGGCCCCTGAGGTGGTGCTTACCACTGGTAACTGCATAGCCCACTGGTACTCTGCGCCCCTATGGTGGTACATTTCCACTGTTAACGACATATCTGGTGGTACACTGGGCCCCTGAGGTAGTGCATTACCACTGGCAGCAGCATATCTGGTGGTGCACTGGGCCCCCTGAGGTAGTGCATTACCACTGGTAACTGCATATTTGCTGGTACACTGGGCCCCTGAGGTGGTACTTTACCACTGGTAACTGCAATGATGCTGATACCCTGGACTCCAATGTATTTTACCATCTGTACCTACACTGGTTGGTTTAAGGTTACCACTTGTATAGTGGCTTCAGATGTCCGGGCAAGCTGAAGCAGGCAGGGTATCCCCAGGAAGATGTAAAGCTCTCCTGGAAAATGCAATTAACAAAGTAGGCCTCCAGCGAAAACATTAGAGACTTACCCGAAAACATTAATCTGCCTAAAGTTTCTAGTTAAGTAGTTACCTGACCACGTGTTGTTACATAAGTAACCTTAGGACACCAGTGTAGCAATAAGTGGCTAACTGATGCTTCTTTATGAGCAGGGAGCATGCGCGGATCCCCATTTCCTGTGTGTGAGACATGCATTGTGCTGGTACCCTGCATGTGTCTCTGTGTTACATGAGTCAAACCAGCAACCAGCCACATGCAAACTGTGTCCTCTCAAATAGTCACCCCTACAACATTTAATGTCAACTTTTACTTTAGTCATACACCTATGTTCCTGAGGCCACCATGTTTAAACCTTACAAGGATCGATATACAAAGTCATCTGTTTGATGAATAAAGATGCTCAAAGTCACCTCCTTCTCTTTGACCACACCCTTTAGTGCCAACTTCATTCCTATAACTACTATCTGCTTATTTGCTTTTTGTTAAACTATTATTGTCTATCAAAGGTTTTGTTGTATTATTTGCAGAACATAAAAAAAAAACATGTGCATGTGGATCAACAAAGGAAAGGGAGCCCTGTAAAACCTTCAAGGAAGCTCCCTTTTCATTGTTGATTTTCTTTCCTGCTGAACAAAAAGTTTTGAATTCAGCCCTGTATCCTTAAAGGGGTAAGGAGTTTGCATGTGAGATATACATCAGATACAAGTACAACAGTGGTATATACATGTACATGGGCAGACACTGCACAAAAACACACACTTGTAAAGTTGGAGTCCAGTCACGGCCCCTTTAACCATGAGTTAAAGGTCCCAGGTACCCATACTGTGAGTCCTTCTTGTATAGCTCACCAGGGGGAGGTACAGGTCTGCTTCCTGTAACTGGGATCTGGGTTGATGCATTATTTAAGTATTGGCATGATGCACCGATGTGCAACAAGCGCGTTACTCGCCTGGGCCACATTGCACATCAAGAGGATGTCTGAAACAACCTCTTCCTATCACACTCATACCAAGGCCAATTACAGGGATGTCCTTCTTTAGAATGAGTAGAAGATCTCAAGACCTTTGTCTTCTTTCTGTAGGATATCAAATTACTTCAGTGCAGAAATTCCTGTAGACGAGTAGGTATTTCTGGAGAAGTAAGGAGGTGGTCTAGCCACATCATTGTCTGAGGTACAGATGCAGCTAGTCTACTCAGTAGTTAAATTGGTAGTTCAGACTGCAAATCACCCGACACAATGTAACCCGGTGGGCCCAATATATAATAAAAGCTGAACATTGGTTGATCAATGTTGGTCAACCAGTAATCAATATTGATTCAACGTTCTGTGCTCACTAGAAATGACGTAACTGCACAGGGAATTCTTCACAAACTGGCCACAGTACAGTACAAACCTTATGTACGACCAGCACCATCTAGTGACTGAATGGTGTACTAACAGACCATACAAGTTGGCTGCGTGACTCAGCACTCCCTACATCCACTTCCTGTTGCCGTGCACATGCGCACACATCATGTTGCTATGGAGACTTTGAAGATTGTAACTTTTAATCATTCCCTGCTACCTGTGTCTAATATTATGCCCTTTTATTGTATAACGGATCTCTTAAGGATTTCATTTTGTTTCAAAATGGCCGAGTCCTGTCTGCATGAACATGACTTATGTCTACTTTGTAAGTGAATCCATCAAGAGTTTTTTAAAACTTTTAAAAGAGTGGATCAGAGAGGCATTATATGCATATCTACAGAGATAAAGATATAGTATTTGCAAGTAAAAAGAAATGTGACTGCCAAATCTACCTGAAATTAAGCACGTTCCTATGCAGTATGTGGGAGTTTTTGTTTGCTCGTCTTTTCTCAACAAATATACTCAACAAATACACACTTAGAGAGGTGTAATATCTACAATTCATTGTCTCATTTTCAAATTTCAAATTACTTGTACATCTAGCTGTCTAGACTCCCATTACAGAGGTGTCCAAGATTTTGTTTGTTTGTTTAGTTATACGTCCGGGGGCCATCGAGGAACTCAGACATTCGATTTCGGACATGAAGTCTTTTCTTTTCTCTTAGGACAGGTATTTATATGCTGCTTGCCTGACACAGCAGTGACCGCATCTATGGATGACCGAATCTATGAGATTAATTAACCGCATCTATGAGGAGCGATGAGGGGGAAAACTGCTACCGGGGCTTCATTCCCCTACTCTTTTTGAAGGATAGCAGGTGTTCTTTTATTTGCCTGGTCCCATAGGCAGGGCCAGACAAACCACGGCCTTTGTTCACTCAGATAAGATTCACAGAGGGGGAATCCCATGACAAAGGACAAGCATGTAGGCCTGGGCCCACATATAGACACCAGCTGCCCACATGCTCACCCTAAGACACAAGAAACCCCGAGTTTGTCGCCTTTTACGAATCTGGTATGCCCACTGGTAGAATGGAAGGAGAATTCCTCCTTCGTGGACTCCCAATGAAGTTATTCTGCTCCTCCATGCCTCACATGAAGGTCCCTACTCCACAGGGGGAGGTGTCCAAGAGGTGAGAATTGGTCATCAGGTAACAACTGTTCCCCCTATAAGTGCAGCGCACTAGTCAGGCTGGTTGTATGATCTCACCATAGGAGCGGAACTAGTATTTCATGTAGGCCAAGGCTGATGATTAAGGGGGACCGTCTTATCCCAGAAAAAAAACTCAGTGACCTTATTGGATGCTAACTTTAATTATTCAATAGCTATATATATATATATATATATATATATATATATATATATATATATATATATATATATATATATATTGGACAAACTCTCGGCCCACTCAAAACCTGTCTCGGTAGCCAGTATGGCAAAATCAAGAAAAAAGACCCGGACATTGAAATTGCGAGTCATTTCAACTGACAAGGCCATGGGGACCAACAAGACCCCAAAACTCTATCCATAGAGTTACACGTCTTTGTATTTGCCCCACCACGAGGCAACAAGTCAAAATTTATTGAGGGGCCTGATAGAGATGAATTGGATCCATAGAATGCACATGATCTCACCAGTGGGATTAAATGTGATGGATGCCTTACACTAGTGACGTCCCCGACACTGGCAGGGGTGACTTTGCTTGTCCTATCCCTGTCAAGCAAATTTTCAATAAAGTCACCCAGACTTCTTTTTTATTGTAGTGCAGCAGCAGCCCCCCCCCCCATGTACCCCTCTTTTACCGGTATAAGCCAAAAATATAGCATTTCTTATTTTTTTATTTTTGACCCCTTTCAGAAATAATATATTCCCAATATAATTCTGATTATAATTGGGTTAAACAGTGGCCACCCTTGACCACATTGATTTCTAGGCCTAATGTCCCTGACGGTTTTGATTTTAGTCCCTAATCAAATAAGATTGAACACCCTCAGTGAGTTGACACTGCTTCCCATCCCACTACATGTCTACTTGTACCCAATTATACATGTATGGGGTGCTATACAGCCTGAGGATTCACTAGATTAAACCGTTTACCTTCATTTTTCTCCTGAACGCATCTCATGACAAGTCAAATCCATCAACAATCAAATTGTTGACAAGTTTGACATTACCTAGCAACATGGTAACCATGCTATCATGTGACATCAAATCGCTAAGAGGGGGTGCACTATAAAAGAGAGTTGACTTGAAAAATTCTCTCAGTTCAACGGTAGCTATTGGGAGCGTATTTTCTGAATGCTTTATGGATACATGCCTTCAAATGTGTAAAGGTGTTGGCTATTTCTAGTCTAAAAAGGAAAAGACCTAAAAAAGGAGGGTGCTTAGGGGTTCAAGGTGATACAGCTATTGCAACAGTGTATGCCTTTATTTTCTCTATTGCTAACCCTTTCTGGGTTGTTTCCTATTTGGTAATGACATGAATAATACATGTACATAATATATAAATAACCTTTGGTTGATGAGGAGGAGCTGGCTATTATAGGGACCAGGTCTGCAGCAATGCTGATAGGCAGCTAGTCACATTGGTATATGTACCATGGGGGGGGCAGGGAGGGGGTAGGATGGGGAGGGGGGCAGGAGGGGTAGGATGGGGAGGATACCATGGGGGGGCAGGGAGGGGGTAGGATGGGGAGGGGGGCAGGAGGGGTAGGATGGGGAGGATACCATGGGGGGGGCAGGGAGGGGGTAGGATGGGGAGGGGGGCAGGAGGGGTAGGATGGGGAGGATACCATGGGGGGGCAGGGAGGGGGTAGGATGGGGAGGGGGGCAGGAGGGGTAGGATGGGGAGGATACCATGGGGGGGGGCAGGATGGGGAGGGGGCAGGAGGGGTAGGATGGGGAGGATACCATGGGGGGGCAGGGAGGGGGTAGGATGGGGAGGGGGCAGGCGGGGTAGGATGGGGAGGGAGCCAGGGCTGAACAGGTATCTCTATACAAACAATAGGAAGCTGTAGGTAAATTCAAGACTAGTTCCTCTCCCTCATTGTGGGGCAGGACTGTAGTAATGTTCTATCCTATAGTTTCTAAGGCTACTTATGAAATATGTAAAGTATCCCACAAACTAATAGATTGCAGAATTAGGCAGAGTTCCTACATGTGTAGAATGGGACCTACATTGAATGTACTACATGGAAAATCACTGATTTAGATTTAAGAGCTCTCACTCAGATCACTGTATGTTAGATACATAGGTTGAGACATATGTTCCTCTACCACTCCCCAGGGGGCATGTCATCCACCACATTTCACCCCCCCCCCCCCACATTGGGCAATACAGGTAATGCCGTAACCATGGTAACCAATCTCTAAGCCTGTGCAAACAGTGGAATTACCCTGGTTGCTATGGTAAAACAATGCAGACTCAGAGGGAGTCGATGTCGCCTTGTCACTCATCAATATAACGAACGACACACAGACTGGGTCAATAAATGTGAGGCCGAGAGTGAGTGAGTGAGTAATAGATGTTTAACGCCATTTCAACAGCTAAGGTCATATTCATGGCAAGAACTACATTACACAATTTCACAGAGGAATGTGTCAGTGCCCGCATATATGTATATGCACCACACACATCCAGAGGGATAGGAAAGAGGAGACATAGACCCTTTTAAGTGGGCTAGGGAAGCCCAGTGAGGCCGAGACCCACACTACACTCAGAGTAGAACTTAAAATGGCCGCCCACCCGCTCGTCCGTCCCCAATTTTACCCTTTACATGTCCTTCATTTACCCATAATGAATGGATGAGAGAAGCAAACAGCTCATAATAGTCTGGGGGTTGGGTGATAAATGACACCGGAGACTTCCACTTGGGCAGGCCTGACTCTACATCCTTTCCTACCTCCTTTTGTCTAATGGCATCCTTTGAAGTGGAAGCAGATGACAATGTTGCCGTGATTTGGCGTGAATTGTTTTAGACTGGGTTCTGTGTACAGGTAATGTGATGCAGGATCAATATTGTGAAAAGAGAAGTATGTTGTGGCTGTTTCAGGGATGTAAGTCAGGGATGTAGAAAATTCTGAAGATCCACATAGAAATTATGACTTCATTGTAAAATAATTCAACCCTTTTATCCAATGGAAGACATTGAGGTACATCTAATCAAGTTCAACTCAGAAAATACTAGAATCAACAGTAAATTATGAAAATGTACATCCCTGCGCAAAAAGAGTGAGGAAAAACATTTTGAAATATTCTACATGTAAGACTATTTCCTTTTTATATTTCAGGAAATAAACAGAATGGTGTCATGCTTATATGCAGGGTTTTATGGTTATTAATTGTCCAGGTGCTTGTTGACTTGTGGTACTGTTGCTGGAGGGTAATCATTCCTCCAGTTCTATATTCACTTGTATGCTGATTGTATGAGCTGCCAGGGGGTGTAAAATGAAGCAAAATGAACAGAGGTTACTTTAGAGTGTGCTTCGGTCATGAGTCTTGCAAAAGAATGGCGGTGCAAGATGAAGCAAAATGTAAAGAGGTAACTTCACAGTGGACTGAGGTCATGCATATTGCAAAAAAAGAAATTGTGGTGGAAAATTATGCAGAATGAATAGAGGCTACTTGTGTGCTGGGGTCATGTTTCGTGTGACAGAAAGATGATGTAAAATATATAGAGGCTTCTTCATAGTGTGCTGCAGTTTTGCATATTTGTGACAGAAAGTTGTTGTAAAATGTATAGAGACTACTTCAGCATGTGCTACGGTTGTGCGTCTTACAACAGAATGACGGTGCACCTTGTGACCCACCCCCAGGTGTAGCTATGTAGTAGGGGATATAGAGAGACACCTGGTGGTGACTGGTGTCTTTAATCTTACTGTTATCTGTACTTGGTGTGCCTCTTAGAGTCTGTGTTTGCTGCTTCTATACACAGGCCTTAACCACTGTACTGTGTCACATATATACACACTGGGTACAAGCCTTGGTACTTCTTACCCTCCCCTTTGTCTCTCTAGGGGAGGGGTAGTCTGTAATCTCATTGTTAGCCATTGTTTACTTTGTGGCTTTATATAAATCCAAAGCTTAGCATACCAGCATACCGTACTGTCTGCAGTGAGTGCCACAGTGTTCCTGACACTTGATTGTTACCAACCATCGCTCCCACACTTACTACAAGTACTCTGGTGGGAGTCAGCCAGGACCATATTGCATTCAATCTTATATCAGGCCGGGATTGATTTTGCAAGGACCGTACCTCAAGATTATGATTGTCAAGAAAGAAATAATGAAAAACAAGAATTAAATATTTTGATCATTTAACTTTCTAAACCTTTACAAACAGTGATGCCTTTTGATTTCGGCTGTAAAAGCCTTAATAATGGTCCCTTTTGCAAGCCATTAAAACCAAAATGTAGCCCAGGATTACAGGCAGACATTCGGTCCAGCAGTCTAGCAATTTCAGCCGGCCTGGTAGCGATTTTGCCAGCAAAAGCTTATGTCCGACAGGTTTTCATATTGACTGATAATAGAATTGTAATCATACTTTGAATTTAAAGTCAAAGGAGTAGGATATGATCTGACACCTTGACCATGTTTTTAACATACTTTCCTCAATCACTGTAAAATTGCTTCATCGCAATACCCTCAATTAGGGGAATTATAGGGATATGAATTCTGGTGATATTGGAATTCAAACATAGCAGCTGTGAGGGAGAGCATTCGGAGGGTCCCCTAACCGTCCCAATGTTTTTTGGACAGACACAAGCTTACACAAGTTGTTTTTCAGTGCTTAAAGATGAGTTTTAAAGCAGCTCTGAATCGGCTATGTCCGCCACATTGCAAACATCCGCCGACATAGGTCCTTGATTCAGTGCGCTTGATACCCTCTAACCTGACTTCTTAAACAAGACTGGTTCTTATCAATACACCTGCCCTTAGACAAAAATATGTAATATGATGTCTTAAGCTGGTGGCAGACTGCAACAGGCAACACAAAATCTAACATTTTTGGGGGGTAGAAAGAATGTATCATCACCATTGTCTGTTGAATGTTAACTTTACGTAATGGCACAGAAGGTAGAAGAAAGCAAGGTCGCCAAAGGTCCTTTGATTTTAACAAACACTGGTGCACCTATACACTGGTACACAGGTAGGCAGTGGTACAATGAAACCATGTTATTACGGCAAAGCCTTACATTGGTATACAGGCAGTAGTACAGTGAAACCCTGTTATAATGGTACACCTGTACACTGGTATACATACAGTAGTACAGTGAAACCCTGTTATAATGGTACACCTGTACACTGGTATACATACAGTAGTATAGTGAAACCCTGTTATAATGGTACACCTGTACACTGGTATACATACAGTAGTATAGTGAAACCCTGTTATAATGGTACACCTGTACACTGGTATACATACAGTAGTATAGTGAAACCCTGTTATAATGGTACACCTGTACACTGGTATACATACAGTAGTATAGTGAAACCCTGTTATAATGGTACACCTGTACACTGGTATACATACAGTAGTATATTGAAACCCTGTTATAATGGTACACCTGTACACTGGTATACAGGCAATAATACAGTGAAACCCTGTTATAATAGTACACCTGTACACTGGTATACATAGAGTAGTATAGTGAAACCCTGTTATAATGATACACCTGTACACTGGTATACATACAGTAGTATAGTGAAACCCTGTTATAATGGTACACCTGTACACTGGTATACAGGCAATAATACAGTGAAACCCTGTTATAATGGTACACCTGTACACTGGTATACATACAGTAGTACAGTGAAACCCTGTTATAATGGTACACCGGTACACTGGTATACATACAGTAGTATAGTGAAACCCTGTTATAATGGTACACCTGTACACTGGTATACATACAGTAGTATAGTAAAACCCTGTTAGAGTGGTACACCTGTACACTGGTATACATACAGTAGTATAGTGAAACCCTGTTATAATGATACACCTGTACACTGGTATACATACAGTAGTATAGTGAAACCCTGTTATAATGGTACACCTGTACACTGGTATACATACAGTAGTATAGTAAAACCCTGTTATAATGGTACACCTGTACACTGGTATACATACAGTAGTATAGTGAAACCCTGTTATAATGATACACCTGTACACTGGTATACATACAGTAGTATAGTGAAACCCTGTTATAATGGTACACCTGTACACTGGTATACATGTACATACAGTAGTATAGTGAAACCCTGTTATAATGGTACACCTGTACACTGGTATACATACAGTAGTATAGTGAAACCCTGTTATAATGATACACCTGTACACTGGTTTACAGGTAGCCAGTGGTACAGTAAAAGCCTGTGTGGAAAGTTGGTCAAGTTCCGACGACCAAAATGGCCATGGGCCTGGCAAGGCGAACCAGGGAGGATCGCTTGGGTTCAGAACATTTCTTCTCCTGCCAATATTCGAGGGTTATAAGGTAAGAAATTAATATAAAATGGATGAACTTTTGCTGAAAATATCTCGTCCTGGGTTAAACATAGAATAATAGTTTATTAAGTGCCTGGTTTTGAAAATGAACCTCACCAGGGTACAAAGGCCTTGAAAAAACTTTGAATTCTTTAGAAAATCAAGATAATATTATAAGTGTAACCAAAGTGAAGTTTTAATGTCCTACCTACCACCATTCCCCACCCATCCCCCTACCTCTCCCAAACCACTACTTACACAGGTACAACTCCCTGTTCCGACTGAAAAGAAATTAAGGTTGCCATCAGGAAATGGCCCCTATTTACCTGGTTCAATGTTTGAATCAGCCACCCCCCCTCCCCCACCAACCTACACAGTGTTAGACCCCCCCCCCTCCTAACCCCATCACACCGAGTGTAGCAGCAGGATGTCAAAGGATTCCACCCAACACCACAGGATGTGAAGCTGGTACAATGCCTTACCACCTGAACACTGCCCCCCCCCCCCTCTACACATAGACACTTCCCTCCCCTCTGGCTTGGTTACCCCCCACCCCAGGCCCTGCCTATAGAATACACCTACCTGCTTCCCTTCAGGCACTGTCTATGTAACTTGTAAGAAGCCCCCCCCCCAACACACACCTTGGTTCCTGTGTAAGGGGTATGTAAGTTCCTTTCAACACAATGTGTTGCCATGACAACCATTATGGTGGCACCAGCTTGCAGCCTCCATTTACCTATGTCAATATTAAGTCATTAGTTGTTTTCTGTTAGAACTGCTCTGTCTGGAGATTCTTAGGCAATTTATACAATTTCCCAGTTAAAATTGTTCATCGTTGACTGCTGCCTTCTATGATTCTTGATCCTTCACCTTATCTCATTAAGACCGTATGTTGCTAAAGGCCTGAGAATTTTAAAATTATGATTCCTTGAGTATAAGGTGCACCCTGAGTCCATGCCATACACATGGGTTTTATTTCCACACAAAACCAGACAAGCCACTTACAGCTGAGTTTATTTTTAATGGGAAGTCATATTGGGGAGGAGGGGGGGGGGGGGTTGCATACATTCTTAAACTACCCTAGTCATCCATTTGAGGATTTATTACAGGATAAACTGGTATGCCTTAAAACGATGGTCATAACAGGCCAAACCCCAAGTGTTGGTACAACAGGACTAAGCCTCATACAGATGGCTGTAGGTGCACCGTTACAGGCTGAACCCCCAGTGTTGGTATAACAAGACTAAGCCTCATACAGATGGCTGTAGGTGCACCGTTACAGGCCAAACCCCCAGTGTTGGTACAACAGGACTATGCCTCATACAGATGGCTGTAGGTGCACCGTTACAGGCTGAACCCCCAGTGTTGGTATAACAGGACTATGCCTCATACAGATGGCTGTAGGTGCACCGTTACAGGTAGGTGCACTGTTACAGGCTGAACCCCCAGTGTTGGTATAACAGGACTATGCCTCATACAGATGGCTGTTGTTGCACCGTTACAGGCTGAACCCCCAGTGTTGGTACAACAGGACTATGTCTCATACAGTTGGCTGTTGTTGCACCGTTACAGGTAGGTGCACTGTTACAGGCTGAACCCCCAGTGTTGGTACAACAGGACTATGCCTCATACAGATGGCTGTAGGCGCACTGTTACAGGCTGAACCCCCAGTGTTGGTACAACAGGACTATGCCTCATACAGATGGCTGTAGGTGCACCGTTACAGGCTGAACCCCCAGTTTTGGTACAACATGACTATGCCTCATACAGATGGCTGTTGTTGCACCGTTACAGGTAGGTGCACCGTTACAGGCTGAACCCCCAGTGTTGGTATTACAGGACTATGTCTCATACAGATGGCTGTAGGTGCACCGTTACAGGCTGAACCCCCAGTGTTGGTATTACAGGACTATGCCTCATACAGATGGCTGTTGTTGCACCGTTACAGGACGGTGCACTGTTACAGGCTGAACCCCCAGTGTTGGTATTACAGGACTATGCCTCATACAGATGGCTGTAGGTGCACCGTTACAGGCTGAACCCCCAGTGTTGGTATAACAGGACTATGTCTCATACAGATGGCTGTTGTTGCACCGTTACAGGTAGGTGCACCGTTACAGGCTGAACCCCCAGTGTTGGTATTACAGGACTATGCCTCATACAGATGGCTGTTGTTGCACCGTTACAGGTAGGTGCACTGTTACAGGCTGAACCCCCAGTGTTGGTATTACAGGACTATGCCTCATACAGATGGCTGTAGGTGCACTGTTACAGGCTGAACCCCCAGTGTTGGTATTACAGGACTATGCCTCATACAGATGGCTGTAGGTGCACTGTTACAGGCTGAACCCCCAGTGTTGGTATTACAGGACTATGTCTCATACAGATGGCTGTAGGTGCACTGTTACAGGCTGAACCCCCAGTGTTGGTACAACAGGACTATGTCTCATACAGATGGCTGTTGTTGCACCGTTACAGGTAGGTGCACTGTTACAGGCTGAACCCCCAGTGTTGGTATTACAGGACTATGTCTCATACAGATGGCTGTTGTTGCACCGTTACAGGTAGGTGCACCATTACAGGCTGAACCCCCAGTGTTGGTATTACAGGACTATGCCTCATACAGATGGCTGTAGGTGCACCGTTACAGGCTGAACCCCCAGTGTTGGTATTACAGGACTATGTCTCATACAGATGGCTGTTGTTGCACCGTTACAGGTAGGTGCACCATTACAGGCTGAACCCCCAGTGTTGGTATTACAGGACTATGTCTCATACAGATGGCTGTAGGTGCACCGTTACAGGCTGAACCCCCAGTGTTGGTATTACAGGACTATGTCTCATATAGATGGCTGTTGTTGCACCGTTACAGGTAGGTGCACCATTACAGGCTGAACCCCCAGTGTTGGTATTACAGGACTATGTCTCATACAGATGGCTGTAGGTGCACCATTACAGGCTGAACCCCCAGTGTTGGTATTACAGGAATATGTCTCATACAGATGGCTGTAGGTGCACCATTACAGGCTGAACCCCCAGTGTTGGTATTACAGGACTATGTCTCATACAGATGGCTGTAGGTGCACTGTTACAGGCTGAACCCCCAGTGTTGGTATTACAGGACTATGCCTCATACAGATGGCTGTAGGTGCACTGTTACAGGCTGAACCCCCAGTGTTGGTATTACAGGACTATGTCTCATACAGATGGCTGTAGGTGCACTGTTACAGGCTGAACCCCCAGTGTTGGTACAACAGGACTATGTCTCATACAGATGGCTGTTGTTGCACCGTTACAGGTAGGTGCACTGTTACAGGCTGAACCCCCAGTGTTGGTAAAACAGGACTATGTCTCATACAGATGGCTGTAGGTGCACCGTTACAGGTAGGTGCACTGTTACAGGCTGAACCCCCAGTGTTGGTACAACAGGACTATGCCTCATACAGATGGCTGTAGGTGCACCGTTACAGGCTGAACCCCCAGTTTTGGTATAACAGGACTGTGCCTCATACAGATGGCTGTTGTTGCACCGTTACAGGCTGAACCCCCAGTTTTGGTACAACATGACTATGCCCAATACAGCTCCCTGCTGACTATCTCATACATAACTCCACCCCATACCCAAGGGGCACAAATCAATCCATGGCCAGTGACCCCCCATACATCATTTCCCCTTGACCCAATAAGGTCTAATTAACCTAATTAAGAGCCTCAATTAACCCCATTGTTCTGTGGGCTGGTTGGGTGAGTTGAGTGTTGTGATAGCAGTAGTGACGAGGGGCACATGCACCTGATTAGGTAAACGCCTTTAGCTGTGGTTACTGATGGATAATAACTTGTGTAAAGCACTAATTCTTTTACTTGATGTGTCGTATAGACGATGAAAGACAGTGAATGCACAATTCCTATATTGTCCTATATGAGCTTTGTTTGTCAGATTAATACGCTGATAACTCAGAAAGGCTTTCTTCTGTATCCATGTAAGAATTTATCCCCCCCCCCTATCACATACACACACACAAATTTGATGTAACTTTTGAACAAATAATGATAGGACCTATCTTTAACAGCTGAGAGCATACTCTTGGTCTGACAATGATTGGTAGTCCACCTTCAAATCTCCAAAGAAGTGTGTAAATGGAAGAGGCTGTGCCAGCTTGGGTATACATTCCAGAAGTGTGACTTCACCATGGTACATTGCTTAACACAAAGACAGAAAGGACGGAAAAAAGGTTTCCAAATGGAATGTCTATTCTTTAGCATTGGAGGCCCAAAGGGTCTCCTCTCTGTACATTGTTGACAACATTTTGTTATCCATGAATTGTGCAAACATCACACATTTATTCAATTAGTTATTAAAATTTTCATGATCTAAACATATTACTTTACCAATATATGAATTTATCTCATGATTCTGGCCTCTACAGTGCTTTTTTGGTCATAACCCTGGTTCGGTATCCAGCAATAACGCACTCCAGACCTTTTGTTCATCTTCAGGAAGGTGCTGGTTTCAACCTGGACATGTTAATAAATTGGCAAAGCATACCAAGTCAACTACACCATTGATTTCCAGTTAAAAGCGTTTAGGGTTCAACGGGGAATCAATCCCCCGCCGCTGTGGCAGGAGGCGAGCGAGCTGTCCACTATACCAAGGCAACCAGTGGTAGAAACCAATGCCCATGGAGTATTTGAAAAAGAGTTACTAACAGGGAAACATCCTTAGATATCCTATATTAACATGCCATGCCTAATTTCTCCTTTTTGTTCGAAATAAATAAGAATCCATTGATTTTACACAGCGATATGGGTCGGGACCCGCCCCGTCCGGCCATTCCTTGTTTGATGCGTATCTGACCTAGTTCTTCAGCCGAAAGTATGTCAGGTACATCCGGGCTTCGTCAACAAGACAAAATGGCCATGTGGGTTGGATCGCTATGTAAAATCATTAGATTCTCATTCATTTATAAAAATGTAGACAGAATGTAGGCGAACACCAACTAGAGATCATATAGTTGGTGGTGCTAGAAGTACAGGACTTAATATGTTTGAATTCTACCCGAAAAATGTGTCTAAAGGTGGAGGTATGTTGGGCAGAGTGACAACATGGCCACGATGTTTTGGCAAACAGTGCGGATCGAATGCACTTAGAAAATGTCTTCTCATGGATTAATTCTGAGGTTATAAGGTGCCGGTAAGAAATTCATACATAATGGATGAATATGTTAGATTAACGCATTAATCAATGTTATGAGAGAGCACTTGTGGGTCTATGGTTCAATATTCCACGCCCGCGCTTTTTGGGAACCCACAAAAACGTCTTAACCCAAGCCTATCACTCTTTTCGAGTTAAATATTGGGGACTGCCACCTGATGAGGCAAATTGTTGACATACTCCTTTCCTGTCACATTAGGAGATATTTAAGTTTTCCGGTTTGTTTTTTGTTTTTACCCTTTAAGGGCCGCTGATGCATTAATGCATCATGCCCATTGATCGTCATGATGCACCAATGAAGTGCTGGCGAATCTGCTCGCCAGCACTTCATTGGAGCATCATGACGACCAATGGACATGATGTATTCCTGCACCAGCGGCCCTTAAAGGGTTAACATGGCCCACCTGTCAGCATGGGGTGTGGCTATTGACTAACATACAAACTGTACTCACCAAGTTATAGATTCCCAACAGACAAGCCTCGATGCCACCACATTTCTGTAAAAAACAATGTATATAGAGGTTAGGTCACAGAGATATAGGTTTTCTGATATATCTATAATGAGCTCTATGAGATCTATAATAAACTCTTGACAATAGTAAAGAAATGCTTTTCTATTCTTCAATATTTAACTGAATCCACCATTTAACATCACTTAATTGAGGATAAATTCAACAAATATTTTCATCAGTTCAAACTTCACTCCTTGGGAGATTTTCTATCTGACAGGTTAAACAGTGGAATGACATTTGAGTGAAGCAGCCAGTGCACATCCCATACCTGACATAAAGACCTCCTTGGCATTTTCAATAAGTTTACATCCTTAACACCATGTCTATATTGCGGGTAGAAAACCACCTACAGCCGTTACAGGATTGCTCATTGGTAGAAGACCAAAACGCCTTCATATTTTCTGTGACTAGGCTTTTATGAAGGTCACTGCCAGCGCATTGTTTAAAAAAAACCCACCTAATTAGTCTTAATATCAACCCGTAAAGACCAGACACGTTTATCACCTAATTAGTCTTAATGTCCACCCGTAAAGACCAGACACGTTTATCACCGTGTGGTTATGTATAGCTTTGTCCTTTTTAATCCATCACACCCAACACCTTTAGTGGGCGAGCTGCACAGATAATGTTATTTAAAGTTTGAGAAATACCAAACTCAAGTTGTTATTACAACACTTTGTGGACAGCATTATCTTCAATGCTTTGTGTTTTTTGTGTGTGTTTTTTTTTTGTCTTTTTTGTGTGTTTTGCTGTTGTTTTTTTCACTGTGATGCACCAATGCAAGACGAGCGAGTTACTAACTACCGCTGCACTAAGTGCGTCGATTTTATTGGCATGATGCCTGATTGTACGAGTGAGTAACTCACCGTGGCTGAATTCACACAGCATGATGGCAATGAGCATTAATATAGGACTCAGTATGGAGGCCTAATGGAGCCGCCATTTTGAATTTCGTTGGTTAAGGTAAAACCCACTGATAACACACACCATGATGGGTACCTTGTCCCTGGTTAACACCCACTTCCAGGGACATGCTGGTCCCATCTTATCAGTTCTTATCAGTGTGTGTCACCGGAACCAGCTCCACACCAGCTAGTGGCTAATACTATGTGGTGCTTCAAGGTGGGGATGGGGAAGTCAACTTCAAGCTGATGTTTTAAAGTGATAAAAGGGTGCAAAACTGGTATTGATGTGCTGCTAGTATTGGTTACTCTGATAGACTTTTATAGATGAAATTCTGAAGTACTGTAGTGGCCCGGGCACATATAACCTTCAACACCCCTGTACCCCTGCCATTATTTGAGACTGGCACTTATTTGAACCCCCCTCCTCTCTCTTACCCATGTATCATATCCCTCCTGATAACCTTACTGATACCAGCTCCACCCCCCCCCACCATGTCTCAGACCAGGTGCGCTGAAGCCGGTGACCATGAACATTGCCTCATTCTGATGTCCGCCTCTGATTGGTGGATGATCAATACGGCCTGTGATCACCAAATGTTACCATGGTTACTGCCTGTGTTATACCCTTGGTCTGTGTACTACATCCTGTATGGCTGTGCCTAAGGTATATACCATCTCACAAACCGGCATCATTGTCTACTTCTGGTGTTATTCCCTTTCCCTTTCTAAGCCTATATTTACCACTTCAGTTTTGTTTTACTAAGCCTACAGGCTTTCTACATATTAGCATATAAGTGGGGGTCTTCCTACCTCTCCAAGACATAGGTTTTCCAAAATACTAGTTTCCTTTTATCTGTTCTGATATTCTCAAAAAGCAATCTGCCAACTGGATGTCAGGTAATAAAATGTACGAGGTACAGGTGCACACACTGTAAAACATAACTGTTGAATCTACCAGAGATCCTAATAAAACTGAACAGTGGTGCATTTGCATTGCAATGAACCACTGTAGCTTTTACAAGAAGCTCCAGGTAGCAGTATGGTGGTACATGGAATCTCTGTGAATATAACGGCGGTTCTCTGGCAACAATGGATACTTATACAACAAAATATAGCCTATAGATGCTTGACTGTCCCATCCTATGAGCTCCTAATCAAGTGCAAATCAAATCTATATATGTGTACAGTGGCAGACTTAGATGGGAGCGCAGGGACACGCCACCACATTTTTGCCAGTACTTAAATAGATGGTACTTAGATAGATGGTGTGCCCCCTCCTTTTGGACCCCCCCCCCTACATATGACAATAAATGACTTTTCCCTCACCCCCCCCCCCACCTCAGTCAGCACCCACTCTACTCTATCCACAAGGCCGCGCGCCGCCGGACACTTCCTGTGTTGGCACGCCCCCTGTGGCCACCACACGAACTACTACAGCTACTTCCGGTACCCAGAGTCCTTCACGACACCCACAATGCACTCTGCTCCCTCCCACCTTCCGGCCTGTGCAGAGGTGGTGTCGGAGAGCAGCACAGGGGTGGGTGGGGGAGAGGAAGGTGAGGGAGGAGGCAGGGATAGAGGACAGAAGGATAGCGGGAGAGGTAGATAGATAGTGAGACAGGTGAATAGATATGGGTAAGAATCAGTTGGGTGAGTGAGGGTGCAGGTACGGTGGGCTGCCTCAAGCATATGAGAGAGCACACCAGGGATTGGCCTTGGGCAAGGAAATGTGTGACAAAGAAGGACTGAGTGTAACATAGAGTGAAGAAGTGTTAAATGTGTAATCATAACGGAGAACAGTGAGTCAAACTGCACAGAAAGTAAAGGACAGATGAACCAAGAGTTCAGGTATTATGTAAGCAGGTCAATAAAAAAATGAGAGCAGAAGTGTCCGACTACTTACTACATGTTTAAGGAGTCAATCATCACACAGGGTAAAACGTTGGTGAGATAAAGGGATAGAGAGATAGAGGCAAAGACAGAGAAAGAGAGAGGGGAAAGAGACAGACAGACAGACAGACAGAGAGAGACAGACAGACAGACAGAGGCAGAGACAGACAGAGGGAGAGGGGAAAGAGAGAGAGAGGCAGAGGCAGAGAAAGGGAGAGGGGAAAGAGAGAGACAGAGAGAGAGACAGAGAGAGAGACAGAGAGAGAGGCAGAGACAGAAAATGGGAGAGGGGAAAGAGAGAGACAGAGATAGAGAGGCAGAGAGGCAGAGACAGAGAAAGGGAGAGGGGAAAAAGAGAGAGAGAGAGAGAGAGAGAGAGGCAGAGACAGAGAAAGGGAGAGGGGAGAGAGAGGCAGAGGCAGAGAAAGAGAGAAAGGGAGAGGAGAGAGACAGACACAGAGACAGACAGAGGTATACAGAGATAGAGGCAGAGACAAGAAGGAGAGAGATCGGGAAAGTGAGAGGAGAGATAGAGAAAGAGAGAAAGGGAAATAGAGAATAGGAAAGGGGGGATAGAGAGGCAGAGACAGAGAGACAGAGACTGAGGGGGGGGGGGGGCTACCAGAGAGACAGGTTCCTGCAGGGTGTGTAAATCAGAGAGTGAGTGAACAGAATGGTATGTGACTCAGTAACTCACACAGAGCAGTGGGTGAGATATGATTTATCCTACACTGGGGTATAAAGAGTTTACGTGGTGCGGACACTAATCCCCTAAGGAGATAGAATCGATAGGATTAACCCTCTAATCCCGCATGACGCATTAAGCCTCTGTGTTTTTTTCTCGTCATGATGCATCAACACAGTGCCCGCGATTAACTCACACAGTGAACTCGCCAGCACTGTATTGGCAGACCCTTTTGGACTTTATGACTCCTGTGAGGTCAAAGTAAATGCAGCGCTGTCTGGTTGAGGCTCAATTAATGCAGCATACAAACACATGACACAGTGCATTAAAGCAGTCTGCAGCCAGCCCCAGGTGGGATTAAGTACTTAGATAATTAGTAATTAGGTCTCCACCACCAGCAGTCAGAGTCTGTGTGTGTGTGGGGGCGGGGGTAGATTATTATAGACCCAGGCACCACCAACAGGGGGAATATACAGGGACCTTCCCTGATAAAGTTACTAAATACCTATATACAACTGCTTCCATTTCAAATGTTCAAAAAAATCAAGAATCAGCATTCTTATGTCAAATCATAATCATTCAGAGCACCTTATGGCTCCATGTATAATGCACACCCTGATTCTGAGAGAATGATGAGTTGTAGCTTTGGAGATTTTGAAGGTTTCATTTTAATCTATGCACATATCACACTGCCTTAGAGACACAAGCTGACTTTTGGCTATTCCATACACTGCCATAAGCATCAATTTCACCTGTAAGTACTGGCAGGCAATTCACCAGAACTGCATTGGTCTGCACTATGACCCTGCAGGAGTGTATCAAGCCTTTAGTGTCAGTAAGATGTACAAGTTTACTCTTATAGACTCAACTTCTGTACGCTGCTTTTAGGTATTATAACATGGTTATCGAGTTTAGGCACTGATTTCAGTTCATAAAATGGATAATATGAGTTCTCATATCTTGCGATATAGAACCATTGCGTTTGTCAACATGACTTCTCGTGCCATCTTGTGTATAGGCTATCAACTAGCCACGGGCATTAACTTAATAGAAGAGGAAGCATAGCGAACCCCTATAAAGCAATGCTACTACACTCCCTTCTGTATGTTCCCACTGCGAGTAAGTTTACGCCCGTGAAAGTGGCACAGCCTGGTGTATAGTGATTGAACTCATATCAACATGAAACCAATATGGCGGAGGGCCGTCTTGTCGACTGGCAAAAGAAAACAATGGATTCTATCGATTTTAAAGGTAAATACTTAGAATTAATGGTGGAAACCATGTTATAAATGCAATATGTAATGAATAGACTTGCACTCGTTGGCTTCATGGGTTTGATAGAAGCATTCGCCTTCGGCTCATGCTTCTATCACCCCCTGAAGCCAACGAGTGCAAGTCTATTCATTATATATTACATTCCTATGTGACTCTCTAAAATCTAAAAGTTAAATTGGAGGGAGGAGGTGGATGGGCAGCTTTGTAACACTATTGCCTAAATTGCTTGGCTTATTATCTTAGATGTGTCTTTCCCTACTCAACAAAGCTGAAATCTTAAGACAGGAAAGTAATTTGATTAAATGTGCTGCAGAGGAATTCCTAGTATCAGAGGAGAAAAGGTGAGAAAAGTAGCCAGAAAGGATAAGAAAAGTAGCATTGTAAACTTTTCTATTTAAATAGACTCACAACTGCCATGACAGCCAAAATCTCTCAATTTCTTATCATATGTTTGATATATTTCAATTTTCATCCCTTCCTTTGTCGGTTCATCGTGTAAAACTTTGTGTGGCGCCCCCTATCTTGTTGGCGCCTGTCACGGCTGGGTGCGCAGGCAGAATTAGGGATTAGGTCCCCCTGGTGAGGGATGCTGACACTACAGGCAGCGGATAATCCAATCCCTGATTAAGGTAATCTCATCAAAAAGATTACACCAGGTAGGGGTGTGTGTGTATGGGGGGGGGGGGTTGGGTGAGCTCACTCTCCGTCCATGAACCTGCCATGGGCTACACCCCATAACAGATATAAATATAACACTTTCTACAGTAAAAAAAAAGGCACAAGTGACATTTTTTAATTCAGATCAGCTGGCCAGTGTTCTGTCCATCCTCCCTCCAAGAATAATGTGATAATTTCCCCCTACATTAAACATTTTTGGTTTGGTTTGGCTGCTTTTATCTCCACTAATTGTAATTAAAAGTTAACAGAGATACTGTGATCCCCAGACATTAAGCCCTTTCTTTTCTCATTTAGGACAGGTACTTGTCCAAACAGCTAGATCGGTATTTATATGCTGCTTGCCCGACAAGGCAGTGATCGCATCTATGGATGACTGAATCTAAACATGGTAGTTTGTGGCAGAGGCAGGAATCCTGAGGATAGTATTAATCTACAGGAGGCATAGTGCCACAATGGGGCTATATAGTGAGGAGTGGGTCAGAGGCAATATGGCGGGTGTGTCATCAATATAGGCTAATATCACACCATGGAGCTGAGTTATGAAGGTAGGTGGGTTATCACACATAGAACCACATCCATATTGTACCAGGACTTACCCTATAGAGTTATGTACTGCCTCTGGATGTGTCCTTTATGACTTCCTTAAAGGTATATTCCACCATCTATGCCATTGCCACCTGGTGGCCAAAATTTGAAACTACCAAAACTTATGATTTATGCTCGTTTCCCTTTTGTATATACCCTAAGTAATCACTATATCAACCTGTTGAACAATAGATTCTTGCATTCTTCCTACCACAGCACTGGTTAACTTATTAGATTTCAGTCGTAGAGGAAAAAGAAAATATTTTCATAATTCTGTCACTGATTCTGCGAGTAACCTTACAATTCTTTGCTCATAAAATGTTCATGATTATTGGATCTCAATCCCTGCAAAGTCTGGTCACAAAATTCCGGGCACTTTCTTTCCTGTTTTGTGAAACATTAAAAATTTGAATACTTTTCATTTGCACTTTTTTCATTAAATCAATCATGGCTCTTTCGTTTGTCCATTGACCACCTGTTTTTATTGCGTGATCATGGTACACATGATGTCTGCTAGACGTATCAGAAGTTTAGTTAAGATAGCCATGGTCAATTTTTCAATATTAGAGAAAATGTTGAAAATGGGTTTTTTTCCCACTAGCAGCAAGAGTTAAGGACTCCCCATCTTCAGATGTCAATAAATCTGAAACCAGTACTATAAACCATGGTTTTTATTGCTTTGGCTATCTCATAATATAGAAAACTGATGGTAGTTTTTGATTTATTGAATAGTGGAATATACCTTTAAACTCAGGGTGCGTCTTATATGTGGGTTATGCCTTATCCCAGGTAGCGGGATAACTACTGGGGAGTGCCATTGCTTGGTCCGGTACCTTGGATGATAAGCAATATTAATAGCTAGTATATATCGAGGTTACAAGTTCCTTAGTAGGGTCATTGCTTGATTTAGCATCATGATGGGTACCAGGTGCTGTGCAATGCATCCTAATAAGTATAGGCACTGAATGAAGGGAATCATCTGATTGGTTAATAATGCATCCCGCTAGATTGGTATTGGGGACTAGTTGCACCCTAAAGATTATGCAGTGAATGAAGAGAATTATCTCTTTGGTGGATATTGTATCTTGTATATTGTATCTGCCTATAAGACCAATTTCATACTAGCTTGGGAGCCCTTTCTAGCTCAAGAGGTGATGTTCTAATATGTACAGCCACCACACAAACCTGCTAAATGACTTGACACGCAGCCAGGCAAAGGAACCAATTGTAAACCATTTATCTCGCTGCAGTGGGCGGGAATGTGGGAGAGTGCTGGAAAAAGTCCCTCCAAAGAAAAACTGGGCGAGTTCCGTTTGGCGTTGGGTACCTTCTCAATCACGGAGAGATGATGAAAATGGCGCCTTATTTCTCACAATAAAAGCCGCATTTTCCTCTCCACAGAAAGGATTGGGACCCTGTGTGCAGCTAATTCATTAAAAGGCCACATTACCGATATTAAAGTCAACCTTACGATTTCACTGCCGACTGACCCTGACCTTGGGCTTTGACCTTGGTGTGACCTTGGTGCATGTGTGCACTGAGTGCCCCCGTCTTACCTGTACCTTCCACTGTCCCCCTGAGGGAGGCCCCAAGGACACCTCTTACACCCCCATAGACCCTCCCCCCTGCTATAGGGCATTAGCACATTAGGCTATGGAGGCCGCCATTAGACCCCGACTGCACTATGACTAACACCTTCAGCCCCCGTCTCCGCAGTAAATGCCAGGGATGCTTCCCATTGGTCAATAATACAATAGCCATGTGCCGTATACATACCACCGCTCATCTACCCCTTCTTCACATATTTCTTTGATGTGTTTGTCCCCGGGCGATGAAAACACCACCAGCCAATCAAAAGACAGCACACAATAGGCCCTCCCAGCCAATCAGAGGAGTGCTCACAAAGGAAGGGGTGCGTCCTAGGTAACCATGGCGACCGCAGAGTACTTGGATGATGTGTTATTTCCGGTGTGGGGCAACCAAAGTGTCGATGCTTTGAGCCCCAAGCTGCTCCACACATGTGACCCTTCCTCACTCCCTCTGGTCACACTAGGACGCAGCACTGCTGTACTGTATACTGGTATGAAGCCCCTGTATGGTCCTCAGGAATGTGGAACCCCTGAAACAGCTACAACCAGAGGCCCCGGCAGCACAGCCCTCTATGAAGGACCCAAACCCAGCGACCTGTGAATATGGATCCCTTGAACCAGGGCTCTCAGAAGTAGGGTCCAGTCTTGGAGACCTCTGAACTAGGACGATGAGAGAAGACATCTCATCTTCAGGTGTTTCCTAAACTAGGGTAAATAAAAGATGAGTGTCCATGTTTGAGTTGCCATGTTACAGCCTCCATCAGGTGCAACTGATGAGTGCATCACGGCTGACTGAGAGATGTTACACCTGTACACAGTGGTGGATGCCATCAGGTGCAACTGATGAGTGCATCACGGCTGACTGAGAGATGTTACACCTGTACACAGTGGTGGATGCCATCAGGTGCAACTGATAAGTGCATCACGGCTGACTGTACTTAGAGATGTTACACAGTGGTGGATGACACCAGGTGCAACTGATGAGTGCATCACGGCTGACTGAAAGATGTTACACCTGTACACAGTGGTGGATGCCACCAGGTGCAACTGATAAGTGCATCACGGCTGACTGTACTTAGAGATGTTACACAGTGGTGGATGACACCAGGTGCAACTGATGAGTGCATCACGGCTGACTGAAAGATGTTACACCTGTACACAGTGGTGGATGCCACCAGGTGCAACTGATAAGTTCATCACGGCTGACTGTACTTAGAGATGTTACACAGTGGTGGATGACACCAGGTGCAACTGATAAGTGCATCACGGCTGACTGAGAGATGTTACGCCTGTACACAGTGGTGGATGCCATCAGGTGCAACTGATGAGTGCATCATGGCTGACTGAGAGATGTTACGCCTGTACACAGTGGTGGATGCCATCAGGTGCAACTGATGAGTGCATCATGGCTGACTGAGAGATGTTACGCCTGTACACAGTGGTGGATGCCATCAGGTGCAACTGATAAGTGCATCATGGCTGACTGTACTTAGAGATGTTACACCTGTACACAGTGGTGGATGCCATCAGGTGCAACTGATAAGTGCATCATGGCTGACTGAGAGATGTTACGCCTGTACACAGTGGTGGATGACACCAGGTGCAACTGATAAGTGCATCACGGCTGACTGTACTTAGAGACGTTACACCTGTACACAGTGGTGGATGACACCAGGTGCAACTGATGAGTGCATCACGGCTGACTGAGAGATGTTACACCTGTACACAGTGGTGGATGCCATCAGGTGCAACTGATAAGTGCATCACGGCTGACTGTACTTAGAGACGTTACACCTGTACACAGTGGTGGATGCCATCAGGTGCAACTGATAAGTGCATCACGGCTGACTGTACTTAGAGATGTTACACCTGTACACAGTGGTGGATGCCATCAGGTGCAACTGATGAGTGCATCACGGCTGACTGAGAGATGTTACACCTGTACACAGTGGTGGATGTACCTGCTGGTATTCTATCACTGCCAAGTGCTGAAACAGGCACACTTTCTGTTCCAAAGGGATCTTGTTCGGGAGGCTCTGGGGGCCCTCGCCCAAGGGACTTAATTCAGGGGGCCCCTAATTCAGAGGGGGCCCTTATTGAGGAGGGTCCTGCTCAAAGATTCCCCAGCTCAGAAAGGCTGCTCTTCTGAGCCCCAGTTCCAAGGGCCTTGGTGTGTACACCTGCATCAAGGCCCCTGGTTCTTCATGCCGTAAGGACCAGTGACGGAGGAGGTCAGGTGCAGGAGACTTACATCAGGCCATATTGGGCACACTTTGTGTCACTTGACTTTGATCCCTCAGCCTCACCTTCTGCACCTCCACCTCCCCCAATATCGACCCTATCTCTACCCTGCCTCACACATCATCACTTCCACCTACCACCTCCATGCCTCTCCCTCCAGCAGTCCTTCCACCCTTACAATGTTCCACCCCTCCCACTGTCCTTACACTGCCCACCCTCACCCTTACACTACCAACCCCCCCCACACACACACACCCTTTCACCCCCCCCCCCCTGCCTGCAGTGCACCGTCCCCTGGCACCTTCTCTGGTGATTGACCTTGTCTGAGTGCACAACTGCTGCAGGCACAGCCAAGGTCACTCCCAAGGTGACTTTAAAGTCAAGGTCAAAGTCAATGTCTCTCCTCAGGGGAACACACGATATTGACACATGAAACAAAATGATTCTTTAAAACATGCATCTTCACGCAGTGAAATACCTTTATCAGAGATTCG
The DNA here is from genome assembly GCA_949317995.1 of Acholoe squamosa. NCBI lineage: Eukaryota > Metazoa > Annelida > Polychaeta > Phyllodocida > Polynoidae > Acholoe > Acholoe squamosa. The sequence goes on along the minus strand of OX439051.1, from coordinate 11,070,249 downwards.
GTGGTCAGAAAAAGCCATGAAAACAATCAGGGAAAACCTTATTTTCTAAAGAAATTTCACATGATTCGATATTTAATCTCTACGTGTGTACAAAATATAATGTACATCCTAGTGAATCAAAGGCTTTTTGTAGTTTAAAGCATTTTCCCAAGACCAAGTGTAACTATAATACACTTACAGGTGGCACTCTCAAATATAAGACCTATAGGATTCTTCAAAGGTCAGGGTGCGTCTTACAAGAGACATACATCTTATACTTGAGAATACATGGTAACCTATTGGTGTAGTTAGAGTGACATAGACAACAAAACTGATTAATGTTATCTAACAGACCCACACAAACCCTACACCCCACAGACACGAAGATGGGTCAGGTCGCCAGAAAGCAGTAGATTTTGTGTTTTTGGGCCATTTTGGACTTTTATGGCTCTGGAGAAAGAAGTTATGAACCAATCTTGTCTTATATAGACTCATTTGATAGAGAACACTTAGGGCTATCAGAATAATGTAAATTTGTGATCATCCATCAAAAACTGTAGGACTTATTTTTTTGTATTGTATATGGTCATAGGTATCATTTCCACGAGGTTTGGACATGTTACTAAGTGAGAATTTTTCATGATGTGTCTTTCAAAATGGAAATCTGTAATTTGTAACGTCCGGTACTTAAATCTAAATCGGTTTTAAAACATGGAAAAAATGAAGCGTCAAAATCTTTGTTATTACCCATATGAAGGGCCCTATCATCCCCTACTTTGGTGAAGAAATTGTGTGTCTACCAGCTGTCTCCATATGAGAGCAGCTTATATGAAATAATACTAATATCATCATGTAGGAGGCAGTCTACAGTGCATACATAACTCAAATTTTGTTCCATTCTGTAATTGAAGTCAATAATAGACATATTGGCCTTGTTATTTCATGTTTGTTATGCATAATGGGACATTCTTATATTACTGAGAGCAACTTCAATTACCTTCATATTTCATTATTTTGGTACCGGACGTTACATGACACAAAACAAGCAATAAAAATGGAACCGGATGGCCTAGATCGGTATTTTTTGGTCTTCTGAGCTGAGATGTACCTTGACAATTTTGTTAAGGTTATATAAAGTAATTAGAAAATTAGTTTTTCAGGGCCTTCAAGGGTAAAATCTTACATTTTCTGACGACCTGACCCAGTCTATACAGTGAGATTACTGCAGTGATCAGCCACACCTGTACTACTGTAAAGCCACATCTATACGCCGCACCTTATAGACCCTTGGTGAGGCTTATAGGACCACGCTCACACCTATACGCCTCACCTTATAGACCCTTGGTGAGGCTTATAGGACCACGCTCACACCTCTACGCCCCACCATATAGACCCTTGGTGAGGCTTATAGGACCACGCTCACACCTACACGCCGCACCATATAGACCCTTGGTGAGGCTTATAGGACCACGCTCACACCTACACGCCCCACCTTATAGACCCTTGGTGAGGCTTATAGGACCACGTTCACATCTACACGCCCCACCGTATAGACCCTTGGTGAGGCTTATAGGACCACGTTCACACCTATACGTCCCACCTTATAGACCCTTGGTGAGGCTTATAGGACCACGCTCACACCTACACGCCGCACCGTATAGACCCTTGGTGAGGCTTATAGGACCACGCTCACACCTACACGCCGCACCGTATAGACCCTTGGTGAGGCTTATAGGACCACACTCACACCTACACGCCCCACCTTATAGACCCTTGGTGAGGCTTATAGGACCACGTTCACACCTATACGTCCCACCTTATAGACCCTTGGTGAGGCTTATAGGACCACGCTCACACCTACACGCCGCACCATATAGACCCTTGGTGAGGCTTATAGGACCACGCTCACACCTACACGCCGCACCGTATAGACCCTTGGTGAGGCTTATAGGACCACGCTCACACCTACACGCCCCACCTTATAGACCCTTGGTGAGGCTTATAGGACCACGTTCACATCTACACGCCCCACCGTATAGACCCTTGGTGAGGCTTATAGGACCACGCTCACACCTACACGCCCCACCTTATAGACCCTTGGTGAGGCTTATAGGACCACGTTCACATCTACACGCCCCACCGTATAGACCCTTGGTGAGGCTTATAGGACCGCGTTCACACCTATACGCCCCACCTTATAGACCCTTGGTGAGGCTTATAGGACCACGTTCACATCTACACGCCCCACCTTATAGACCCTTGGTGAGGCTTATAGGACCACGCTCACACCTACACGCCCCACCTTATAGACCCTTGGTGAGGCTTATAGGACCGCGGTCACACCTATACGTCCCACCTTATAGACCCTTGGTGAGGCTTATAGGACCACACTCACACCTACACGCCCCACCTTATAGACCCTTGGTGAGGCTTATAGGACCACGCTCACACCTACACGCTGCACCGTATAGACCCTTGGTGAGGCTTATAGGACCACGTTCACATCTACACGCCCCACCTTATAGACCCTTGGTGAGGCTTATAGGACCACGCTCACACCTACACGCCCCACCTTATAGACCCTTGGTGAGGCTTATAGGACCACGCTCACCTATACGCCCCATGGTATAGACCCTTGGTGAGGCTTATAGGACCACGCTCACACCTATATGCCCAACCTTATAGACCCTTGGTGAGGCTTATAGGACCACGCTCACACCTACACGCCCCACCTTATAGACCCTTGGTGAGGCTTATAGGACCACGGTCACACCTACACGCCCCACCTTATAGACCCTTGGTGAGGCTTATAGGACCACGCTCACACCTACACGCCCCACCTTATAGACCCTTGGTTAGGCTTATAGGACCATGTTCACATCTACACGCCGCACCGTATAGACCCTTGGTGAGGCTTATAGGACCACGTTCACACCTACACGCCGCACCTTATAGACCCTTGGTGAGGCTTATAGGACCATGTTCACATCTACACGCCCCACCTTATAGACCCTTGGTGAGGCTTATAGGACCACGTTCACACCTACATGCCCCACCTTATAGACCCTTGGTGAGGCTTATAGGACCACGCTCACACCTATACGCCCCACATTATAAACCCTTGGTGAGGCTTATAGGACCACGCTCACACCTACACGCTCCACCTTATAGACCCTTGGTGAGGCTTATAGGACCACCTCTCACACCTACACGCTCCACCTTATAGACCCTTGGTGAGGCTTATAGGACCCCGGTCACACCTATATGCCCCACCTTATAGACCCTTGGTGAGGCTTATAGGACCACGTTCACACCTACATGCCCCACCTTATAGACCCTTGGTGAGGCTTATAGGACCGCGGTCACACCTATACGCCCCACCTTATAGACCCTTGGTGAGGCTTATAGGACCGCGGTCACACCTATACGCCCCACCTTATAGACCCTTGGTGGGGCTTATAGGACCACGTTCACACCTATACGCCCCACCTTATAGACCCTTGGTGGGGCTTATAGGACCACGTTCACACCGATACGCCCCACCTTATAGACCCTTGGTGGGGCTTATAGGACCGCGTTCACACCTATACGCCCCACCTTATAGACCCTTGGTGGGGCTTATAGGACCGCGTTCACACCTATACGCCCCACCTTATAGACCCTTGGTGAGGCTTATAGGACCACGCTCACACCTATATGCTGCACGGTATAGACCCTTGGTGAGGCTTATAGGACCGCGGTCACACCTACACGCCCCACCTTATAGACCCTTGGTGAGGCTTATAGGACCACGCTCACTCCTACACACTGCACCGTATAGACCCTTGGTGAGGCTTATAGGACCACACTCACACCTACACGCCCCACCTTATAGACCCTTGGTGAGGCTTATAGGACCACGCTCACACCTACACGCCCCACCTTATAGACCCTTGGTGAGGCTTATAGGACCACCTCTCACACCTACACGCCGCACCTTATGGACCCTTGGTGAGGCTTATAGGACCACCTCTCACACCTACACGCCCCACCTTATAGACCCTTGGTGAGGCTTATAGGACCACGCTCACCTATACGCCCCACCTTATAGACTCTTGTTGAGGCTTATAGGACCACGCTCACACCTACACGCCCCACCTTATAGACCCTTGGTGAGGCTTATAGGACCACGCTCACACCTATACGCCCCACCTTATAGACCCTTGGTGAGGCTTATAGGACCACGTTCACACCTACACGCCGCACCTTATAGACCCTTGGTGAGGCTTATAGGACCACGCTCACACCTACACGCCGCACCTTATAGACCCTTGGTGAGGCTTATAGGACCACGTTCACATCTACACGCCCCACCGTATAGACCCTTGGTGAGGCTTATAGGACCGCGCTCACACCTACACGCCCCACCTTATAGACCCTTGGTGAGGCTTATAGGACCACGTTCACATCTACACGCCCCACCGTATAGACCCTTGGTGAGGCTTATAGGACCGCGCTCACACCTACACGCCCCACCTTATAGACCCTTGGTGAGGCTTATAGGACCACGTTCACATCTACACGCCCCACCGTATAGACTCTTGGTGAGGCTTATAGGACCACGTTCAAGACAGAGCTTGATATAGACTTTAGTTAGGAATGGGAAGCTTTCAGACACACAGTGCAGTTATAGATTATGCACAAACTCAAGGTTCAGCTTTTCCATGGATGCGGCTTATAGACAGGGTTTTTACCGTAGGTGGGATGAAGGGGGGGGGGGGGTGGAGATGGGGCTGGGTTGGGAGGGGTGGTTAGGGAGGGGCAGGGGAGAGGAGTGGTGGTAGGGTGGGTGTGAGCTGATGTCTCCGTCTCTCACATAGACTGAAGGCTTGCGGCAGTAGATGGTGCAACTGTGTGGTGCAATGTGTGTGTGTGGGGGGGGGGGGTAGATGAAAGGGAATGTCCTCACTCTAAGGATCACATAATGTCTCTGAGTTCAACTTTCTGAGCATTGCCCCTCAGCATGTAGTTCTACAAACAGTCAACGTCGTCAATATTGCAAAGGTGCATCATGAATGACTCCACAGTTCTGCATCATGATCTGGGGTCGTATCAGTTAGGGCTCACCAGCGCCGCATCATGATGACGTTATGTGGTGCCGAGAGGGTTCAAGAATGCGTGTGTGGAGGGGAGGAGGTGGGGGCTTGGGGTAGGAGGGGAGGGGTGGAACCAGGTTCCATAGCAATAGAAGAACGTGGAAGCAGCAAGGTGCCACGCCCTGGTCGTTTAAGGTAGCAGATTACTGGTCTATCCCCTGTAGGAAATTCACACGATTTAAGAAATCCACAATGTCCATAAAGAACACTGATTTCCTGCCCTATCATAGTGTACAACATCTAATGTGGAGCAGGGGGATTAAGGTTGATACAGAGTCAAAGAGGTCGAACCCGTGAGGTAGTAAAATATCTTGCTGGGCGGGGAGGGGGTTGGTATTATTTTTTATCATGCATACACTATGGTCAAATCCCATCTCTTCACCATCCCATAGGGTGGAGGGGATAGCTACTATAAGAGAGAGTTGGAAGGTGGGGGAGCAACTCGCTGAGGTGAAACTGCATGTAAGGCAACAGGAAGTGAGTGGAGACCCCACGTAGGGAATGTGGGAACTACAACCTGAGGCCATGTTCATACTCATGGGTCACTCCCATGGACTAAGAGTAAACTTAATATTTACGAAATTGTTTCGCCATAGCTCCCAAATTTGATCCACTTTCTGATGTAATCGAGAAAGTATAGAGGTCCCCCAGCTACTTTTTGAGATATTCTTACCTGTCATAGGATTGTAAAGAATCTACCATAACAGGGGCGTAGGAAAAGGGGGGGGGGGAGCAGGGGGCCCCCATTCACAGAGAAGGCGGAGCCTGAATATGTCTGGGCCACCCTAAAATGTCAAGGCCCACAATAAAATGTACAAGATTCCCACAGCTCACCACTCACTCAAATTGGACAAATATGTCATTAAGAGAGGGAAAATGGCAGCATTGTTTAAAGATAAGCCATCAAGGAATAACCTTTTATATAAATCACATACAGTGATGCATCAACACCAGTGCACTCAGACCAATACTTCATGGTGGCTGGGGTGGGGGCCCCCAATGAAGATTTGCTTCCTACGCCTCTGCATAATATACCTGAATGTCATCGTAAAGTAACTATCTTTTTTTTTTAACTTTCCATTATGTAGTTTTCATTATTTTCTTTCTGGAGAAAATATTCTGAATAAAGGGTCCTTTTATATCTTTTCAGACACTTAAGATAAAAAAGTTGAAAAATAATTAATTCATCCACATCTCGTCGCCTCAGTGCAACAAGGTTGTAACTGACATTTTCGCAAAATTGAGTTTTCCTATCTATTGACCCTTTTCCACCTCCTATGAAAGAATTGGAGCTCTATCAATGATATGTCTACAGCCCCCCATACAGAAATCACAATGTTTTGATTTTTGCGTCTTGCACGCAAGTGATCTGCAAGAAATTTGCAGCAGTGGATCCGTCACTTTATATAAGCTGTGTGATAGACATGACACATGTTGTATAGGACCCAGTTTAGAGACCTAGTGGAGCCGCCATTGTGAATTTCGCTGGTTGAGGTAAACCCCATTGATAACACATATCATGATGGGTACCTTGTACCTGGTTAACACCCACTACCAGGGACATGCCAGCCTCGGCCCACGTCTATCCTACCAGTTGGGCGGAGAGGTGTCAGGTGGGGGGTCAGAGCCTGGGGACATGCTGGTCCCATCTTATCAGTTCTTATCAGTGTGTGTTGCCGGAACCAGCTCCAGACCAGCTAGTGGCCAATACTATAGGCTGTCACAACAGTAAAACATGTCCTGTTGGCAACAGTCTGTCTGCCATCACACAGTCAGTCTGACTCTGAATGTCGCATGTCGTGGGGCGGGAGACGACAGGATTAACCCTGGAAACACAACATGATGCCACACGGCTTCACAGTCAGTATGTACCATGATGCACCAGTGCAGTGCCAGTGAGTGAATTCTGCATTTGTGCCTGATGCCATCCCTTCTTTACGTGTATGGTTGGTATGATGCATGAATGCAGCAGCTGCAAAATAATCACCAGCGCTGCATTCACTCAAAGGTCTTATTGTGTGCGCAGGGCCCCTGATCCAGGAGTGCATCATGCCTATTGGTTGTCATGATACACGTATGAAGTACTGACTCACCACCACTTCATTGGAGCATCATGTCGACAGTGTATCAGCCCCATAAAACCTCCACGATTCATAAATGCAGCCCTGATGAGTAACTCTCCAGGCCTGCATTCATGCATCATGTCGTCCAATGGGCATGATGCATGAATGCACTGTGTGCAGCCTGTGCAGGGTTAGGACAGACAGGAGGCAGGTAAAACTCATCTTACCTGTATGTGGCGCCCAAGGACATGGGGGGAGGCACTGAAGGGCACATGTGGATGTCTAAGGCGGGCTGCTACTTGGGGATGGGAAGGCGGGGAGGGGTAGCTGTTGACATATACACACATCAAAACTGTTAAACATCAGAAATGGTCATATCTTACTTCTGTAAAAATAACATCCTGCTACCTCCCCTTCCCTCTGGCACACGCACACACCTGGGGAAAAGGCCCCGCACCCTACCCCCCCCCCCTGCTCAGGAGCTCACAGACATATAAGTTAAGGGGTGGTTTATCTTCAGCTAGTTCAACAATTCTTTCCATACAAATTGCTTTATTAAAGTCAGTCGGATTAGCCGAATATGACCCCATCAACGCAGGCAGCCTGGCCTTAAATCTAATGTCCTCAATCTACAGTCATACACAGTTCTTCATATATCCCCTACCCTCCTACACACATACACCTCTGGGATTTACAATTATATACAGATACAGATATGTGTCCATTTATGTGAGTCATTACTCCACAAGTCCTCCCTGCCATTCTATTTATTTAATTTCCCCCCATCCGTTTAGCTGCCCCTCTCCCTTTCTGATATATACAGGTACTACATATCTATGAATGCTTAACCCCCAAGCTCCTCCCTTCTAACAACCAAAATACACAAGGCGGTAGGTTTTGTCGGCAGGGCGGGGTAACATGACCATTATATCATTACTAGATTGCATGACGGTGTGCAGACGGTGCGCATAGTTGGTAGTTCCACTTATAGAACCCCCCCCCTCCCACCTCACCCTACACAATATTACACATACACACGATGTCTTTTCTATATGCTGTTTGTTTTTACCCACTCCATTTGATCTCACTTGCACAGAGCGGCGCTCTCCTGTCTTTGAGACTGATTTATGATATCTGGTCATGTGACCTGTCATGTGACGTCACATGCATCACGTGACAATGTATTATGTACCGCTTTAGATGGATGCCACTTTGCCCCGCGACACTCAACCCACCTAATCACCGCCCGCCTTGTATTGGCTAATTCCATCTTCGCTACTTTACCTGCCTTGTGCTTTTTATCTGTTCCTTTTAATTCGCCCTCTATCCCTGTCTTTCCCCTTCCATCTCATCTACCATTACCCCCCCCCCCTTCCCCTAGTTTTCCCGTCTCTCTCTCCCTCCCTTCTCTCCATTCCCTTCTAGCCCTGTCCCCATCTATAGATGTGTCTTATTCCATCATTGTTACTTTACCTGTCTTGTCCCTTTCGTCTCTCCCTTTCTTTTAATCCCTCTATCATCAAGGATAGTACAGTATCTACGCTTCTTGCTTTCTCTCTCCTCTTTCCTACTTCCTCTCTCATCTAACCTGCCCCTTCCCCCTCCTTTGACCCCCCTCCTTTCTCTTCCCTCTCTCCTCTCCCTTCTCTCCATTCCATTCCCTTCACCCCCTTACCACATGCATTCTCCCACCTTTTTCTCATCTACCTCCGTCTACCACCCTTGCCTCCATATTTTCATTAATGGTTCCCAGCACTTATTCTATGACGTCTAACACCAGTCCAGTGCTCACTGTCAATAATCTGGACAAAGAAACTTAAGATTGCAGGTCGAGGCCAAATTTGGTGACAACATATATCCAAGCCCATAGTGAATTGTACACCAGTCCTTAGGCAATGTCAATAAGACTGTGGAACCTGACACCATATGGCACAGTCTGTCCACACACATCACTGTGTCCTCATCTTGTACCTTTTGCCTCACTAACAACGTTTTGTTTTTCGAAATAGTGCAGGGGAGACATTGGGTTCTTTTTATATGCAAAGACTATGAAAATCCCTCCCTATGTGGAGTGTTGCACCCTACACAAGCCATGCATAGGTGTGTTTGCCTGATGATGCCTTTAAATAAAAACAATCAGGAACCTGGCCAAATAGATCGTAAATTACATGAATATGTACATGTGATTTCTATGAACAGGTCATACCAATAAACAGTGTATGGTACACTATGTTTGGTTTAAAGGGTTATAATAGTGTAATGTGTACTGTGCTTGCTTTAAAGGGTTATAATATTTTTCATACAAAGAGAGGATGGCATTGGGTTAAGACAGCATTGACAGTTCATCCTGGTTACCTTAACATGCAACAGCACCATCAGTAACACATGTAAAACATGTGACACACGCCGTGTCCACATGGCGCACCGTGTCCGCATGGCGCACCGTGTCCGCATGGCGCACCGTGTCCGCATGGCGCACCATGTCCGCATGGCGCACCGTGTCCGCATGGCGCACCGTGTCCGCATGGCGCACCGTGTCCGCATGGCGCACCGTGTCCGCATGGCGCACCGTGTCTGCACAGTGCATGATTTTTGGAAGGCACACAGCATCTTACTAAGCCTCAACATGTGAGAGTCAACTCAGTGATTGCCAATAATTCTACCTATGATACTGACAGGTGTAGCCCTGTAAGGGTCACGTGACTGCCCCTGGATCATAACTTTGTCATCATGATGCTATAATGCAGTCAATCCACCATCACTTCATTCATGTATCATGAAGAGCCTTTAGGAATTTATGAACCCTGTATAGGGTTAGTGTGCCCTATACAGCCCTTAGAGGTTTAAACCTAAAGGAGGAACTTCAGGATGGAGCAGGTTTTGGGGGAGCTAATTACCAGTGTTGTAAACACCTTCAGTCAGAACAACACAGGAGCCCTCACTTTAACACTGGGTTGCCATATCATGAGTTTAAGCAACTTGATTAAAGTTGATAAAAGGCACAGAACTATGGCCATTATGCACCTTAAGTACAGATATAAGCAACTTTAAACAGCTTTACGCTGCCTAAATCTGAAGGTTCATGCAGTGATTGTTAGATATCTTTATCCTTAAGTCATAGATGTGAAGAATATATACTTAGTTTCTTTGCATCACTTCTTTTTCTCTAGATCTGTGGAATTTTGCATAATTTACAAAATAGATAATCTTAAAGGATAATGGCTGCCTCCAGACCACAACACTTCTTTCCACAAAATGTTGGGAAATGCAAAACCAGTCCATGCGTGCATTGCAGATGGAATATTTAGCCAATCGCTTCCTTTACCAAAATGGCCTCAGCTGAGTCACCTCTTTCCCTGGTTTTACCATTTCTCCTGTTTTCCATGTGCAGTGGAGACCCTGTAGTACAGACCCTACACACCACCAGTAGCAGTAACTGGGGGTGAGTGACTGAGTACTGACTGTGGAATACTTGCATGCCGTGTAGTGACAACACAGTAAGGGATCGACGTGAGTCCTGCCACAGACCTCCAACCACATAGGGATGGGTCCTGAGGGTAGCGGTCTGAGTATGGCACGCAACCACCACAGGCCGCCAAAGGTAAGTAAAACTAAAAGCATCCTGGGGCATCCTTTCTGAATGGCTGCTCATACTGTCCTGATGTTTCTGGTGTAAGCGGCCAAACAGAAAGGAGCACCTATGATCCCTTATACCACAACTGGCTATGACGACAAAAGGAAAATCACCTTCAATATATTGCATGGGCGTGGAAAGCAGGGGGGCAGGGGGAACATGCCCCCCCCCCCACTTTTGACCAACTCCTCAAAAGGTCAAAACTAAAAGATCAAGCAAAGGGAGGTCAAAAATTGCAGAAAACCCCCCTGGTCCCACCCACTCTGAAACTGCTTCCCATGCCCCTGTATTGCATACAGTGCCAAAAGGACGATGCCGTCCAATGAGCGTCACTCAGAGCCCCAGAGTCAGAGTTTAACATGTACCAAGTTGCCTTTCTGCACACATTATTTGGTACATCAGAATGAAAAAGCAGGGATAAAATAAAGTTGTTTAGTAAAATATATACATACCCCTGAGGACGTCCAGCTGTGTAAAAAAGACAGGCAACATCTCTGCTTGGACACAAATTTCTGCTTTCCTTGAAGAAGTAACAGCAGCCCTATAGAAATGGTGAAGCTACCTACCAGACCTTCACCCCTGCATTAAGCACCAACCATCCCCATAGTTGGATGTAATTGCACTAGACAGCGCTGGGGTTATGGCAAGGTGATACAATGATCGATCAATCTGTCACTCTTTGATAAATGGTTTATTTTCTATGCGTTCCATTCTAGGCGGTGGCGACAGCATTTCGGCACTGGAGCCGATTGTCTTAACGTTAAAGATAATGCGTGTCTCTGTATGTGACAATCAGTTACCATGGTAACCTGAGACTTGTGTCGGTAATACTAAAGTACAGATATTTAATGATTGCTGCATCACATGTCAACTACTGATCCTAATTAACGATTGCCACTGCACAGAATAACAACACTTTTCTTAACAAGATTTAAATATAGATGTCCTGAGAGCTCCGTGTGTTGCAGGGCTACTGCCAGGTGTAAATGACATTAGTAATATAGAAAAATGGGCTTTGGGGTTGAGATTGGTATGTGTCAGTGGTAGTGGGAAATGAGGCTCTTCAATAGTCTATTCCATACACTGTAGCTGGTAGCACACTTTTTTACCTAAAACATCACCCTTTTTGGGTGTTCTGATCCCTGTAGCTCAATTATTTATGCTTCACCAATAGCCAAACCATGGTTCCCTTTCAGGCCCAAAGCATCAACAACCAGAACACATGAATAACACAACTATATCTCTTATTTTGAACAATTCATTGAAAGGGAGGCAAAGACAACCTATTTGACGTAGATCTGTGGCTATTGATCATATGCACGATTTCTGGTGATATTAACCTCGAAGTAAGGATAGTTCATGCAAGAGCCCGCCATTTTGGAAATCTTCCAGATGCCTTAGTGGTTTGCTTTGAATGTGAGGTCGTAGTAAACAGGATGTGGGTAGTCCAAGGAAAACCAACCTATGACTATGCTTTTCCCTGTGTTTTGTCCTCATGCCTCATTAATTCTTCGAGAATTTGTCATTAATTAAGCCAATGGTAGATTTCCTTCATGTTTTTGCATTTTGACAGGTCCACATTGCTTTGTTATGTACACATCAGTTTTTACTTATATGGCACCTTATACTGGAGTTTTCCATTTCAAAATGGCGAAAATAGCCCGGAACACACGGTAGTCAGGATCCCTCGAGCATGAGTTCTACACACTAGCTATTCAACTGTGTCAGTGGTAGAGGGAAATGTGGGTGTGAGGCTATCTACCTCTGTCAGTAGTAGAGGGAAATGTTGGTTTGAGGCTATCTACCTGTGTCAGTAGTAGAGAGAAATTGGGGTTTGAGGCTATCTGTGTCAGTAGTAGAGAGAAATGGGGGTCTGAGGCTATATAGCTGTGTCAGTACTAGAGAAAAATGGGGGTTTAAGGCTATAAAGACGTGTCAGTAGTAGAGAGAAATGGAGGTTGAGGATATATAGCCGTTTCAGTTGTAGAGAAAAATGGGGGTTTGAGGCTATATAGACGTGTCAGTAGTAGAGAGAAATGGAGGTTGAGGATATATAGCCGTTTCAGTTGTAGAGAAAAATGGGGGCTTGAGGCTATATAGCCGTGTCAGTAGTAGAAAAGAAATGGGGGCTTGAGGCAGGTATAGCTGTGTCAAGCAGAGGATGCAGCGAAGGCATGCTTAAATACAGCTCTGTCAAGTTACAAACTGAGCTAAATTCATCCCCCCTTACAGCCAATGGGCATGATGCATTAATGCACTATGCGGCACATGCAGGATCAAGGCCCTAGGTGGCACTATGCGGCACATGCAGGATCAAGGCCCTAGGTGGCACTATGTGGCACATGCAGGACTAAGGCCCTAGGTGGCACTATGCGGCACATGCAGGACTAAGGCCCTAGGTGGCACTATGCGGCACATGCAGGACTAAGGCCCTAGGTGGCACTATGCGGCACATGCAGGATTAAGGCCCTAGGTGGCACTATGTGGCACATGCAGGACAAAGGCCCTAGGTGGCACTATGCGGCACATGCAGGATCAAGGCCCTAGGTGGCACTATGTGGCACATGCAGGACAAAGGCCCTAGGTGGCACTATGTGGCACATGCAGGATTAAGGCCCTAGGTGGCACTATGTGGCACATGCAGGATTAAGGCCCTAGGTGGCACTATGTGGCACATGCAGGACAAAGGCCCTAGGTGGCACTATGCGGCACATACAGGATCAAGGCCCTAGGTGGCACTATGTGGCACATGCAGGACAAAGGCCCTAGGTGGCACTATGCGGCACATGCAGGATCAAGGCCCTAAGTGGCACTATGCGGCACATGCAGGACAAAGGCCCTAGGTGGCACTATGCGGCACATGCAGGATCAAGGCCCTAGGTGGCACTATGTGGCACATGCAGGACAAAGGCCCTAGGTGGCACTATGCGGCACATGCAGGACAAAGGCCCTAGGTGGCACTATGTGGCACATGCAGGACAAAGGCCCTAGGTGGCACTATGTGGCACATGCAGGATTAAGGCCCTAGGTGGCACTATGCGGCACATGCAGGACAAAGGCCCTAGGTGGCACTATGCGGCACATGCAGGACTAAGGCCCTAGGTGGCACTATGCGGCACATGCAGGACGAAGGCCCTAGGTGGCACTATGCGGCACATGCAGGACAAAGGCCCTAGGTGGCACTATGCGGCACATGCAGGACAAAGGCCCTAGGTGGCACTATGCGGCACATGCAGGACAAAGGCCCTAGGTGGCACTATGTGGCACATGCAGGACTAAGGCCCTAGGTGGCACTATGTGGCACATGCAGGACTAAGGCCCTAGGTGACACTATGCGGCACATGCAGGATCAAGGCCCTAGGTGGCACTATGCGGCACATGCAGGACAAAGGCCCTAGGTGGCACTATGCGGCACATGCAGGATTAAGGCCCTAGGTGGCACTATGTGGCACATGCAGGATCAAGGCCCTAGGTGGCACTATGTGGCACATGCAGGACTAAGGCCCTAGGTGGCACTATGTGGCACATGCAGGATTAAGGCCCTAGGTGGCACTATGTGGCACATGCAGGACAAAGGCCCTAGGTGGCACTATGCGGCACATGCAGGATTAAGGCCCTAGGTGGCACTATGCGACAAATCCAGGATCAAGGCCCTAGGTGGCCCAGCCCTGAAACTTGTTTTCACAGAAACTACACAAACAATGGGGTGGTATTAAATACATGAAGGTTAAGGTCGGTGAGAGGGAGGCCACATACGGCGGCAGTTGTTCCGCTTTGTATAAAAGACAAAGATGAAGGTCACTTGTCTTTCAACATCAGCCATGATGCCTGGCAAATACCTACACAGTAAGGGCAGCTTTTACTGACTTGTATAAATATGTGCTGCTGACAGGTGAGTGAGTGAGATTTGGTTTTGTTTGGTTGATTTTACCTCCACAGATAGTACTTAAAACTTAGCTTATTGTGTTTGATCAGACACTCAGTCCTTTCTTTCTCTTTCTGGACAGGTATTTAAAAGCTGGTTCTCCAAAGAGCTAGACAGGTATTTATAATATATGCTGCTTGCCCTACACAGCAGTGATTGCATCTATGGCTGACCGAATCTATGAGCAGAATGATCAAATCTATGAGGAGGGGTGAGGGGGAAAATGTGAGAAATCTATGTTTAACGCCATTTCGACATATAAAATCTTATTCATGGCGAGAAAACTACATTAAAAAATTTCACAGGTGAATGTGTTGGTGCCTGCAAATATGTTCACCACACACATAGAGGGGACAGAAACGATGAGATTTAGACATTTTTAAGTGGGCTAGGGATGCCCATGGGCTGATTGGTCATCATGATACATGAATGCATCCCTCAAACATTAGAATAGCCCCTGCTACTTGTAGATGGTCAGTGTATTCCAGGTCTAGTTCAGAAGCTCCAACGTATAAGCCGCTGTTTAGGAGCCAACCAGAGGAATGTAGAAATATAGCCGTGTATTTGAAACTATAGTACTGTGCTAAACCTTCAATTTCCAAGCCTCAGTATCAGCCTATAGCCTTCTCCCAAAGTTGGGGCATGGCCTAAATATGGGTGTGGCTTATAAAGGTGGGTTTATGGTCCTTGAAGAATCCCTACCGCTCAGACTTGTAGAAGACAAAAACTCATGCTGAAATGTGACACAAATGTATATAATGTTGTCGCTGTTCATTCTGATAATCAATCAATGAATGTTTTCACCTCCACATTTCAAAATGACATCAAGTAGGGGCTAACTTCATAGAGCTTCATCGATGCCTGAGACTGCTGTAAAAGATAATACAGGTAAAATCACACACACCAAGGTGTTGGAAGAGGTCTGCAAATCGATGATAATAAATCGCTGGGGGAGGTTATCAGACAGGTACGCTAAGAGTATAAAGACAGGGTGAAGATTATATCATAAAAGTGTTCCTGACAATGTCATAAAAATGCAGGAAATGACAGGTTGGCCCCAGGTGTTTGTACTTGTTTTTGTCAGTTATACTTGCATTATATGAAACACCAGGTATCTATGGATGTAGTGCAACAGCTACAGTGACCTAGCTTTGTGAGTGAGTGAGTAATGGTTGTTTAACGCCAAGCCGACAGCTAAGGTCATATTCATGGCGGAAAAAGTACATTAGACATCACGTCACAAAGGAATACATGTGCCTGTGCCCGTGCATATGGACACCAGACACATGTAAGAAAGAGGGGACAGGAAAGAGGAGATTCAAGGAACGAATATGTGCCAGTGCCCGCGCATATGGACACCACCCACACTCAGAGAGGATAGAAAAGCAAGACATAGACCCCTTTTAAAGATGGCCTGGGGCTGGGGAGGCCCGACCTAGCTTTGTAGTCACTTTTGTGATTTATATATCAGTAAAAGATGCACTATCTTTGATTAATACAAGCCTTTACTTAGTGAGGTCCTCAGCAAAGATTAAAGATTGAACGCGTGCAATGCACGATTGGCTTAGTTTCGTCCATGACCTACCGTAGGTGACTGGCACTATAGTGACAATCTGTCCGAGTTGTCAACGGTTAAACCTATGGAGAATACACCTATTATCGCCTGTCATTTTCATTGGTAAATAACTCCTCTCTTGGCGAGTAAAGCATTGCAGAATGCCAGCAGGTCTTGAATAAGTATCCATATTAACCATAGAAATGCATGAGAGACTGTAATTCTCCTCCATTTTGTTATAATTCAGCAGTTTTGATAGCACCGTAAAGCGATCGTCTCGCTGTCCGCCATTTTGGATTTTGATATTCTGTTTGCATGTGCTACCCGCTCCTTGACGGAAGTTGCATTTTCTACGGAGAACTGATAGATTGTATCCATTTAACTTGAAATTAATGGCTTTTTGAATATAATCCATGCATCTTTGGCAATATCAATCGAATTGAATCGAATACAACCCCTTAATTTACTGTTAAACAAAAAATAATATCTGACGACAGGTCACTCAGCGCTCATGCGTCAAGTCTCTATGCTGGAAGTGCGGTGGTCAACATAACAAAAATGTGGTGGTCGGCTTTACACACTCATATATAGACGGTCTTAACCCCTCCTATACAGAGAATTCCACCTCACCTGCTGAAAAAAAAGGTCTTAATTGCCCTATTCCCATAGAAGTCAATGTGTAATTTCGACCCCCTTTCTTTTTAGGGAATTGTGCATGTACAATGAAAGACTAGATCCTAAAGAACATGTTTCCATGATTTTATTGTTTAATTATCCCCCAATTTCAATGAGCAATTCCCATCTAAAGTTCCAATTCATGATCATCAGTTTTTGACTGAAAAGGCACCGCCAATGACCCAGGTGAACCTGGGTCAATACGTCTGTTATATCGGACAGTGCTATATTTCAAAGCAATTCTAATGTTGATAACAAGCATTAGTATAGAAAATCGATTGGCCTGCATTGGCTCACACAAGTCAATATTCCTCAGGTCACCATCTGATAAAGACAATTAGCATAGGCCTTCTATTTCTACATAATCCATTAAGGATGGTATCATACATTAACAGAGGATCCGCATTGATTTGCTTATGACCGATATGAATATGATCTCTTAAGTGTCAAACATCTGTGACAGTAAAATCTGCTTCCAAGAAACATAAGTAAAGGCTCATTTCTTCTCAGACTTCTAATCTTTCCTACTAAAAACTGGATTCACATGACACTTTTGACATACAGACTTTTTACAAAGTTTACTATTACTATAGACAATAAAAGGTCCGCACCTGTATCTCAGGTAACCAGTGTGGTATCAGAGTCAGAGACAAGGTTAAACATGCTAAACTCTAAGTCTTTGTTTACCCCTCCCTGATTACTCACCATGACAATCAGAGGCAGTTAACTACAGCTATCTAACCACCCTAGTTACCACAGAAGTCAATGACACGGCAGGAGGCAGCCAAGGTGACCTTCACCCCTCACTCTACAACCCTCTCAACCATAAGGTTGTCATAGTAACCAACTTGTACCAACTTGTGTCACCAGGTGTGCCACCAGGTAAAAGTAACCCTCCCCCCTACCACCTGATATACACTCCTCCATCAGTCCACCTCACCCTGCCTCCACCCCACCCCTAGTCACCCTACCACCCCTCAAAGTCACCCCGCCCCTCCAAGTAGTCTCCACAGATATAAGTTTTGTATCAAATAAACCACTGAAGGTTCACCTTTAGAATTTCAATAGAATCACTGAGTGTTCACTTTTAGAATAAAAAAATTGAATTTCCTAATTTTTTTTTGTGTTTTGGGGAGGACTTAGAAATCCCCATTTTCTGGTAAGTCCCTCAACGTTTCATTTCTGCATCTCACCTTCCCTATGGCTTCTCCCACCTCTTCCTGGATCGTTAGTCTGAATTGAATATCTCATCTGCAACCCCTTCCATCCTCCTTCAACTGCCTCCTCCTCCCTCCCCCACTCCATTCCTGTCGCCTGTCAATCATCCCCTGACCTTGCTCCCTTAACCCCCCCCCCCCATCCTTCACTTTGCCTCCTTACTTTCACCTTACACCCTTCCTATCTTTTCCATTCTACATTCAACCCCCCATGGCCAACCAGCCATCTCCCCTCAGTCTTCTCTGTGTATGAGTGTACTTTGATGCGTGTGCATCTTTGATCTCCATATCGGCATGCGCATGTGTGCATGTGTGTATGTGTGTAGGGCAGTGTACAGGTGGGGCGGGTGTGTGTTGGTATGTGTCGTACAAACAGGTAAGGTATGTACAGGTATGTGACTTCTACCTGAGGCTGGTTACCATATTAACACACAGACAGGTCAGGTACCAGGAGGCAGCACCCCCTGTATCTATGGAAACCAGTATATAAGATGTTACACCATATAACATGTAATTAAAGTCCCCCTAGGAGTCAACATCCTCCAACAGCATTATAGCATTACCCCGTGGCTACACGATGCCTTACAAACCCACACATGGTGCCTGCAGGTTCATGCTCCTTTGTCGGCATGAAGAACCAACACGCATTGATAGCATGATACATGAGTGTAACACAGGCGAGTCACTCGCATCATAGCAGTAAATACACAACCTCTCATCTAAGCCAACCAGGGATGTCATTTAAAAAGTCGGCCAAATGTAGGAAGATTTTTTAACTCCGAATATAGGGTATTCAATGCCGAAAAATTGACTTGGAAAAGGATCTTTGTGAATATAATGGGGGGGCATCCCCCCAGGAGCCCAAGAAATTTTTGAATATCTAGAGGCCAAATGGTGCAAACTGGTGCAGTTGTTTAGTACCTGACCCGCCTCCCAGAAGGATTTGGGAAAATCACGACGGTCGACATTTTGGAGTAGAAATCACATCCCTACCAACAAATCTTTGGAATTCTAGGCTTGATTTGTTTTATAGATGTTGGGTCAGCTTATTAGGAAGGTTTTATTTCCACTGATTACGGTTGAAAATTGCTTGAAGTAGGAAACAAATCGCCTGATAAACTAATTTGAAACTAGGGATTCATCTTATATGGGAGGATGTATTATGTGATAGCTTGATACATCATGAGAAGAAAGGGGACACCAAGCCTCAACACATATTGTGGCCATCAAATTTTGAATTTTTCAAAATTCCCTGAATGAACATTTTATAAAATAATTGCCAGATATTGTTTGAGAAGCTAAAATGCTGGGTTGCATTTACTGTGAACTCCCGAGTACAACCCGCTAATTATGCATAAAATGTAGTCTGCGGGCCTCCTGTGGCTTAACAATTTTCCCAAAGAAAGGAGACAGCTTATACATGGATATTTATCCTACAGAAGAGTACCCATCCACTTTCATGCCCCATGTATGGCCAAGAGCCTTCTCCCATAAATCACTTATGGCTTATACCTGTGTGTTTTATATGATAGTATCAATTGTCATTGATACTATCAATAAATCAGTTATAAACAGTAAAATGTGTTGAGTAAACTCTTATTTGTTAAAGAGTTAAAAGTGCAGCGCCCACATTGCTCTGTGTGTTCTTACAGTATTTAAGGATCTATTAATACGATAAATTCCCTTTGCTACCAACTACCGCCGCTTTTCGCTTCTCTATGTCAAACGATGACCGTCAGATGACAGAAACCTGTAAATGCCACTATGATGTTCCAATATGAAAGTATCTGGGTTTTTTTCCACTTCAACAATGCACTTAAAACAAATTGAATTTGTAATGATATCCAAAATCTTATTAGCTGCACCAGGTCTCTGGTTTGTAGACAAGATATCTTCTTCCTACCCAGAAGTAAAATTTACCTAAACTAAGCTATCATACACATGTCCAACCAAAGCTGAAAGGGTTCCTAAAAATAGGAAACCTGATGAGATTTGCTCATCCAAACTTCATGATTAAACAAACAGATTATACTTATTTTCCACAAAAGGGTTGTTCTTCTGACACCATTTCTATGTGCAACATCAAATTTGGCCATGTGTTGTAAATATCTCCAGGCCTGGAACAATACTGAACCCCAATACACACCGCAGGAACCAGCGGAGGGAACCAGTGGGCGTCTCACTAACCCACTTACTGCTGGCTGCTGGCGGGTGATGCTATAGGAGATATACACCACATGCCGGGCACAAGCAACAACCAGTAACTGCCCCACACTTTTATATCTTCTGCTTTTTCGGGTAATTTCATTTTAACTGCTCGATCTGGTCAGTGCAAGATTATATTTCTGTATGCAGGTCTAGGCAGCGAGAAATACCATAACGTATATACTGAGGATGAAATCAAAATGATATCATCACAAATATAACAAATAAAGCAATCTCTGAAATGCTCAATCTAACCCCTCAATTGTATGTTTTCTATGGGAAGGTAGACAGGATTTTGACACAGGATTGGGCAGCATTATGCTCATTGTGCATTTCCTAGTGCATTATTTGGCCTGTGAAGTGTTATGTATGATTAACCTATAATCTCTCGCCTATAAGGCGCACCTCGCCTATAAGGCGCACCCCCAACTCAGGGAGGTCTGTTTCACGTATAAGGCGCACCTCTAAGGGCAGATTTTTGTTACTTTAGTACTGTTCTATAGTAAAAATCCCCCCCCCTCCTATAAGGCGCACCCCAAACTCAAGGCAAAGTCCCTCCCACGTATAAGGCTCAGCATAATTTTGCTTGGCGTATAAGACGCGCCTTATACGCGGGAGATTATGGTATATATGAAAAGGTCTCTCGTCAGCATTGGAGAAATAGATCACACTCGCTGGTTGATAACAACATGTAAACCTATAATTTGGATATTTTTTGCATTGAATCGATAAAATTCCACCACATGGCCCATTTTAAGGAACATATTCTGTTCTCCGTCCAAGTTCACAGTACACAGTAATCTGTGTGTCAACTACTTAGCACCCAACCGTGACGTCCCGGGTGTGACCACGCCTCAGGATCCCGGATAAAGGCCACATAACCACCACTATGAACATGTTTAGAAAATCGACTGAAGCCACTAGGGAATGCTAATATATTCAAAAGCCGTAACTACACCATAGGCAGCAATGTACATTATTCCAGGAACTATTGGTGATTTCCCCATTGGTATTCTAATTGTATGTGTAAGTGAAGCCATGCTGCAGTCGGATGCATGAGGTTCAAAAATGCCTCATTTTCATGAATCCTGCCTTAGACCTTCACTGGCTGCTGATGCTTTTATATAGCCCTGAAGAGTAACTCACCGGGGCATACCTGCAAACTGAGTTCACTGAAATTTCCACCCCCCCCCCCCTTGTAAAGGATAAGATGAGATCTCATTGGATCTGGGTGAATCACAAAATTGACCCAGATGGATCTTAGAAATAAAAGATCCATGCATCATGATGACCCAATGGGTTGATAAATTCCCAGGGGGTCGGCATGATGCTCCAATGAAGTAATGGTGACACTGCTCACCAGCACTTCACTGGTGCATCGTGCCAGTCAATGCCCTCCCTGTAGTAGCGTCCACTCAAGAGTTAGGGAATAGATAAACATTTCATCTACCTACCTTCTTGTCGTTGTTGGCGATGCCTGTTAGGTAGGTGAGGATGAGTAGAGGCACCAGTTCCAGTGTGAACCGCTGTAACTCTGGACGACCCGACCGGTAAAAGTCAAACAACTGGTGACATACCGGGTCTGCTACCTAAAATATTGAATACAAATCATAAACATTTCACATTAAATCCTATTTTTACCTTATACGAATAGATTTGTTCTAATAATTTTTAGATGTTAAAAATCTTTATAAAAAAAATCAATTCTAATAAGCGCACACCCTAAAGCCTAAAGTCCAATGTGCAACCGGTGGTCCTTCCTGGGGCTAGGCAATATGGCCGACTACAAGGGCCACCAGCGAAGGAACCTGTTACATAACACCTAAATGGAAGTGGTGACATCTAGTAATACATTGGGAACTGCTACTGCCCATTTATCACCACTTATATGTGCGCATATAAGTAGCTTAAAAATCAGTTAATTTGCATAATTTTAGACCAGTGAGGTGCCCAAAAGAGGGGGTGCGCTTATTAGAGCAGGTGCACTTATTAGAACGAATATGGTACATGTATTTTATTTTGTGCTGGACAACTCCATTGAAAAAAAAAAACTCATGCAGACTTCCATTACCAATGCTCTCATGAATTGGCAGGACTCTGTCTTAAGGTTGGTCGCTACTTGTTGAAAAATGTTCTAAACAAAATTGTGGAAGTGATTAGAATGCTAAGAAAATTCAAAGATATAGCTAGAAACCATTTTATATTACAATTGTTGCCATTTTATCCATAATGCAATGCTCCAAATGTGGGATTTTTCTTCATTTATGGAGTACTTCTTTATTTCAAGGGTTTAAAACCCTAAAATTATGCATGGGACCATGTATCAAGATTATTTTCATACGAAAGGTATTTATGTAAGGTATTTTCTGAGAAAGTATAAAAAAATCTGATGACTTTCAATACTGTTTTCAGGCAAAAATGTTATAAGTTAATGCCAAATTGACCTCACTTCTTCCTAAAACAGTATATTTTTCCCCAGAATGCCTTGCTATATGGCTAAAAAATTATTTTTGTAATTTTCTTCCATGAAAGAACTTTCCACATGTGAAGTTTCATATTTCTGTGAATAGTGGTTGATATGGAGTAAATTCAAGAAAGTTTTCACAATTTTTTTCATTTTAAGAGGGAAAGAATGAATTTTTATTTTTTTAAATTCTATATTCTAAAAAGTAGCACGGGACCCCCCCCCCCCATTTTTCTTTTCATTATTCAATTCTATATGATGTTATCTGCCCTTAAATCAAAAATGAAGATTTTCTGATGAGTTTAGGTAAAGTGTAGCGACCAACCTTAAGAACCCATAATTTGATGAAATTTGAATGAAAGGAGGGCTATGGTCAGCAGAAAGGGTTCTGGTATTTTGCCAACATGCACACATTTTGTATTGTAAATAGAGGCTGCAAATTGTCATGAAGCTTATCCAGTAATACAACACAAGGTGAAAGAGCACTAGTAATGTGTGAATTCTAAGAAAAGATTCCACTCTGCGTCACTGCAAACATGGTATAGAAGAACCCCCACTTGTCAGAATGATATCATGAAGTGAGAGGAAATAGAACTACCTGGTACAAATGCAAAAAGAAGATGAGGATTTTGCTATCGCGTTGACACAGTTGGTTCTCATTCATTTTACTCGGTGCCTTACTGGTGTGGCATTTTCTTGACAACTTAATGGATTTGTTGTGTTGTCATGACAACGGCTGTCACGTTGCCATGGTAACTTGATGACGTCACACCCTGACACCCCTATACAACCTTCACTCCTAGCTCAATGACACTCAGTGAGATAGTGGGTCACGTGGGGTGCTGGTGATGTGTGTGTGGGGGGAGGGAGGGGGAGACCTCATTCTGTACCTGAAGGGGGAGGAGGGGCTGGATATCCATATACTATGGCTGTCAATGGGTAAGAAATAATGCATTTAATGCATTTAAGAGAAAAGTTAGCATTTACATGTAGCTGGTTAAGGGCCTGTTATATTGGCGGCATCTGCAATGCAGCAGTTGCAGCAGCGCTTACTGTGCTGCAGATGCATCTAGTAACAGGGTCAAAACTTGCTGCAGCAACTCGCAGCAGAGAAAGCTGACAGTGTTTGCTTTGCTGCAGCAGGTTCTTGCAGCAGATGCAGTGCTGTAAATGCCGCCAGTGTAAAAGGCCCTATTAAAGCATATAGCTGCCAACCCAATGAGTTTGTTATATTGCTGGATATCTAGATTAAAAACCTTGGAAACCACTTTTTCTGTATTTGGAAAGCACTAATAAATCCAACAAAATTCCTAAACACTTATATCACTGTTCATATTCAGTAATCAAACATAAAATTACATCTGATTTAATCTCATGGAACAGTCATTATTGAAACATTAGTTGGTAAGAAACATTAAACCCTCCCCCACCCCCCATTGTCACAACATATGACTCGCCCTGAAAAGGGACTCAAAATGTGACTCGTCTTTCGGCGGTGGCCATGGTGTGATGAAGAATCAATGGTAGCGGGTCAGAGAGTTAAAAGACATGGATAGATAGCATGGTCATTTCAATCACTGCCAATGGTCGGTAAAGGGAATGTGTCTTTTTGAGGGCAGAAGTTCAACAAAACTACATTTATACAGATAGAAGGGATAAAGACTTGAAAATGGCTTTTGTCTAATGCCAAATATTTTCTTGGGTCACAACTTCTTCTATTCACAATTTGTGCCTGATGGACACAACTTCTAACCTGGATTAGATATTGAGTAGCAGTCAAATTGATTTGTCACCACCTGCGGTACTGCTGACCAGTGATGTATTCATACACCTTACCGACCTGGTACACTCCTGACAGCATGATGCCCTAATGAAGCACCCGGCTTCATCTAGGGGATAACATATCAGACACCTCTGTTTAAATATTGTAATGCTAAATTGGACACAAGACCAGAGACGTAAGCTGCAGGTAAGGGAACAAGGCATCCGTGTATTCTTTGGTATAATAAAAGGCGTTAGTACATCAATTGCACATCATTTGTGATCATTCATGCATCAATTAGCTAGACGAGAGACAAACAAAGACGTCCTTCCTCGAGTCAACTCTGCCGGGGAGGCTAGGTCGGTCCGCACTGGTTGGTACAGAGATATTGACTGGCGAGGCCGCTTCCCGCAGTGGCTTATATATGCCAGAGATGCCACTCACTAGCCAACAAAAACCAGGAAAACTCGATTTTTGAACACATTTTCCCAGGAATTTAACATAATTTAATACAGATATCTTGGAATGAAAACCAGGAATTCCTGGTAAACCAGGAAAAGTGGCATCACTGATACGCACTGCTGGTGACGCACCTTCTCATGGTGCGGGACCGAACCAGCCTGCCCCGCAGAGTCCCGCAGCAAGCGTACGCTTGCCGCCACAATATATATCTGTCAATGTGCTGTTTGCAATTTTTGCAAAACAAAATCTGCAAAATACATTGTTTTAATATTTTCAAAGAACATCATCCCCATCGATGAATAGACACTGAGCTACTTAGCACAAATGGTTCAGGGGTTCAATGCCCCATACTGCAGTACTTATACTTGGCCTCTGGGGCTCTGAGGGTTCATATATAGAAATTGACAGGGAATTGGCTTTTGTGCATGGTTGATTGTGTAGTTCCCAAAAATGGTGGAAAACTAAAGGATTTTTTCCAAAAGTGTCCTAATTTCAGACGGTTTGAGGTTCACCTGGCAGCTCTATATAGCAATTGAGAGAGACCAGGAATTGTCTTAGACATAGGTTTCAATGGAGAAGTGGAAAGTTTGAAAATGAGCTGTTTTTTTTTAAGGCGAAGCTTTATTTCCAAAGTGAAGCTAACATCTTTTCTTTTTCTTGGAAGGTGGTTCATTGTCAGATTTGAAGTGTTTACTCTTTTCAGTTGTGAATTAGATGACGGGAATATTTAGGAATTTTAACTTTAATTGGAGATTTAGATTTTAACCTCCAGATACTTGAAACAGACCCTGCCTACCTGGCAGCCTTGTCTCAGGGAGTCCCTGAGCCAATTAACACTGGACACTTCAAATGACAGCAAGAGTGGACTTTGGACTTTCCTGAAATAATGCTGCCACTCAGATTCACTAGGATTAGAACTTCACTTATGTCATTTAGTACACCGTTCCTTGGTTCAATATGTTGTGAGATGAATTTTCATGTATTTCGATCAGTTGCATTCTACCTGTACATTATTGTCTCATTATTCCACGATTTCTGGGTTACTCAGTGCTTTTTGGTGGATATTCCCATCCACATATCTGTCGATATTGCACACCCTGTAGGCTGTAACATCAATTTTGTAAGGCGTGCGGTTATCCATGGATAACCCGCATGCCTCTCATGTCCCTCCATGTCATATGTTACATGTTAAAACCCACGAAATACTCCAGTGTTTTAGCAAAGGCTAATTACACTCGGCCTACGGCCTCGTGTAATTTTCCTTCACTAACACACACTCGTCATAAATTATCCATTGATTACTTGTTCATTAAGACTCATTCCCTGAGGATGTGCCACTCCCATACAGTTATAAAGCACCCTCCAGGTAATACTAACACCTTACATAATGTCACAGTGCACTCATTATCAACCACTCACCATGCATCTACACACACTATGCACCTATTATCACTCATCTACATGCATAATGCTCCTATTATCGACCATGTCCACGTGTTTCTCTGTATAGTGTTCTTAAACATCTATGAAGCAGCAAGTCAGGACTTTTTAAGGCTCAGAGATGCCTCTCCATGGGTCATAAAAGGTATAAAATATACTTTGAATTTGATTTCAAATTGAGGACCTCCAGTGAAAAAGCAGGAATCTGAGCACAACGTAGCCTGAGACTTTGCCCCTGGAGGCCTAAAAGCAGTGCATGTAGCAGCTCATGTTACACATCTCTTGTTGTTATGTGTCTCAATGTAAGCCTTAGTACAGCAGTTAGGTACAATGTGGCGCAGCGCCCGCACAGATACAACACGCATTGTAACAGATGTAACCCTGGTATCAAATGGCCTGAGTGAGAAGATGCAACCTCATATTACAAATACCTACAGGGCGTGCTTTACCAGGGACCATTCAAAGGCCAAGGAATCATACAAATGTGAATTCTACCTTACTGGGCCTTAAAGAATCTGCCTAAAGTCTGGGTCTGCCTTACAGGCGGGGACGTGTAACATTAGATAAGTACTAACCTGGTCAAAATCATGTCTTGGGTGAGTCTTATAGTATTCCCTTCAATGAAGGATCCTTATAGGTCCTTATATGAAGTGCTATTAAAGTATGAATTTCACCTTTAGTGGGATTCCTAATATCAGAAGAAGAAAACTTGACAAGGAAAATTAACATGAACTGACTATATATTGTGGTCCCGAGTCATCCTCGAGGTACCTTCGTGGTCCTCGTGGGCGACATCGAGAGCACCTCTCTTACCCGACGCCTTGGGGGCGCTGGAGTCCAGCGCCACGTCACCACATGGTCACGTGGCCCTCGACTCCTCTGGTGTATATAAGGCCGTTGTACGGCCTTCCTGAGGGTCAGTCCAGTCGTGACGGACCATCGTGAGTGATGGTCGGCGGCTGCCCGACTACCATGTTGTAATACTTCTCTGTGCTGTTGCACAGAGAAGGTATATGTGGCTTGATAAACATAGACACTAGAAGGCTGTGCTAGTCATCTAGTGTCGAAAGTGTTTAGTAGTTCAAACACTACCGTAATCTCCCGCGTAGAAGGCGCAGCTCGCGTAGAAGGCACACCCCCAACTCAGAGAAGGCCTTTTCACGTAGAAGGCGCCCCCCCAACTCACAGGGGGGCTGTTTCGCGTAGAAGGCGCCCCCCCTCCCCACCCCCCCTATATGAGTTCAAGCTGTCATCGGCACACGGTCAGCGTAAAAAAACGGCGAGCAAATCTACAGCGACCGGTCTGCCGCGGTGCTGGCTATATGAGTTCAAGCTGTCATCGGCGTATGGTGGGCCTTATCCCCGGCGAACGCGTCGACACCTCCCGGTCTGCCGCGGCGCTAGCGCTATGAGTCGATGCTGTCATCGGCCCACGTGTTCCCTACACCCCGGCAAGCCACACCGCATTGTCAACCTGTTGAGTCTATGCTGTCACCGGCACACGGTCGGCGTCAAACCCGCCGAGCGCCCGTCGACACCTCCCGGTCTGCCGCGGTGCTGGCTCTATGAGTTCAAGCTGTCATCGGCACACGGTCGGCGTCAAACCCGCCGAGCAAATCTACAGCGACCGGGCTGCCGCGCTTGGCGCTATGAGTTCAAGCTGTCAGCGGCACACGGTCGGCGTCAAACCCGCCGAGCGCCTGTACACCTCCCGGTCTGCCGCGGTGCTGGCTATATGAGTTCAAGCTGTCATCGGCACATGGTCGGCGTCAAACCCGCCGAGCGCCTGTACACCGACCGGGCTGCCACAGTGCTGGCTATATGAGTTCAAGCTGTCATCGGCACACGGTGGGCGTACACCGACCGGCAATAAAAACTGAATTTTTTTTTTTTTTTAATTGCCCTATTTTTGGGTTGTTTTCCCAATTGAGATGTTGGAAAAACCCGCGTATAAGGCGCACCCCCAACTCAAGGCAATTACCCTCCCGCGTATAAGACCCAGCAGCATTTTGTATGGCGTAGAAGACGCGCCTTCTACGCGGGAGATTACGGTACTACCTGTAAACTGTCATCGAGAACGGCTGATGCCTATGCGTTATTGACAATAAAGTTTTAACTGGAACCTGAATAGTTGTTCTTCGTTGTCTATCGAAAGATTCGATTAGCATCGAGGGGTAGAACACTACATATACATATATATCACTGTACCTCCTGTGGTAGATCGTCCTCCTCAAACAGCTGGTATAGCGCGGTGATGAGTTCATCATTAGCACGGATCGTACTTGCATAAGTGTGCATCTCTGCCTCCGGGAGTGACTGCATCAAAACAAAAACATACTCATTAACATTTGTCTCAAACTTTCATAACACCTACATTTATTACAGCCATGTTTTTCATTTCGTGGGTGGAGGTAATGAAATTTGCTGAGACAACAACCCCACGCTTTTTTTTACAATAAATGCCAGATACACCTTGAATATGTGTCGCGGAGATTTGAAACAATAAAACTAATAATGTGTCAGTATCATAATACTTATTCTTCCTTTTTAAACGACCAGATAGCAATGTACATGACTCATAACGATAAAGGCCATTGTTTCATCCCACAGGCCTAAACTATGTAGATATACTTGCACTGCATATCTAAATAATCCATGCCCATGGATTGTAGCAGCAAAAAGGGTGCTCCAGTGAGAAAGCATTGTTTCCCTTTGCTGTCTCAATTATTCTTTTTAAAGTGAGACTGTAAGAATTTCTCAAGACTTCACAGTTTCACATTTTTTGCCATACATCATGTTCTCCACACATAGCCTATTCATATTATATATAACTCTTAATATTAGCCAACATCTACTTTAACATACCGGTAGTTTATCCTCAGTGGAAACTGTGACTAAGCCCTCAATCTCTTTCATTTTTAGGCATCTTAATGTCCACAGCAACCGGGCTACGAGCCCACAGACAGAATTAGACTGTTACTGCCCTTTACCGGGACACAATACACACATTACACTGCATGTTGGCGACATCAAGGATTTCTATGGATTTGTCATTTTCAACTCTGTGCCAACCTCCCTGTTTTATAAAGGTACATGGGGGGGGGCGTCAGGTGGTGCCACCTAGCGGGTCTGACCGGAAGCAGGTAGCGCTTACCCAGCAGGCCATGCAAACAGAGGTCAGCCCGTAGGTCCGGGGTCAGACTAGTTGTGTCATACCAGGCAGCACTGGAGGCTATCTGATAGCCAGTAAGACTCCAATATTGGGCTTCCGTAGCACATCTTAATCCTTTGAGGGCCAATAAAGATGTATTATAATTAATGCTTCATGCCCATTGGTCGTCATGATGCATGAATGTAGCCCTGGGTTGCTCTCATGCATTATGCCATCCCAATGTGGTTGATACCATCTCAGGGGGTAGGGGTTGGTGCACCAATGAGTTCGAGGTGCTGATGAGCTGACTGACCGGCACTGGGTTGGTGCATCATCCTAACCAATGAGCATATAATGTACTCTTGAATCAGCAGTTTAAACGCTTTAAATGGTCTTTACATCATCTTTTCTCTCCCCTCTGTGCATCTGGTGCACATGTATGCAGGCACTGACATCTTTATTATGTGTAATGTAGTTTTCTCACCATGAATATCACCTCCGCTTACATGCAAACTATTACCTAATCAGAATGCCCGGAAGAATGTCAAAAACATTTATTACAGGTTAACCGGTGTAAACATTCAATACACACAAATCAAAGAAGGATGCTTTCTTTTTCTGAATTCATGTCAGACAAGCAAGGTGCCATTGAGATTATGCCAGACCTGGAACCAAAGTCTAGCCACATTTAGACTGTTCTGTAATGTTAAATCTTTGCCTGAGCTCAGGAAGATCCTAAGACTATGTGGAAAAGACTGAGTGGAAAGATTGTTGGGTTTTTTTTCCATTGTGTATCTGCAGTGTCACAGGGTGACTCATTGTGTTGTAATTGATGATTGCGACACCTGAGAATTCCACCACTAGGAGGCAGTAACCATGGTTACCAGGGTGCAAACACAGCAGACTCACTCATTAGTGTCACTCACAGGTAATTTAACGCCAACACTTCCTCCGCACCGTTAGGCGGACACAGGGGCATGGGGTAAGGGAATGGTCAATTTTTTCACCGCGGGGTGGAGGGAATGTTTGGTGTGCACACTCAGTGTCTCAAACCGTTGGACGAGTATCAGTATACAGTCATTGACCATTTGAGTGTACCGGTATCCAGCGCTATCTAGAATTAGGCCCACAGTGAGCAGGGAATCTTCCTATTTCTAAGATGGTGCTTGACTTGCACTGACAGACCTCAGGCAGTGTTAAGCCCTTAGTTGTGTGGAGATAGAACTATATACATATATATGGTCGGTCCACACCTGACCACATCTTGTCTAACATACAGTTGTCTACTTACTGAAAACTCAAACCACAAGATGTCCACCGTGTAAACCTGTGTATAAGCCGCACTCCTGTATTAATCCCAGCCCAAGTTAGTAGACTGCTTTGAAAAGTAAAATAAAAAGAACATGACCTTTTTCCATTTAACCAGTGGATTTTCAAATTCAAAAGCCAATTGGACCTTGGTAACTACAGAATATACCAACCCCCCTATTCAAGTAAAAGGTAAACGGACACCTGAGGAATGTGTTACAGCTACCTAGCCCCCCCCCCACCCCAACGTGCCTGAAATCAGCTAATACTTAGAATTTCATGGTATCTCCTGTGTCTTCTTTAAGACCCCATTTTATCTTCCTCCTACTCTGGTATTCTGAACCTAACTCAACCGGTCTTACATTAAAGGAGATCCATTACCTCTTCTTCCCTTACCTTCTGATCCCCTTCATTTCCTACCTTCCCTTCTCAACCCTTCCTTTTTTCCTCCCCCTTCTCTTCCACCTCCTCTTTTGCCCTTTTCCCTTCCCCTCTTCCTACCTTCCCCTTTATACCTTCCCATCTCTCCCCTGTCCTTTCTTCTCTACCCCTGACGTCACTCGCCCTCCGGCTCGCCCTCTACTTACTTCATATCCCCACCTGTCTTCCCTTCTCACCCTTCCCCTACCATTCCTTGCCTTCCCTCCCCCTTCTCCTCCCCTGCCCTCTCTTCTTGCATTCCTGTCCCTCTTTACCTCTGCTTTTTCCTCCCCTTTCTTTCCTCCTCTTCCCTGCCTTTATCCTATCGCCCTCCCCTTCCTTCCCTCCTCTTCCCTGCCTTTATCCTATCGCCCTCCCCTTCCTTCCCTCCTCTTCCCTGCCTTTATCCTATCGCCCTCCCCTTCCTCCCCTCCTCTTCCCTGCCTTTATCCTATCGCCCTCCCCTTCCTTCCCTCCTCTTCCCTGCCTTTATCCTATCGCCCTCCCCTTCCTTCATTCCCTCCCTGTCCCCTTCCTTTACTCCCCTCCTCATTTTCTCTATAGTTTTGCTTCTCTTAACTTTCCCCTGTGCTTACTTCATGCACATTCTACTCCCATACCAATATATCCTTGCCCTTTGATCTCTCTCCTTCCCTTCCTCTCCCTCTTTATCTCTGCCTGGCCCTGCCCTTTCCTTCCCCTGCCCTCCTCTCCCCTTTCTTCCCCCCCCCCCCCCACTTTACCTCCTTCAGTGTGAGGACCAAACTATGCATGTTTCGTGCTGACACTTCCTGTCCCGTGTCTCATTGATCCCCATTATTCACACGCACGCACAACCACCAGTTACCCTGAGCCATTTACATATCTTTGAAGCTCAGATTCAAAACCAGACAACTATTTTTGTCCCCAGGCAGTTGAATTTAGTTTGTGTACAGTTAGTGTTACATTTGTTTTGGTCGTTTAATATACTGGAAAACCCTAGATACAAGCTGGAGGTCAAACATTTAAAGTCTCTTTTAAAGTGGTAACTGGTATATAGTCTAAGGCATCAAAGTGAGTGATAATGGGTGATTTATGAGTGGCTATATATACCAAAGCCATTAAAGCGAGTAATAATTGGGGGTTTGAGTGAGTCTGCAGCGTGACACCACTGACGGGTGTCGATGAAGGTTAATAGCGTATTACTTAATTAATTATACAAGCGCAGGACAAGATTAGATTACACGCTGGGTGCCTCTGTCTTCATCCCGCTAATTAATATTCATACCTGTCACATGACATCTTCCCACGAGCCTCTGCAGCAGAGTGGCGGGTTAGTGCGGACACCTTTTGTGTAAATGAAATCCGTTAGTAGGTCATTAGGCACCCCACTGCTGTCTCCAATTACACCTATCACACCTCATACTGCGAGGTCAGGTAACACCCTCCCTCCCCTACCCACACTGGCCAACAATATATCTCTGCCTTTTGTATATCACAGGCCTGAGGGATGGATGTTACTAAGGACTAAAATCCCTGGAATGCTCAATTAGAATCTCTAAATCATAGGTTTTGAATAGGAATATTTCAGTCTTTGGAACCTGAAAGTCCCTGAAACTATGAAGACTTCCACCCCTGCTATTGCAAGGTTCAGGGACTTACACTGCAAGTTTAAGTAGAATGTTACCAAAGTGACGAAAGCGAGGGGTGTACAGTGCCGTATCAATTAGGATGTAATACACTAATAATAAAATACTCCAAATGAAGCCCCGGCTGCACCTTACAGCATTTCCCTAATCTCACGGTGTGCTGTATATGTGAGGTTGTAATCCTCTACCTTAATGTCAGGGTGTGCTGTATATGTGAGGTTGTAATCCTCTACCTTAATGTCAGGGTGTGCTGTATATGTGAGGTTGTAATCCTCTACCCTAATGTCAGGGTGTGCTGTATTTGTAAGGTTGTAATCCTCTACCTTAATGTCAGGGTGTGCTGTATTTGTGAGGTTGTAACCCTCTACCTTAATGTCAGGGTGTGCTGTATATGTGAGGATGTAATCCTCTACCTTAATGTCAGGGTGTGCTGTATATGTGAGGTTGTAACCCTCTACCTTAATGTCAGGGTGTGCTGTATATGTGAGGTTGTAACCCTCTACCTTAATGTCAGGGTGTGCTGTATATGTGAGGTTGTAACCCTCTACCTTAATGTCAGGGTGTGCTGTATATGTGAGGTTGTAACCCTCTACCTTAATGTCAGGGTGTGCTGTATATGTGAGGTTGTAACCCTCTACCTTAATGTCAGGGTGTGCTGTATATGTGAGGTTGTAACCCTCTACCTTAATGTCAGGGTGTGCTGTATATGTGAGGTTGTAACCCTCTACCTTAATGTCAGGGTGTGCTGTATATGTGAGGTTGTAACCCTCTACCTTAATGTCAGGGTGTGCTGTATATGTGAGGTTGTAATCCTCTACCTTAATGTCAGGGTGTGCTGTATTTGTGAGGTTGTAATCCTCTACCTTAATGTCAGGGTGTGCTGTATATGTGAGGTTGTAATCCTCTACCTTAATGTCAGGGTGTGCTGTATATGTGAGGTTGTAATCCTCTACCTTAATGTCAGGGTGTGCTGTATATGTGAGGTTGTAATCCTCTACCTTGAGAAAGTCCCAGACGTTATCAAAAACATGGCAAATGTTTGATGATGTATGTGGGAATCAATGATACATCATACTTTTGTAATTACGGACATTGCCACTCCAATATTGAAGATATATTTCTTGGGAGAAGGCAGATACCATTTTATTTGTTTTACTTCATCTTCCCCCTTTTGGTTGACATATATATATATCTTGCTGCTTTCATTTACTACAGGTTGGCTGTATTGAGAAGGGGTGATGTTTGGCATTCAGTGAGTGCGGCACTACTAAGCATTAAGTGCGGACCTATGTTGGTACACTGTAGTTCCGGTCATGCAGACACCAACAACCAATGACCAATGAGGAGGCCAGGTCATGTGACAAGAACAGGGATTTCACTGCTTTCCACTCTATAGAGAAAGGCAGTGATGATGATCTGATCTATACCACATTACCAACAGAATTAAACAGTTCAACTCGAAATCTTCTTGTATAAGCCGCACCCCCGTCTTTGGAATGAGCTATAAGCAGCAACTGAGGTTTGAAAATTAGAGGTTTAGTATTATTCTAAGGTGTCGAATACTCCAGTATCAGCCAAACCCCAACTTTGGGCCGATCCTATATAATATAAGCCGCACTTTGATTTGGATTTTGGTACTAGCCGCAGATTATACAAGAGAATTTACGGTGCTGCAAACTCCCACATATAAACCATTGTTTACAAACGAACGAGAGGCCTCCTGTACCTTATACAATGTGCCTAAAGTTAGGGTGTGGCTTATATGTAGGAGTTTAGAGTAGTTGCAGCCTGTTTGCCTGCCCAGCTCCAGTACTGTCCCTGTGTACAATAGGGGTGTACAGCAGTCTTTGTGCTGTTCTACGCTCACCCCGTACACACACATCATATGCCATACATTATGTACCAGCCATTGTACACCGTGCATTACCCGCCATGCGTTATAAAGCACACCTCACCCACTCTGCATTATGCAGCCTGCCATGTCCATGTTCAGGGCCGGTATCATCAACATGCATTATACATTTATGTACTGCTCGCTACATTAAATGTAAGCCATACAAAATAAACGGTGTACTGACACAGAATTAAAGGATTCTAAGTATTGCTATCAGGGTGAAAATTGGGAAATAAGATAGCTTTGATTAGTTTTCTTCAATCAAATGGATTTTAGGACAAATAAGCTCAGATTTGTGGTTGGTGGTATTGTTGGGATAAGGGCAGTGGGTGTTGATTCACATGGCCTAAAACTGGCAGAGTGTTACAATGCCACATGGCTGTGGGTTGAGAGGGGAAAGGGGAGGGGCTTACTCCTCTCCATTTAGTTACATTAAAGCAGTTTTACTCCATTGAAACAGACAAATGGCCTTACATGTGGGTGGCTAAGCACAGACCGGCAGCTAATGCAAATCCTCTGCGATTAACTATTTACAAGAGCAATCTGACAAATGCTAGCCACTAACATACAGCAGTACCGCAGGCGTCTCACTCAAAGGCATTTAAGTGACAGAATCAGGTATATAAATCTGGAATGAACACAGTCTTTCACAGCTTCCAGGTTGAAAATGAATCCACTGACTCTGATTCGAACTAATGCAGATATAGGTCATTCATTGTGTAGGATATCCATAGAAACCTTAAAAACACGCTTATAAGGCGCAGCCTGACTTTGGGAGAATGCTATAAGCCACACAGTTATGAAAAGGTTACCATAGTCTATATATGTGAAACCCCTCATATAAGCCACACCCTGACTCCAGGAAGACTATGGGCGCAGTAGGCCTCTGAAATTGTCTTTAAACCACGACTTAAAATCCTGTTTGGCTCTATTTTATCTGATATAACTTACAACATTCATTACAGGTCAGCTTCACGCTTGGTTTTAGTTATACATGTAGATAAAGACCTTAATCTGGTTTCTAGAGTACAAGTGTATGTGATGCTAGTTCCATATGTATTCTTGGTTTGATAGTAGGAGCAAACCGCAAATAGAAATTGGACAGAAAATGGACACAGGCTGAGATAATAGGCTATACACCATGAGGTTGGTACATAGCAACACAACACGCCCCCGGGGCTCCTATGTCAAGGTCAGAAAGGTCAGGAGGTGCTGACCTTACTGTGTTAAAGGTCATATTCCCTCAGTGCTGCCTTCTGGTGCCAAGTACAAGATGGTCATGTGACTTGAGCGCACCCTGCGTCTTGTCGTGGTGGTGAGGAGAACAAGACCCAAACAGACTATTGTATAACCAGAGTTTATGTTTGTGTGGGGACCCTTTATGGGCCATATACTCTCTTATAAAGCTGAATTATCACATTATCTGAAATCACCTCTTGCCTTGTGGCTGCTCTCCAACGATGGCTGCTCTCCCAAAAAGGCTGTTCTTTCTCCAATGTAGCTCTCACGCCGAGGCAGCTCTCACACAAGAGATGGCCACTTTCCATATACTACTACAGAGCCCACCAAGAAATGCTTACTTTCCATATACTACTATTGGCAGAGATGTAAGTCAGGTACTGGAAAATCCCTGAAAAGCTGTTATCGCGACAATGGGGAAGTTGGCAGCACCCCTGGTATATAAGCAGAGTGTTCAGGGCAGACTCTGACCAGCACAGCATCATGGCACCCCCTGGTGTTAAACAATTGTACTTTGTTGCAGCATTCCCTTTTATTCTCCCTGGGAGGGTCTGCCCCTGAGATTGCCCAGAGTCTCCCCTGGACCAGTGAGTCCCTCTGCTTACACCAGGGGGGGGGGGGCTTAGTGGAGTCCCTAGTTGAAAACAAAACTGAGGACTGGGTCTGTGTGAGGAAAGAAGGCTGTGAGTAAATTCTGTCCCTGAAGACCCTGGATATCCCTATTCATACTACAATTCAACATTTTTGAA
Source organism: Acholoe squamosa (assembly GCA_949317995.1). NCBI lineage: Eukaryota > Metazoa > Annelida > Polychaeta > Phyllodocida > Polynoidae > Acholoe > Acholoe squamosa. Next base: position 11,033,344 of record OX439051.1, on the reverse strand, counting down.
TTCCCTATTTTGAGGGAAATCCCTGACAATTTACATCTCTGTATTGGTCCCTCAAGAAATGTCCACTTTCCATACTACTATTTCTTACACCATGGCTGTTCTCACACCAAGGCTGTTCTCACACCAAGCCAGCTCTCACACCAAGGCAGCTCTTACATCAAGGCTGTTTACACACCAAGGTTGTTCTCACACCAAGGATCTTCTCACACCAAGGCAGCTCTCACACCAAGGCTGTTCTCACACCAAGGCAGCTCTCACACCAAGGCTGTTCTCACACCAAGGCAGCTCTCACACCAAGGCTGTTCTCACACCAAGGCAGCTCTCACACCAAGGCTGTTCTCACACCAAGGCAGCTCTCACACCAAGGCTGTTCTCACACCAAGGCAGCTCTCACACCAAGGCTGTTCTCACACCAAGGCAGCTCTCACACCAAGGATCTTCTCACACCAAGGCAGCTCTCACACCAAGGATCTTCTCACACCAAGGCAGCTCTCACACCAAGGCTGTTCTCACACCAAGGCAGCTCTCACACCAAGGCTGTTCTCACACCAAGGCAGCTCTTACATCAAGACTGTTTTCACACCAAGGTTGTTCTCACACCAAGGCTGTTCTCACACCAAGGATCTTCTCACACCAAGGCAGCTCTCACACCAAGGCTGTTCTCACACCAAGGCAGCTCTCACACCAAGGCTGTTCTCACACCAAGGCAGCTCTCACACCAAGGCAGTTCTCACACCAAGGCAGCTCTCACACCAAGGCTGTTCTCACACCAAGGCAGCTCTCACACCAAGGCAGCTCTCACACCAAGGCTGTTTTCACACCAAGGCAGCTCTCACACCACAGCTGTTCTCACACCAAGGCAGCTCTTACATCAAGGCTGTTTTCACACCAAGGCAGCTCTCACACCAAGGCAGCTCTGGTATCAAGGCAGCTCTCACACCAAGGCAGCTCTTACATCAAGGCTGTTTTCACACCAAGGCTGTTCTCACTCCAAGGCAGCTCTCACACCAAGGCTGTTCTGACACCAAGGCTGTTCTCACACCAAGGCAGCTCTCACACCAAGGCTGTTCTCACACCAAGGCAGCTATTACATCAAGGCTGTTTTCACACCAAGGTTGTTCTCACACCAAGGCTGTTCTCACACCAAGGCAGCTCTCACAATAAGGCTGTTTTGACACCAAGGCAGCTCTCACACCAAGGATCTCAAACCAAGGCAGCTCTCCCACCAAGGCTGTTTTCACACCAAGGCAGCTCTCACACCAAGGCAGCTCTGGTATCAAGGCAGCTCTCACACCAAGGCAGCTCTGGCACCAAGGCTGTTCTCACACCAAGGCAGCTCTCACTGCAAGGCTGTTCTCACACCAAGCCAGCTCTAACTGCAAGGCCGTTCTCACACCAGGGCAGCTCTCACACCAAAGGCAGCTCTGGCACCAAAGGCAGCTCTGGCACTAGGGCTGTTGTCATACCAAGGCTGTTCTCACACCAAGGCAGCTCTCACACCAAGGATGTTCTCACACCAAGGTTGTTCTCACACCAAGGCAGCTCTCACACCTAGGCAGCTCTCACACTAAGGCTGTCCTCACACCAAGACAGCTCTTGCACTATGGCTGTTCTTGCACAAAGGCTTCTCTTGCACAATGGCTGCTCTTGCACCAAGGCTTATTTATTCATTACCATTATAGTATTTGTTAACCCTTTATGGGCGATTAATACAGGAGTGCATAAAAATGATTTGTGTACTATGCTGACTGTCTAGGCAGGTATTAAGCCTGTAGTGTCGGCACGATGCATGATTAAAAGCCTGGCGATTTACTCACTAGTGTTGATTTCATGCATCATAATAAGCAATGGGCATGGTACATTATAGTATTATTAGCCTTTCGAGGGTTAAGGTATGATGAGGGTGAGAATAAAGGGTGACCGGCATGACCATTACCATGGTAACTGAAACAGAAATTATCTCTGTGATTAAAGGCAGGATTAGCAGTAAAATGGCTGTTGTCGGGGAGCATTAATGTTCCCTTATACCCTGTAGATGTGATTAGGTAAATGAATCAGAACCCAGAGAGTAATCATAAACAAACCCCATTAACTGTAGATCAAATAAAGCATGTATCAAGCCGACATTTCATAATTTATAAACACCTATACATGAATATGTGTGAGTGTAGAACAGTGTGGGAGTTATGAAGAGACCAGGTGTCGCTATATGAGTCGCGAATAGTGAATAATGCCATTACCAGTCAACTCTAACCTGCCATTGTCACAGCTGCCAATTCAACTACAAGAAATGGACAGTCCTTTCTCACACTATCTCTAGCTGCTGTCCTGCATCCCACTCCCACCTTACCCTGCCACACACAGACGCCTTCAGTAAATGGACCTGTCGCCTGACGAGCACATCTGTCTCCTTGACAACATCATTCTTACTATCTATATAACCTGTCATGGTAGGCCTCATTACCATAGCAATTGCCTATCAGGGTGGACCTTGTTACCATGCCTGTCAGGGTGGGCCTTGTTACCATGCCTGTCAGGGTGGACCTTGTTACCATGGTAACTGCCTATCAGGATGGACCTTGTTACCATGATAACTGCCTGTCAGGGTGGACCTTGTTACCATGATAACTGCCTATCAGGGTGGGCCTTGTTACCATAGTAACTGCCTATCAGGATGGGCATTGTTACCATGATAACTGCCTATCAGGGTGGACCTTGTTACCATAGTAACTGCCTATCAGGATGGGCATTGTTACCATGATAACTGCCTATCAGGGTGGACCTTGTTACCATGCCTGTCAGGGTGGACCTTGTTACCATGGTAACTGCCTATCAGGATGGGCCTTGTTACCATGATAACTGCCTGTCAGGGTGGACCTTGTTACCATGATAACTGCCTATCAGGGTGGACCTTGTTACCATGATAACTGCCTATCAGGATGGGCATTGTTACCATGATAACTGCCTGTCATGGTGGGCCTTGTTACCATGCCTGTCAGGATGGGCCTTGTTACCATGATAACTGCCTATCAGGATGGGCATTGTTACCATGATAACTGCCTGTCATGGTGGGCCTTGTTACCATGCCTGTCAGGATGGGCCTTGTTACCGTGGTAACTGCCTATCAGGATGGGCCTTGTTACCATGATAACTGCCTATCAGGGTGGGCCTCATTACCATGCCTGTCAGTGTGGACCTTGTTACCATGGTAACTGCCTATCAGGGCGGGCCTTGTTACCATGATAACTGCCTGTCATGGTGGGCCTTGTTACCATGGTAACTGCCTATCAGGATGGGCCTTGTTACCATAATAACTGCCTGTCAGGGTGGGCCTTGTTACCATGGTAACTGCCTATCAGGATGGGCCTTGTTACCATGATAACTGCCTATCAGGGAGGGCCTTGTTACCATGGTAATTGCCTGTCAGGATGGGCCTTGTTACCATGAAAACTGCCTGTCAGGATGGCCCTTGTTGCCATGGCAACTGCCTGTCATGGTGGGCCTTGTTACCATGATAACTGCCTGTCAGAATGGGCCTTGTTACCATGGTAACTGCCTGCCATGGTGGGCCTTGTTATCATTGTAATCATATGTAAGTGACTGAAGAGTGGGAAAGCCATGTTGCCCCTGATGGTGGGAACCAATAAACATGTAAATGTTTAGGTTCACCATGGAAATGTCAAGACAATCAGACTGGTGCTACACAAACCATCCTAGTCAAGTAGCAATTTATCCCTTCATATATAATCCGTCAACCAGTTCTTTGTTAGATGTGCAGCATGATGGTATACCATGGGTGTGCCAGGGAAGGCTGAGTGATGTAGGGGTCTGGGGGGTGAGGTGTGCCTATTCAGGATGAACAGGTAGTGTGTTGTTACCTGTACTATCACCCCCACCCCAAACACACACTCATACATAGTACACACCTGTACAATACCCCCCACCCACCCCACACAATATATGTACAATATTGCCATTACCTTATGGCTACATACAGGTACACATAGTACCACATGGGTATGCCAGGGAAGGCAGAGTGATGTAGGGGTCTGGGGGGTGACGACTGGTCTATAAGCACAGTAGTGCCTATACCCAAGGCGGGTGATTTATGACAGATTGGGAATTGGCACCCAATCAATCTCTTGCCAATTCCTGGCCCAATGATTGAAAAGGTGATACATAAACATGTACTAAAACATATGGATAATAATAATTTAATAGGGTACCTTGTAAGGTGAGCATATTCAAAAGATACATTGGTGCTAGGTAATATCACAGATGTGCCAGTCAAATATGAGGGATGTGCAGAGTTGGGGGATAGTCACCATGAGGGATAGGTAAAGTGAATGATAAGCAGATTGAGGATAGGTAGACTAATTGTAAGAATGTACAGAGAAAATTAGGTACAAAGGTGATGGGTAAACTTTAATCCTTTAAGCCATTTGAGGTAAAACCTAATTAAACTCTAGATGTTTCAAGGGATAGGTAGTATGAGTGATAGGCAGACTAAGGGATAGGCAGTATGTGGGAGAGGCAGAGCCATACACAGGTATAGTACTTGTCAGGTTGGGATAGGCAAACATTGGGATATGTAGATTGAGGTACTGACTTTCATTAGCATGTTGCATCTATAAAAAGTTCCAATCATTTTCAATATAATTTTTTTATATTTTTAAAATATTCTCATAATTAAACCTCCTTTTTAGGTATCTTTGGCCAAATTTTGAGAATCAAGACCACAAATTTTGGATTCAGCAGGTTTTTTAGGTATAGGTGGCCCCTTGTTTCCATTTGATATCACTCTGATAAAGATTCCTGACATCTCCATAAACCCCCTTATCTTACATACCATAATCTCCCGCGTATAAGGCGCGTCTTATACGGGGGTTTTAGTTCTCATTGGGTCCACAAGGGGGATACCAAGACCGTTCTTTTGATATCTTACATGCCCCCGTGGTCAAAATAGGACAAAATGGGGCCCAGGAGGGCCCAAAATGGCCCAAGCTACCCATAGGTTTTTGAATTTTGAAAATTCATTCAGTAGAACCAAAGTTATGAATTTTTCATTTTTTTGAGAATTTTCCAAAACTCTAGGTGCGCCTTATATGTGGGCTGCGCCTTATACGCGGGAGATTACGGTAGGACTCAGTACTGAACACAAAAGGTAGCCTACTTTTAAGGGGGGAGGGGTAGAGTGGGGTGGCTTGCACTATAGGACTCTATGGAGTAACATATCCTAGGGAACCTATACTATTCTTGATGAGATGATGAAAGGAAGAGTATATGTGTATGCTTCGTGGACGGGTCAAAGGCGTTTGACCCAGACCACCACTCATTACTCACTGATAAATGCAAAGCCTTGAAATTAGACATAAGGACCCAGGCTTGGCTATTTAGGCAACAGACGGCAGGTTACCTTATTGAACAATAAGCGTTCTGAGCATTATATGGTGTCATATGGCGTACTGCAGGGTAGTAGCCTAGGTCCTCTCATGTTTCTTTTATTCATTAATGATTTTCCTAAAGTAATTAAAGAATCTTTGACTTATATGTATACAGATGACATTGTTATTGTAGCAAACGGGAAGACACCAGCTGAGGCTGAACAAAAACTGGGACGAGATATAGATAATACTGTTGGGTGGTGTAGGGAAAATTGTATAACTATAAATGAAAAAAAAAGACAAAAGTGATGAGAACTAGTGGGCAATGTGCATTTGAGCACATAAGGCTAGGGATTTTCATCTCTAACCTTATATGGACTAAACCGGAAGTGGAAAACGTCTCACAATAAGACGCTTTTTGGTGGGTAGGGTTAGGCTTCATATAGAACAAAGAAGGAAATCATGAATTTTCCACTTTTGTAGTAGGCCCTGTGGGAAAATCTCCCACAGCAAAATGACACCTGAGACCATTCCTATTTTTCAAAAGATATAATGATGGTTATGACACAGGAGGTACCCTGAGCCAAATAATAGAATTGGTACCGTAATCTCCCGCGTAGAAGACGCGCTGCGCGTATAAGACGCACCCCAAACTCAGCACATGCATTTTCGCATATAAGACGCACATTTTAAGGCACAATTTTGTAAATCCAGTACTGTCTATAGTAAAATTACCCCTCGTATAAGACGCCCCCCCAGCTTGAGAGAAAGCTATAAGACTCCCTAGCATTTTGTTTGGCGTAGAGGACGCGTCTTATACGCGGGAGTTTACGGTAGTATTAGAAATCTAGACAAAATGATAACCAAAATTGATGACACTGCTCTGAAGGAAGTGGAGGAATATACATACTTGGGCGCTATAATGGATTATGGGTTCAATTAGGCCACATGTTAATAACACTATCAGAAAAATAAGTCATAAACTATACCTGCTTGCTAGAATACGTAAATTCTTGGATTCTGAAAAATCTCGAGTGCTTTATAAACAAATGATTACATCATATGCTGACTATGCCAGCTTCTTAATAGACTGCTCCACCAAGGAGCTCATCCAGAAAAAAAAACAGAAATTACAGAACCCAGGTTTAAGGATATGCAAATTTAGTAATATGTATGAGAGGTGCTCGGCTACTGCCCTGCCTGAGGAATTTGACATAGACATACTTCAACATAGAAGAATCCTATGTATCGAGGAATATGGGAATGGAATGGGTTGGGTGGGGAAATACAAAAAGTTGAAAAGAGACCCTAAGTTTAAGGAACTAGTGTGTAACAAAAAGCCAAGGCCGAAACTGGTCTAACTAAACCAGTCTGGGACCTACTGTTCCCTGCTAAGTCCTGGTTGATTATTGTGTATATGTTAAATATATATATATATATATATATATATATATATATATATATATATATATATATTTATATATATATATATATATATATATATATATATATATGTTTATTCAGTTTTGATTGTACATAGGATAGGCTATGCACCCTTAGGTCATGCCTGTTTTTCATCCAGTGGACAATAAATGTCTCTAAATCCAGATATTTCTTTAGTTGAAGTACAATAATATGTGTTAAATATGGATCACTAGTTGTTAGTAACTTCTTTGCACAATTTAAATGGTGTTTGATGGCCTGTACCATAAATAAATATGGTTAATAGCTGAAGGAGCATGAATTCAGTACAAGTAAGTGGTGAATGTTTATATAACACCGTGGCTGGATGCAGCTAAATTGAAATATATCTATCATGCCTGTATACTGTCTATTGTCAGCCTACATATAATGTACTGAACTACAACAACTTTAAGTTGATGGTGAATAGGAAATCCTGAGACTACCTAGGAGCTAGCAGGGACCGGTTTAATCTTATGGACTTTTATATATTAATATAGTACGGGGAGGGGCCTATTAGTCAGCACTGGACATGGCCACTGTATTTAAGAGTGTTAACATGAATTGTCTGATGAGACATATATAAATCCTGATAGGATATATAAATAGACGCTCATTGGTGGAAGGCCGTATAACCACAGGTGATCTATGCTATGATACGACAGCAAGAACTATAAAACTCTTATTATTAGTTCACAAACCATATTTATTTATTGACTGAAGTCTTAGTTGACATGGACTTCCATTGAACTGCAGATATGATCTGCTTATAGTTTTAATGTGTAATTGTGAATGCTGTACTTGTATCCCTGAGGGTTGTCGGCCCAATATTGTATCTGAAAAAACCATTCATGAAAGAAATACAACAAAAGCTACTTGAACTTGAACTTGAACTTCCACACGTGTACAGATAATGGCACCACACAACATTGATAACTTATTCACACAGCTCACCCCACACTTTGTACCTCAGTACATGCGCACGCAGCCATATTGCCATGCTACTGGAGTACCTAGTATATACGGCACATGGCTATTGTATTATTGACCAATGGGAGGCATCCCTGGCATATAGTGCGGAGTCGGGGGCTGAAGGTGTTAGTCATAGTGCCGTCGGGGTCTAATGGCGGCCCCCAGCTGATAATGGCTATGTGAGCTATAAGTTTATGCCAGATCTATAAGGGTGAACAGGGGCCATACTAAATCATTATTTTAGTCATCCATTCTATATGTGAGATATTACAGTGGAAGTGGTGGATTACTCTAGGATGTTACTACAGGAGGCCTACTTGGGCTGCATGTGTACTACAGGAGGCCTACTTGGGCTGGATGTTACTACAGGAGGCCTACTTGGGCTGCATGTGTACTACAGGAGGCCTACTTGGGCTGGATGTTACTACAGGAGGCCTACTTGGGCTGCATGTTACTACAGGAGGCCTACTTGGGCTGCATGTTACTACAGGAGGCCTACTTGGGCTGCATGTGTAATACAGGAGGCCTACTTGAACTGGATGTTACTACAGGAGGCCTACTTGGGCTGGATGTTACTACAGGAGGCCTACTTGGGCTGCATGTGTACTACAGGAGGCCTATTTGAACTGGATGTTACTACAGGAGGCCTACTTGGGCTGGATGTTACTACAGGAGGCCTACTTGGGCTGGATGTTACTACAGGAGGCCTACTTGGGCTGGATGTTACTACAGGAGGCCTACTTGGACTGGATGTTACTACAGGAGGCCTACTTGGGCTGGATGTGTACTACAGGAGGCCTACTTGGGCTGCATGTTACTACAGGACGCCTACTTGGGCTGGATGTTACTACAGGAGGCCTACTTGGGCTGCATGTTACTACTGGAGGCCTACTTGGGCTGCTATCACTTGGGGCGTAGTATACAGGGTCTGTTACAGGGTTATATGTGTTCTACCTGTCTCAGCTACATCCACAAAATACAGCAGGAAGAGGCCCTTTTGAACAATACTGAACAAGTGTTGAATCCCATTTAATTTTCCCCTGCTTTGAAACTGGTCTACCTACCCTCTCCACCACTCCCACACAGAACCTGATCTTTTTTATCTCCTACTATGGGAATTATCTAATACTTTACAGCTGCGGTACACGTCCCGAACCCCCATAGCTACCTACTGTTATATCTGGTGTATAAGACACATCCTGACTTTGAGGAAATCCTACAGGGCAGATCTCAAGTAATAGTTTTGACAACTATAGTTCTCCTCTAAAGTTCAAAATGCTTGTGCATAAGGAGTGTTAATACTTCTTCTTCTCTCCTTTCTAACACCATCTACACAGTTCCCCTACTCCACCCTCCCCTCTGATATACCTTACCCCACCTCTCCCTGTCTCCCACCCTCATCCCGCCCTTCTCTCCGTTCTGTCCTCCTGAATCCCCCTTCTTCCCCTCCTCCTCTCCTCCCTCCTATCTTCCTAATCCCCTGTCTTTCTCCTTGCCTCTCCCTGTCTTATCTCCCCACATTCCCTTCCCACCTGCCCCCCTTTGCTACCCACTCCCCCTGCCTCCGTCCCTGTGCGCACTCTAACTACTAAATGGCGTGCAGGCGCAGGGTCGGGTATTGAGTTACCATGGTTACCGGTTACCTTGGCAGTACATTTTACAGGTGAGGCCCCTTACATCCACGATCAATACAGTAGGGCGCCCTGCCGCCACCAGGTGACACTGTGCTCACCACGGGGCCCCCTACAGCCTTAACAACACCCAGGCTGCACCCCAATCCCTCGTCCTCCCACCCAGCCCACCTGCCCTACACCGCCTCGTTAAATCTTGTTATCACCATGCATACCACAAGGCAGCCCTGCCTATCTCCCACCATTAAATTTTAGCATTGCTAGTTTTATTACTGTACTTTTTTACTGTCATTTTTGAGACTTTCATTTTTGAGACTGTGCTATAGGATTATAGATCGCAGATACATATCTGTTCATGACCTTCACGTTAGAGCCAAATGCAAAATGCTTCAAGCAAGGCGTGATAAGAGTCTACTCAGTTTAATGTATGATGTTACCAGAGATGTGACCAATGTTAGGATACCTATCCGTAATTTAAAAGGTAATGTCAAGATTCAACGTAATGTTGGGAGATCTACATGTGTTGTTTATGATATATGTCCTTTTATTACGAGGTAAATCACTTTGGGACAAACTAAGTGGTGAAACAGAGAATGGCTTCGAAAAAAAGAGTTCTTGTTGAAGGTGTCCAATTGTTGCTCCGTATGACTGATCGATGCTACTTGCTTAACATTATTGAGTAATATACTACGCAGACTGTACCGATGATTTTGACCAAATCTGACAGGTTACCTTTCTAATGACCTATGTGCAGCTATTTATGTCAGTATTTATCTTGTTTCATTGTTTCGCCAATCCTGAAAAGCTTCTATTGTATGATGCTATTTGCCAATAAAAACTTGTTAAACTCAAACTGATTTTGCTTTTACATTTGGATATTGGCACATCTAAAGCAAGGCTGGGAATCAGTTAGTTTGAAATTTCTCTACTGCTGGCAATTTTGATGAGACCAGCTCAGTTTGCTTTTTTTATGATTGTTTTCTTCAATACATTTTCCTGCCGATCATAAAATACACATCCTGTGTTTTTTCGACAGTAATGTGTCTAGCCTCCCAACATCCAAGATTCCTCTTTTATTTGATCATTACAGCAGTCACTGTAGACATAGAGGTTTGTGAGGCTTCACATCTTTGTAAAGCTAGAAGCAGCAGGATATGATTAAAATCGACACCTTTAATCAATGCCTCTTATAATTCAAATTGACTACAAGAACGTATAGTTTAACACTGATTATTTCATATTGTAGTATTTACGTAATACATGACAAACCCTCAAATAATCTGTTTGTTGTAATTTTTAACCCTAGTATCAAAACATGGACAGCTAGTTTACCTATCGTAAATACATATGTGGCATGGCCTCAGATGCATCTAACAGGATTTACCTGAACTTGGGGTGTGTCTTATAGGTGAGGATTTTATAGATCAGAACTAGACTGCCCATCATTAAGCCCCAGGTGTGCCCTGTCGCACTCCCTTCAACTCAGGGTGAGTCTTGTAAGTTGTATGCAAAGTGTGTCCAATACCGTCCACAGCCCTACCTTACTGTGTGGGTGTATGATACAACTAATACTAAACACACTGCAACTACAATACAATAAAGGATTCCTCAGGAGATGACCCATTATGCTCCACATTGTGAACACTATTTTTGCTGTAGTTCCGGGTTGGTAATGTTGGTGCAAATCTCAGGAACAAACCCATCAAGCAGTCCATACACTGCTACCTCCCCTTACCTCATATACACCAATAGCCCCGGTACACGCCACACCTTATGGCTGCTAGGCATGCACCTTACCCTATGTGCCGCGATGACCCCTCCCAGTCTACACCACACTAGACTAAGTTATACCTCGTTATAGGGTACATACAGAACACTGTGTGTGTGTGGGGGGGGGGGTATGGTAAAGGAGAGACATCTGTCACAATTCATTAATGGGGGTTGGTTGGTTGGTTGGTTGGTTGGTTGGTTGGAAGGAGTGTCTTTATAAACGTGTGGCCTTCTTAGGGTAGTTCCTCGGTCAACTTTCTAATCTATTCTTTTTACATGGTATGTGGAAGTCTAAAGGTTAATCTACTACTCCCTATCGTATTATGATAGGGAGTAGATATAATATGTTCCCGGGGAAATTAAAGCATGATAACAGCTATGGCTACAAAGTAAGATGCAGGAAGAGCTCCGAGTAGGCTGAACATGTGTCTTGTTCAAGTGCCTTGTATGGTAGATGTAGGTATGTGAGGTGGAACATTGGGGCCCCCTGGTAGTGCTGGGTAGAACTACACACCACAAACCTCACCATGAGCAGCTCGGTGAACGGGAGACCCCTGGTGTGATAACATGGTACTACGCCACAGGTAGTTCTACACACAAACACCAGGGGGAGGCAGTGGTGGCATATAGAGAGGTCACCGTGCCTCGTTATATAGAAGGTCATACTTTCAATACCTGGGGAGACTGAATGGATATTGCTATCATGATTTGGGGTTAATATAACCTTGCATAGATATTGAGGAGCACCATAGTACCCCATATTAAGGAGCACATCTGTATATCCATGCTCATACCTAAGGTGTGGTTTCTATGCAGGTCCAAGCTGTCCCTAAGCTTATGTATATGTGAACCTTATAACTGAGGTATATTGCATTCGACTCATAATAAATAAGTCAAAACCATGTATCGGGTGCGTTTCATAGAATCCTCTCAAAGTCAAGGTACATCTTATAGACAGGTTTGCCTTCTACCTGAGGTACCTTGGGAATAAGCCATAGACAAAGTCCTTTTTCCATGTACTACTTAGAGTGTAGCCTGTTTTACAGGGCTGTCTCCATATACTACTTACGGCACATTTCACACTACTACTTACATGACTGAGTTGAGTAGGGCCATGTCACTAACTACTTACAGAGCTCTGACCACATGAGTTGTAACACGACTGGCCCTGCCTTCTATATACATGTACAAAAGCTCTTAGTTATGCTGATAATAAACAAGAGAGCGTTTATTTTAAAACAGTTGAGTCGAGAGTATGTCTTGGAGAGACAGAAATGAAACGAGGTAAGGGTACAGAGCCTAGGCTAGATGACTTGCCCATGACTTTCCCACTATGTCATTAAGGACACATTTAGCTGCTTGATTGTCTTCCTCCCCCTCCCAACACAACTACCAGCACAGCTCTGAGTATTGAGGCATGCCTAAGTACCCCCCAACCGACCATAGCCCCCTGACCATAGCCCCCCGACCATAGCCCCCCGACCATAGCCCCCGACCATAGTCCCCCCCAACCATAGCCCCACGCCCCGACAATGGCCCCCCGACCATAGCCCCCCAGACCAAAGCCCCCCGACCATAGCCCCCCCCCTACCATAGCCCCCCGACCATAGCCCCCGACCATAGCCCCCCGACCATAGCCCCCCCCCGACCATAGCCCCCCGCCCCGACAATGGCCCCCCGACCATAGCCCCCGTCCATAGCCCACCCCCCGACCATAGCCCCCCGACCATAGCCCCCCCAACCATAGCCCCCCCCGACCATAGCCCCCCCGACCATAGCCCCCCGCCCCGACAATGGCCCCCCGACCATAGCCCCCGTCCATAGCCCACCCCCCGACCATAGCCCCCCCCCCGACCATAGCCCCCCCCGTCCATAGCCCCCCTGACCATAGCCCCCCCCCCCCCCGACCATAGCCCAGCCCAGCCAGCCATAGACAGTCATTCTTGATCCTACAATTAACATCACAGACAGTGTAGCCAAGGTGATGTGACCTTGTTACAATTACTTGTTACATTTCCTTCCTTTCCCATGGGAAATGATTGGAAGCCAATTCTCTTAAAGGGCCCAGCTATCTCACTACTGATACTTACCATAGAGAAGCCTACTAGGCTCCTCTATGTACTTACCTACATTCACCTCCAATGCAAGACTAATGTTTTGCCTATGAGAGAATCTTGGAATTAAACCTATCAATAAACCAAATTGGAAGGCCTTCAAAATCAACTATATCAAAAGATATTTGCCCAGATAACCATGGCACGCACTGCCCCCATACCTACTCTATGCCCTCCTTTTCTAAAAAATCTGAAATCTGTCTATAAGTAGGGTTAAAGACAGTTTGATTACCCTTTTATTTAGGGTAAAAAGAGCCCTAAATCCCATGCATTTCTCCATAGGGGAAAAACCCAACAGTAATTACCATGTCACAGCCATCAAAGTACACCTTAAATGTAAATTCTATTACATGGATAGCTTTGTCTTGCTTTTTGTCTCACCATATGACTAATTTTTGGGGGTTCAGTTGTAACAGAAATAGGGCTAAATGACAGGTTTTGATGGTCTATGCAAATTCTTGGAATCTAAATATAAGAAAAGCATACCCCATGAAATGTTTTTTTCATCATTTATCAAAAGATTTTCATGTAAATAGAAATATGACTCATGGGGTCTTTGAAGGGTGTGATAGGGCATATGCTGTGTAATGGAATAGTTTTTTGGTGGTGCATGTAATCTGCTAGAGGCCAAAATAGCAATTGAAACTTGGTAATCATAAGAAACTCGGCTAAGGGCTAGTAGACAAGAGGTCAGAAAGGTGGTGTCAAAAGCCCTTGCCTCGTTTAATAAATAGTTAATTCATCCTACAGAGCTATGGATTTTCACGGTGAATATTTAAGGTATTTTATTCCCACATGTTTATGTTTATGTGTTTTATTTTCTCTCATTTTTTTTATTAAGCTATGTAGGTGTGGACAAATTATTGCTCATAATTAAACCGCCCAAACCGTATTCATTGTCTTCCCTATCTTTCAGTACTGCATGAACAGTTTATATTTTGCGCTCAGATCATAGGGCCAAAAGAAAAGGAAAAATGGTAGGATCGGTAGGGAGGAGAAAAAATTTTTTTTTTCTAATTAATTTTATGATAAATCTTTTGACTTTTCGTCAAAAGCCATGAAAAAGAATTTTTCCCCCACAAGGCCCATAAAATCCCTAGGCTAAGACCAAGTAAAAATAGTGCAGGTAGCGTTACCTTAATCTAACAATTTCCTAGGCCTTATACAGACAGAGAGAGCAGAGAGCGTGGGTGCATATCCCTGACATTTCTACTCGTACTTCTGACATTTACAATCACATTCACAAAGAGTCGAGTAGTTATGTGTCTCTAGCTACCACTTATTATGGCACAACTTAATTTATACCGTAATACGGTATCCAACATAATATGCATAAATACCTTAAAAAGCGAACACCCCCCTCTCTTCACATAGATTAGAAATTAACAAAAACTTCCTATTTTAAGGTCCAATTAAACTCTTTAACTACTTGGCACATTTTCGAGATATCTTTTAAGCACACAGCATGCTAATTACATCAAATACGGTATACCGTGTATAAGATATATTTTAAGCACACAGCATGCTAATTACATCAAATACGGTATACCGTGTATAAGATATATTTTAAGCACACAGCATGCTAATTACATCAAATACGGTATACCGTGTATGAGATATCTTTTAAGCACACAGCATGCTAATTACATCAAATACGGTATACCGTGTAAAAGATATCTTTTAAGCACACAGCATGCTAATTACATCAAATACGGTATACTGTGTATGAGATATCTTTTAAGCACACAGCATGCTAATTACATCAATTACGGTATACTGAGTATGAGATATCTTTTAAGCACACAGCATGCTAATTACATCAAATACGGTATACTGTGTATGAGATATCTTTTAAGCACACAGCATGCTAATTACATCAAATACTGTATACTGAGTATGAGATATCTTTTAAGCACACAGCATGCTAATTACATCAAATACGGTATACTGTGTATGAGATATATTTTAAGCACACAGCATGCTAACTACATCAAATACGGTATACTGTGTATGAGATATCTTTTAAGCACACAGCATGCTAATTACATCAAATACGGTATACTGTGTATGAGATATCTTTTAAGCACACAGCATGCTAATTACATCAAATACTGTATACTGAGTATGAGATATCTTTTAAGCACACAGCATGCTAATTACATCAAATACGGTATACTGTGTATGAGATATCTTTTAAGCACACAGCATGCTAATTACATCAAATACGGTATACTGAGTATGAGATATCTTTTAAGCACACAGCATGCTAATTACATCAAATACGGTATACTGAGTATGAGATATCTTTTAAGCACACAGCATGCTAATTACATCAAATACGGTATACCGTGTATAAGATATATTTTAAGCACACAGCATGCTAATTACATCTAATACGGTATACTGAGTATGAGATATCTTTTAAGCACACAGCATGCTAATTACATCAAATACGGTATACTGTGTATGAGATATCTTTTAAGCACACAGCATGCTAATTACATCAAATACGGTATACTGAGTATGAGATATCTTTTAAGCACACAGCATGCTAATTACATCAAATACGGTATACTGAGTATGAGATATCTTTTAAGCACACAGCATGCTAATTACATCAAATACGGTATACCGTGTATAAGATATATTTTAAGCACACAGCATGCTAATTACATCAAATACGGTATACCATGTATGAGATATCTTTTAAGCACACAGCATGCTAATTACATCAAATACGGTATACTGTGTATAAGATATCTTTTAAGCACACAGCATGCTAATTACATCAAATACTGTATACCGTGTATAAGATATCTTTTAAGCACACAGCATGCTAATTACATCAAATACGGTATACCATGTATGAGATATCTTTTAAGCACACAGCATGCTAATTACATCAAATACGGTATACTGTGTATAAGATATCTTTTAAGCACACAGCATGCTAACTACATTGAATATAGTATAGCGTGTATGAGAAGCACTCTGTGTTCATACCAGTGCTCATATGACCCTGTATAAACATGACTGACCTTGTATTCATGAAGCCACTCACGGATGACCTTGGAGGTGTTGGACATCTTGGTTTTCATTTCACGTCAGCACACCAGGGGCTTATTCACATATTAACCTGCAACACAAGCAATCACAATTACATCTAGTCTGGTTTGGTTTGGTTGATTTTACCTTATGCTATCTAAAAGTTAGTTACTGTGTTTGATCAGATACTCAATTTCAATTCAATTTTGTAAACATTTATTTGCATCTTCATTGTGGATAAACATGATCCACCTTCGTAAATGCAGGTGGTCAGACTCTTCATACTCAAGCATATCAGCATAAGGCATGCAATTTAGAACATATATATATTCGGTGTACGTCATTTTCACAGTGTATAACCATATTCGTGTGTATGCAGCAATCAGATACTCAGTCCTTTCTTTTTTTTTCTTTCTGGACAGGCATTTTATATTAAAATGCTTCTTGCCTAACACAGCAGTAATGGCATCTATGTATGACCGAAGCTATGACCTGGGCGTAGGAAGCAAATTTTTATTGGGGGGGGCAGGGGTCTCGGTTGGGGGGGGGGCTGCTATATTTTTATATAGGCTTATATGTGGAACCTCCTCATTATTTGGGGGGGGCGCCCAAGCCCCCCTGCCCCCCCCCCTTTCCTACGCCCCTGTATGAGATGAATGATCGAATCTATGAGGAAAGGGTATTTAATCCTTGGTCTGTTAATGATAAATTGGTTCCATGTGTGTCAAATATTTAGACCCGTCAGGGTAGAACAGTATGCATCATATCACACTTTTAACCCTCTGAGGACCGCTGACGTAGGTATGCTTCATGCCCAGTAGTCGGCATGATGCGCCAATGAATGCACTTCGTTGGTGCATCATGCCGACCCTCTCCAACTGTCACAGTCCTGCACCATGACGACCAGTGGGCATGATGCATTAATGCACTAGTGTAAATAGAGTGTAAATATCCTGTAAGATAGGCGTGATAAATGAATGTAGTACTTATGAGATGCCATTAGTACGGCATGGTGCAAACAAAAGTCGACCTCTGTACCATGCTGTTCTTGAAGGAAAAAACTGTTTAACACTTTGACAATACTTACTCCCTCAAAGGACAACTGTTGCGTATCAGACTCACGTCCATAGTTATGAGTTGAACAGCCATCTTTAGGGTATTTCTAACATGTGACCAGACTGTGTTTATCAGGGTATATGGGCCCATTAACATCCATTAAGGTCAAACAAAGCATCATATTTTGGCGGCCATCTTACATTTGTGCAAATTTTACGGCTTTCCTCCACTTTGATTTCCAGCATTTTCTTTCCTCTTTTGGTCATTGGACCTTTCTGAAATATGTGGCCATGAAATAAATCTTGTTGGGGGAGGGGGTATCTCTATGACCATAATTTCCACACGGCATGTCGAGTGTATACAGAGGTTCCGGGATCCTTAGTAGGGGGCACCTATGCTTGATCTGGTACCAGCAAGATGAGCATCGAGCATGATGGGTACCAGTTATGAAGAAATGCACCCTAAAAGGTCTGCACTGAACGAAGGGAATTATCTCATTGGTCAATAATGTATCCCGCTTTGTCTGTATATAGATAGAACTAAACAACCGTGGTGTACGAGGTGGCCGATCCACCACGAGGGAGTTGTCTCCCCCCAGGGTGTTAGCCCGAGGGGGAGACAACTCCCGAGGGGTGGATCGGCCACCGAGGACACCAGGGGAGTTTAGTTCTATATTTATTTTATGTTTTTAGAGTGTCTAATTAACTGAAAATTAGCAAAATCCGTTACTGTAGTTCACCGCATGAGCGCCCATCGCCATTTTGAATGTTTACATGCACCCAGAACGAGGCTGCAGTAGTGGATCAGCCGCTGTGGTGGATCGAGACACGTTACGCCACTGGGGGTGTGGCGATCGGCTCCGCAATGCTATCTCTACGGGAAGAAGTTATTCACATAAAATAAAGACTGTATACCAACTTAGCAGGATTTATTATCAGCCAATAAAATATTCCCAACTTTTCACTGCGGGCATCTCGGGGGACAGGTGGTACCCATCTGATAACTGTTATCAGTGATAACCACTGGAAATCAGCTTCAGTAATGGCTGCACCCCTTGGACACTGACCCCTACAGAGAAGGAAGTCCTGGTAATCCATCCCACCGTCACCATGGTTACCGCAGGATTAACATCTACATCCGGGCCATGCGAGTTTGCACACTCCATGGGTGTGTGTGTGTGTGGGGGGGGGGGTGATTGCAGATAGTATCATCCCATGGCACACTGATGGTTTGGCAATAGATTAGACGGCTGGCTCATATTCATGAGTTCTAGTCTTTGTCTATTTGTCCATTATTTTTGCTGTTGTCCTTCATGGATTTTGTGATTCCTTACACTTTACCTACCCGGTAATAGCTGGCACTTATCTGCTTATGTGATTATGGTCATATTGGTAAAGGCATGCCAAAAAATAAAATTAGTCTATCGATTCTTTCTCTTTTTTTTCATTTTTTATTTTTTTTTTTTTTACAAATTTCGCTAACCAGTTTCGTAAGTCGAAACAAGTACTCCTGAATGGTAAGTGCCCCTTTAATTATTTTATTTCAGATAGTGGTTTACGGTAATGTGCCAATTAGTGGTCATGATGCAGCCCTGGTGAGCAACTCATGTGGTCTATATACTCCCGGAGGGTCCTCAATGAAGTGCTTGTGAGCAGCATCACTGGAGTGGGGACCTTCATGTGAGGGCATGGAGCAGTGATGCCACTCACTGATCCCCAAAAATTCAGAAATCCTCCTAATTTTCTCAATTTACAATAGGAAATACCTATAGGAATGAAAATAAAAAATTTGGAATTCCTAAAAAGTCAGGAAAAGTGGCATCTCTGATGGAGGAGCAGAATAACTTCATTGGGAGTCCACCAGGAGAAATCTCCTTCCATACTAACAGTGGGCATACCAGTTTCGTGAAAGGCAACAAACATCTGAGTGATCAAAGGCCATGGTTCGTCTGGCCCTGTCTATAGGACCAGGCAAATAAAAGAACACTTGCTATCTTTTGAGAAGAGTAGGGGAATGAAGCCCCGGTTTCCCCCCTCAACCGTCCTCATAGATTCGGTCATTCATCTCATAGATTCGGACAATCATAGATACTGTCACTGGTATGTCCAGCAAGCAGCATATAAATACCTGTCCAAACAGAAAAGAAAGGACTTAATGTCCGAGAAACCTTGAATGTCTGAGTTCCTTGATGGCCCCGGACGTAAAACTATTTAGCAAACAAACAAACAATCACGAGCACTTAATTGGTGCATCATGCCAACCAATGGGCATGATGCATTCCTGCATTTGCGGGTTTTAAACTTTAGATTAAAGGGTGGCCGGGGTAAATGATGACAACTTTTTAATACAACATGCCTACAGATCGTCATGATACATGAGCAACCCTGGCGAGTGACTCACCAGGACTCAAGTATCAACCATGTCTGCATTAAAGTCTCATGAAGAACTCATGTTTGACTCAAGAATTTGGACTTCAATATGTACCTTAAACGGTTTGCTGACAACACAGTCCCAGAGGAAAACTGATCATGAGAAGCAACAATGAAGTGCTGGTTTATTAGACTCGCCAGCACTTCATCTGTGGATCATGCCGACCAATGAATATGATATATGATGTATCCAGTACCGTATTCATTCTAGTAAGAACACATGCGCCGAAAATAGTTTTTGTCGATTTGTTTTCTTCTTCTTTGCATGTAAGGTCAAAATACTACCATTAAACCTCTTAGGGGCTTTTGACAGAGGTTTACGATAATAATAGTACAAAACATTTCATAATTTGCGTGGGTTCCCAACAGGGGTGTGCTTATGTCCCCAAAAAAGGGGGGTGCGCTAATTAGACAGGTGTGCTTATCAGAATCCTGTAGCAGCAGGTCTCTAACTTTAACTCTAACAGTTAACAAACTGGTTAAAGGGGAAAGTCTGATAGAAGTCTGCAGGGATGAAGGGACGACGTAATTGGTTATGTAGGTTTATAGCAGCTGTGGGAACTCAGTGTGAGTCTTACACAAGGCTGTACTCTGTGTGAGGCTTATACACAAGGCTGTACTCTGTGTGAGGCTTATACACAAGGCTGTACTCAGTGTGAGGCTTATACACAAGGCTGTACTCAGTGTGAGGCTTACACAAGGCTTTACTCTGTGTGAGGCTTATACACAAGGCTTTACTCTGTGTGAGGCTTATACACAAGGCTGTACTCTGTGTGAGGCTTATACACAAGGCTGTACTCTGTGTGAGGCTTATACACAAGGCTTTACTCAGTGTGAGGCTTACACACAAGGCTGTACTCTGTGTGAGGCTTATACACAAGGCTGTACTCAGTGTGAGGCTTATACACAAGGCTGTACTCTGTGTGAGGCTTATACACAAGGCTGTACTCTGTGTGAGGCTTATACACAAGGCTGTACTCTGTGTGAGGCTTATACACAAGGCTGTACTCTGTGTGAGGCTTATACACAAGGCTGTACTCAGTGTGAGGCTTATACACAAGGCTGTACTCTGTGTGAGGCTTATACACAAGGCTGTACTCAGTGTGAGGCTTATACACAAGGCTGTACTCTGTGTGAGGCTTATACACAAGGCTGTACTCAGTGTGAGGCTTATACACAAGGCTGTACTCTGTGTGAGGCTAATACACAAGGCTGTACTCAGTGTGAGGCTTATACACAAGGCTGTACTCTGTGTGAGGCTTATACACAAGGCTGTACTCTGTGTGAGGCTTATACACAAGGCTTTACTCTGTGTGAGGCTAATACACAAGGCTGTACTCAGTGTGAGGCTTATACACAAGGCTGTACTCTGTGTGAGGCTTATACACAAGGCTGTACTCAGTGTGAGGCTTATACACAAGGCTGTACTCTGTGTGAGGCTAATACACAAGGCTGTACTCAGTGTGAGGCTTATACACAAGGCTGTACTCTGTGTGAGGCTTACACACAAGGCTTTACTCAGTGTGAGGCTTATACACAAGGCTGTACTCTGTGTGAGGCTTACACACAAGGCTTTACTCAGTGTGAGGCTTACACACAAGGCTGTACTCAGTGTGAGGCTTATACACAAGGCTGTACTCAGTGTGAGGCTTATACACAAGGCTGTACTCAGTGTGAGGCTTATACACAAGGCTGTACTCAGTGTGAGGCTTATACACAAGGCTGTACTCAGTGTGAGGCTTATACACAAGGCTGTACTCAGTGTGAGGCTTATACACAAGGCTGTACTCAGTGTGAGGCTTATACACAAGGCTGTACTCAGTGTGAGGCTTATACACAAGGCTGTACTCAGTGTGAGGCTTATACACAAGGCTGTACTCAGTGTGAGGCTTACACACAAGGCTGTACTCAGTGTGAGGCTTATACACAAGGCTGTACTCTGTGTGAGGCTTATACACAAGGCTGTACTCAGTGTGAGGCTTATACACAAGGCTGTACTCAGTGTGAGGCTTATACACAAGGCTGTACTCTGTGTGAGGCTAATACACAAGGCTGTACTCAGTGTGAGGCTTATACACAAGGCTGTACTCAGTGTGAGGCTTATACACAAGGCTGTACTCAGTGTGAGGCTTATACACAAGGCTGTACTCTGTGTGAGGCTTATACACAAGGCTGTACTCTGTGTGAGGCTAATACACAAGGCTGTACTCAGTGTGAGGCTTATACACAAGGCTGTACTCTGTGTGAGGCTTATACACAAGGCTGTACTCAGTGTGAGGCTTATACACAAGGCTGTACTCTGTGTGAGGCTTATACACAAGGCTGTACTCTGTGTGAGGCTAATACACAAGGCTGTACTCAGTGTGAGGCTTATACACAAGGCTGTACTCTGTGTGAGGCTTATACACAAGGCTGTACTCAGTGTGAGGCTTATACACAAGGCTGTACTCTGTGTGAGGCTTATACACAAGGCTGTACTCAGTGTGAGGCTTATACACAAGGCTGTACTCTGTGTGAGGCTTATACACAAGGCTGTACTCAGTGTGAGGCTTATACACAAGGCTGTACTCAGTGTGAGGCTTATACACAAGGCTGTACTCTGTGTGAGGCTTATAAAAAGGCTGTACTCAGTGTGAGGCTTATACACAAGGCTGTACTCAGTGTGAGGCTTACACACAAGGCTGTACTCAGTGTGAGGCTTATACACAAGGCTGTACTCAGTGTGAGGCTTATACACAAGGCTGTACTGTGTGAGGCTTATACACAAGGCTGTACTCAGTGTGAGGCTTATACACAAGGCTGTACTCAGTGTGAGGCTTATACACAAGGCTGTACTCAGTGTGAGGCTTATACACAAGGCTGTACTCTGTGTGAGGCTTATACACAAGGCTGTACTCTGTGTGAGGCTTATACACAAGGCTGTACTCTGTGTGAGGCTTATAAAAAGGCTGTACTCAGTGTGAGGCTTATACACAAGGCTGTACTCAGTGTGAGGCTTACACACAAGGCTGTACTCAGTGTGAGGCTTATACACAAGGCTGTACTCAGTGTGAGGCTTATACACAAGGCTGTACTCTGTGTGAGGCTTATACACAAGGCTTTACTCTGTGTGAGGCTTATACACAAGGCTGTACTCTGTGTGAGGCTTACACACAAGGCTGTACTCAGTGTGAGGCTTATACACAAGGCTGTACTCAGTGTGAGGCTTATACACAAGGCTGTACTCTGTGTGAGGATTATACACAAGGCTGTACTCAGTGTGAGGCTTACACACAAGGCTGTACTCTGTGTGAGGCTTACACACAAGGCTGTACTCAGTGTGAGGCTTATACACAAGGCTGTACTCAGTGTAAGGCATATACACAAGGCTGTACTCTGTGTGAGGCTTATACACAAGGCTTTACTCTGTGTGAGGCTTTCACACAAGGCTTTACTCTGTGTGAGGCTTATACACAAGGCTTTACTCTGTGTGAGGCTTACACAAGGCTGTACTCTGTGTGAGGCTTATACACAAGGCTGTACTCAGTGTGAGGCATATACACAAGGCTGTACTCTGTGTGAGGCTTATACACAAGGCTGTACTCAGTGTGAGGCTTACACAAGGCTTTACTCTGTGTGAGGCTTATACACAAGGCTTTACTCTGTGTGAGGCTTATACACAAGGCTTTACTCAGTGTGAGGCTTACACAAGGCTGTACTCTGTGTGAGGCTTATACACAAGGCTTTACTCTGTGTGAGGCTTATACACAAGGCTGTACTCTGTGTGAGGCTTATACACAAGGCTGTACTCTGTGTGAGGCTTATACACAAGGCTTTACTCAGTGTGAGGCTTACACAAGGCTTTACTCAGTGTGAGGATTATACACAAGGCTGTACTCAGTGTGAGGCTTACACATAAGGCTGTACTCAGTGTGAGGCTTATACACAAGGCTGTACTCAGTGTGAGGCTTACACACAAGGCTGTACTCTGTGTGAGGCTTATACACAAGGCTGTACTCTGTGTGAGGCGTATACACATGTTTTACTCAGTGTGAGGTTTATACACAAGGCTTTACTCTGAGGTCTTCCTTCAAAATATATCCGTTTCCTGTCCAGAGGTTGGGATTTTTCAAACCGATGAGGGAAGGAGCGTAATTTTTATAATCATGAAAATCTTTTATTTTTCATTAACTTGATAGCAGGGGCATCATGAATCTGCCATCACGTTCTAAATTTGAGGAGGTAGAAACCGAGCTGAGTGACCCTCAAAAATATCATTTTTCATTTAGAACTCTCAACCTCAGGCAAAATAATCCACTAGGGTCTGGAGAGGAAACGAATATGTTTTACATAGACTTTTATATAGTCCTTATATAGACTATATGTAGTTTATACATTGGGTTTTACAGTACTTTTATTTTTCAGATCTTTTACTGAGATGTTCCATTATAACACGATCACACCAACAAAATAGGATAATCTACCACAAAATCCCTTAAAATTAGGACGCACACTGATTTCACAGAAAAGCTATAAACTGTTCCGGATGAGTTCAAATTCCTAAGTCCCTGTATTTTCTCTGTATCATGGCGTATACTACATATATACCTCTTCCTGTACCAAGGCAAAAATTCCCTGTGCATTTATGAAATGATCATTTTTAATGGTGCCCCCCCCCCAAAAAAAAAAAAATAAATAAATAAAAAAAAAAAAAATAATTAAATAAAAAATTTAAAGAGTTAAATGATTAAAATAGTGAATAAATTCTTGTTTTCGAATATTTCTTTCCTGGCAACGATGGTCTTGACTTGAGGTATTCAGTCCTGCCAAAATCGATCCAGGGCTGAAGAACAAGTTACAAGGAAATCTACAGGAGCAAATGACTTGCAGGGGGGAAACTCTTAGTCTATCTAGTCTATTCTAGACTGTGGCCGAGGGCATAGCTCATTCCAAGGCAAGGTCCGGGATGCGGCTTATACGAGAGAATTTAATTTTACGGTAGTATCCCCGTTCCTGGCGGTAGCCTACTAGTACTAGTCACAGTTTGATACCCTAATGCCACTTCGTTTTACAACACGTATGTGAGTTGGCCGCCGATCCAACTATTAAACTAGTACCGGTACTAGTCTAGGCAGAATCGAGAATGTGAATGTGTATTCCGTCACCTGTCATCGTGAGGTAGCGGTGGGCCTACCTAATACGTTACTACAATACACATAAATGAAATGACTGACATGGTGGAAATATCTTCCACTAGGCCTACAGCGAGCTGCCAAGTTCCTAGCAGTGCATCCACGAGCGTGTGTACTAATGTTGACGAGCTGTCAGTGTGTGGAATATCAGATCTGTCAAAACGCCAACTCCCCGCCCCTCCTCCAGCCTGGCGGTATGTAAACAACACCCCGTTTTTGTCACATCGCGAGCTAGCCAGCTATCGAACCAGATATATTCTATATCAATAAGTTCACACCATTATTTGTGCACATGATGTGCATTTACATGCAGTATTACTCACCGAATTCTGTATTTGACAGCGTTTTCGTGTGCGGAAAGCGAAAAATTCTCGAGATCTACTGCGAGGTTGACATCGTACCAAATACAGCGCTCTTAGCCCTGGTTTTAGCTCCGTGGTGAAGTGGTCTACATACCGTGACAGGTATGCTTTTAGGTAGCTGCAGTCCAGAGTATACAAATAGTACCTCTGAAACAACCAATCAGAGTGTAGCATGTGTACCTTAGGGATGTTTTTAGGTACCTCACAGTTAGCCAATCAGATGACTACATTCAGAGCACTATAGTTCTGATTCCTACGCGACCCAAAGCTCCCTGCCCTGCCTTCCACTAGCTCTACCTTGCCTTCCTACCTCCCTGCCCTACCTTATACTAGTTCTTCCCATGGATCAGAGAAGGTAGTAGGGCAAAACCTATACCGGTAGATTGTTCAAGTGTAGGTCAACATAAGGTAAATTTTGTCATTACAGGTCAAATTCAACCAGCATTCATTATTTAACTTTAATAGGTTATAATGAACAAATATAATACATATCTAGGTCAAAGTGGACCAGCATGAACCAAATTAGGTCAAAATGGACAAATATCAATTCCAGGTCATACTAGGTCTAGGTCAAATTGGCTCCAGTCAAGGTAAATCTAGGTCAATTTTGTGGATTAAGGTCAAATTTAGGGCAAATAACACTAGGGTTGACCAAATAAGGTCAAAATTGAAAAATACCATTCATCTAGGTCAAATTGGCTGCAGTGTAGGTCAATCTAGGTCAAATTGGCTCCAGTGTAGGTCAATCTAGGTCACTTTCCTTATTTAAGGTCAAATGAGACCAATGTTCAACAAATAAGGTCAAAATTGACAAATATCATCCATCTAGGTCAATCTAGGTCAAATTGGCCCCACCATAGGTCAATCTAGGTCAATTAGCATATTTAAGGTCTAATTCGACAAACGTTCACCACATAAGGTCAAAATGGACAAATAATATCCATCTAGGTCAAATTAGGTCAATTTGGCTCCAGCATAGGTCAATTTACATATCTAAGGTCAAATTAGACCAATACTCACCAAATAAGGTCAGAGTGGACCTATATCACCCATCTAGGTCAATCTAGGTCAAATTGGCCCCACCATAGGTCAATCTAGGTCAATTTGCATATTTAGGGTCAAATTTGACAAATGTTCACCACATAAGGTAAAAATGGACAAATATCATCCATCTAGGTCAAATTAGGTCAAATTGGCTCCAGCCTAGGTCAATTTGCATATCTAAGGTCAAATTAGACCAATGCTCACCAAATAAGGTCAGAGTGGACCTATATCACCCATCGAGGTCAAGGTAGGTCCAATTGGTTCTGGCATAGGTCAATCAAGGTCACTTTGCATAATTAAGGTCAAATTAGACCGATGCTCACCAAATAAGTGCAAAGTGGACAAATATCATCCATCTAGGTCAAATTAGGTCAATTTGGCTCTGATGCAGGTCAATCTAGGTCAATTTACATATTTAAGGTCAAATTAAACCATTGCTAACAAAATAGGTCAAAGTAGACAAATATCATCCATCTAGGTCAAAGAAGGTCAAATTGGCTCCGGCATAGGTCAATCTAGGTGAATTTACATATTTAAGGTCAAATTAGACCGATGCTCACCAATTAAGGGCAAAGTGGACAAATATCACCCATCTAGGTCAAATTTGGTCAATTTAGCTCTGACATAGGTCAATCTAGGGGAATTTACACATCTAAGGTCAAATTAGACCAATGGTCACCAAATGAGGTCAAAATGGTCAAATATCATCCATCTAGGTCAAATTGGCTCCATCATAGGTCAATCTAGGTCAATTTACATATTTAAGGTCAATTGAGACCAATGTTCACCAAATAAGGTCAAAATGGACAAATATCATCCATTTAGGTCAAATTGGCCCAGCATAGGTCAATCTAGGTCAATTTGCATATTTAAGGTCCAATTCCACAAACGTTCACCAAATAAGGTCAAAATGGACAAATATCGTCCATCTAGGTCAAATTAGGTCAAATTGGCAGCAGCATAGGTCAATTTACATATCTAAGGTCAAATTAGACCAATGGTCACCAAATGAGGTCAAAATGGTCAAATATCATCCATTTAGGTCAAATTCCCAGGTAGCACACAAAATTTTGCCAACGTTGGCCCGATGCATCAGGCCAACGTTGGGCCAACGTTGGCTGCCCATCGGGCCTACGTAGGCCCGACCAGTGGCATTTGCCAACCAAATGCCAACATTGGCCCAACGTTGGCAGGACATCGGCAAATGGTCGGCCCCTGGCCGACCATTTGCCGATGCTGATGTTTGCCAACCAAAAGCCAACGTTGGGCCTACGTTGGCATTTGGTCGGCACCGTCGGGCCTATGTAGGCAGGATGGTCAGCCTATGTAAAGCCGATGGTTGGGCCAACGTAGGCCCAACGTTATGCCAACGTCTCTGTGCTACCTGGGTTGGCTCCGTCATAGGTCAATCTAGGTCAATTTACATATTTAAGGTCAAATTAGACCAATGTTCACCAAATAAGGTCAAAATGGACAAATATCATCCATCTAGGTCAATCTAGGTCAAATTGGCCCCAGCATAGGTCAATCTAGGTCAATTTGCATATTTAAGGTCAAATTCCACAAACGTTCACCAAATAAGGTCAAAATGGACAAATATCGTCCATCTAGGTCAAATTAGGTCAAATTGGCAGCAGCATAGTTCAATTTACATATCTAAGGTCAAATTAGACCGATGGTCACCAATGAGGTCAAAATGGTCAAATATCATCCATTTAGGTCAAATTGGCTCCGTCATAGGTCAATCTAGGTCAATTTACATATTTAAGGTCAAATGAGACCAATGGTCACCAAATAAGGTCAAAATGGACAAATTTTATCCATCTAGGTCAAATTAGGTCAATTTGGCTCTGACATAGGTCAATCTAGGTCAATTTACAAATTTAAGGTCAAATTCCACAAACGTTCACCAAATAAGGTCAAAATAGACAAATATCGTCCATCTGCGTCAAATTCGGTCAAATTGGCAGCAGCATAGGTCAATTTACATATCTAAGGTCAACTTAGACCAATGGTCACCAAATGAGGTCAAAATGGTCAAATATCATCCATCTAGGTCAAATTGGCTCTGTCATAGGTCAAACTAGGTCAATTTTCTTGTTTAAGGTCAAATTATACCAATGTTCACCAAATAAGGTCAAAATTGACAAATATCATCCATTTCAGTCAAAGTAGGTCAAATTGGCTCCATTATAGGGCAATCTAGATGAATTTACATATATAACGGACCAATGCGCACCAAATAAGGTAAAAGTGGACAAATACTGTCTCTGATAGGGCTAAGCACGCCATATTTGGTACTTTAGCCCCTGCTCACTTCTCCCTTGATCTCAAGTTGAATATGAGAGTGCCATAGGAACTAAGAACCTCTGTATCACACCCAATATTGTAGTAACTCTCCCTCGTATCACACTGTTAGGGAAAACATCCAAAATGGTCAAATAACTTATGATAAAATAATTTCTAATACCAAATAAATGGAATTTGGAACATATCTGACTAAAATAACTTCAGATAAATACAAAGGAGCACTCAAATTGGTCAGCATTGAGGATTATCACACGAGGCAAAGCCGAGTGTAATAACCCTCAGTGCTGACCAATGCGAGTGCAACTTTGCCTATGTATCTATATTGTCTCTGATAGGGCTAAGAACACCATATTTGGTAACTTAGCTCTATACACATCTCCCTGTATGTATGGTGTATCTGATAGGGCTAAGAACGCCATATTTGGTAACTTAGCTCTATAAACATCTCCCAGTATGTATGATGTATCTGATAGGGCTAACAACGCCATATTTGGTAACTTAGCTCTATACACATCTCCCTGTATGTATGATGTATCTGATAGCGCTAAGAACGCCATATTTGGTAACTTAGCTCTATACACATCTCCCTGTATGTATGATGTATCTGATAGTGCTAAGAACGCCATATTTGGTAACTTAGCTCTATACACATCTCCCTGTATGTATGATGTATCTGATAGCGCTAAGAACGCCATATTTGGTAACTTAGCTCTATACACATCTCCCTGTATGTATGATGTATCTCATAGGGCTAAGAACGCCATATTTGGTAACTCAGCTCTATACATATCTCCCTGTATGTATGGTGTATCTGATAGGGCTAAGAACGCCATATTTGGTAACTTAGCTCTATACATATCTCGCAATCTCCCTGTATTTATGGTGTATCTCATACTGCCAAGAACGCCATATTTGGTAACTCAGTTCTGTACACATCTACAAAGTGACTATGTGATATGGCTAGGAATGCCATAATATGGTACTCTAGCCCAGTACACCTCTATCAGTATGGTCCATTAGATTATGGATACAGTGAGATCGCAATAATCTGACCTCCGATGCTCAGCCAGTTTCTTGTCTGCCAGGATGAAGCTGGGGACCACTTTCACTGCATTGAAAATACACCCTATAATCTGTCAATCTCATGTTCTGCCTCTGCCAGGGGGGTGATTCACCATATTTGAAAATATTTAATCTAATATGGAGCTCAAATACACACCTATTCTGGAGGAACTTGAAAAATGATCACAAAGTGTTTCTAGTGTGCCTCCATATTCAAATGATCATAAATCATAGAAGGTTTGCATATGACAAATTTTGATGTATTCCACCTCCTACACTTAGGATTTTAGTTTCCCCCCTATTTTTCTTGGCTCAAAATGTCGGGCTCAATGAGATCTTTGTGTTACATATGGGTTTTAAGGGTCCGATATGCATATTTTGGCCTCCAGGGGGGTAAAATAGGCCCAAAATGACATATTTTGAAGGGAAAAAAATAAAATCCACATTTTTCTGCATTTTTTTTTTAAATTTAGGACTAGGAATGGGTCGGTCCATTGAAATCCACTAAAACTTGAAGGGAAACCAAAAATTTGGATCTAAGATTGCTTTCCTATGGGCATTTTTTCTATTTTTTTTTTTTTTTGAGAAAATAACTTTTTGTAAAATGGTTTGTCTGGGTGAAAATTTGAGGCTACATGACCCCCCAAAAATAAATATGATGTATATGGATTACTTTTCTGTATTACAAGTAAGAGTCATGGCCCTGCTAAAGTAATCTGAAAAAAATGCTCCATTATCTTGCCTGTGAGGAGGCACACTAGAAACACTTTGTGATCATTTTTCAAGTTCCTCCAGAATAGGTGTATTTGAGCTCCATATTAGATCAAATATTTTCAAATATGGTGAATCACCCCCCTGGTAGAGGCAGAACATGAGATTGACAGATTATAGGGTGTATTTTCAATGCAGTGAAAGTGGTCCCCAGCTTCATCCTGGCGGACAAGAAACTGGCTGAGCATCGGAGGTCAGATTATCGCGATCTCACTGTATCCATAATCTAATGGATCATACTGATAGAGGTGTACTGGGCTAGAGTACCATATTATGGCATTCCTAGCTATATCACATAGCCACTTTGTAGATGTGTACAGAACTGAGTTACCAAATATGGCGTTCTTGGCAGTATGAGATACACCATAAATACAGGGAGATTGCGAGATATGTATAGAGCTAAGTTACCAAATATAGCGTTCTTAGCCCTATCAGATACACCATACATACAGGGAGATGTGCATAGAGCTCAGTTACCAAATATGGCGTTCTTAGCCCTATCAGATACATCATACATACAGGGAGATGTTTATAGAGCTAAGTTACCAAATATGGCTTTCTTAGCCCTATCAGATACACTATACATACAGGGAGATGTGTATAGAGCTAAGTTACCAAATATGGTGTTCTTAGCCCTATCAGATACACCATACATACAGGGAGATGTGCATAGAGCTAAGTTACCAAATATGGCGTTCTTAGCCCTATCAGATACATCATACATACAGGGAGATGTTTATAGAGCTAAGTTACCAAATATGGCTTTCTTAGCCCTATCAGATACACTATACATACAGGGAGATGTGTATAGAGCTAAGTTACCAAATATAGCGTTCTTAGCCCTATCAGATACACCATACATACAGGGAGATGTGCATAGAGCTCAGTTACCAAATATGGCGTTCTTAGCCCTATCAGATACATCATACATACAGGGAGATGTTTATAGAGCTAAGTTACCAAATATGGCTTTCTTAGCCCTATCAGATACACTATACATACAGGGAGATGTGTATAGAGCTAAGTTACCAAATATGGTGTTCTTAGCCCTATCAGATACACCATACATACAGGGAGATGTGCATAGAGCTAAGTTACCAAATATGGCGTTCTTAGCCCTATCAGATACATCATACATACAGGGAGATGTTTATAGAGCTAAGTTACCAAATATGGCTTTCTTAGCCCTATCAGATACACTATACATACAGGGAGATGTGTATAGAGCTAAGTTACCAAATATGGTGTTCTTAGCCCTATCAGATACACCATACATACAGGGAGATGTGTATAGAGCTAAGTTACCAAATATGGCTTTCTTAGCCCTATCAGATACACCATACATACAGGGAGATGTGTATAGAGCTAAGTTACCAAATATGGCTTTCTTAGCCCTATCAGATACACCATACATACAGGGAGATGTGTATAGAGCTAAGTTACCAAATATGGAGATGTGTATAGTACATTATGAGTTATTGTAGCAGAGGGGCAGCCACAAGGAACTCTGGGGTGGTCCAATGGTTCGGGGAGAACCTGGAATGCTGAGTTTGGGCAGCTGTTAGTCAAGAATCCCCTTGATTCTTTTTTACAAATTACTTTACGAACTAGTATGTAACATGATGTCATATTTTGTCATAATTATTAATTATTATATCAGATTTCATATTGTTATCTTGAAGATACATAGACAAAGGTGCACTCTAATTGGTCAGCACTGAGGATTATCACACGAGGCTTCGCCTCGTGTGATAATCCTCAGTGCTTACCAATTAGAGTGCTCCTTTGTGTTTATCTCAAATTGATTTAGTCAGATATGTTCAAAATTCCATTTATTTGGCATTAGAAATTATTTTATCATCAGTTATTTGACCATTTTGGATGTTTTCCCTGGCAGTGTGATACGGGGGAGGGTTATCACACTAGGGAGGTTCTTGATTAAACCTATGGGGCTCCCATATTCAGCTTGAGATAAATCTCTATTTATCCATAATTGTGTAGGGGCTCATGGAGCGTCTTAGAGTTTTAGCTCCTTATTCGAGAGGGCAGGTCAGTCGGTGCGGCTACCACTTCGATCTCTGACCGCTATGGGGTGGTGGCAGCACTGGTCGTCGCTGTCCCAGTCCCTACCTGGGACCGTGTAAGGAGTTCCGTTGGCTTCTGGCTACGGCCAGAGCAACACCCCTTGAGCACTGAGCTGTATTCATAGCGCCACTTCGAACCTATGTAACTACTGAATAAATATGTGCCGGTTGCACTAACCCGAGCTAACTTGTCTGGTTTTGCTTGATATTGACATATCTCGAACTTAACCAAAGTTATATAAGAACTCTAACCATTACAATTGTTTCAATCAGGATGCCATTACATCAGGTTACCTCAGGGTGTATTATCATTAATAAACGCCATCTTCAATCAACTGCACACCTTTGAGACTCTTTTGTCCATTCTTAGAGTATTTCAAGTACTACTCAGCATCTCGATGGAGAGTTTGTATATAAACAGCGAAAGTTTTGCTGAAAGCCAGTCCTGATTGATGGCTCAAAGTAACCAAGCTTGCCTCATGCCTCCATCATTGATTAAAGACATTCATGTGGACAGGTATGGGGCTAGGTTACCATCTCATCAGTCCTTAGCTTGATTGTTGATTACCAACTTTAATGGGAACAGATAAGAGTCTGAGTTATAGGGAATCGCGAAGAACGATAAATTGATCGCTTTTGTTCGGGGAGTTACAATAGTAATTCTGGAAATGATATAAAGACACGAGGTTCCTTCACGCTGTCTATATCCCAGTAGCATACAAGAGATTGTTATTGTATAAAGCACAATGGTCGTTATATAAGGTCTAATCCAAAGGCAGGAAACTTTTGAATGCGACATGTCACCGGGAACAAGCAAAAGGTGTATTATAATGTGGCTATTAGTCCCTAGTTGCATGCTATAATGTCATTATAAGTCCTCAGTCACATAGAGTCCAGTTTGGGCGTGACGTGTTATAGCCCTATAAGATGCAGGAGGTGGCTGTGGGGGTTGAGTCATTGTTTTGGACTGGAGCCAAACAGTTTCTGGGGGTCCCAGTGGCCACAGTAGAGGTGAAGCCCCTATAAGTGGGTATGTGTGAGTGTGTGTCCTCTGGTATGGCAGTCAATGGCCACAGGGTGTCGAGTGACCAAAGACCAAAACCACCGGTGGTCTGGTAGTATAAAAGGCTGGCGCTGCAGGAGTGGGGCGCAGATTGTGTACCAAAGGAAGGGATTCTGGGGTTATAAGGTAAGAAATTAATACAAAATGGAGGAATAAGTGCGATAAACGCATTAATGCATTGATATTCGAGGACTCAGTGAGGTTAGCTGGAAATAATCGCCCTCCCGCTGCGCAGTCGGGCGATTATTTCCAGCAAACCTCACCTTGTCCTCGAATATCAATACATTAATAGCTTACTATCCGTTGGCATACACTTGAAACACCGTCTTACTCTTTCTTTCCCGAATCATAAGACCTGAACCCCCTAGGTCCATAAGACCTCAAACCATTACACATGTATGGGGCATAGTTACCATATAAAGAGTTCTTAGCTCCGTTGTGGAATGGAGACATTTTAGGAACATATGTGTGGGGCTATTAAGTCACCATTTATGGAGTTCTTAGCTCCACTGTTTATTGTAGACATGAATGGTAATATGCATGTGGCTAAGCCACCATGTAATGGGTTCTTAGTTTCATTGTGGATTAGAGACATATATATAGATATGGCTGGGGCTAAGCTACAATATAAAGAGTTCCCAGCTCCATTTTGGACTGGGGACATATAATGTAGATATGTATGGGCAGGTACAGTGCATCAGCACTCGCCCCTCCCAGAATATCATCATCATATACACCAAATCTGTCATATATGTAGTGTTATGAACATGTAATGTCATTTCTCAGTGGTTCGATGGCTGCCACTGGATCAAAGCAGGAGTTTTTCCCTTGTAACAATCAAGCCACTATACATATTTATGATGAAATTGATGAATATATAAAAAATGAAATGAACAGTATACATTACAATATTATAAAGAGGGTGGGTATCTCTAATTTACTTGAATAAAAGCAAGGCAAGATAAACCGATGCAAGACAAGATTCCCCTGTTACGATTAAGGCCAAGAAACGAAATAAAGGCATATTTCTTTGATCTTTATATAGTCGTTAACCACATTCTGATTATTACAGTATGGGACAAGGCAAGTAAAAGAACACTTGCTATCAGTAGCTATCCTATAGATTGTTTCTTACGTCTTAGCGATTGTATCATTTCCATATAAATATTCATCAACACCCTTTCTACAGGAATAAGAAAAATATGTATGTGGACAATGGAGCTAAGAACTGTATATAAAGTATCTTAGCACCATACATATCTATGTGATATATCTTCAATCCACAATGGAGCCAAGAACACTTTATAAGGTAGCTTAGCCCCATATATATCGACGTATGTCTCGATTCCACTATGGAGCCAAGGACATATTAGGAGATAGCATAGCCCCATATATATTGACATGATTTATCTCATATCCAAAACAGAGCTCGTAACTATATATGGTAGCTTAGCCTCATCCATATCTACATATATGTCTCCAATCCATGATGGAGCTAAGGACTCCATAAATGGTGACTTAGCCCCATGCATATCTCCCTTATATGTATCTATTAAATCCACAACGGAGCTAAGAACACTTGATAGGTAGCTTAGCCCCATTTATATCAACATAACATGTCTCCAATCCAAGATGGAGCTAACAACTCTTTATATGGTAGCTTAGTCAAATACATTATGCAATATATGTCTCCAATCCAGAATGGAGCTGAGAACTCATTATATGGTAGCTTAGGGAGTGATCATTTTTTAACAACAGGGGGGGGCTAGTGGGTTTGAGGGGGGTCAGAATTTTTTCAACCCCTTGACTAGGGGGGTCAGAAAACCCCGCGCGTTACTATAGGCTAAAAGGGGACGTTCGCCCCCTCTAGAGGGGTGGGTCGAAATTTTTTTCACGTGTCCGTGCGCAAACCCACCAGTCCCCTCCCATTGTTAAAAAATGATCACTCCCTTAGCCCAATACATTATGCAGTATGTCTCCAATCCAGAATGGAGCTAAGAACTCTTTATATGGTAGCTTAGCCAAATACATATATGCAATATATATCTCCAATCGAGAATGGAGCTAAGAACTCTTTATATGGTAGCTTAGCCCCACACATATATGCAATATATGTCTCCAATCCAGAATGGAGCTAAGAACTCATTATATGGTACCTTGGCCCAATACATTATGCAATATGTCTCCAATCCAGAATGGAGCTAAGATCTTTTTATATGGTAGCTTAGCCACATACATATATGCATTATATGTCTCCAATCCAGAATGGAGCTAAGAACTCTTTATATGGTAGCTTAGCCCCGTGCATGTCTACATGTAAACAGTGGAGCTAAGAACTCATTATATGGTAGATGAGCCCCATGCATGTCTACATGTAAACAGTGGAGCTAAGAACTCATTATATGGTAGATGAGCCCCATGCATGTCTACATGTAAACAGTGGAGCTAAGAACTCATTATATGGTAGATGAGCCCCATGCATGTCTACATGTAAACAGTGGAGCTAAGAACTCATTATATGGTAGATGAGCCCCATGCATGTCTACATGTAAACAGTGGAGCTAAGAACTCATTATGTGGTAGATTAGCCCCATGCATGTGTGCATGTAATCTGCAATGGAGCTAAGAACTCATTATATGGTAGGTAAACCCTATATATGTCAACATATAAACAGTGGAACTAAGAACTCATTATATGGTAGTTTAGCCCCATACCTGTCCTCATATATGTCTGCAATCCATAATGGAGCTAAGAACTCTCTATTTGGTAACTTAGCTCCATACATATCTACAAAATATTCAATGTACCCCACTGGGGCCTAATTGAACTGTCTTGAGTCAATTTGACCTACCCTGGCCCATATTGACCTAACCTGACCTAGTTTACACATCTCGGACTAATTGGACTTAGATTGGCCCAATTTGACCCAATGTACTCCACTGGGGCCAATTTGAACCATCTTGAGCCAATTTGACCTTCCCTGGCCCAAATTGATCTTATCTGACCTATAAAACTCATCTCGGGCGAAATGGACTTAAATTGGCCCAAATGGACCCAGTGTACACCACTGGGGCTAACTTGTATCGTGTTGGGCGAATTTGACCTTCCCTAGTCCAAATTGACCTTAGCTGACCTAAAAAACTCATCCCGGGCCAATTGGATGCATTTCGGTTCAATTTGACCCAATATACCCCACTGGAGCCAAATTGAACTGTTCTGGGCCAATTTGACCTACCCTGGTCCAGATTGACCTAATTCGACCTAGTTTACACATCTCGGGCCAATTGGACTTAAACCTGAACCATCTTGTGCCAATTTGACCTTCCGTGGCCCAAATTGACCTTATTTGACCTAAAAACCCCATCCTGGGCAAATTGGATTCATTTCGGTTCAATTTGACCCAATATACCCCACTGGGGCCAAATTGAACTGTTTTGGGCCAAATTGACCTACCCTGGTCCAGATTGACCTAATTCGACCTAGTTTACACATCTCGGGCCAATTGGACTTAAATTGACCCAATGTACACCAATGGGGCCAACTTGAACCATCTTGAGCCAATTTGACCTTCCGTGGCCGAAATTGACCTTATTTTGACCTAAAAAAGTCATCCTGGGCCAATTGGATGCATTTTGGTTCAATTTGACCCAATATACCCCACTGGGGCCAAATTGAACTGTTTTGGGCCAATTTGACCTACCCTGGTCAAGATTGACCTAATTCGACCTAGTTTACACATCTCGGTCCAATTGCACTTAAATTGACCCAATGTACACTATTGGTGCCAAGTTCAACGATCTTGAGCCAATTTGACCTTCCCTGGCCCAAATTGACCTTATTTGACCTAAAAAAACTCATCCGAGGCCAATTGGATTCATTTCAGTTCAATTTGACCCAATATAACCCACTGGGGCCAAATTGAACTGTTTTGGGACAATTTGACCTACCCTGGTCCAGATTGACCTAATTCGACCTAGTTTACACATCTCGGGCCAATTGGACTTAAATTGGCCCAATGTACACCAATGGGGCCAACTTGAACCATCTTGAGCCAATTTGACCTTCCGTGGCCCAAATTGACCTTATTTGACCTAAAAAAGTCATCCTGGGCCAATTGGATGCATTTTGGTTCAATTTGACCCAATATACCCCACTGGGGCCAAATTGAACTGTTTTGGGCCAATTTGACCTACCCTGGTCCAGATTGACCTAATTCGACCTAGTTTACACATCTCGGGCCAATTGGACTTAAATTGACCCAATGTACACTACTGGGGCCAAGTTCAACGATCTTGTGCCAATGTGACCTTCTGTGGCCCAAATTGACCTTATTTGACCTAAAAGAAATTCATCAGGGGCCAATTGGATTCATTTCGGTTCAATTTGACCCAATATACCCCACTGGGGCCAAATTGAATTGTTTTGGGCCAATTTGACCTACCCTGGTCCAGATTGACCTAATTCGACCTAGTTTACACATCTCGGGCCAATTTGATTTAATGTACCCCACTGGGGCCTAATTGAACTGTCTTGAGTCAATTTGACCTACCCTGGCCCATATTGACCTAACCTGACCTAGTTTACACATCTCGGACCAATTGGACTTAAATTGGCCCAATTTGACCCAATGTACTCCACTGGGGCCAATTTGAACCATCTTGAGCCAATTTGACTTTCCCTGGCCCAAATTGATCTTATCTGACCTATAAAACTCATCTCGGGCGAAATGGACTTAAATTGGCCCAAATGGACCCAGTTTACACCACTGGGGCTAACTTGTATCGTGTTGGGCGAATTTGACCTTCCCTAGTCCAAATTGACCTTAGCTGACCTAAAAAAACACATCTCGGGCCAATTGGAAGCAATTTTTCCAGTTTGACCCAATGTACCTGATTGAACTGTCTTGGACCAATTTGACCTACCCTGGCCCAGATTGACCTTATCAGACCTAGTTTACACATCTCGGGCCAATTGGACTTAAATTCGCCTAATTTGACCTGATGTTCCCTCTGGAACAATCTTGAACCATCTTGGGCCAATTTGACCTTCCCTGCCCAGATTGACCTGCTTTACCTATCTGTACTTCATCTCAACCAATTTGGGCCTAGTGTACCAAAATTGGACCAATTGCCACCCTTGAACCATATGACATTAAAGAGAAAAAGTTAGAACTACTTTCTCAAGCACTAGGATACTAGGAACAGCAGGAGCCTTTTCACATCCCTTGAATCTCAGGAAAGACACCAACTTCCACACCCTAGCTCACTGTGTCCAGTTTAGTATAGTGGTTACAGTCTGGAACTCTCAATGCCAGGCTCATGGGTTCAAACCCCTCAGGAAACCCTTTTTTACCCTAGTAGTTTTCTATGTCAAATCAACCAAAACCCTTTGAGAATTTATTGTTTTCTAAGTCATTTTGGTTTATAGACATAAACAATGATCATTTGAGAGTATTTGGAGCACTTTTCCTATTAATAGTATTGTGTTTATAGTCAGAATATAAGCCTATGACCATAGACTTCATTACGGAGCTAACATCAGGGCTAAGAGCGCTGTATTCCGTTCGGCTCATACCTCCTACTGCTCCGGCGGCGCCATGACACTTTATCTTGCCGTCATAATTTCGTAGCTGCGAGATCACTGGTGCAAATTATTACACATCATATTTTTGCAAGTTCTAGTCCCTGATTTTTTCTGTTTTGTTCATATATTGCGATCACAAATATACACGAAAATTTAGTTATTAACTTATTTATTCACCCCAAGGTCAAGGTCATTCAAGATGGCAGCCTTCAGAAGAGGTGAGATTTTTGGCATGAGTTGTTGATATTTTTGCATGTTCTGGGCTTAAACCAAAGGCTTTACTCATAATGCTTTATCTGTTGAAAGTGTCATTAAGCCTTCATTCATTCGGGTGAGTTTCCAACAGAGAATCACCGTACTTTTCGAGAAGTTACGCTTTATTTACCAATGGCAACAGTGTCACTGACACTGTCACTTGTTTAACAAGTTGTTACCCGGTACCCTACCCAGCTAACAGTAGGCCACAGGGTGAGCCCCAATAATGTCCTTAGAAAATAAGTTTCGTTCCAACAAGAGGGGGAGTACAAAATTTTTGTGGTTTTGTATAGGTAATGACCATAGGAATCATATATCAAAAGTTCTCCGCTCACCTCCCTGCAGTTTTTGCGTAGGTCAAGGTCAAAGGTCGAGAATTTCCCTCTTTATTCCTATATAAATCTGTAAAACCCAGTAATTAATTGTATGTTGTCTATGGACTAGGCTAAAAGGCTAGAGGAGGGCATTATGGTTTAGTCTAAACCAGAAAATCATGCTGATTTCAAATATAATTGATATATTGGTGTGAGTATAATAGAAGTACCCGAAAAATGGGCTTTAAAAATAAAAATATTATTGAAAAATATGTTAAAATATAAAAAATCAGTAAAACATGAAATAAACCCTCAATAATCCACCTAACACTTAAATGAGTTAGATGGTGGGTGAGGAGCATAGCAGGCATCACCTAATTAGGTTATTAAGCCTTGACCTATTTAATTAGGTCAAAGGTCACAGACACAATATCTGCCATATCTCTGGTTCTAGGAGGGCTTTCCGCACAATTTTAAGTTCTAAATAGGGATTTCTGACTTAGAGGAATAGATTGGACTAGGTTTAAACCTACTAGGATGCATTTTCAAGTCTCAAAATCTGAAATCAATATTCAATGTCTGTGTGAATACAGATGTGTGGTCAGAATGATTTAAACAGATAACATCACAGGTAATATTGTAATATCCCATTTGTAATGGGTAGAGGGGCTTAAAATAATCATATGTAGGCTGGTAAGTGTTTAATCAGCTTGCAATAATTAGATTTTTAGGCCTTGACCTATATCTAATTAGGTCAAAGGGCACAATAACCATATTTGCCGATATCTCTGGTTCTAGGAGAGCTTTCTACACAATTTTAAGTTCTAAATACGGGTTTCTGACATAGGGGAATTTATTGGTGTATGTTTTAACCTCCTAGAATGCACTGTTGTCTATGTGAGCCCTAAACATGGAATTATATTCAACTGTGTCTCCAACCATATATATACATGCGAATGAATGAGAAAGAAGGCAAATTGTGCCATCCAAGTAGTGTTACATGTGTATCCAATGATCTTAATTGACATAAGTAATTTCAGCCTCATGCTAGAGTACATTTTTCTTTCACAAAATTGGCTGAAAATGACAATTTGTCTATTCTTTACCATTGCTGTAGTGCCATATCTACTTTAATTTACTTAATACTATATTTCCACCATTATCATTCAATGAGGATTACTAACACAAAACTATTGATGTGCTTGATTGGTCAATACAACCAATATTGAGATATTTATGGTCATACTAGTGAACATTCCCGTAGAAATCTATTATGTAATGCCCGCTGGAATCAGCCAAAGTGCACAATTTTCGTTGGTAGTGCCCCCTGTTGTATTGATCATGTAACTCTGTTGAATCACTTGTATAGGCTTGGTCTTGCCCAAAATAATGCAAGGATAGGGGCTGGGGTGGGCTGACCTATTATAAGGAGTGGAATGGTCACTTGTGGGGGAGCATAAGGGGGTAAATTGTTAACGCACCTCCTCTTAAGGAGTTATCTGTTGTTATACATTCCTCCTAGGAAGGCTTAGGAATTTGCATTTATCTGTACAGTGTGTATCCTGGTTTAATTCTTATCTTAAGGACAGAAAGCAATATGCTACTGCCAATGGGCGTGTATCTGCTGAAGAGGCTGTAACGTGTGGCGTCCCACAAGGGTCCGTGTTAGGTCCGTTATTATTTATAATATATATTGATAGTATAGTATCGGTTATAAAATCCTGCAAATTCTGTTTGTATGCCGATGATCTCGCTATTTATGTCAATGATACCGACCCCAATCATGTACTAAGGAAATTACAGTCTGATCTAGATAGTATCAGTAAATGGTGTAAATTGTTCAAGCTTACTATCAATAATGAAAAAACAAAGTTGTTATGGTGTGCAAGTGATTTACTTAATGCCAGACACAATTTGAGTATAATGAGTGCTGAACTGGATGGTAAGCGCCTTGAAGTGGTTGATGAATTCAATTACCTTGGTGTTATCATTGATCGTGGTCTTAATTTTCGGAGAAACAACGAAAAAATAATATCTAGTTTCCGCCACAAGATGTACCAATTAAGACAAATAGGGAAATTTGTCGATAATAAGCTGTGTCTGACCTTATACAAACAAATGGTTCTACCTGTGCTGGAACATGCAAGTTTTCTACATAAAAGTGGTCCTAAATCCAGTGTTGGCCGCTTACAACTTATGCAGAATCATTGCCTACGGTTATGTCTTCGAATCTTTAATACTCGGGATATATCTATATACGATCTCCATGTTAGAACTTACATGAAAATGCTAAAGGTTAGACGTGATAAGAACTTATTATCTATGATGTATGATGTTTCTTGTGATCCAAACTGTGTCAAACTCCCTGCCAGGAACTTGCGCGGCAATGTTAAAAAACAGTTAAAGGTATCCAGATCCAGGTGTTTGACGTAT
The DNA here is from genome assembly GCA_949317995.1 of Acholoe squamosa. Taxonomy (NCBI): domain Eukaryota; kingdom Metazoa; phylum Annelida; class Polychaeta; order Phyllodocida; family Polynoidae; genus Acholoe; species Acholoe squamosa. Next base: position 10,991,029 of record OX439051.1, on the reverse strand, counting down.
GATAAGTCACCACTGTACAGGGGGTGTGTCCTTTGGGACAAATTGGATGCAACTACTCAGCAGATAGCCAGTAAGAAAGAATTCATGAACAATATCTGAATGTATTGGGTGTATAACCGTCACTTGATAGACTACGCAATTATTTTTGAAAGATGTAATATACATGCTGCCTGCGGATAATCGACTTGTGCAAATCATGGTGATACATACAGCCCCTAAGAGGCTTTAGTTATGTCTTTAGTAATATCGTAATGATCTACACCCAAAAGATGTCTGCCTGATGTAACTTTGTACAACCTGATTGAGCGCTACACTATTTCTTTCCTGTTGCCGTGTTTTGGCCGATCTGAAAAACGTACATGTATGATTTCTGCCAATAAACTTGTTAAAACTCAACTATACAGCTCTGTTTGAACTAAAAAATGGACCCCTGTTGCACCTTTTAGGTGCAGGGAGGGATTTCTCTCAAACTTTTCCAAGACCTCTTTACCAGCATACACTGGTATAAGGGGGGGGGGAGGGATTCCAAGATCCCCAGGTGCAAATGTCATGCTAGTCCAGGATAAGAAATACCTTAGTACTGAAAAAAAACTTGTAGAACAGCACAAAAAAAAACAGACGCACTCACTATATGTCAGAGACGGGTGTGTGCAGCTGACAAGGCCACTTTTTGATGACAATCCATCTCATTTAGGTTCTAGTTTTCATGAAAATCTATCCCTTTTAAAGTAAACCCTTCTGATCATAGGTGTACCTCAGGATTAAGGGTCACCTTTATCCCAAAATCACTATCACCATGGATTTGTTTGTCACAGGCCAGGCTGTACACCCCCATAAAAGGTGAATCGAGTGCCCCTCCCTAGTACTTACCCTCCAGGTTTCATGTACTAGCTTTTAGCTTCTTCAAAAGGTGGGAAAATTGTTGATTTCTGATTCATGCACATAACAGCACATCCTAGGAGGTTCAAACAAATTCCAATGGATTCCTCTATATCAGAAACCCCTATTTAGAGTTTAAAATTGTGTGAAAAGCTCTGCTAGTACCAGAGATATTGGCAAACATGTTTCTTGTGCCCTTTGACCTAATTATATATAGGTCAAGGCCTAAAAATCTAATTATTGCAAGCTGATTAAACACTTACCAGCCTACATATGATTATTTTAAGCCCCTCTACCCATCACAAATGGGATATTACAATATTACCTGTGATGTTATCTGTTTAAATCATTCTGACCACACATCTGTATTCACACAGACATTGAATATTGATTTCAGATTTTGAGACTTGAAAATGCATCCTAGTAGGTTTAAACCTAGTCCAATCTATTCCTCTATGTCAGAAATCCCTATTTAGAACTTAAAATTGTGCGGAAAGCCCTCCCAGAACCAGAGATATGGTAGATATTGTGTCTGTGACCTTTGACCTAATTAAGTAGGTCAAGGCTTAATAACCTAATTAGGTCATGCTTACTATGCTCCTCACCCACCATCTAACTCATTTAAGTGTTAGGTGGATTATTGAGGGTTTATTTCATGTTTTACTGATTTTTGATATTTTAACATATTTTTCAATAAAGAGGGATATTCTCGACCTTTGACCTTGACCTACACAAAAACTGCAGGGAGGTGAGCGGAGAACTTTTGATATATGATTCCTAGGGTCATTACCTATACAAAACCACAAAAATTTTGTACTCCCCCTCTTGTTGGAACGAAACTTCATAATTTGGTGGCTCACCCTGTGGCCTACAGGGCCCTAGTTGGATCGGCGCCCAACTTGTTGTGACCTAAAACGTAGTGTCATTAGGGGCTAAGATCTGTGACTAACCGGGCCCTAGATATATTCCAGCAATTGATGTCCACTGAAACCAGATCCCTTTGGTTTGGGGGTAGTTTTTATCCAAATAAAGCCTGTGTGCATTATTAGAATTTTCGTAGTCCCCCACGTTGTCTGAACCTTTATTATGAAGTTGTCCTACTTATGGTACTGTGATAAAATGTTATTGGCAATATATTCTACCTGTGGATTGGTATTGTTCACACATGTCTCAAATGTCAACAACAGACTTCCTCATCCTCCAAATTAGGATTCAACTCCCCGTCCCCAGGTGGCAAATCACCAGAGGGCCCCAGTACGGAAAGCCGGTTGGACATGTTCATTGTAGAATTTGCCCCTTGCCCATTCATCTAAATTTGGCAATCCAACATAATTTGCTATTCTCATACACAAAACTTCATATATATGGAGGTGTTTTGTATGGGTTTAATGTATTTTTATGGTCCTTTTTTACTTTGATTGTTTCCAACTATTAGATCTTTACAACTGGCATGTGGCACCGGCCTTCCATACCCCAACTCCCATCTACTGAGAACAAGCACAAATGTAAGCAACATGTCTTCCTGAGTCCCAGATATCCAGTTACAAAACAAGTAGGTAGGTCTTAGAGATAAGATATCAAAGAACAGCCCCACATAACACTAGGAATTGTGTTTATAGTGTGGACTTGAGAAACTGCTTTGAAAGTTCCACCACCACAAGACCAGGGCCACCGCTTACCATCACTCATTAAAGCGATGGTCCCATCTACCGGTACCCCCTGGTGCCACTACCATACTGGTAGTGTTAATTACCAGTGTCAGGCGGTGGCAATGCTGACAGAGAGTGGGGGGAGGCTCGCCCCCCTCTAGCCTGAAGCAGTACCGGCGTGTGCTGGCTTTAAAACCTCATGGAGTGGTCATTATTGCCATATTTCACATAAGTGAAATATGGCATATCATATCAGGGTGAGAAGGGTTGACTTTTTAGCGTAGTAGACTTAAGTTCACAGGGGTAAGGCTCTAAAATCAAAATATTTTTTAGCGCCTCCCACGCCGCATAGCAGCGGTACCGCGAAGCAGTACGGGAGTGCGCTATGATTGCATTTGCCCCATGTGATGAGGTCTCACAATACAAAATTACTGAATAGAGAAATTGATAATTGTGAAATCTGCTATATGTCTGCTTTTATGAGACATGTCATCAAACACTGGTATACCGACATTAACGGCAGGAGGCGTCTTTTTTACGTGGTCACAACCGCATTTCTTGTTTATTTACACATAGACTTAGTGCATATGCCCCTATTCATGTTGGAAAGTCTTTAATGGGTCTGGTGGCACTACCAGCCTACATCACACTCCTTCTTATGGCCGCCAGCCTGAGTCCAGGCACTCTCGCCCCCTGCCTCTATAGCCTCATGCTCCCGTGGCCCATCGGTCACAGCTCATCAGTGAGCAAACTGTTGTCTCCCTGGGCTGGCCTACAGCTAAAACCTATTCGCTGTAGCCGCCAACACTTCATTGGTACATGTTCATCTATACCTCACCCCCACCTCCTCAAAATCACCCCATGTGAGCCTCAAAAACAGCCAGAATGGTGTACTATAGATCAGCTAAGGTAATCGTCCACTGTGACGACGACCTATACAAAGCTATATCCCTACACCACAGCCACCCCAGCCCTCATCAGGTCGTTACAGGTACATAATATAGATGGTTGTTATTCTCCAGCCCCTTCACCAGCAGTAGAGACGCACTCAGCCGCGAAAATAACACGCCACGCCATAATAATAATAATAATAATAATAATAATAATAATAATAATAATAATAATCGTAATCGTAATCGTAATCATAATCATAATCATAATAATCATAATCATAACAATAATAATAATAATCATAATCATAATAACAATAATAATAATAATAATAATCATAATCATAATCATAATATCAGGGTTGCCAACTCTCACGCAAATGGCCGTACTGTTTACAGCACCGCCCTGTACTGGAGTGTGTGCCAATGCATGAGAGTTGGCAACCCTGATAATACATCATTACATACCGCCACACACGGCTCTGTCAGCCTTCAATTGCATTAGTATTACCATGCACATTAAATCATACTAGAATGACATCTGAATTCTTCACCCTATTTCTGTAATCCTCGCCATGTGTGTCCTGGTAATAGAACACTAAATAGTACGCTCCTCCCTAATAGTCCCCGACCCTTCTTTACTACCTAGATTATTTATAGCTATCCTTTTACCCTTTAAGGACTGCATAGTTATAATATGTTATAATGTTAAATCCAAAAGAAAGATGGCGCTGCAGCTCTGCTGCGCTACTTCCTTTATAATCCCCTTATAAAATGATATCTGGATGGAAGATGGCATACCCTAAATCATATAGTCGTATTTAAAAATATCCTCTATATTCTAAGAAAGATATTTCTGTAATATCATTAATGCATTCTTATCATAAAAATCTTTTACCTTTTTTCCCCTAGTTACTACCTGGGTACATTATTTACCACCCTGTGGTTGATGGTGGGTTTGACTCTTTGAACCCTCCTCAGGGGGACGTCGTTAAAACTCCCAGACTGACCAGGAGACTCCCGGATTTTGACAATTTCTCAGGGCTCTCCCAGATGTTTCCCTTATAGGGCTTATGGCTCGTCCTGGAGTGTGACACGTCTCCTGGTTCTCGATCAAACTCTTAATAAGTTCAAACTTCTAAAGGGGTTGTTCAACTTCTCTGGCGACCTAGTTTGGTTGGCAAACTAAGCCTTCTCCCCTAGGGTACCATTTTGACCAAAAATCGCCGTATTCATACGCCGCTGGTGTCATCCAGTCCTTCAGTGTGGATCCCCCACACTTACGACATTTGTTAACCATATAAAAGACATTTTAAAGATAATCATATGCCAAAGATGACTTATGTGCTCTGTCCTTTTTCTTCACCAAGGGGTGCTGTATGTGCCGCCATTGGTACAATGCCGCCACAGAGGTAAGATCAACATTCAGCGGCCAAGGCCGGGAACTCATGAGCGACGTGTGTTTGAAGCAATCACAAAACCAGTAGTTCTTGAGACGTTGCACAACCCCAATGAAGCCTGTCCCCGCCTTTCACGCTTAATGCAAGAGGCAAAAACAGAAGAGGTATGTGCACTATTCTTGGTCGAGAAATTTGGTATTCCTTGATATTCATATTCAGGGACTCCAGGTGTCATGGAAATTTATGGAATGTCATGGAAATTTATGGAATGTCATGGAGAGTCATGGAAGTTCTGAAAATTTCATCAAGAGTCATGGAAAATGGAAAAAATGAACATATTGGTAAAAAAAAAAAAAGAAAAAAAAAGATCTGTAGGAAAAATAATAACAATAAGAAAAAATAACAATTTTTCATAAAAATAAGGTTTTGTAGGATGTTGAAAGTACAACCCTCACCAATACTCAGGGATGACAGTTTTCAGGATTTTTCTTTTAAATGTCAAAAGTGTACCCCCCCCCCCCAGGGAAAAAAAACAACTTAATTTTTCTTTAAAAAAAACAGCCATGTGTGTACAATAGTCTAGTGTAACTCATTATTAGGAATACCTGATACAAACATGACTGTAATATTGACTTCCCTTCAACAGAACACAACCCACAGTAACTAAGTGTATCCTCACAGACTCCCACAGCCCTTCCCAACTTCAGACCTATTAGGTCCAGAAGTCTCCTACCCTACCTTCTCTATAAGGGTAGTTAGGGGTGTTCAGACCCAGCAGGTCTAGGACGGCTTGGAAAAGTTTTAGTTTTGTTTCACCTAGCCTCAATCTCTGTAGTAAAACAGAATTGATGTAGACCTTAGAGTTTGCTTATTTTTAGAGCTTTGCAAACAGAAATAATATTCAAGTGTTATAAAACCAACATTTCGACCCATCCTCTCAGATTTTGAAGAAGAAAAATTAGAAATTAAAAAAAAAGAAATCTTTGGTCAAATGAACTCTCAGATTACAGTTGAATGCCTAGTTCAAGATTGTATTACTGGATAGGCAAGCTGTAGCTTCAACTTACGGCTTCAACTTTCAGTATACAGCCAAACTATATCATGATTTCCCTTGGCCTTAAGATACACCACATCCCCATCCCTGCTATCTGATATCACCACCACACCACAGCTGTCACCAACCACCCTCATTACCCTCTACCTCCCCCGCACACACATACACAAACAGGGTGGGGTAGACTGTTCCAGGGTGAGGGTTAACCCTAACCCTCATTCATACACCCATTCACTCACCAAAAATCTGAAAATTATATCCCAAAATGACTTGAAATACCAATATCTATCTCTAATTACAAAGTTAACTTGGGGGCATGGCTACAAATCCCCAATGACTATATCTCATCTAGCCTCAAAATTGTGTATCAAATTGATCTAAAACTCACCAATTCCTGTCTATAATTTTAAAATTTTCTTGGGGGTCGCTGCGCTGTGTTTCCTCACTGTCATCCCTGAACACTATGTAGTAGCACAGTCAAAAATGTATGCATTCCAGTTTGGAAATGGAATTTTATCTTCCTGTCCATTTCCAGCTTCACCCACTTGAACGGATATTGATACGAGACTGCAGAGAGAGCTTTGAGAACAATCGGCTCATCGTCGCCTTTTACTTTCTACCATTTCCACCACGACAACAAATGGTTATAAAAAACAAACTGTTGAACAGAGGCGTCAAACTCAGGGTCTTCTCCAACCCTATCATAAGGTATGCTTGTACACATTTCAGTCACACTCGAAAAAATATAAAAAAAACATCGATGTAATAGACTTTGTCTGAGAATTATAGAAAATGGCTTTAGTTCACTGTCCTGTCCTTTTAACCTCAGACAATTCACACTTTTTGCTCTTGGAAATATAAATATATACCGCTATAGGCAATGATAGATCCCTGCTGTATGTTATACAAGCAGACAAAGACAGTTAGGTGTGCGTCTTAGAAGTGAGCATTTCCAACTGTAGAATAGGACTAAAGTGACTACAAAAAATTTCCAGGTGCTCCCTGTAGGATTATTCTGAAGTCAGGGTGCATCTTATACACAGGGTGCACCTTATAAATACGCAAGGTATTATGGTATAGATGGATATGTTATTCTTATTTTCTATTTTTTCAGGCAAACGTTAACAGGATCAAAGTGGGAGAATCTACTCCAAGTGGTGGCAGGTCGCATGTCTTATGGAGTCTTGGAGGACCCCAGCGTGCTGAACGGCCTCGTGAAGGAACTCAAGAAGATACCAGAACTGCACATCACAGGTATGTATCATTCTGTGTGACTTATACTGCCCCGGATTTCATTGTTTGTGATTACATTGAAATAGATTTTATTCCACCTTTTATATTTTTTTGTAAAAGCATGTCTTTAATGTATCATTATAAACAGGGTGTCGACCAAGACAGAACTTCGAACAGAATCAGTAAAATTAAATTGAAATGACCCTAAATTATACTCATCTTTTTCTCTCATTAAAATGAATGAACTGCAACAAAAATCGTATTAGAAAATACCTTGATGAAAGGAGTCCTTCAACATGCAGTATATAAGTACTGTCCTCACCCTGACTACAGGAAGACGTTATAAGCCGCACCTTTCAACCAAAAACATTAAACAATCTGGAAAATGCTCTACAGTCGACCCTCACTTCCTTGACCCTTTGATTCCTCAGATCCCCTCATTACCTCAGACAGAAAATCTGGAATTACCTCTTTGTTTTCTATTATATTTGGACTGAACTCCTCAGATAATTTGCTTCTTCAGACATTTTCCTTTGCATTTTCCATATCTGTGGAAGCAAGGCTGACTGTACTGTGATATCAGTCTTGTATATATATTTACAATGTCTTTCCACATGAAATCTTATCCTGTTTTATACATGTTAATCTTCAGGTGGTGTATTAGATGATCAGTTGTTGACCCGTGCAGGGATGTTACGTGCGGCTGAGCTCCCCCCGCTCGACATGATGCTAGGAGAGACGTGCAGCATCCTAGGGTCCCGTGCTGCACAGACTAAATCGCTGCTGTCTTCTCATCAACAGACGCTATCTGCTAATCTACAACAGTACGTTAAGGATCAGACAGAGGGCAGCACCAGTTAACACATCAAGATTTACCAAAGGTTTATATAAAGGAGTATATATGTGACGCACTCAGTGTGAGCGGTCAGATAAACTAAATGGCTGATACCATTCATAGTGTGATGAGTCCGGGCGTGAACTTATAGCTCTGTAACAGTAGTAATGCCTTCAAGCCTAACAGACCACAGACACAGATACAGGCTCCAAGTTAAGAATTGAGCTCGGTATGGGAGTACAAAGAACTCTATGTGCAGAAATAGGAAACTACCGGTAGTCAGCTGGGCTGCATATAATCATCGTAAAAATCTACTTGCATAGAGATGAAATTCACAAACTCACCAAGTTCATTACAATGGATGCCCCTTTGTGAACTCCCACACAGAGAAACTAGTGCTCGACACTAGATGAAGTGCTGGCGAGCAGTCTCACCAGCACTTCATTGGTGCATCATGATGACCAATGGGCATGATGCATTCCTGCATCAGCGGCCCTTAAAGGACCAGATGCAGAGTGAGTGGTGCCACTTTGTGTGTTAACTCAACATGTTTATGTTGCATTAAAAGTTGTATAAAACTCAGTTTTTGTGGATATTGTGGTCTATTACTGGGTAGAAGGACTAAAGAAAAGTTTATCTGTTTCAAATAACCTGACGCTCCCTACAGAGATGGAAGTCTTCATGGATTTCTGATTTTGGTGATTTTTATTTTTCTCTTGCCGACCCTCTCTTTGTGTCTGGTACTGCGTTGGCACAGATATATTTATCCACAGGTTGATATCTAATGTAGTTTTCTTGCCATGAATATTACCCTAGCTGTCGAAATCGGATCCACTACCCACTCATTAATTGGTATGCTCATATAAGGAAATAAAGTTAATAATCTAGTTGGTCCTGACAATGTTTATGTGTGTGTAGACAGAAGAAAACACAAGAAGCACTATATACGACGTAACGAGATACCCCAGATGGGGAGGGGGGCGACTCCACACCACCCTTATTGGCATGTGTGATCATAATTTGGTCCGATATGGGTTTACCTCGGTTATAATACTGAGCTAACAGGATGCTTCAGGTATTGCTATTATTGAAGTATTTCTGTCATTTTGTAATAATCACTTATGCTTTCGGGTTTGCACTATTAAAACAAAGGAGGTACCTGTCACCAGGATCCCTAGGGGTGCACATGTGGAAGGAGGGGAGTGGAGACGGGGTTATGGCTTCAAAGCAGTAACTGTTTAGTATGAGGATGGGAGGGGGGGGGGTCATGTATTTCCTGCATTATATATGTGTCATACCGTATTACGATTGCCTAATATTTCTATATTGCTCCTACCATGAATAATGTGGGGAGGTACTACTGTGAATAAGCAGTTGAGGGGGTGATTAGAGACATGATGTCCACTGGTTATAAGACACACCAGAGGCCAGGCTCTCTATGTCAGTATGTTGATATAGGACACCTTAATATCTTACAGGTGAGTTGTAGGTACCAATTGGGGGTATCCTTGTGGGTATATCATAGGAAAAAGTGCGCAGGGGACGAACTAGAGTATGGATATACAGGACAGAATATATTGGTATATTGGGCCGTTTATTGTTTATTGCCGTTGTGGACTGTGTCAACAAGAGTGGACCTTTGTAAGAGTTTACGCCATTATGGGTCATATCTTTAGTAATGTATGAGCATGTGCCATTATGGGTGTGATCGACAGGTTCATGACCACACATCCAGGTAATTCTACATGCCGTAAATCTGGAACTCCTGAATAATGTGTACTACCGGTATCTAATTCTACATGCAGTAAATCTGGAACTCCTGAATAATGTGTACTATCTAATTTTACATGCCGTAAATCTGGAATTCCTCTTTAAATGACCTCGTTACTCACAAAGGATATCTAGAGTCATGTAAATGACTTGTGACAGACCATACAATCTGATCAAGATACTTTGTCTCAGACAGCCAAAAAGAGCTCGCAGAAGGTTGCCTGGAATTAATCGTAGCTGTTTCTAAGTTGAGAACGGCTCTCTATGGGGTACCTAGTTCTGCCCTAATAGACAGATGGCGCAGCAGTAACATAGGATTAGGCAGTCTCGGGCTCAGACTCTATCAAATAGTAGATAGGGCCTGGGATCGAGGCTGAGGATTAGGTAGGGTGCCATTCTGTTCTTTACAGAGATGTCAGACCTTCAGAGGTCCGTCTATTTTCAGATGTTCAAACTTTCCTAACAATCAGACATCTCAGAGGCTTCTTCAAACTTGTGGTCATAATTTGGTAGAGAGAACTACATTTCCTTTCTACTTTTAGGTAGCATAAGGTTGTGCATAGTTTAAACTTCAGCAGATGGAATTAAGCATGCCTTGTGCTGCCCTCTAGCCTTTTCTAGGCAAACCACCTTTCATAGATTAGAGAATCTCTGAAATCTCATTTCAGAGGACATGAATCTAAGCTGGCTGCTGATTGGCTGAAATTCTGATGCAGTGTTTGAATTGTCTTTCTATGACCATCAATTCTAGAGATGGTTTTAATGCTGTTTAGTAAGGGGAACAGGTTGAAATGAAGAAAAGATTGGTGATTTTAGCATAGTACTTTGGGGGAATGGGTGCTTTACTAACACCCAAAAATTTTCAGAGGTTGAGCCCATACCCAACTGACATCTACTAACTTAGTATAAAGACCCCACAATTTCTTTGCATTTTTATATCTATCACATCTATGTTAACATATATATGAGGTGGCCTGGTGTCATTAACACTTTATATCAGAGAACAAATGGATCTGAAATGGTCTTAAGACTAGTTAAAGAACAGGTACATACAAACTATCGCAGTCAGATTCTATTATTGACAACATTGAAAACGGACATGGAACCCATCATGTTTGCAAAAGGGTCACTTCTTGCAGAATTGACCTGGCCCTCCATGGAGATGAATGTTGATGCCGCCGCGCTTCCCGGGGGTTGGGGGGGCGGAGCCCCCGATCAAGGATATATGCCAGAACTCATCTGAATTTGAATTACATTCAGATGAGATCATCTGAAACTTATGGAAACTTAAATGGAAGATTATGATTCAGATGAGATCTCATCTGAAAACAGTCAGAAGTGTGTGACAGCATGGTCCCACCACATTCCTGAGGAACTAAGGAAAACAGTCAGAAGTGTGTGACAGCATGGTCCCACCACATTCCTGAGGAACTAAGGTGGCATGAATGTTTGTCTCCAGTGTGACGTCATTCTACTTCCGGCCAGGTTAAAATCCCAAGAAGAGACCCAGATGCATCATGTATACATCCAGTCCAACATAATTCCATCTCAGAAATACCCATAATACAAATTTGTTGTGTTCATGAAGTACTTGGTACACATCAACATACATATATCTAAGTCAGTACCAAACGCATATCTTGGGAAATTCAGGGTAATATAAATAAAATGGGTGTGGACCACTAAAATCGACATGGCGACATGGGCTATTTTTGGCTTAATGACATGAGACATGAACAATTTCTTAAAATTGACATGCTGACATGACCATTTCTTAAAATTGACATGGAGACATGGCCATTCTTTAAATTGGACATGTGACATGGGGGACCCCCCATCCACACCCCCAGTAAAGGGAAATGCATGGATCTCGGCAAACAGGACCCTGGAGTAGAAGGAGGACGGCCTCCACCACTGACTGGAGGGAAAGGGTGCAGTCCGTCACACTGGAGGTCTCAGTGAAGGAAATCCCGCAGAAAACCAGAAGTCATATACAATTGTGGTCAGAAGTGAATACTGCAGGCACACTGAATGGTCAATAACCATGTTGAAAATAATGCCAATAAATATAAAACCACTACACATGTTGTTGAACATTTGCTGCTTTGGATAAAATACCAGGAGGGCATTTCTCAAAGTGCTTACCCATTTTTTCAAAGGTTAGATTGGAAATAGTGAATCTACATTTTATTCAGTGTAAATTTAGGCAGAATCAGGGTGTTTTTATGCGATAGTCCAGTGCTCAAAATTTTCGTGGTCAATTCATATTTTAAGTCAGCCTATATTATGAAGGAAGGATGAATCTATTAATTCTGGAGTGATTTTTAGAAAATGAACATGTTCCAATGGATGCTATCGCGTTTCGCGCTACATAAAATTATAGTGCGGAACCAATTCCTTCTCTGAGACCTAAAGCATATGGGGGATTAGTATGAAGAAGGAAAATACCCCTCAAATCAGTTTTTTTCTATATTAATTATTTAGAGAAGGATTATTTTTGCCAAATTCTATGGAAAATATGTTCATAGGTCTCTAAAATGTGTCCAAAATCAAGGAAAAATCATGTTTATATTGCTGTCGGAGTGGTCCGCAGGCCGCGCTGCAGGTTCATTTCAGTCTAGGCCCACTGGCATAGTGCAGATTATTTTGATAGGCCCGATTTATTTTTACCTTATTCTTAACAGGGTACGCATATCATATCTGTGTAGTATTGGCCACTTGCAGCTAGTCTAGGTAGTACAGAGAGGGTTTTTTTTTGCGCTTTGACATATCATCTGTATTAGTTCAGTTAGGCACTGACACCGCAAATGGTATATCTACCGCTTCAAGGAAACTATCCAGGGTATAATATTTTGGGACATTTCCTTGAAATCATCTAGAAATGTCGTATTGTATAACCCAGTATCCATGTTACATACTCTCATAAATCTTCCCATGCATGGCATGTGGATATTGTGTACTTTTTGCAGTGATTTTTATGTATTTTCTACAATTTTTCATAATTTGTCAATTATATCCACAGAAAACTGCAACAAGGACACTTACACCATATAGAGAAAGATCAAAAGAATATCCATGCCAAATTTGATGGTCCTAGAGGCACTGCTTGTCATGAAAATGACTCAAAGATGAAGAGGGCGGTGTCCTCGGACAGAGACATAGAAATGAGGCTGATTTTGGGTATTACTTGGCCCGAAAGGCACCCTATATCATGAGATAGAGCAGTCTAAGGAGCATAAAACCTAGGGGCCTGTGTAAAAACATCTATTGGATTATAAAAATCTCAATTATAGACAAGACATGCACACAGCCCATTAATAGTAGGTCTCAGTGAAGGAAATCCCGCAGAAAACCGGAAGTCATATACGATTGTGGTCAGAAGTGAATACTGCAGGCACACTGAATGGTCAATAACCATGTTGAAAATAATGCCAATAAATATAAAACCACAACACATGTTGTTGAACATTTGCTGCTTTGGATAAAATACCAGGAGGGCATTTCTCAAAGTGCATACCCATTTTTTCAAAGGTTAGATTGGAAATAGTGAATCTACATTTTATTCAGTGCAAATTTAGGCAGAATCAGGGTGTTTTTGTGCGATAGTCCAGTGCTCAAAATTTTCGTGGTCAATTCATATTTTAAGTCAGCCTATATTATGAAGGAAGGATGTATCTATTAATTCTGGAGTGATTTTTAGAAAATGAACATGTTCCAATGGGTGCTATCGCATTTCGCGCTACATTAAATTATAGTGCGGAACCAATTCCTTCTCTGAGACCTGGAGGAGGATAAACGGTGTCAGTGGGTCAGGGAGGGTGGCTTGTGTGTGCTCTGGGGGTATGAGGAAACTTCAGTTTGGAAGGATATTAATAATGTTATCTGCAATCATAGATCTTCATATATCATTTGGGGAGATGTTCAATGTAATGGGGGATGATTGAAAGTATCATTTTTTTGTTCAATATCTACCATTGTGTGCATGTTCCTTTGATGTATGTACCATAGGCATGTAGAGGTTTAGGGAGTAAGTTCATCCTTTGGTTCACATGAGACACCTGGTGTTAAGTGCAGAACTAGGGATGGACTACCCTATTGTGTGAGTGCATTGTGTTATTTTTTTTTTCTATGGAGCTGTAGTATTGTAGCACGAGCAGTTTAGGAATTACAGGTCCTCGACTTTTGTTTTCCTCCTCTATCTAAGTCATTATGTAATATTTTGGTTCAATTCTTTTACCATGGTGTCCTATGGTGGTATATCTAAGTGGATGCAAATATTGAAAATTATAGACAAATATTTTCATGGAATTTTGGGCAAATTTGCTTCAAAATTTCTTCCTGGCACCCTTTATCGCCATGGTTTTCCCATTCACTTCTATAGTTAAATCATGTCCGCTTTTTCTATTCCCTCTAGGGCTTTTATTACCTATTTTCTAGCTAAATCATCTTAACATATGTGACTTGAATGTTGGTTCTGTAGGGGACAACCATAGGATTTGAGAAATTCATCAATGCTGTCTCACTAGGGTCCCTTTTGCCTTGTTGATCTTCAATGTGGAGACAGAGCCCCTACAGGTAGTTCAAATGTCCAGACGTAATCCAAATGTCCCAGACATAGTGATGGCTCATGTTACTGTAAGTAGCATCAGTACGTTCAAGTAGTGGTCAATCATCAATTGGGTGAGTAGGGTCGTCCAGTGCAAGGGGTGGGGGCTGTACAAGTCCTATAAACAGGCCAGTATGACGAGTCTGCCGTGGTTATATAATTGCATAAGAGGTACAGTATGTTAATTGGTCAGGAACTCGTTCTTTGCCTTTATAAGGCCCCAGTAACAGAATCAATTTAATTATATTCTCTACACAATGTATATAGCCCCTACACATCGTCATAGTGCTTCAAAAGGCACCAGTAACAGAATCAATTTGATTATATTGTCCATAAGGTCAGAATGATGCTTCAATGCAGCCCTATGACGCCATGAACTCAGTTACATGGTTTTTACATATACATATACATGATAGAACTACACAAATTGTTATAAAACTGCAGTCTCGGGACAGCAGTTTGCATAGGTACTGCTAAGGTGGTTAAGTTGCCTTAAAGCATCATTTAAGTCCCTTTATGGCTGAAGTATAGAATCTAACTTTTTTAGTCTTTGTCAAAATTGAAAATAAAGACTGCAGTGACGTTCGCCAGCTCAAACTACCCTTAAGTTATAGGTCACACTTTGGGAAGCTCCTATTATTAAGGGAGATATGATGGTTTTTGGACCATTCTTGGACCGTTCTGCCAGTGACACTTAAAACAGATGGGTTTTGGCTGGAGGTAGGGCGCTACCACATCTTGGAGAGTGCACATTTTATTTCGCTTATTCTTTTTCGAAATTCTCCATATCCGCGCATATTATTTGCATAATTAGCATAATTATACAGTATCTTGGTACTTTTCAATATTAAGAGAGTAATGAATGGGCTATCAGGCACCGAGTTCAGTGTACCGTAGGATATCGTAACGAGTGGCCGTAGGCCACGAGTTACCGTAGGCCACGAGTGGCCGTAGGCCACGAGTGGCCGTAGGCCACGAGTTACGATATCCTACGAGGATATCGTGGGCCATGAGTTACGATATCCTACGATACACTGAACGAGGTGCCCGATAGCCCATTCCTTACTGTCTTTATTACATGATTAATCAATAAAAAATCAATAAATAATCAATAGAATATCAATAAAAACAAGTTGAAAACAAAAATCCTTCCCCGGGACTCGAAGCCAGCCATAGTGTGTGTACACAGGTACATACACCTCCTCGCCCGGCAGCGGACAGCGACAGCCCCGGTCTTGGCTAGGCTTGGCAGCGGCACACGGCGAAAAATAGTGTACATACACCTCCTCGCCCGGCAGCGGACAGCGGCAGCGGCACACGGCGAAAACAGATTTCAATGCGTCTCGCTGTTATGTTTGTGTATAAGTGCCTGTTATCCATGGATATCAGGCACACCTTACAAAAGTCATGATGCATGCATCATGGTGTGCAATATCGACAGGTATCAGCATGGGGATATCCAGAAAAAGCACCCAAAATCCAAGAAATCGTGTAATAAATATAGATATGTGCCATTGCTCCCTTATAGAATTCATATGCTTGCAAGTATACACTACTCAGACCTAGTGACTAATATTGACATTAAGGAGATTAATAGCACATTATTCATTAAAAAGTGGAATCTGAACAATAGAAATGGAATACCCCTCCCCTACCTTCCTATAGCATCAATCGAGTTGTTCAATGGAGGCAGCTAATGCTTGATCAGGTGCTTAGACTTTTTAGATCCAAATGCTTATCACTGTTGATAAGCTTCACACATCAATACCTGCAGCCACCTGGGGGACAAGCCCTGTTTGCGCTGTAAATGTTGACATCATTATGTGTTTTAATTTGTGTTTTAATCTGTGTTTTTATTGTACATGTATTGAGTTTATGGCTATAACAGGTTAGTATGATAATAATCACTCACTATTTGTCAGCGATTAATCAGTATATGTTAGTAATTACTCACAATTTGTTAGCAATTAGTCAAAATATGTCAGTATTTACTCATTATTTGTCAGCAATTAGTCAATTTATGTCAGTACTTAGTCACTATATATCAGCAATTATCAGTACTTGTCAGTATTTACTCACAATCTGTCAGCAAATAGTCAATATATAACAGAGAAATAGCCATTGATTCAATTGTGCATCTTGTCTTGACTGGTATTTGTCAAAATATATCAGTATCTATGGACTATTTGTCAGCAATTGGTTAATATATGTTAGTAATTATTCACTATTTGTCAGCAATTAGTCAATACATTGTAGTAATTACTTACCTTTTATCAATATTTAGTCAATATATGTTAGTAATTGCTCACTATTTGTCAGCAATTAGTCAATATATGTTAGTAACTGCTCACTTAATATATATATTAGTAATTACTGATTCAATTGTGCATCCTGCCTTGACTGGTATTGTCAAAATATCTCAGTATCTATGGACTATTTGTCAGCAATTAGTTAATATATGTTAGTAATTACTCACTATGTGTCAGTGATTATGCGCAATATGTCAGTAATAATGCACAATTTGTCAGCAATTAGTCAATATATGTCAGTGATTACTCACTTTTTGTCAGCAATTAGTCAATTTATGTCAGTAATTATTCACTATTTGTCAGCAATTAGTCAAGATATGTCAGTAATAATGCACTTTTTCTCTGTAATAGTATTAGTCTCCTATCTTTAAAGATTAATCTGAGGAGAAGTTACCACATTTACATCGATGATGTAATACATATCAAAAACCCTTGATCTACCCCCACCATCATAAATGCCCTTTAAATCAAAAACCTTTGAATCCTCGTGGGTGAATTTAGACAGTCGAAAAAAAGTTGTTTTGTGATTTCCGGTGTTTTTGGATCCAAATGCAAAGTTTGAGACTGTCCGCAAAGAAAAGTAGATTTTTGTCAGTATTTACTCATTATTGTCAGCAATTAGTTAATATATGTCAGTACCTACTCACTGTTTGTCAGCAATTAGTCAATATGTCAGTACTTACTCAATACCTGTCAGCAATTAGTTAACATATGTCAGTACTTACTATTTTGTCAGCAATTAGTCAATAGGTGTCAGTACTTACTCATTATTTGTCAGCAATTAGTCAATATTTGTCATTATTTTCTCAGAGTAGTTCTATTTTTCTATATTATAGCTCTATAGTTCTATTGTTCCATAGTTCTATAGTTATAGGTCTAAATGTTTTAGCAGAAAGGGACATTCATGTGGTTATTAAATCACTTCCTGCTAATAAAACTTTAGCTTATAATAATGGACATACACACTCATAGTTTTGATATATACACATATATAGTACCATGGACTGCTATAGAATTAGACTGCTCTATATTTTTAAAACATACACATGACAGAAGGGACTGATTGCGATTAGGTATCCCAATAGACAGCACTCTGGCTACCCTTAACTTTGCCAACACACTGATACACACACATTTGAAACTTCTGTCACTCATGACTGAATTAACATATGTATGATCAGAAGACTGGAAAATGGAGAAAAAATGTACGACTATCATGACAAGACATCAAAATCACCTCAACATCCAATTTACCTGTAATTATGAGGTAGTGAAGTTGGCCAAAATAGTAAAATCAGCCAGGAAAAGTTAAAAAAAAAAAAAATCGAATTTTACTTATTTTTATTCAGATGATCGGCGCAGCCTTACTCTTAATGACAGAGCCCTATGGATTTAACCAGCGTAAACCTGAGATTCATTTTTTTTGGTATATTACAAAGCGGGGGTATAATAATAAGAAATTATTTTGAAAACATTTTGAAAACTTTTTCATGAATTTTAGAACCTAAAATTATGATTAATATATCATGTATGGTATTGTTACTAAGGTAGTATTGTGCCGTTTTCACTGTGCTATTCAGCATTGCAATACCAACAAGGGGCAGGGTGCGCTAGCACAAGATGTACTGAAAGAACAACATAAGGGTCCCCAGATCTTTGTCAAATACTTGTGGACACTGATCAGATAGATAGAACAAGTTAAAAGAATGTAGTGGTTCGTCTCGTTAAGTTAGATTAAGTAATCATAATGAAGAGAGAGAAAGTTTCCGGGTAGGCAACCGAGCTTTTATTTCATAGCTTTTTTGTTACATACGATCATGGTCTCAGAGGACTACATGCTGCTAGGGCATTCGGTTACCCTTTCGGGTAACGACCTGGTTGAGCAGTGGGTAAAACCACTACTGGAGAACATGGGGGTAGAACCAGCCTTATATAGGGGAAAAGCCCACGAAACTCAGACCGGCCACGTGGCAGACAAGTGGTAGGCCCCCTGGTGTAATGGATACGAACCCAGAGGCAGGTGCTGCCACCTGCCATCCGGATTCCCCCACTACACCCGAAGACCTAGGTCTGAGTCCCATGGGTACATGAACGTATAAGTGTAAGCACCATACCCCTACAAGAAGAAAAACAGTTTCCACATATACAACAACAATATCTGAAAATCTTCTGTGATACGTATTTAGATGCATTAGATACAAGGCCATTCACCTAGAGTGTAAATTAAGTATGAGTAGAAGGATGAAATGATTCTCATGGTACAGGTTTATTATAACTACATCCATATATGAATAGTGGCGTTTAGTAATTCCATGTCATATTTCTTGTGCACCTAGGGACAGGCATCCAGTAAATGAAACCAATGACCATGTTATAATGTCAATGGGATCCCTAAACCTTAAATAATTCCCACCACTTTTAAAAGCCTAAAAATCATTGTTTTTGCACTTCATTTGCATCATTTCACTTCAAGGCCAACTCCCACTACGCAAAAAATGGGTCTAAAGAGCCTGTGATTCTGGATATCGGCAGCCTTGGAGTTTTATCAAAAACAAAATTTACAAGGGTTCCCATACCACCCCTACTTTTCTCAAACCCCACTATTAGCCACTATAGGAAGGGAAAGTCTGTGATATTCATCATTGTACTGACTAGTTGCTGTTTTGATTCACAAGCACAACATTCTTATGACTAAAGTGTGTTGAACTTAGGTCCTGATTTATAAAAGATATACAGACCTCTTGTGATTTACTAAAGATTCTTGTTTTCCTCTAAATCACAGGGAATTTCCCTATTTCACAGAGATTTTTGGCCTCTTGTGAGAAAAATATCAACAACTTTTGATGTATTCCACTCCTGAAATAACAACACTTTGGCAAGGGTTCTTAGCTGTTATGGACTTCCTTGGACGATAATACCAGCCCAAATATCGGCTAAATAACAACATATCTTACATCACAAGGATTTTCTAACTATTTTCGCGTTGTGGGATTTGGCCTTCAGGGAGGGTGGACTTATGACCCTAAAGGAGGGTGTGCTTATTTAATAGAGCAGGAACTGCGCTTATTTGAATGAATAATGAAATTTGACATTTCAAAGCCCCTTTTCCCCTGGTACTGATTCAAGATGGGAGCATATTTCAGACCCAGTGCTTGTATAATCCATTACAGTGGATGTGTAATATGGTTAGTGAGCATAAAGTATTGACAAACATGGGACCATTGGAGGGTCATTAACAATTTTCTGAGGCTACCAATAGGAAGTCACCACGTAGGCCTACTAGGTTTTTGCTGAATAATAGATTATCATAGAATCATAAACCCATATCAGATATGGAAAGATTAGGTTGGGCAAATCCTTGTCATTTCAAGGAAAGTAGAGATGTGGGCTGCTTTATGGCAGATGCCTTTCATCTCAAGGTCACCTTCAAGGTCATCACATTCAAGGTCATCATCACCAAGGTCAAGCTCCTTGTAGCGCTGCCGACATATGTGCACCAGTTTGTAGATGTGTGGGTCAAACGTCATGTCAAGGTTACGTCGTCTGATGAGGTTCCAGCTCTCTGGTACGACAGATGACACGTTCTTCTCCCTCAGCTCTGGGCACTCCTCTACTATGTATATCACTATCTGGGGAACAAAATAAGGACATGTAGATTTCTGGCATTGCACATATTGAGGTATTACATTATACATGTTTGATTCTCATTCATAATTAATTGGATTCATAACTGTTGCACGTGGGAATAAAAGTAGCCCAAAAGATTAAGACCTTTGCTGATCTGCCAGGAAATTTCAAAATGAGAAATCTCCTGGCCAAAAGTAAAAAAAAAAGGGAGGCCTTTGGAAGATTTTACCCTCAACCTTTCCTCATCCTATAAGGTGCACCAGCGGCCTATCCTCACGTAAAAGCTGCAACATATTTGTGCAGTATTTAGGTTAATTATATGACATACATTGTAACATCAACTCAGTGTCTTCCCTCCATTAGGAGTGAGTGAGTAATAGATCTTTAACGCCATTTCGACAGCTAAGGTCATATTCATGGCGAGAAAGACATTACACAATTTCATAGAAGAATGTGTCAGTGCTCGTGCATGTGTGCGCCACACACATCCGAGGGGTTAGGAAAGAGGAGATATAGACCCTTTTAAGTGGGCTAGGGAAGCCCGTCCCTCCATTAGGAACAAATATCAATTGAAACTGACGAGCTTATAATCAGGAGTAACTAGTAATAATGACAGCACCAGTCTACTCACCATGGTGGGCAGGGTGTATGTTATGGCCTTCATACCACTGTGTAGACCCCAGTCATAGCCCTAATGCTCCCTAGTAGTAATGACAGCACCACTCTACTCACCATGGTGGACAGGGTGTATGTTATGGCCTTCATACCACTGTGTAGACCCCAGTCATAGCCCTAATGCTCCCTAGTAGTAATGACAGCACCACTCTACTCACCATGGTGGACAGGGTGTATGTTATGGCCTTCAGTACCTCCGTGTGGTCTTGTAGAAGTGGCAGGATCTGACGCAGTGCCCAGGCACCCGTTACATTGTGGATCAGGAAGAGGTTGTTCTGAGTGGAAGAATAGCTGAATATCTGAATGGCTTTATCCAGCATCCAGTCCCCGATCCTCCTTGCCTGAAAAGGGAAGCATAAACGGTTCAGTTAAACAGACTACAAGTCAATGTGTTACATCTTGAGCCATTCCTGGTGATCTGGGGATCTAAAATATGAAAATATGAAATACCTAAACGACTGTTATAACTTACATCAGATGTCTTATTTGATGGAGCCCTAGTGTGCCTTATAGGTTTGGCCATAGTTGAGGTTGTGCCTTATAAGTGAGGAAAAATAATACTGAATTTCTCAAGTGTAACATACACGTGCCTATACATGGGTATCGGCAAAAGGAGCCCTGTCACAGTGTCAGATTTTACCAGCGCTGCCATGTCTCCGTGTCCATTTTTATCTTATGCAATCTGCTGCCGGCTCCCGTGTCCATCGGATTTTAAAAGTGCCGTGTTGCATGTGTCGGATTTTAACACCCCCATGTCACCGTGTTGCGTGCATCGAATTTTACCCATGCATAGGCACATATACCATGTCCCTCAGTTTAGGGTACACTTGTCACACAGGATACTCCTTAGGTATTGCTATATTCCCCTGTAACCATCAGCCATACCTGTTTTACATTAAGGTTGTCCTTGTTAAACCAGGCGGGTAGTCTTATAGTCCCAACCAGCCTCACCAGATCATCTCCCTTCTCCAGGAACAGTGTGTGGATCCTCCTCAGCAGGATACTCCTGTGTCTCTGTAAGTGAGAAAACTAGAGCTGTCATGGGAACAGTTTGAATTAAGCTTTAATGGCCAATAGAATAATGTTCAACTTTCAACCTTACAGGAGTCTTAGACTTTGAGGGATAACAAGTCCATTGTTTGCTCATTAATTCAGAATTTAATGTAAACTTAATTCTGAAAACACTCTAAAAATGTAGGATGCCAGGTTCCTCAAAGTGAGCAGTAAAATAGTTAAGACCTGTTGAACTTATCTCGGATCTGTCAGAATGTGTCTGTCTGTTACTTCACTTGTGGAAAATTACATCATCACCAAATAAAAATATGAAACCTTACGTCATCTTCAAATGGCATAAGGTGTTGGTATATGTAGCTAAGGAGGCAGCCATCTTCTCTCACCCCCCGCAGTACATCAATGAAGTCAGTGTCCCCTGACCCCACACAGGTCACAAGGTCATCAGGTGAGGTCACCTTATGTGGCATGTAGCCAAAGTGTAGGTACGCCAGAGACTCACACACCAACCTACCTATGTTAAAGGTACAGATTGCATGATAAACATTGGTAGTTAAGATTGACAGTTGATATAGAGATGAGCACTTAGCAGGACCAGTGACATTCAAATTGAGGAACTATGTGAGGCCCATTTACCATTAGGTCTGTAGGGAAACAGGATTCCCTGTGCTCTAAGGGCCGGTCATTGGGCAATCCTCCCCCCTAGTGATATCATACCACTCCAGGCATAGTTGGAAGGTGGCAATGTCAGGCCAGGGGATATATCTCAGCGGTAGAGCGCTCACTTGCAAGTTGAATGACCCGGGTTCAAATTCCAGTGTTTCCAGAAACTTTTTCACCATCCTCTACACTGGCGGAAACACAGGGATTCGAACCTAGGTGGTTTAGTGTGCTAAAATCCTGGATTTATGCAGCAATGTAAGTAGACTGGTGAGTAGACTAGGTCTTTTTTTTTTTTGAGTATGGGTAGTGATGCCAAGCACCAGCCCGTTTATTTTTATATTATCCTGGTTACAAAGATAAAGCTTATTCAGCTTGATGATGGTCCTCGCAACCAGTACAACTCTCTGTTATCAAAATGATATATATATATATATATATAACAATATGTGTTCATTCTTATCATAACTAATCATATATAGTCTCTAAACTCCTTTTACAATAAAGCAAGTCCACGCTATATCAGTGTCTCAGTACATATACGTGTATACAACCTCTTGTCAACAATAACACCAGTAGTATCATCTGGGTTGTGAATCTGGGGGCGGGCACCCCTCTTTAGATAATAAGTCCTAATAAATCATAATCAGTAGACAATTAATGAACGATTTAACAAGTAATAGTCTGTAAGGGGTATAAGGGAATTGATCAACTAAATTAAGCAAAAAGAGCTCTACCAAGTCCAATCTTTTGATTTAGCTTAAATTCCTCGTAAGTAGCTATATTTCTCTTAGATACAGGAAGATCGTTCCATGCCATAGCACCTCTATATAATGTACTTTTACGGCTAGTTTCATATCTTGGTTTAATAGTGAGAAACACTGCAGCATCATGGCTTCTAGTGGGTACATCTCTTGTATTTAGGAGGGAGACATTAGATTGCTGTTTATACATGAAGTTTAACAAATGCATTTCTCTACGAGGAGACAATGGAGATATCATAGCCTGTTGATGAGTCAAATTTGTAGGGTATCTATTATCCAGACCTAACACAGTACGTAATGCTTTATTCTGAGTCACCTGTAATTTTTCCAAAATATATACACCAGCCACATCATAGAGAATATCACCATAATCTGCATAAGGAAGCACCATGGATTTGTACACCTTCAATAGAGAACCATTATCTAGGAAAGGTCTTATTTTAGACATCAGAAAAACCTTATGTAACATTTTGCGACACATCTCTTCAGCATGTTTGTTAAAATTAAGTACAGGGTCCAGATATACACCTAGATATCTAACACTCAAGACTCGTTCAATTTGTGTATTACCAAACATAAGCTTATGATTAACAATCTTCTTCAGCCAAGGCCTCAAACCAAAAATCATATAGTTTGTTTTTTTGGCATTCAATGTGAGTTGATTTCTTGGAAACCAGCCTTCTAAAGCTAATAGCTCATGTTGCAATGTTCTGGTTATTTGTTCAAGATCCTTTCCCTGCACTGAAACTACAGTGTCATCAGCATACAAATAGACAGACCCATGTTTTATGACATTCACCAAGTCATTTACATATATTAAAAATAAGGTAGGGCCCAATATAGATCCCTGTGGTACTCCACACTTCACCACTCCTTGACTTGACATCAATCCATTTACCAAAGATTTTTGTTTTCTATCATCAAGATAATTTCTAAGCCATTGCTGGAGAGGTCCTCCAACACCAATTTTACCCAACTTTTTTTAGTAAAATAGAGTGATTTACTGTGTCGAATGCTTTCTTCAGGTCCACAAAAGTAGAAATGGTGTATAAACCTTCATTAATGGCTTTATATACCTCATCTGTAAAGTATACCACCGTGCCTATCGTTGAATGTCCCGACCTGAAGCCTGTCATCTAAAATTATATTAAGCTCCAAATAATTCATTAATCTATTATTTACTATTTTTTCGATAACTTACCTTTAACCGGAAGTAATGTTACTGGCGTCAG
This sequence comes from Acholoe squamosa, assembly GCA_949317995.1. Lineage (NCBI taxonomy): Eukaryota > Metazoa > Annelida > Polychaeta > Phyllodocida > Polynoidae > Acholoe > Acholoe squamosa. The sequence continues at coordinate 10,966,435 of OX439051.1, read as the reverse complement.
GTTGGATACATTTGCCTTATCTCCTTCTTTTTGCAGCGGTACTATTGTACCGACCTTCCAGGCAGATGGAACAATCCCTTTTTCTAGTGACATGTTAAATAGATCCATAACCTTATTTGGTATAGATAGTAAGGCATCTTTTAACACCCTCGAAGAGACATTCTCAATACATGATGATTTGTTTATATTAAGTTCTTTGATTAACTTTATGATTTCTTCTTCATTAGTAAGAATATCTGAGATAGTGCTATCAGGTGCAATGCCCTCATAAAACCAGTTATCCTCAAAGTTGCGGGCTAGTTTGGGACCTATCTCTAAGACAAAATTATTGACAAAATCAGGTACATCTTCATCTCTAACCATACAGTCATTCTCAAAGTCCTTTAAATGACAGTTAATCCTGTTTCCATCAAAACTTTTTACTATCATCTTTAAATGCCTCTAAGCGGGCCTTAACATAGGTTGTTTTCGCTTTTTTAATATATTTAGTACAATCATTTCTCAGTCTCCTAGCAAGAGCCCAATCATCCGCATTTTTTGTTTTAACTGCTTTTTTCATTGCATTGTCCTTGTCTCGTATTAATTCTAGTATATAGTCAGTAACCCAAGGTGCTCTTTCCTTCTTTACAGAAAATGATTTTATAGGGCACATAACATTCAAATTATTCAGTATCACTTTTAGAATAAAATTCCAACGTTCATTAACACATTCATAATCATCGTCTGGGCCCCAATCTGCATCTCTCATGTATTCCTTAAAGAGTTCAGCATTATATCGTTTATAGCTTCTACCAGTGAAATCTATTTTATCTTTTGAAACATGGTGATCAGTGAATACAATGCCTATCATATAGTGATCACTAATAATCCATTTCCTTACAATGGCCTTATACGTCTTGGTTGTATTTGTAATAATCCAGTCAATACAAGTATTAGAATCTTCGGTGCATCGGGTATGTTCATGTATAATTTGCTTTAGACCAAGAACATTAATACAAATTTTCATTAACTTTGTGGATACCATAGCAGGCTTCAAGTAGTCAATATTAAAGTCACCCATCACCACAAGATCCTTACGCCTAAGATTTGCTTTGTCAATGAGGGAATGAATAGTATCTATAAACATAGCCTTATCTCCATCAGGGGGACGATATACATTTGCAATAACAATATTTTTCTTATTCTTGCGTATCAATTCAATCCATTGAATCTCAATAATATTGGAGCTAATATTGAGGTGTGCATACGAAGTGTTGGAATATGAAAAGTCATTTCTTATGTACATTGCTACCCCTCCAAAAGATTTGTCTCCCCAGTTTCTATCATATCGTTCCAAGTTATAGCCTCTTAGACTAACTAGTCCACTAGCCATACCTTGTTGAAGCCAACTCTCAGATATACCTATTATAGCATCTTCACTATCATTCATATAAATTCTCAATGATTCAATATTAGCATTTAAGCTGCGTGCATTCAGATGAGATAATGTCAATTCATTCCCACCCCTTATGTTGTTCAGGTTATTTATTATTGTTTAGATCAGGAATGCCCGCAATTTCACAGCCCAAACACACACTCAGTATCATAAATAACTTGAGTAGGTATAGGCAACTCGTGCCACCTACATGGAGCAATAACTCCATATGGAGGTCGTTAAAAGGCTTGGGATAGCCAGTTAGGATATAAACAAATAAACGGCTTTATACATTCAGTTATCTAATACATTACAATAAGTGGCTTCTCATTATATCTCTTCATTCATTACAATAACATAACAGTAATAATAATAATAATAATAATAATAATAATAATAATAATAATAATAATGATAGTAACAATAATATTGGTACATGATGTCTTATAGACAATCATTCACTGAACAGGAGTCAACAAGCACACGTCCAAATTTAGCTCGTTATAGTGCTATATATACAGCGACCCCAGAGGTCGCGACGCTGTAGGCTAAATATAGAAATGGTCTATTCTCCTCACGCTCTATCAGCTGATCCAACCGTGTCGTTTTAACTGTCTATTTTATGGCTGTATATAGGCGTCTCTCAGCTCCATCAGAATTTCTCCCATTTTATTTTCTTTAACAGAATCCTTGGAGATCAGATTAGCTTGAGCAATAGTTTAATTGCAGCCCCATCCCTTCTCTGTTGTGGCTTCATATATGTGGCCTTTAATCCCACATAATTTCTGTTCAAGTATACTGTCTTGGCCAAATTTAAGGTCCACCACCTCTCTCATGATCATATACTTCTTCTCATTGGAATCCTTTTTGGTGAACTTGATACCATGTGATAGACGTTTGGCTTCATAGCCATCCCTGCTGAGTTTTATTAACTCTGCCTGTTCGTCATCATTGTTATACATTGCAACTTTGTACCAGAATAATTGCTCTGCACAGTTCCAAGTAACATCATCATAAACAATGGTGCATGGGTACATGTTAGAAAGGAACGCATGATGAGATTGGTAGGCGATACCATTCTTTACCTCCACTACCTTAGCAGCTTCTAGATTAATACCCTGAGGTAGCCTCTCAATGTCCTTATGGGTGTAGGTCTTGTCGTCCATTTCAATTTTCCCACCCTTCAACTTAACTGGTATCCCCTGATTTTTGGCCACAGCAGCAAGACATCTCAGGTCTTTTCTTTCCTCCTGTTGTTCCCATGTCAGGTCGTCTGAGATGAACACTTTCTTCCATTTAACCACATTTTTCATGTTGGCGACATTGGAGAATAGGTTAAACTTGTGATCAATGTTTCTAAACCTGATGAAAATATTTCTGCTTTTTTCACTGCCAGCTTTTTTCTTGCCCACTCTGTATGCATTGTCAATACCTATGAACTCTCCTTCTTTGACAGCGCCTATGTCTTTCATGATTTCTAATATTATTTTACGTGGTGGGTCCGGATTGATCTCAGGGACTCCTTCAATAATTATATTCTTACGTCTTCGAGCCTCATCTAACTGCCTTACCCTATATTCGCTTTGTGAGAGTCTATATGCAAGCCTTTGGTGACTTAACTCCAGCTTTTTCCTGTCCGCAGCAGCTTTGTTCATGTTTGACTCGGCGGTGTCAAGTCTCTCCCGCATTTACTGCAGCTCGCTGTCATTGTCAACCATATATTTCTCCGTTTTAGTAATATACTCATTCATACGGGTGGAGTTATCTGCTATAGTAACTTGCAGCTCATTAAATTTTTCTACCATGGCAAGATTGGATTTCTTCATATCCTCCATAGCCTTTATCAGGACATTGTCAACGCCCGTAAGCTCACCTTCACCATCGCCACGGTCCTCCATATTGTAACCGGCACTGTTTCTACTCGAACCTTTTCCAGATCTCATATTCCTTGCAGGCATTTCAGATATTCCTCTGTATATAGACCACGTCTTCTTAGTACCTTCATGTACCGATATTACCAGTTTTCATATAGTTGTAGCCAGGATACACTTGATTGCAGCCGGTAAATCCGTCTACCTCCCCAAGCTAGCCTTCGCCACACGCCATTTTTTTCATTACTTGAATGTTTAATAAATCAATTTAAGACAGCAATATCTGGTTCATACTTACTGTCCTGTAGGTAGTAGGCATATCCTATCTGTATCAGCCCATGTACAGCAGACGCTCCAAGCCCTGCTAAGTAAGCTGAGAACTCCTCCTTAATCAGAATGTCCAAGTCATTCCCAAGGTCACAGAGACGCTGACGGAAATGAGCAGCAAGATGCAGGAACTGCCTCCTCTGTCCCAGCAACTCCTGGAAATAAGCTTGTTATTGTTGACTTTAACTGAAGTAAGATAAAGAAAGTGATGTTGAAATAAGCTTGTTATTGTTGACTTAAACTGAAGTAAGATAAAGAAAGTGATGTTGAAATAAGCTTGTCATTGTTGACTTTAACTGAAGTAAGATAAAGAAAGTGATGTTGAAATAAGCTTGTTATTGTTGACTTTAACTGAAGTAAGATAAAGAAAGTGAAGTTGGCATGGCAGCCTACAGCATATATTGAAAAAAGGGTTATAGTTATTACCTATTGCTAAACATGGTAATTTGTTGGCAGTGCACTTGATAAATTATAAGCACTCACCTGTAGTTGGTGAGGCGAGAGAAGCTTTGGTGTACGCAGGGTATCTGAGGGTCTGACTCACCTGTAGTTGATGAGGTGAGAGTAGCTTTGGTGTAGGCAGGGTATCTGAGGGTCTGACTCACCTGTAGTTGATGAGGCGAGAGTAGTTTGGGGGGTAGGCAGGGTATCTGAGGGTCTGACTCACCTGTAGTTGGTGAGGTGAGAGTAGTTTGGGGGGTAGGCAGGGTATCTGAGGGTCTGACTCACCTGTAGTTGGTGAGGTGAGAGTAGTTTGGTGTAGGCAGGGTATCTGAGCGTCTGACTCACCTGTAGTTGGTGAGGTGAGAGTAGTTTGGTGTAGGCAGGGTATCTGAGGGTCTGACTCACCTGTAGTTGGTGAGGTGAGAGTAGCTTTGGTGTAGGCAGGGTATCTGAGGGTCTGACTCACCTGTAGTTGATGAGGTGAGAGTAGTTTGGGGTGTAGGCAGGGTATCTGAGGGTCTGACTCACCTGTAGTTGATGAGGTGAGAGTAGTTTGGGGGGTAGGCAGGGTATCTGAGGGTCTGACTCACCTGTAGTTGGTGAGGTGAGAGTAGTTTGGTGTAGGCAGGGTATCTGAGGGTCTGACTCACCTGTAGTTGATGAGGTGAGAGTAGCTTTGGTGTAGGCAGGGTATCTGAGGGTCTGACTCACCTGTAGTTGGTGAGGTGAGAGTAGCTTTGGTGTAGGCAGGGTATCTGAGGGTCTGACTCACCTGTAGTTGATGAGGTGAGAGTAGCTTTGGTGTAGGCAGGGTATCTGAGGGTCTGACCCACCTGTAGTTGATGAGGTGAGAGTAGTTTGGGGGTAGGCAGGGTATCTGAGCGTCTGACTCACCTGTAGTTGATGCGGTGAGAGTAGTTTGGGGGGTAGGCAGGGTATCTGAGCATCTGACTCACCTGTAGTTGATGAGGTGAGAGTAGTTTGGGGGGTAGGCAGTGTATCTGAGGGTCTGACTCACCTGTAGTTGATGAGGTGAGAGTAGCTTTTGTGTAGGCAGGGTATCTGAGGGTCTGACTCACCTGTAGTTGATGAGGTGAGAGTAGTTTGGGGGGTAGGCAGGGTATCTGAGCGTTTGACTCACCTGTAGTTGATGAGGTGAGAGTAGTTTGGGGGGTAGGCAGGGTATCTGAGCGTCTGACTCACCTGTAGTTGATGAGGTGAGAGTAGTTTGGGGGGTAGGCAGGGTATCTGAGGGTCTGACTCACCTGTAGTTGATGAGGTGAGAGTAGCTTTGGTGTAGGCAGGATATCTGAGCGTCTGACTCACCTGTAGTTGATGAGGTGAAAGTAGTTTGAGGGGTAGGCAGGGTATCTGAGGGTCTGACTCACCTGTAGTTGGTGAGGTGAGAGTAGTTTGGGGGGTAGGCAGGGTATCTGAGGGTCTGACTCACCTGTAGTTGATGAGGTGAGAGTAGTTTGGGGGGTAGGCAGGGTATCTGAGCGTCTGACTCACCTGTAGTTGATGAGGTGAGAGTAGTTTGGGGGGTAGGCAGGGTATCTGAGGGTCTGACTCACCTGTAGTTGATGAGGCGAGAGTAGCTTTGGTGTAGGCAGGGTATCTGAGGGTCTGACTCACCTGTAGTTGGTGAGGCGAGAGTAGCTTTGGTGTAGGCAGGGTATCTGAGGGTCTGACTCACCTGTAGTTGATGAGGTGAGAGTAGTTTGGGGGGTAGGCAGGTTATCTGAGGGTCTGACTCACCTGTAGTTGATGAGGCGAGAGTAGTTGGGGGGGTAGGCAGGGTATCTGAGGGTCTGACTCACCTGTAGTTGATGAGGCGAGAGTAGTTTGGGGGGTAGGCAGGGTATCTGAGGGTCTGACTCACCTGTAGTTGATGAGGCGAGAGTAGTTGGGGGGGTAGGCAGGGTATCTGAGGGTCTGACTCACCTGTAGTTGATGAGGTGAGAGTAGCTTTGGTGTAGGCAGGGTATCTGAGGGTCTGACTCGGGCAGCTTCTAGTTCCTCACCGTACAGGTCTGCGTATCTCCTCACCTGGCTGTCTGTAGCCCCAAGCTGCCACAGCGCCACCATCGACATCACCATGTGGTTGTACTTGTAACCTGTATTCTCTACATGGAATCTTAAAACAATTGAAACTTATAATAACTTACAAACAAGCTATAATACACCTGGATTGTAAGTGAATTTGTGGCTAGAAGAGATATTGAGATATTTTCCTCATGAGATAACCCTCAACAAGACCCACCTCTCTTGAACATTTGTATTTATTTCATGTTATCTGAATATCTGCTCAAAACTCATTTAAAAAGGATGAGTTTTAAGACCATTTGGGTTGCTACTACTGGCTGTGAGATACATAGCTCCAAGGTTAAACCTATGGAGCCTCTGTATTTGACTGTTTTTGACATGAAATAAATGAAACAACTTCAAGATTATGTACGTAGCTTAAGCAAATGTTCCACCAAAGCTAATTTATTCCTTATTTTGGATCGGGAGCTAAATGGCCATCTTCCCAATGCATTTCCGCCCACCTCCGGTCAAATTAAATAAGTTAAAAAAAATTGCCAGAATTGTGGGGAAAAACATCCGGAATCTACCATAAAAAGATTGTGAACTTTGATCCATTATTTCTTTCAAATCCAATTAATATTGGACCGACTTTTGGTGGAACACCTGCTTTAGGTATACAAATATCAGCTATAAACTGAGCTTAAGGTAGGGTTCCAGGGCATTTCAGCTGAACACATTTTCAGTGCTTAAATTTATCTCAGGTTTGATGAAATTATATGTGATATACACCAGTATGACCGTAGTTGATGTCTCATTCAAATATGTTCCATTTTATAAGGCGTCGCTAGGCATGGAATGAAAAAGGAACTAAACATTCTTTTATAGCTTCTATTTCTTTGAAGAGCATTATGGGATGGAAATGAAACATAATTCTCAGTTCTGATGATTGGGAAATTATCATGACCTGGGTCATGTTTTTCCCCATTTGATAATACATTGGAGGTAAATATGAACCTCCATATTTCATCCGGACGGTTGAGCCATGACGAGGAAGGATTTAGAAAACTCGACCAAGGGTTTACACTGGCGTAATGATGAGCTGCACGCCCTGCTACTGGGTGCCAATCATTTGAAACTTATCTTGAAGGGTCACTTCAAACATCCGACTGATGGGGCCGTCATAAAAGAATTGGCGTGGGAAGAGCTTAAAGGTATTTACTTTTTTTACTCAGATTTATTTGCCTACACCATACCTTGAAAGAAAACTTATTTACCCATCTGTGATTTATGTCTATATAAAGATTTTTTTTTATTAAATAACTTCAAAAACAACTTTGAAAGGAAATAAAATGAAATATATATTGTTTTTTTATTTTCAGAGTATGTCATGAGCATAGAAAAGCAGTGGCGTACTGTCCAGCAATGTAAGTATTAGATAACAATCTTCATTAAGAGCTGGGGTTATGGGGATATTAGAATTAAAGTTATGAATTTAACAAAAAAATTCCAATAAGCTCCTGTTTTGTATAAGTGGCGGGGGTAAACAAATAATTTTCACTGTCTATTTTGGGGTACACAAGATTTGTATTACTTTGGCATATGCTGGATTTCCTTTTTTTTCAAATACATATTAAAGCATTATATTTTTTGTCAGCGACAAAGGATAGACAGCAAATACAAGACAGGCAGCGGGCAGCGAGCATCAGAAGATTACCTGACAGACCTCGAACAGGCCATACTTGACTATTCCGCTGAGGAAGTGGTTCTAGGTGAGGATTTCTTTTTAAATAAAAGAACAGTATTGCATGTGTAGCAAGGAAACCAGAGACTGAAGCAGTCAATAATTTTTATTTTATAAAAAGCGCACCTATAATGCCTTTCTTGATATAGTGTATGGGTATGTGGGACTGTTTTTAAATGTCATGGAATTTAAGCATGGGTTTAATATCTGAAAACCTGTAAATTGTGCACTTTTTATGTCCGCATTCCAGTAAGTCAATCTTTTTCATGTTAGGTATACCTGGGATGCAGCCCCCCAATCTCAAAGGATCGGGGTACAGACCCGAGATCACATGGTCTTGCTATGTCCCGGACCGACCACAAAAGGAGGACTACGCACCCATGCAAATGCCAAGTCAGGCCATGGAGTACGCAATGGACGGGACATGATAGAGAGTGTAGACGGCGGTAAGTTTATATTTATTTCAAAATTCTATTTTCTTGGAGGGAATACTCAAAAATCTTTATATATGTAATGGGGTTTTCCTGTGTTTTATTTTATTAGACAAATTAAACCACTCTACAATAATTGTATACTGAAACTTTCATGTACATTTTTAATCACAATGACCCGCTCTTGCATTACCATCTATGTAAAATATGCTGGAACAAACATACTTATACTCCTAACTCATATGAGTTCTTGTCCTATATATCATGTTCTGATTATCATAGGATGTCAAGAAATGACACATGAATATGAAAAAAACATTACTTTTTTTTAAAATAAATAAATCTTTTTTTTTTATGTCCACAGAGCCTTTCGTCAACAAGGAGCAGGCTGTTACTGCTGAGGCGGCGATGCAACAGAACATAGGAATGGAACAGACCCTCGAATACAAGAAGCAATACAACTCGTTTGTTGCTGATACATTCCCGGATGAGGTTGAAGCCATGGGCACCCAAAATGAACCCAGACCCCTGACCGAACCAAGGCTCACAGGGAAAAACGTGGCAAGATAGTGGACAGGTGCAGAGACTGAAAAAAAACTCTGAGAAAAAAGACACCTTGGTACATTCGAACACCTCTGCCTCTGCCTCCAGGTTCGCATACGGGAAGTCCAAAGAGGATCTTCTGGCTGAGGCAGAAATGGTAAGAAAATGTGCAGAAGCCAGGAAAAGGGAAGAAAATAAAAAAAAGGACTCTCAGACTCATGGTAATCATAGAAATTTAGCTCAGGCCTCTAAATCTGCAGCTACTCTTAGACCAGGTGTATCAGGACCGCTATACTCTGGGCAGTATCAGTCTGCTCCACTCATGCATGCTGCTTTTTCTCAACAACTCAGTATAACCCAGAGTCTTACAGACAAGGTACATCAGGGCAAGGTAATTGAACAGGCCAAACCACAGGTACATCAAGACACGTATCTGAATCCAAACAGCAAAGTACATGCACTGGAATATCCAATAAAACTTCCTCTCAGCTGATCTTTAAAGAAAACTTTCAAAACACAGAACCAGAAGTGGAAGAATCAAATGAAAATGTCCAAGATGAAAATCCCGGAAAACGCCAAAGGGCCTCATCGTTCTCTAAAATACTGGACGAACTGTTGCTGGATCTTGAGCATGATACGCCATCACCGAAAGCAGTTCTTCTAAATTTTGCTACTCTTACCCCCGAGAATACAAAGAAAAAAAAAACACATTACAAAAGAAAACACCTGGTACTCGATTATCACCAAGACTGACAGAAAAAAAAATGCAAAATAAAGTTATAAACACGCCGGGCCTTGTAAGGATATAAGAGTTTGAACAACTTGACAAAGAAAGAACTTTTCGCACGGGGAGAAAACAATATTGTGAGTTCAGCGGTTGATTGGTCCCTGGAGAGCCTACTGCATTCACCAGCTATAACTAACACAGAGAGAGAGAGACCGATACACTAACTTCATGCGAAAATTAGTACAAGAAACTGCCGAAATAATGTGTGAAGAACAAAAAAAATGCATGGAGAAAATTATGATTTCTCAGAGCCAGTTGGCCGACTCTACAAGAGAGCTTTCAGAAGTCATTACAGATACGTTCAAGCAAATGCTAACTGATATAACTGGGGCAATGAGGGACTCTCTTAAGACAATGGCTAAGGATAACTTACCAGGATGCTGTTACCCAAGTTGAAGAGGAAGTGACTAAGCGTATTGTAAAAAAGGAGGAGGAGACAGTTAAGGGGTGTGAGCAGGTGGGGAATGAAAGAGGCAACCAAGGACATCGTGACATCAAACATGAACTTGGTAGGAAATATTTGTGCCTCACAAGAGAAAATGGTTGTGTCGGTAATAAACCTAAACGACTGTATGACCTCCCTGTCAAATAATATGGCAAACCTCTCAGAGCAGGCAGATAAGGTGAGAGACCGCCAGGAGAAGGGACTTGTTCTCATCGGTAAGACAAAATATACTTGAAGTTGTGATGTCCAGAACATGACAGATCAACAGGAGCGCGGAAACTCTGTAGTCCATAAGACCGATAAAATTCTGGAAGCAGTAACGGCTAACCTGAGTCACCTCACCGCGTTGCAGGAAAAGATAAAAAGCCAGTTTCTTATTAAAGCTGTACTTGATATTAAGTAGTCAATTTTAGACATCAACATTATAATATTTTGTCTGCTTTGTCCTTATTTATCTTGATTTTTAAAGTATTCTTGTAAAAATAAACAGATTTTGTTCCATAAAACACATGACTTTGAATACAAATTTTTGACAAATCCATGAACATAAACACATATCAGCCAGTTTCCGGGTAGGCAACCAAGCTTTTATTCTGATCTTAGTTACATATGATCACAGCCTATAGAGACTACATGCCAGATGGCATTCGGTCACCTGTAGGTAACAGCAGAGGTGTGTAGGAACTGCCCTTACATAGGGGAAAAGCCTGCGAAACTCAGACCCGTCACGTGAAGTGTGATGGACGAGTGAGAGGCCCCCTGGTGTAATGGATACAAACCCGGAGGCAGGTGCTGCCACCTGCCATCCGGACTCCCCCATCACACCCGGAGACTTGGGTCTGAGTCCCACGGGTACATGAACGTTATGAGTGTAATATTATAATATAAATACCATACCCCTACAACTGTATTTGTGTATTTGAATTTTTACAGCTAACGATATACAGAGGGCCCACACAGCAGCTGTTCAGGCACAATTGAGGGACCGGACAACCAGCCCAAATCAAGAAGATCCATCTGAAAACAGCTCCCATGAAGAAGAGGGGGAAGCAGAGACGAACAGGGAATCGGCCGCCATTGAGACCTAGGATAGACAGGCGTCCTCTGATGGGGAGAACTTGGTGGAAAATCTGACCCTTACTCATCCTAACCCACCTACATATAAGATTTTTTTCATGTATATCAGAAATTTTCTTGAATAAGCCACACTCCTCATATAAGCTGCACCCAGACTTTCATAGGATGTTATAAGAGCTATCTGCGGCTTGAAAATTGGCTTTTTAATACCGTTTAATTATGTAAATTACCCTTGTTTTGGGGTTCTGGTGTAACCCGCAGCTTGTGCGAGATAGTTTACAGTAGATAGAAAACTACAAGAAAAAAATATTTTTAATTTATCTTGATTGAAACTAAGACTTGGGTTTTTATGTTTCATTAAAAGATGGGGAGCAGCCTGCTTATTGGAAAGAGTCAGATAATGCTGCTCTGCAGGCAGCCAAAGAGGGAGGAACGGTAATTCAAGCAGGAACAGGTGAGTGAAGTTTTTTGTAATAAGATAGGGCTTCAATTATTTAAAAGTTAAAAGAGCCACTCTGGTTTTAAAAAAATTTATTAAAGTATTCTAATGTTTTTCTTTTTTTTTTGGGTCTGGATGTGCTTCATATCAGAGCAAATGTAGTTGTATGAGGGTCCTGCGTACTTGAAAATAAGTAAGACCATTCATGTTCTTTGATTTTTTTCCCTGTTATTTTCAGATATAAACAATGAGTCTTATGTTGGACTAGGCTTGCCGTCTTTCACTGTTATGGTGTCTGATGATTTTATTATAGTAACAGACGTAAAGAGCCAGACAAAGGAGGAAGAGGAGGAGTCCTTACATATTCTTCAATCTTTGAGCAAAAATCAGGCTTCCTCTGTCTTGGAAACTGAGGTCGGGCAGACAGAGGACGTTAAGGTTCCGGACTCATAGGATGATACGGTAATTGTGGAGGAGCCAACAACTCATTCTGATAATGTTAATGCTGAGGAGCCAAAGACTGATTCTGATAATGTTAATGTGGACCAGCCAGTTAGTCATTCAGATAATCCTAACATGGAGGAGGGAGAGAATGTTGAACCCCCGGTTACACAGATTGATGATGTCACAGTTCCCGTGAGTAATACAGATGGCATGTCTGGGCAGGAGATCAGTCTCAGACAAGAAAGACCAAAGTGATCAAAAAGGTTTAAACTGAAGAGAGACATACGGGGCTGCATCAATCTACAGACTGACTTTTAGAATCATTTATTTGATCCCTTTGTGTTTTGAAGTTATTTAGACTATCAGAAAAAGGTATTTGACATATATGTTGTAAAATCAAGATATTCCTCATTTTATTTTAAAGAAAAAAATCCTTTTGTGCTTGGTATATATTGTGCATACCTGAAGGTGCTAGCAAGTTGCAAGGGGGAAAAGTTTTATTTTGACTACATTTTCTTTCGTGTTATTTATTATTGGACAAGGTATATTTAGCAAGGTCATGATAGTTTAGTAATTCCATACCTCGAGTGATATGTTATTAGAAATCACATACAGTTGTACATCAAGATGTCAATCGCCATGATCAGTATTATTTTGACAGAAAACTTGACAGGAGATCTATGTACAAGGGTGTGTCCAAGGAATTCATAAATGTGATGGCATGCCTGATTGGCCCCTCCTGCTAGGGAGCGTTCTATACTGCAACTGTTCAACACTAGGTGGAGTTTTGTCTCCAATCAATAGTCAAATAGAACAATGAGTGTGTTCTATTTGAACTGTAATGAATTGTCACGCAAGCTTGTGCATCACGTTATAGGGGCTAAAATGTAAATGTTCTCATAACCCTTTCAGACAGAATGCTGCCCTCCACTCTCTCATCTGGACATCTGGGCATCTTGAGGACCCTTGAGATGTCTATAATACCCATGGGATTGGCGACATTAACTATTGTAGTGTTTGAGCATTATATTTTCAGTGCTACCTATTTAAAAACAAATTGGCACAGTGAATAAATACACTAGTACAGCAATAATATGTACTTGGGTATTCCAACTTACCACCACCTACTAATAGCTGGTGCCTTTACTGCCAATGGACTACATTCAACCTAGTCATTAAACTTAAATAGTGATACCCCACATAAGGCATGGCTATACTATTCATATGTGCCTTATCGGTGCGGTGCAGCAAAAGTTCCCACGTCAGGAGATCCAGTAAAGTGCTATCGAAGCAGCAAATGTTGGGAGTGTATTGGGGGATACTCACATTTGTGTTCAAAATCAAGCCACAGGGGCACCTTATCCTGAACTTAGGATGTGTCTTACATAATGCAGTACACCTTACACACAGGGTACCTTATCCTGAACTTAGGATGTGTCTTACATAATGGGTTACACCTTACACACAGAGGCACCTTATCCTGAACTTAGGATGCGTCTTACATAATGGGGTACACCTTTCACACAGAGCACCTTATCCTGAACTTAGGATGTGTCTTACATAATGGGGTACACCTTACACACAGGGTACCTTATCCTGAACTTAGGATGTGTCTTACATAATGCGGTACACCTTACACACAGAGGCACCTTATCCTGAACTTAAGATGCGTCTTACATAATGGGGTACACCTTACACACAGGGGCACCTTATCCTGAACTTAGTATGTGTCTTACATAATGGGTTACACCTTACACACAGAGCACCTTATCCTGAACTTAGGATGTGTCTTACATAATGGGGTACACCTTACACACAGGGTACCTTATCCTGAACTTAGGATGTGTCTTACATAATGGGTTACACCTTACACACAGAGCACCTTATCCTGAACTTAGGATTTGTCTTACATAATGGGTTACACCTTACACACAGGGTACCTTATCCTGAACTTAGGATGTGTCTTACATAATGGGGTACACCTTACACACAGGGCACCTTATCCTGAACTTAGGATGTGTCTTACATAATGGGGTACACCTTACACACAGGGGCACCTTATCCTAAACTTAGGATGTGTCTTACATAATGCAGTACACCTTACACACAGGGTACCTTATCCTGAACTTAGGATGTGTCTTACATAATGGGTTACACCTTACACACAGGGCACCTTATCCTGAACTTAGGATGTGTCTTACATAATGGGTTACACCTTACACACAGAGGCACCTTATCCTGAACTTAGGATGTGTCTTACATAATGCAGTACACCTTACACACAGGGGCACCTTATCCTGAACTTAGGATGTGTCTTACATAATGGGTTACACCTTACACACAGAGCACCTTATCCTGAACTTAGGATGTGTCTTACATAATGCAGTACACCTTACACACAGGGTACCTTATCCTGAACTTAGGATGTGTCTTACATAATGCAGTACACCTTACACACAGGGGCACCTTATCCTGAACTTAGGATGTGTCTTACATAATGGGTTACACCTTACACACAGGGTACCTTATCCTGAACTTAGGATGTGTCTTACATAATGCAGTACACCTTACACACAGGGTACCTTATCCTGAACTTAGGATGTGTCTTACATAATGCAGTACACCTTACACACAGGGTACCTTATCCTGAACTTAGGATGTGTCTTACATAATGGGGTACACCTTACACACAGGGCACCTTATCCTGAACTTAGGATGTGTCTTACATAATGGGTTACACCTTACACACAGGGTACCTTATCCTGAACTTAGGATGTGTCTTACATAATGGGTTACACCTTACACACAGAGCACCTTATCCTGAACTTAGGATGTGTCTTACATAATGGGGTACACCTTACACACAGGGTACCTTATCCTGAACTTAGGATGTGTCTTACATAATGGGGTACACCTTACACACAGGGGCACCTTATCCTGAACTTAGGATGTGTCTTACATAATGCGGTACACCTTACACACAGGGTACCTTATCCTGAACTTAGGATTTGTCTTACATAATGGGGTTACACCTTACACACAGAGCACATTATCCTGAACTTAGGATGTGTCTTACATAATGCAGTACACCTTACACACAGGGTACCTTATCCTGAACTTAGGATTTGTCTTACATAATGGGTTACACCTTACACACAGGGTACCTTATCCTGAACTTAGGATGTGTCTTACATAATGGGGTACACCTTACACACAGGGCACCTTATCCTGAACTTAGGATGTGTCTTACATAATGCAGTACACCTTACACACAGGGTACCTTATCCTGAACTTAGGATGTGTCTTACATAATGGGTTACACCTTACACACAGAGGCACCTTATCCTGACCTTAGGATGTGTCTTACATAATGCAGTACACCTTACACACAGGGTACCTTATCCTGAACTTAGGATGTGTCTTACATAATGGGTTACACCTTACACATAGGGCATCATGGTAGTATAAATTTCAGAGGAACTGATATTTCCAACTTCAATGTAACTTCATATAAGCATCAACCCACCTGTCCAAGGAGTAGTCATCTATGGCTGCTTTCAACCATGTGGGAACAGGTTCAGTCGCCATCCTGAAAGATATAGACAAAGGTTCATCCCTTGCCTTATGACATAACCCTCAGTCAGAACTAATTTGTGTGAACCTCTTCATTTATTTCATGCTAATTTAGCCAGCAAACTCTTTCATAAAGATGGTTATTCACAAGTGCATTCAATTGAAGCATGATGCCTCAAGAAGTCATGTTGACATGATACAATACAGCTGGTGATGCAAGGCCAGTGGCTAATGCCAAGAGATAGCTCCCTTCTGAGGGAGGATCGATGACAATGTATACCAGGGAGTTCATCTCTATATTTATTTCATGTTATTTTGATCTAAAAGTACTTAGATTTATGTAATTTAGCATATAAATGGTCATATGACCAGGAGAGGCAGTCTAGACATGTTATTGCATGGCACTTTAACGTTATGTCTATTGAGTTTTTGTTATTTGTGTGAAATAAAAAGTGTAGCTTGTTTAGCCCTACCACATAAAGTGTTTCTGAATCGAGGGTGCGCCTTATAGGTGAGGTAAAACCATAGTACATTAGTACTAAACAGGCTGAGCATGATACATAAGCAAATGCCCACGACCGTGGAATATTTTTGCATCGTATTCACTGAGGCATCGGTGAATATGGACAGGCCTCACCGAGGTAAATGCGATGCAAAAATGTTCCATGGGAGTGGACATTTGCATTTATGTCATGGCCTATGGGGTTGATTTTCTTTTAGATAAAGAAAAACAGCTCAGCTCCATTCAAAATCCAAGATGGCGGACCCCATTGAATACAAGCATATTGTATTCCATGCCCCCCATGGAATACGGCTGTTCCAGTACTAATCTATAGTAACGATCATATCTGCCATGATATGATTAGCTAAATGCACCGGAGATGGGTTATCATATAAAAGCTCCTAAAGGATTATTCAGAACAACGTTTTAAGCCTGGTCATTGAGTGATGGATGGAATTTTCACAAGAACAACTAAACAGATGTGTTTTCCACAGACAAAATTAAGCTACTAAACAGAATTTGTAAGCACCTATATACTAACATGACAAAAAGAGCCTTGCCCGCGATGGAGTACAGTATTGCTATATTCTACATGCAACTGCCTCAAAGGTTAGGCTGAAAACCCTACAAAGATAACAGAACTATGTACTCAAGGAAAGTACCATATAGAGAGCCCTCAAGTTAGAATGGGATTTCTACTGACATAAGGAGCCGACCTACGTTTAGCTTCTTCACTGACATTCAAAAACAGCTTTACAATAGTAACTCTAAGTAGAAAAAGTCTTTAGTGGTAAGTTTCATCCCTTATCTTATCATCCTGCGCTACATGATATATCAAAGAAACTTGCATACCTTTTTCCACTGGGTGAACCTAAGATAGTAGTTCCGCTCAGGGTAAATGAAAACATTTCAATTTCAACTGTCACATTTCAAAAGTTAAATTGTCAAAAGTTAAATGTATATTGACACAAAGTAAAGGTTACATTGTGATAAATGCCCTTACCTGTGTGAGTTGTTGTATGACCATGTGTTCTACGTGTACTGGTGGTGAATGCCATGTTCGGCAGGAAGGTAAGCTATACTACACTCCAAAAATAAATGTCAATGAAATAACAGAGCAATCCTCGTCCCAAAGTTGCCAGACATCCGTTGTTATTTTCACAGAAGTTCCTTGTACATTTTTATTCGTACCACTGTACTGCCACCTGCTGCTTCTTGTACAAACTACACTGGTTCAATGCTCTGTTTGCAATTAATTATGGTGGTCCACTGTTCAGTTTTGCGAAGATCCCTGGTAGATGCAACAGCTATTTCTTACAATGTAACATGCCATGTCATAGAGATACACCAACATTAATGCACCGCTCATGCTGGTAGTTATTCTGTTTGTCATGTTCAATTAAATCAATCATACATCAATGGACTTTCAAAAAGACCATTATGTATACACTACTTTCATGTCATGTGCATGTTGGGGGCGTGGTGCGTGAATACAGGCGTGGTGCTTACGTACAGTGACGCAATCCCGCATCATGCCGACACTACATGGATGATACATAAGCAAATGTCAATGACCATGGAATATTTTTGCATCGTATTCCCAGAAGTTGAATGTGGGCAGACTCACCGAGGGGAATGCAATGCAAAAACATTCCATGGGAGTTGACATTTGCATTTATGTCATGGCCCTACGGGGTTAATTTGCTTTAAAATAGAGAAACACAGCTCAGATCTGTTCAGAATCCAAGATGGCGGACACCCATTGAATACGGCAACATTGTATTTCATCCCCCCATTGAATACGGCATGTCCAGTTCTGTTCTATAGTAACCGTCGTATCTGCCATAAAGTACAGTATGAGATAACACAGAGCTGCATCAGTGCATCACAACACATGTACAGGGTGCCTTTATTGGGCATGGTCTGGGCACACCTAACCCTTTAAAAGCTGCTGGTGCAGGAGCATAATGGCGACCCTACGGTGATAATACATAAACTCCCGGAGGGTCGACATGATGCTCCAAATCTCGCCAGCACTTCATTGGTGCATCGTGACGACCAATGGACATGATGCATTAAAGCTTCAGCGGTCTTTAAAGGGTTAAAAGACTTATTTGAAAGGGTTAAAGGAAAGAGTTTATTTCAGGTTATAGATAGGAGTGATAGTTCAATAGAATTGCACTCATGTGGCGTAGGGACATGCTTTATTCATGTACATGTAGTGTATATATCAGCCAACTGTTGAGTATATATAAAGGTTAATTCAAAATGGCCTAGGGTAGAGGCGCAGGACGCAACTTCTTGACCTGGACTATGCCCCCGGGGCCTACAGACTGCCGCGTGGGAGTGATGCGAAAATTACGCAGACAGCAGTGGCTGAGGCGCGCCCTTTCCCACACTCCCCATGGCAAGTCTGGGAAAATGCCCCCAGGGCATCCATGGTAAGGATGGTGCTCCCAGGACATGTAGGCCTATATAGGGTATTGGACTATGCCCTGGGGGCATCGTTTAGTACATGGATGCCCCCAGGGCATCGTCAATTTTTTTTATGCATGTATGATTATCCTTACTATGAATGCCCTGAGGGCATTGTCCCCCATTGTTCTCTGTACCATGCCCCCTGGGGCATCCATAATATGGATGATGTGTGATGATGCCCCCAGGGAATGGCGCCAGGGAATGCACTGATAGTCATATGAGTCGAAGGTTGGAGAGTGCCCCAGCCTAGTAGGCTCCTAATTCCCCCCTGATTAGCTTAAAGTCCAATATTCCCTGAGGGCATGCATGGATGTCCCAAGGACATACCCTTGTTTAATACCACTTCATTTATCATCAACTTTATGCCCTGAGGAGTAACATTTGTAGACTGTATAAGGAACCCGGGAGAAGGAAGATATGCCCTGGGGGGTATGCATACTTAGGCCCTTCTTGTAGCTAGCCTACAAGTACAACATGTGGAATTGTACTACATGCCTGGAGGGCATGCTTTGGTCAATCATGCTTTAAAGAAGCAAGAAATATGCCCTGAGGGTATGTTGCCCTCAGGGCATGTGCATGTTTTTCTGGTCAATGCCAGAACGTCTAGATCCAGAGGTCAGGAATGGTCCTGTGTATGCATATTCGCTGAGGGTCGGTACACGATGCCCTGAGGGCATAGACTAGCATTGGTAAATTGCTGATTTCTAGAGGGCCAGCAATATGCCCTCAGGGTATGCATAATTCCGTGCGGCAGTCCCGAAAATATACGCATCACCACAGGGGGCGGCACTGAATGCCCCCAGGGCATAGACCGATGTAACAAGTTGTAACCTGCAGCTGTAGTCTATGACTGAAGACTACTATGGCATGTCCCGGGGGCATCACACACTACAAATGCCCCCGGGGCATAGCCTTTCTTAAATAATCTGAAATCTACAATGGCATGCCCTTGGGGCATCAGCAATTCCATCAATGCCCCCAGGGCATTTTCGTTACTCCTACACAAGAAACGACTAAAGTATGCCCCAGGGGCATCACTGGCCCGAGAATGCCCCCAGGGCCTTTCCTTATAAACTTGTTAAGTAGTTAAGTCTTGGAATAAATGGAGTATATGCTATATGAAGTACTATTAAATGCTTCTAATGCTATGCTATATGAAGTACTAATGCATGTCCCGGGGGCATTACTGATGCCGTCAATGCCCCCAGGGTCTCTTCCTTACTTCTCTATCCTATATGAAGGACTAATGCATGCCCCAGGGGCATTGCTGATGCAGCCAATGCCCCCGGGCCTCTTCTCTACTGCTCCATGCTTGGAACAACTACAGGATGCCCTAGGGGCATTGCCGATGCCGTCAATGCCCCCGGGGCTTCTTCCCTACTCCTCCTTGCATGGAACAGCTACAGGATGCCTCAGGGGCATTGCTCAATTTGCTGACGCCGTCAATACCCCAGGGGCATCCTCTACTGCTAGGCATATAAACTTAGGAATAGAAATGATAACTTGCCCTAGGGGCATCAGTGAAGCCACCAATGCCCCCAAGGCATCCTCTACTTAGAACTAATTCTATGGGTTAGTAGAAGACAACAGCATATCCCAGTGGAGTGGAGCCATTGATACCCCGGGGCATTGTCCATAAAATGGATGCCCTTGGAGCCGCATCGATACTAATGATGCCCTGGGGGCATTACTGATGCTATTCCATGCTCTACAAAGGTATAAACGACTAATGCCCCAGGGGCCTTACTAGCATAATTAATGCCCCCAGGGCTTCTTCCCTACTCCTCTAAGCTATGAAGAACTAATGCATTCCTCAGGGGCAATACTAGCATAGTTAATGCCCTGGGGCCTCTTCCGTACTCCTCTATGCTGAAATAAACTGCTACATGCCCCAGGGACATCATCGATGCCATCAATGACACCTGGGCCTCTTCCCTATTCTTGCATACAAGAAACAATTATAGAGCATGCCCCAGGTGCATTGCTTATATTGTCAATGCCCCTGGAGCATCCTCTACTGCTAGGCCTAGAAAGGACAGCAATATGCCCTAGGGGCATCAGTGAAGCCCACGGGGCATCCTCTACTCCTATGGGTTAGAAACAATAGCATCATGCCTCTAGGGCATCAGTGGAGCTACCAATGCCCCCAGGGCATCCTTTACTTCTTTGGGTTAGAAATGACAATAGCATGCCCCAGGGGCATCAGTAGAGTCATTGATGCCCCTGGGGCATCTTCCATACCATTGATACGCTGGGGGCTCAGCGTTCCCTTGTGGTAGTGGGGCCGCGGCAGGACTAGGACTGCTGTCACGCGTAGAGCAGCGCGTGAATGCCCCGGGGGCATAGTCCGGGTCGAGAAGTTGCGTCCTGCGGTAGAGGCACCCATTTTGGATGCTCCTGATCATACAAAAGTGACCATATTTAATCCTCAAATGTTGTACCTCTTAACTTTGTGTATTCTACTTTCTATTGCACTAATGGAAGCATTGTACCACTTGTATATATGAAGACGTTTTGGTAATTCTTTTCTTCACATAAGAATAAACTAACTGTATATATTATGTCTTCAAAAGACCAAATTGCACCTAAAGTCGGACGACTCATACTATACATTTGGACACTATGTTATCTAATAGATAAAAACATATTGGGCAGCTGCATGTGGAATGTACTATAAGGTGTGCCGCATGACATTAGAGAAAACAAACCAATGCAGCACTCAATACTCCTATGCAGAATGCTCTCAGATGTTTCATTTTGCAACCTGTAACAGATGAGTCCTGAGGGTCAAAAGAGCTTCACATCAGTGAGGGAGATGGGGACGCATTCAATATAGATGTTAGGTACTGGGTAGACCAAACACACAGATATAATATCCACCATGGCTGGGAGAAAGGATATAGTAAAACAGACAGGGTGCAAATGGTGTCCGACTTTTGGTACAGTTTAAAGGTCATATGAGAATAACTCCCACAATACAACATCAGTGGTGTATACAGGCTGGCCAGATCAAATCAGTGGTAATAATGTATATATTCTCATTACCCTATATATAAAAATGCCTTCTTTGATCGCTGGCTGGAAATTTTCTTTTTGTAACTGCTTCAGCCTAGAGTACCCTTGGGGTACTCTAGGCTGCTAACTCGACCTGTTATGCAGAGATGTCTCAATTCAAAGAGTTCTGTGCATTTCCTGATACGATAAGATGTGGGGAACCTCGAGATTATTGTATATCTAGATAGCACTCTCCAAGATCTTCAATCCATATGTCATATGTCTGGATGTGATGAGTAGTTCCAGAGAAAATCACTTTAAAAGCACACCTCCAAGAGGATCTGCTTGGAGAGTGCATGATTTGTTTACTGTTGCTATGATACACACTGTTACTATGATACACGCTGTTACTATGATACACGCTGTTACTATGATACACGCTGTTACTATGATACACGCTGTTGCTATGATACACGCTGTTACTATGATACACACTGTTACTATAATACACGCTGTTGCTATGATACTCACGTTGATTGGGGGCTGCACTGAAGTACCATAAGCAGACCATAAGCTAGTCTTTGGGCTGTTGGGGAGGTATTGAGGGCACAGTAGTACATCCCCAGGACACCACCTCCCCCCCCCCCACACACACTTCCTAATCAGCTGCTCATAACGTCTTTTTTTATCATGAGTGTTGCCCCCACTATCTGCCCCTAACGGAGTAAGCCTGTCATTGTGCTCCAAGCACAGAGTATATGGAAGCCTGTGCCTAGAGAGTGAGGGTATAGGTGTTCTAATAATATGGAAGGGGTGACACTCTTGAGGCATGGTCATCTCTGCATTCCAGGGGTGTTCAACAGGCACACATTCAGGGGCCCCACTGCAGTAGTTTAGATATGTTTATTACACAACTTTTGTGATTTTGGGTTCTTTTTGTGGATATTCCCATTCTGATACCTGTCGATATTGCATGCCATGATGCATGCATCATAACCTTTGTAAGGTCTGCTATTATCCATGGATAACAGGCACCCAGTGCTGTTATCCATGGATATCAGCACACCTTATTGCCAAGGGCAGGGGTCGAACCCATACCCTACTGATCCCAAATCCAACTCCCTATGCAGTGTGCCACAGGGACTGATGAGAGAGAGAGTGTGTTTGCCTGTATATATACAATGTCAAAGGTTTGGCATGGTTAGTAGCGACCCCTAGCTTTGTCACACACACAAGGTGAGAATGACATTATGGTTATAAGTCTATCACAGCTCTATGGACACGTTCCAACCAAGCCAGCAGCTGCCGGGTGGCAAGGTGTGTGTACTGATAGTATATTGGTTAGCAAGTTGCGCTCCTAACCCTAGGTACAGGCGTTCGCGTCCAAGTCTGGTTCATCTTCTTCGCAGTGCAAGCTCAACTTCTCCGGTGACCTAGTTTGGTGGGCAAACTAAGCCTTCTTCCCTAGGTTACCATTTTGACCAAAAATCGCTGTATTCATACACTGCTGGTGTTGGACCTACTTTGACCTCAATACTGGGTGCTTGTGGGAACCAGCATTCACTGGTATCCATCTGCCAGCTTGACTCACCAGCAACAAGCTAAGAAAAATAGTACCTCCCAGCATGCCTGTTTACCAGTGCGTAATCATGAGACTACGAGATGGGGCCAGTGTGGTGCAAGCTGTCAAACCTTGTGTGTACACACACTATGGCAGGCTTCGTGTCCAATGGGGAGGTGAAGAATTTTTTTTTCAAATTGAACTTTTTTGAGGCGTTCGGGGTACGGTTTTCTAGGTATACCCAGTGCATTATGGGTAGGGTTGTCCTCGAACGCTAACTACAAACCCTTAGGGAGTGATCATTTTTTAACAACAGGGGGGGGCCGGTGGGTTTGAGGGGGGGGTCAGAATTTTTTCAACCCCTTGACCGGGGGGGGTCAGAATTTTTTCAATACCTCTGATGGGGGGGGTCAAAATAATTTCACCTGTTTTCAGTGGAAAACCCCGCGCGTTACTATAGGCTAAAAGGGGACGTTCGCGCGCGATTTTTGTCCCTTATGGGGGGGGTTGAAAAAATTTTACCCCCTTGAGAGGGGGGGGGTCGAAATTTTTTTCGCGCGTCCGAGTGCAAACCCACCAGCCCCCCCTGTTGTTAAAAAATGATCACTCCCTTAGCTTGTTCCCTCCACCCCTCTCCATCCCAGCCAGGTCTGGCTAGGTACCAGTCCCTAACTATGCTTGGGAGTGTAGTAAGTTGACTCAGGGACAGGGGGGGGGGGTGACCAGTGCTTCAGTGCCATCTTGTGGCAACTGTGACATTCATGTTTGTGTGTATAGCTCAGTATGCCTGAGGAAATACTTCAATTCTGTTATATTAACACATGTGTCAAATATCCTATGATACATTTACATCACATATACTTCACTCTATGTAATGGGTACAGGTTAGCTGCATTTCAATGTATCAGTATGGAGAAATCCATTCTGTTTCAGTTGATAATGGGCTGTTCTAAAGGTCAACTTTGAGCATTTCATAAAAATAATTGAGTTGAGATCCATTAAATCTACTTTTTGTGAAAATTATTTCAATGTCTAATGTATGAGGGGGTGCAGTAGAGAACATTGGAGCACCATTCCTAGAGAGTAAGAAAGATATTTCAATTACCACTAATATGAGCTCAGTGAAGTCATTTCTGGTACATTTCATGTTTGCTTAGTTCCCATGCCATTCACATGATGTCTCCACTGTGTCATACTTTGACCATTTCCTTGCCTTCTAGCTCTGTCAGACATGGTCATACTCTAGTCTGCTACAAGGTGGCGCCTAAGCACTGGGCTCTCCTCCTGGGTGGGCTCTTAAAAATTATGTACTACCACTTCAGCCTCAGTACAGTGCTGGTACAGTATGCTATCCTATTACAGCCTGTGGAGGTAGGGTCGGGTGAGGGACTGATATATATGGGGTGTAGCAGGTTGTAGTGTCTTCAGTGTACCTACCGTAGCCTCATGAGGACAGACAGGCATGGAGGCCTGATCTCACACTCATAGGTAAGCAGGAACTTATCAACATACATGCATGCATTTCTCATTTTCTTCACTGCAGTAACATATGTATCTGCCGAAATATTATACATTTCATAGCAGGGAGGATTATGTGCTTGGGGGGGGGTGCAGAAATGGAAGGGTGTGCATGAGGTTGAGGGATGTCTGGGTGGTAGTGGGTATAAAGAGATTATACAGAGTGGTGCAGCCTTCAGAGTGTATAAAAGGTTGGAATGTAACAGTATCCGCATTACTATGTAGGCCATTTATTTTGTACACACTTCCTGATACCACGCCACCATGGCCTCCTTCTCAACTCTCAAAGCAAGTCAAGCATGTCCCTCTTTGAAACATAAATTGGTAGTCAAAGCAGTAAATATTACCTTCTTTACTGC
Organism: Acholoe squamosa; assembly: GCA_949317995.1. Taxonomy (NCBI): domain Eukaryota; kingdom Metazoa; phylum Annelida; class Polychaeta; order Phyllodocida; family Polynoidae; genus Acholoe; species Acholoe squamosa. Next base: position 10,941,459 of record OX439051.1, on the reverse strand, counting down.
CCACATTGAAATTCTAGAGGTCGTGTATTTTTTGTCCCTTAAAAATGAGATTTTTTTAACCTTTGTTCTACTCAATGAATTTTCAAAATTTGAAGAGTTGTGTATTTAGGCAATCTTGTACCCCTTGAACCCCCTGTGTACTGCTGTAATGGTTAGGGGGAGTGAAATATATCAAATAAATTATCTTGGTGTCAATCTTGTTGATCCAGGGAGAACACAATCCCTGGGTATAAGCCGCACCTTATATGTGTGGAAATAATGTATGATTATTGCCCTTTTGATTTAAAACCTATACCAAGTATTCCTCTAAAAGTATCTTTCCCTTTATGTATCAACAGTCAACATGGCAACAGGTGGGAGTGTTTTCCCCCTGTGGGACAGACGGAACAAGAAACAGCAAAAGTTCCTCAGTTTAACCTCCTGGGAACAGGTCCTGGATGAATCCATTGTAGTGCTGAGAAACAATCTACGTATCACAGACATTATGCCACATCTACTTCAACTTGGTGTCATCAGTCCACTGCATGAAGAGGAGATCATGGTACTGATTTAGAATATTCATTGTTGTGCATAAAGAGAATCAAATCTTCATTTTCCATTCTCAATGTCTTTAAATATCTTGAGGAGAAAAGGAACATTTCCTTCAAAATATCAACTTCATGTTTGGAACATAATAATTTAAAATATAGCTAGAATCACTAGTCATTGGAGAGATTTGTTCTTTTATTAAGGTGTCACGGTACTAATAGGGCCAAGCCCGTTCTGATTTTCCCCCCATCTTCCACCATAAAACTGGCGTCAATCGGGTTCTAATTTGATGGCGTTCATAAATAAAGGCTTAAATTAAAGCTGAAGTCATTCTTGAATTTTTTAGCATGGTCAACCATAACGGAGTCAGATCCGTTTTTGCACCAGTTGCCATGGAAACCACCATGTTGAATAAATTAAATGATACAGGCGCCCCTGACAAGTCACAAATGTGACCTTGGACCCCTCTCTGACACAATAGGTTTCCATGGTGACCAACAATTTTTTGCAACTTTTCCCCCCCAAATCGTAACCTTTCTTCTGGTACCAAAATTATTAATCTGTGATGAAATTAAGGTCCCCTGGCACTGATTATACCAAGCAAAACACTGTTTTTAGTTGGGACTATTTAGCTGTCCTAGGTTTACTGGGGCGGAATACTACTGTGACACCTTAACAGCTGGGGTCATTTTTTCCGACAATATATAGTTTGCCTAGAAATAAAGATATTTATCTCCCTGACATGAATCTCAACTTTTTACATGGAAAATTTGTATATTTATGACCATGGAGCCTATTGAAATATGGGTGAGAGGTCCCTCAGGGGTCAATCTTTTGTATTTTAGGGGTTAAAACAGGGACCTTTCTTTGGCTTGCTCTACCAAAAAATTGGATCTGACTTTGTTATGGCAAACTACCCTCATATGATGCCTTAACACATTGACAACAATAATGTATAACTGGTTAAGATCCCATCTAATACCTAAAAGCATGAGAGTAATCAAAACAAGGGCAATGTCCCCAAAACTAGGCCACAATCTGCATGATTTGGTGCAAAATGTGGTATTTTTTGGATGATGGCTGTTTATTTTCCCTAGCAACGCTTGACTACACAATTAAAAATTCTGAGGTTTGACTAAAATCCTATTTTCAAAGGAATATTCCATATGTTTTGAATAGAAGAAGCATAATTTGTGCTATTTATTAGCATTTCTAGAGGCTTTCAAGCTAATTTTTATGGAGGAGCCCTAGAACCACTTTCTGTGCCAAGTAGCCCCAACTGCCCTATCTGGAGCGAAAAAAGGTCAATCATACGCAAATCCCAGACAAATTCAAAGAAAAAATGACCATAATACCTTCTCCTACACTTAATTTAGCTATTTTAATACAAAAAATTCATCCAGTTTGGATTGAGTCCTTACAAGAGCCCAAAATGTGGCCAAAATCACCCCACCCAGCCACCCAGTTAAGGTGTCACGGTACTAATAGGGCCAAGCCCGTTCTGATTTTCCCCCCATCTTCCACCATAAAACTGGCGTCAATCGGGTTCTAATTTGATGGCGTTCATAAATAAAGGCTTAAATTAAAGCTGAAGTCATTCTTGATTTTTTTAGCATGGTCAACCATAACGGAGTCAGATCCGTTTTTGCACCAGTTGCCATGGAAACCACCATGTTGAATAAATTAAATGATACAGGCGCCCCTGACAAGTCACAAATGTGACCTTGGACCCCTCTCTGACACAATAGGTTTCCATGGTGACCAACAATTTTTTGCAACTTTTCCCCCCCAAATCGTTACCTTTCTTCTGGTACCAAAATTATTAATCTGTGATGAAATTAAGGTCCCCTGGCACTGATTATACCAAGCAAAACACTGTTTTTAGTTGGGACTATTTAGCTGTCCTAGGTTTACTGGGGCGGAATACTACTGTGACACCTTAAGTAATATAGAATGCTGATTAGTACATATATTTATTTTAAAGCACAATGCACCAAGACACATCATGGTAGACAGGCTGATAAGGCACCTGAGGAGCTGCCCACTCTGGTCCTTCCATGGTCTAATGAGGGCCTGCGCACTCACAAACCAAAAGGATCTGATTCAAGAACTTGGACTTAGCCCTAACCGCTATATTGAAGATGGCGAAGACGCTCAATCTTCTCCTACCCTGGTTTTACCAACACCCAGTAACACTGAATCTGTCCAATCTCCCACATGTGAAGGCAAAAAGACTGCCCTATCAACCCAGGTTTTAAATAGTGAGTACAATTCCAACCATTTTGAAATATAGATATATTGCTGAACAGATAAATCAGTCTGTGGTAGGATTTCAGCAAAGACCCTCATTGATATATCAATACAGTTTCAATTTTAATTTCATTTTTCATTTTATTGTTTCCAATGAACATAAATTTATTCTGTAATATTGTCCCCTTCCCCCATAACCTTCTATCAATGATGTACAATGCTAAAAAACAAGATATTGTTATTGTGCAGCATACAGTAGGTTAAATACCAGAAATCTACAAATTTTTTAATGCAAGGTGTCATAGGGTTTTATTGTAACAGTGAAATTAATTCTTCCAGTCATGGCAGATCACTGCAGAGGTAACAAGCGTACATTGATGCGCCGGAACATCTATGATTTTGGCAACAGTCCATCATCAAAAGTCCTTGACACGGCTCCATGTCATATTGAAGTCGATACACAAAATGAACAAGAAGATGGGTATGTATAAAAAAACAACAACAAAAAACAGGAGATGAGTTTAAGCTCACAAATATTTTCATTTCTCAGACTTTGTACAATAGTGTAGGGGAATGTGATTTCCCCGTGTGTGATGCGCTGACTCTCAGGGGCGGTTCGTCATGTAATCACATGTCCCCTCTCTGTGTCACCCCAGTCCAGGTGTGGGTGTAAGGTAGGAAACGTTGTACGGGGAAGTAGCTCAGCGGTAGAGCAATCGTCTGAAGGCTGAGATGTCCTGGGTTCAACTCCCGGTTTCCCTAAATGTTTTCGCCGACCCCTACAATGGTAGGGAAACCGGGTGGTCCTGACCCGTGTGAGGGGGGCTACGGAACTCAGTGCTGGGCTGGTGTGACACGGCAGGCGCTTCGACCGCCCGGTACTGGTACTGGCAGTTGGCCAGGGAATTGGGAATGCCTCGCACTGCTTGATAAAGCCCAATCGTCTGGTTGGAAGGAGAGCTGGGTTGCTGATCAGCGGTGGTCAAAGCTGGTTGGGGGCTGTGTAGGGGAATGTGATTTCCCCGTGCGCGATGCGTTGACTCTCAGGGGCCGTTCATCATGTAATCACATGTATCCTCTCTGTGTCACCCCAGTCCAGGCATGGGTGGAAGGTAGAAAACGTACGGGGAAGTAGCTCAGTGGTAGAGCAATCGTCTGAAGGCTGAGAGGTCCTGGGTTCAACTCCCGGTTTCCCTAAAAATGTTTTCGCCGTCCCCTACAATAGTAATAGCTATGATCAACAGTACAATTTTGGTATTCAAATGTTCTAGCCATAGCCTACCCTCTTGTCAGAACAACATTATATAATGTTGATAAGCATTGTTATCAAGGTTGTGGGTCAACCTAAAGTTAAAAAAGCGTACTCAAAGAAACACCTTCTTAACTTTCCACAAGAAAAACTTTCATTTCTAGGTTAAAAAGTGACAAAAAAATGTTTTTACACACATATTTTATCCTTACCTTTTATGGATTTTGAATAATTAGAGAATCTACAGAAAATATGATAAATTATCTGTATTCTTCTGTGGCCATCGCTGACCATGGTTGTAATGGCTGAATGCTATTAAATAAAATCAATACAAATAACCAATACCCTCAAGTTGTTTGATGGAAGATGTTTTCATTGCATCCCTCATCTTGCCCTAACCAGCCATCAGGTGACTCTGTTTCTCCAGTACTGCTCGAACACCTTCCGATCGGTAGGAGCTATTATGAACTATCTGTCTGGGGCTAGGCTTTTATTTTACTTTTTCATTTACTGCAGGGACATAAAGGAGGTGGCTGAAAAGGACATCTTAAAGCCTTTCCCAGGGGAAGAGGAAGCTCCAAGTGTTGTGCGGATATATGGCCAGCCTGGCACTGGTAAAACAGCACTTGTGAATCACATTGGTTATGTCCTGAGTGCAGAATTCCTTAAGCGCCTTGAGGATCCTACCCCCATATATGAGGATGAGCTGATACCTATGGTTTGCATTCCAGCAAGAACAATTGAGAGTTCTGTAGAGAAGGTAATATTTGAGAACCTCAGGTGCAAGGAGGGTGACAAACGCATCCTCTATGACCATATCAAAGTAGTCGCGTTAGACGCAATTGATGAAATCAGAAACCAGGAAGTCATGGAAAATGTCAAAAAGTATGTTAGTGACAGACAGAGGTGTGGACAGGGACCCTGCATTCTTGTCACTGCACGGACAGATCTTTGTCCTATTGAAACTCAGGCATTCGACAGATTCCTGGTAAATAAAGGCTTCACAGAGTCCCAGGGTATCTCTTACATCAAAGCCTACTTAACAGAGGAGACATGCAAGAGAGTCCTAGACTACACACACAACCATAGGGAGAGACTCTATCCCATCATTACAAATCCACTTCGCTGTCATATATTCTGTGCCTTAGTGTCAGAAGGTGAACTAGAGCTTGATGAGAATGATGACCTTTGCATCCTGAAACTTTTCACTCTCCTCGAAAAGTGCCTTCTCAGAAGAGAAGGGAAAGCGGTCACTGCTGAGGAGTCCAAGAGATTTTATGCAATGTGTATGCATGGTCTCATGCATGGGTTGCGGGAATTTTCACAAGATCTTTTGGATAAATTCGAAATTGCAAAGCCATTCCTTGTCCTTTTTGCAAAGAAGGAAACCATTTCCATCCAAGGCAATAGGGTGACATATACATTTCCTCATGAAATGTTTTATGAGGTGTTTGCAGGCAAATATATAGAAAGTCTGTCTCTTGTTGGACAAAAATCCCTCCTCCTGTCGATATGTTCTCAGCCAGCACTGCGCAATCTCCAAAGAATTGTGTTTGAAGTCCTTGCACAAAAAGGACTTGGGAGTGAAGAGCTGCTTGAAACCATGGCTCGTGCGATTCTCATCCTGCAGTATGAGTGTAATGATGAGGACAAACCAAAGGGACTGTTCCAGAGGTTCACGTTGTACAGCAAACTGCTGAACCTACACAAACAGATTCAGCCACCTAAGACACTTGACATATCACTATTGGAGCTTCAGAGTCAGAAACAAGCTAAAGATGTCAACAAAATCTGGGACACAATCAACAAGGTGTTTGATGACCAATCAGCAAGCCTAAAAAAGTCTAAATGGTACCTAGGGCTTGGCAATGGTGTCTTTGGACATGTGATGGAGTGTCTGCAAGTTTGTCCGGCCAGTCTCAGGGAAGTTCTCACTGAGAATACCGCAGGGCATCTGTTACCCTGTGAATACAAAGACAAAAAAGGGTAATTATATTCTGTGCTATGTCATCACTTTTCATTTATTAGCAGTAGTACTTACCAAAATCTCAAAAGGATTTTCACTTCAACCATAACTTTTCTTTTGCATCTGACTATGCCATTGTGGCCTCCTTGATAAAGAAATAATGATAATTGACTGCAAAATTATTCCTTATCATGTTTTGCTGTGCTTTTAAAAACATATATCTTTTAAGTGATCAAATTTGTTAGTTTTAGGTACTGCTTTGTGTGTGCTGTTGGTGAGTCCCGGTGGGCCGAGGTCATTTTGAATACAACCAATGGTGATATGAGTGTAGATGGGTGGTGTCTGGATGATGCTCTGGTCGCCCTGCATCAAGCCGAATCCTCAGGTCTCATTAGTCTCATTCCAAGTGGATCACACACTGCTAGTTTGCTTACCATTAACACCAACCAATACAGGGACCTGTGGGGGCAGCCGCCGGTTAAACTTAGTACATTGTCACCAGCACAAGGGCATAAAATGCTAGAACATTGGTCTCTCATGTCTGAAAGGTAAAGATTTTACCTGCTTTAGTGCACCCAGGCTGATTTTAGGCTGTGATTAATTATATCTTCACATGGAATCTGTGCTTATTTGAAATGTATGGTAAAAAGGAAAGCTTAGATTTCTCTGGTGGTGGTGTCATGAAAGAATGAATGGGAAAGTGATACATATCTCAGGGAAATATGTTGTTACTGTTGCAATGTCTAATGTCTGATCAACCCATATCAGCCAATCGTATTTGTATGTCAATGTTTTAATGTATTCAATTTCAGTCTCCACCTTGTCTATTCTGTTGGACAGTCACGTTATGCAAAGGTCATCTTTCGTAGAAAGCACAAAACGATTAAAATGTTTGCATGGTGCATCGAGGACGCAAAGGAGGCACTCTACCAAACAAGACTGTCAGCTCTCCCTTCACTCCAGCCACTAATGTTTGAGTCCGTTACAGTTCACTGCAATGAGTACCAAACGATCTGGGGACAGCTACCCAGCAGTCCTTCACTACAAGTGAAGGATGGTAATTTATCAAAGGAATTAAAAGATTGGTCACATGTATGTCAAAGGTAATTGGGCTAATGATTTACTGCTATCTGGCTTCCCTAGCCCACTTAAAAGGGTCTATATCTCCTCTTTCCTATCCCCTCAGATGTATGTGGTGCACATATGCGCGGGCACCAATACATTCCTCTGTGAAATTGTGTAATGTAGTTCTCGCCATGAATATGACCTTAGCTGTCGAAATGGCGTTAAACATCTATTACTCACTTTTACTGCTATAATGTTATAACCCCCCATAAAACTGGCTTCAACTTGCTTTGCTTTTGCTTTGTATAATTCAATGAAGTATGCTATACATCATTGGTTTATTGAGTTTCAAAACACTATGATGTTAGATGTTAGAGTAATCGCTGATGACAATCAAGACTTACCTAGGTATAAAGGCATATCATTAGTATTTTTTTTTATTACAACTTTTCTATTTCAGACATCAAATTACATGTACATGGATGGATGCTGAATCCAGGTAGGTCTTTTCTGCAGAAACATTTCAATCCATCATGGATTGAATCAATCCAATTAGATGATTCTATACTAGCCAGGACTAGATGTAACCTTGCATAACCACATATTCTACCAGGCTACATGATGCATGCAATCAACCTGCAAACGGCATCTCTCTAAAGAACTGATTCCATTAGAGCTGTTTCCAAACAACGTTTACATTGGAAACAATCAGGTATGATCTGGATGGCCTAGACAGTGAAGTCATCTCCTGATCCAATTGATTGATATTCTTTTTTTTTTTTTTTTTTTTACAAATCATGATTATGCATGAATATCCAGGAATATGTATGAGTAGATTCAGAGGGGCTTCTGTAACCACCATAACCATGGAAATACTGGCAGGAGTGAATATTGAAATTGACCAAAGTTCTATTCCCTTTGTGAAATGTAAAAGAGTATGGTCAAGGTTCTTACACAAAAATAGAAACATTGACTTTACATGGTTTCCATTCATGTTTCAGGAGGCACTCAGTATTTGGTGCTGGGCCGTCCAGATTGGCCGAAGTAGTCGTTTGGTGGGACAATGCAGAGGTTGACATACATACATGGTGCCCAGCAGATGCTACTGAGGCCCTACAGTGGTACAAGAAGCAAGAGCGTCCCAGGTACAAAGGGGAATTTGTCATGCATCGATTTCATATCAATGAAGAAATATCATCATGGGGACAGCCACCACCGAGTGCCTTCTCACCAGATGTATGGAGGCAGCTGGTCATAGGGGCTAATGGTTGGAGAAGTGCAGGCCTTGTATATGTGTGTTATTTCAAAATGGGCAAGTTTTCACCATTACCGGAGCTGCTCCAGGTAGTGTGTGAGCAGGAGTTTAGGTGTCATGTACATGGGGGATCAATAGGCCTCAAGGACTTGTGGCAGGTGGTGCCCAAAGGAGAAGTGCCATCAATATGCCTGTCGGCACTCAAAGAAACCACCATTGTTGTCCCGTCTGATGTGGACCGAGCACGACTTAGGGGGATGAAGGTGGAGGTGCTGGCTGCTATGGACAGACAATATACTAAAATGGTGTCTTCTCCGATCTTTGTAACTGAGTCAGGAAGGGAGTATATCTGGGATGATTAATGATTATATCCTTAGGACTTCCACCAGGAAATATTAGAACATATTGGTGTGAGTACATACCAATGTGGATAGGATCCTCCCACCTGGCAAAAACATGTATTTGCAATGTTTGGGAATGTTCGAAATACATCCACACAAAAGCAGACATGTTGGGTTCCAAGTTGATTGTATTTTAATTGGGGTGATTGAACAGTGTGAGAGGAGGGGCAAATTTTTAAAGTTGGTGACATTTTGATTAAATGTATGATTCTTCTTTTTATCATAAGTTAAGATATCTCAAGTGTAAACACTTACTTTGCCATTGATAAGTCTTTGTCTTCAATAAAAAAAAAGTAAAGCATCTCCATAATCTGAGGAGCTGCGCTAATTTTAATGCGGCAAAGAGGAGGGTGCTGTATCTGCAAACAATTGAAATTAGGAATTCATTGATGCTTTCCCAACTTTGTTTTGTTTTTATTTATGTAGAAATAAAAGTGTTTTTATAGAATGTAAAAGAACCCCAAAAATAACAACAACCCCAACTTGGAAAATGTCCTGCATGCCCTAAGGTAATTACATGCAGAAAGTGTGAACACCCAGTAGCTGAGCAGTGCAACTATCTACACATTCTCATTCAAGATTTGACATCTTTTAACATTAAATGTTAGCCTCACCTGCATGGATCCAGGTAATCACTACACCATCAAATCTCAACCAACCATAAACTGGTAACTTGAACCGGATGACTGACTTGGACACTAGGTCAGTTAAAATATAAAAACCTCTACATGAGTCCATCTGATCATTACTAGGGTTTTTATAGCCAAAAAGGTAAGGATCTTAGTCCGAGGAATAGCCGGTTGGACAGCGCCAGGAGTAGCTGTTTTAGTTGATAGCTCTTTACTTACACAGCTCTGTTAGTTACCCACACTGTACTGTATAAGGACACTAGTCGGTGCGTTCGGAGTACGGCCGAGGGATCAATGCTGGTTTGTAAGGCCACCCCCTATTGGTCTGCCCCATGTAGGTCAATGTTGATCCCTGAGTCAACTAACTACACTCCCAAGCATAGTTAAGGATTGGTACCTAGCCAGACCTCGCTGGGGTGGAAGGGGGTGGAGGGAACAAGCTAAGGTGGTGTAGTTAGCGTTCGAGGTCACCCCCACCCACAATGCACTGCATATGGTTAGAAAACCGCTGCCCGAACGCACCGAGAATTAGACCCATGTGGCTATACCAGGTACAATACTATACAAGTTGTACATTATACCTTGTGGTACGTCAGCCATAGCGAAACCATTGGTTACAGAAGCAGGAAAATGGATGTGCTCACCTTCTTTGTGGTGTCAGTGTATGATAAAATAAAGCAGCTGATGGAGAAGACATTGTAAAAGAAGAGCCGTACATTCATAGAACTCTGTGTGTTGAGCATTCAGAGCACTTGATTGTATGGGTCATGCTGTAGTCTGTGCCCCAGTGTAAAAAAAACAAACTATGTGGGCAATCTTTTGTTGGAAAAGGAGACCCAGTGTTAAGGCCAAGAGACACTAACAGAGAATGTATACAGGCACCTTTTTAACTTTTGTGGAAATCATTTTTTTTTATTAAGCCACCCCCTCCCCCTGTGCCACACTCATTAACTAAGATGGCCGACTGGCACTGACTGTCTCCACATGCTTGACATTCTCTCTGCTGGTGTCTGTCAAATTAAAGCAATACAAACAAGACTTGCTGACTGTGTGAAGGTAAGCACATCCCTTTTCAGTGAGTTAGACACCGTCCCCCCAACTCTCAAGCATTGCCTACCCTAATTGCATAAGGGAGACAGGCAAGCCCAATTAGTTCAACGAGCAAGGTAGAACTAATCTGGGGGGAAAAATACTGTCAGACATCATTGCCAGGCTTTCTTTTCAAGGCGTTGACTACCAAAATACCTTGCATAGAACTTATAAGGTGTGGCTCATATGAAAGTACAACCTGATACTGCACATTATAAAGCCAGTGCCTTGTAATGGTCCAGTATTCTGGGTTCGTATATCTTATGTGGAAAGAACTACCTAACAACAGTCTCCGGTTACATAAGAGGCAAGAAGGGTTTTATTCAGATTCCTTATACAACTCAACTAAGGGTTTCCGAGTTCCGAATCAAACGTACCAAAGTGTTAGCAACCTATATAAGTTCTCGGAGCCAGAGGGGAGAAAGCACTCCTGTTCTCATATAGAACCCGTAAGGATTCTCACCCAACCAGTCACCGACCTGGCTTTATAGCCACAGGGGTTGGGTGGCGACCCCTTGAGTCTAAGCCGGGAAGCCTGGAGAGCAGTGCTGCCACCACTTGCCCAGCATAACCGACCTGGATCCAAGTGTCTGCCCCACTCGGGAACTGACCAACTCGTACCTATCTAACGCTATCACAAATCGTGCCCCTACAGCCTTATTATACACAAGGTAAAAACATATAGAATAGTACTGGAGTTACTAAATTCCACTCTATATGTACCTTATAATAGCCCCTGGGGTAGGTCATGGGCACAGACGTACCCTAAGTTACTCCCGATTGATAGGACATCTAGTCCTTGGTACACTGCAAGAATGGTGTTTAGATTTTAAACATGTTTAGGTCTAAACGTGTTTAAAACCTAAACATATACGTCAGTTAGGTGTATCATCAGGGGCTGTAAGCCCCTGGTATCATCGACTACACATTTAGGAAAATAACTCTCTTGAGAGGTATGAATAAAGGAAGATATGGCAACAAGGTCAAAAACAATATGGCCACCGGAGTTAAGGGTAGCTGAGGTCTCAAACCTTAATTAAATGTGAGGAAATGCTGTTTCTTAAAAAAAATCAGCGATAATAGGGGAAAGCAAGGATTTTTACTATTGTTTTTTAAACTAGGTAACTTTGAACAGCTCTGTAGAGATTAATAATTGGAATATCAGCAAAAGAAAAAAAGGTCCCCAGATATTGAATTCAAAATTACCCTCCACTCACAAAACCCAATATTCACATCAAATTTCCTTCCCACAATGCTGTTCAAATGAAAAGAAGCTAAAGAAAGAACGTTTTTGTTCCATTTTCCCTTCATGAGCCCTGTAAACACTGCTAAACCCTCCAAAATGAAACTGATTTGTAGAGCCATTAAGTATGGTCATGCTGAAGTATAATACATACAGTCTAGACACATATGTCTTGAATAGTGAACAAACATGTGTTTATCCGAATTTTGCCTGCTGAGAGTCCTTAAGTATATGGGGCGTTTGTATTTCACTCCTTTCAACATGAAATAACAAGTTTTAGTGTCTTCAGTGTACAACTACCAGCACGTTGTCCTGTTACAGCCCGTGGGGTTTGTATGGGTGAGGGACTGGTACATGGTGTGGCAGAAGGACAGGTTGTAGTGAAGTATACATCTACCATACTGTATCCTCAGAGGACAGGTGGTTATGGAGGCCTGATCTCACACTCACAGGTAAGTAGGAACTCATTAACACATGTGAAGTCACCAATAATGTAGACACATAGGGTAGACTCTGTAGGCTGGGTTAATAGACATTATCTTCATTTACCAGTAACATTTATGTATGCCTAAATATGTATTATGTATAATTTATAGCAGGGAAGGGTGTGCATGATGTTGAGGAATGTCCAGGTGCTGGTGGCGATGTCCTATTTCACATTACTAAGTAGGCCACCCTATGTTATACACATCCTGATACCACCCCACTTTATAGCCCTCTCCACTCTCAAAGCAGTTAAGCATATCCTTCTTTCAGACATAAACCATTAGTCAAAGAGGTACATGTTGGCTTGTTTACTGCCAGCATTATGTCGCTACATAGTGGCATACTCCTGTCAGGGAAGTCTCACAACTTGATACTGTAATTCCCAACGTATTTTGTGCCCCTGTACTACCCAGGTAGCAAACATGGTGTGGCCCGAGTCTGAGCCAGAGCGGGCTCCTGATGTGGGCCACACTGGGTTAACACAGTGGGCGCCCGATGGGTTTTGTCCTCAGCAAAGGGTCTGGGCCACACTGGGCTAAACGATTCGGGCACAGATCCATTTGAAACTGGGCTCAACAATTTGGGCTCAAAGTGAGCTTAAAATGGGTTTTTTGTGTGGCCCAAAGTGGGCTGCCCGATTTGATGAAAAATTAGTGGTGACATGTTAAAAATTCTCTTTATCCAATATTTATTCTTTTTTCTAAAAGTCAATGAACAACAAATCCTTGAGCTAATCTCATCCCTCCCCCATCACTAAAGCAGTAAATGCAATATCTACCTAAGTGGAAAGGCAGAGCAGAACCATTCATTTGAATCACACTCATTCAGCCAGCACAAGGCACTTTGATTCATTAAAGTGACATTCTGGCCTCAATCTTCCCCCACTACTTCCCTCTGTAGGAATAGAGAAGAGAGCCTTCAAATTCATAGTGACTGTACCTCTGCATATCCGCTCTTGGTCCAAGTTCAGTGCAATAGAAATGGTGTTGCCATTCCACTAATACTCAGATGACCTTGATTTGCACTTTTGACTAGAATTATCTAAATATTTCCAGACTATGAGAAAGTCTGCACATTATTACTTCATATATGATTTAGTAGTCAATTCCAGTTGTCCTATGTCTAAAAGAAATAAGTTTTGTATGGGTAGTAGAATTCTGCCTGGAGTGCTGTGAAACCATTTTGTAGTGAGTCTGCCATGGACTGGCCCACAGAGACAGGGGATATTTTTGGTTTCTCAATTGGCTCTATATATAGTCCTCTTATACCCAGCCAGGTGTGGGACCTGTTTGCCCCCACACCACAAATACACCTTGCAATCCTACTAGTATAAAGAAAGACATGAAGCTGTTATTTCCAGGACTAGTCAGTGTTGCATTTTACTTGAAATATCTGGATCCCTACTATGAACCTACCTGTGTATTAATGGTATAGGGAAAGTATCCTACAGCAGTGGTGGAGGGAGGGGAGGGGGGAGGGCAGGGTGAGAGGAGGGCAGGGTGAGAGGAGGGCAGGGCAGGGCATGTGAGCGAAGGGGATGCCAGGGCAGTGCAGGGTGAGAGCAGGATAGGGCAGGGTGAGAGCAGGGCAGGACAGGGCAGGGTGAGGGTAGGGCAGGGTGGGATGAGAGCAGGGTAGGGCAGGGTGAGAGTAGGGCCGGGTGGGATGAGAGCAGGGTAGGGCAGGCTGAGAGTAGGGCCGGGTGGGATGAGAGCAGGGTAGGGCAGGGTGAGAGCAGGGCAGGGCAGGGCAGGGCAGGTGAGGGCAGGGGAGGGTGAGGGAGGGCAATGGAGGACAGGACAGGCCAGGGGAGGGCAGGGTGAGAGAGAAGGGCAGGGCAGGGCGGGATGAGAGGGGGAAAGGGCAGGGCAGGTTGAGGGGAATGAGGAGGAGATGAAAGGGGTAGGGGATGGATAGGGGAGCGATAAACAAAAAAGGGAGAGGGAGGGGGAACACTCATCACAGAGTTTAGAACAGCTCAGAAGATGAGGCTGCCCTCTCCAGACCCACTTTGACCCCAGACTGAGAAGACTTTATGCAGCTAAGCACCCATCTTGGTATGCCCATTTTGAAACCATCCTGTGCCCAATGTGGTTGCCCATTTTAAAGCTGACCAGTGCCCAAATCGGGCGGCCCAATGTGGCCCAGACCATATGCTGAGGACAAAACCCGTTGGGAGCCCAACGGGCTCAAGTGGGTTTGTCCAATTTGGGCTGCCCTGTGTGGCCCTGACTGGAAACCCAGCATCTGCCGAAACTAAAACCCATGTACTGAATACTGCCCGCTTTGAACCACCTTATCCCAGGTAAAACCAATTTGGCCCCAAGCGGGCTTGCTACATGGGGTATATAAGACACACCTAGAGTTTGTGGACTTGCCCCCCCCCCCTCAAAAAAAGGAGAATTTTATAACTTTTGTTCTAAACTTTTGTTCTACTCAATGAATTTCCAAATTTTACAAAGCTATGTATTTAGGGAGTGGTCATTATTTACCAACTTTTATGACTCTTCCTCATAGGGGGTCATAAAAGATATACCCTCTTTTTTAGTAAAAAAAAAAAAAGCCTCCGGAGTGGGGGCCATACAAAATTTTACCTGCTCTCGAGGGGGGTGTAAAATCTTTTTGTACATCCCGTGAACCATCTCCCCCCCCCCCGTTGATAATAATGACCACTCCCTTTTGACCATCTTGTACCCCTTGAGCCTCCTGTATTCTGCTGTCAGGGTTAGCGTAAGTGTAATAGCATCATGGTGTCAATCTTGTGGATGCAGGGAGAACAAAATACTTGCATATAAGCTGCACCTTATAATATGGTATATTACCTTACTTGTTTAAAACCTAAATCAAGTATTCCTGAAAACAGTATCATTCCTTTTGTATATCAACAGTCACCATGGCAACGGGTGGAAATGTTTTCCCCCTGTGGGACAGACGGAACAAGAAACAGCAAAAGATCCTCAGTTTAACTTCCTGGGAAAGAGTGCTGGATGAATCAATTGTAGTGCTGAGAAACAATCTACGTATCACAGACATTGTTCCACATCTGCTTCAACTTGGTGTTGTCAATCCACAGCATGAGGAAGAAATCATGGTATATATACTTGAATATTAGTTTACCAAAGATCCATCTGATTATCACTCTCAGATATCATACTATCATTTAGAAGACATTTTACTACTTTAGATTGTAATTGCTTCCAAAACCAGAAACGTGTTGGCCATCTTGATCCACCAGATCATCATATCATATGAATTTACGGATGTGATCCCTGTTTTATTTTCAGCTGCATGCACCCAGACACATCATGGTAGACCGTCTGATACGACACTTGAGGACATGTCCAATGTGGTGTTTTCATGGCCTGCTGAGGGCATGTGCTCTCACAGACCAGAAAATGCTGATTCGTGAACTGGGACTTAGTCCTGATAACTACATTGAAGAAGGTGATGGGGCGCAGTATCTTTATGGATCAGACGTTAAGTCAACTAAACGCACCACAGATCATCCTGCAGTTCAGCAGCACACCAAGCAGGCACAACTTGTGAGAGGTATGTCATGTACACCAATATATGTTCTCACTATACTAGGTTTTTAGCATGCAATTAGGCTATTAAACGGGGAGACAATCCCATCATTACAATTTGCCCTACACAGAATCCACTCGGAAAGATTATAGGAAATAACTAAATGAGGTGAGGGGTGAACATCATTATACTATAAAGCTCGGAGGCACCAGTGTTTTGGACCTTAGTGTTCCAAACTCAATTACTAGGATATGTTAAAGAGGTGATTTATCCATTGAATAAAATGATAACCAATGGTCTCTACTTCAGCTATTACAGATCATAACCAGGGCCTTAAACAAACATTGATGCGTAGAAATCTGTATGATTTTGGCAGTAGTCCATCGGCAAAAGTGATCGATACTTCAACTTGTCACATTGAAGTGGATACAGAACACGAGGAGAAGGATGGGTAGGTGCTCCTACATGATAAAAACTTATTGTTAGCACCCTAAAGATAACAACCTACTTACAGTTGCAGTGGTGAGACTGCAAGGTGCTAAAACAAGGGGTGGTGTTAGCCATCAGGTAAAATAGGGGGTTGTGCTAGTATTTGGGATCATTAAACTTCAATATGCACCAGTGTGGGCCTATCTACTGTGTATCACTGAGCAGTTGCTATTTGTATCTTTTTTTGTGGAATTTCAAAAGGTGGCTTAGTAATAGTATATATTTCTTCAATGACTATTTAGTCATTGAGACCATAAATATGCAGCGTGAGTGGCTTGTGGTGGTTTTTACGCAAAAATGAAAAACACTGTATAACTGCGGTATTGTTATCTAATAGTCTGATTCACAAAAAGATTTCATGTATTTAATGTTTGGAATATAAATTGGTTGATAAAGATGCCTATGATATCATCAAAGCGATCATTTTCAAATTGCATAGGCTTGTAATAACAAATTCCTTTGTCTATAGGAAAACGAAAGAAGTGGCCGAGCAGGACATCATAAAGAAATTCCCAGGAGAGGAGGACCCACCACGCGTCATCCGGATATACGGTCAGCCTGGTGTTGGAAAAACTGCACTTGTTCAACATATTGGTTACACCAAAAGTGTTGAATTCCTAAAGCGCCATGCGACATCTCTTCATGTGTCAGAAGAGGAACTGACAACCGTTGTTTACATTGCGGCAAGAAGCATTGAAGGCACAGTAGAACAAGGCATCTACGATAACCTCAGATGTAGGCCTGAGGACAAGGATATTCTCTACAACCACATCCTAACAGGTAAAGGCAACATAGTCGGACTCGATGCAATTGATGAGGTCCGTGACATCAAAGTCATGAAAAATATCAAGAAATTTGTAAGTGACAGACAAAGCTGTGGACAGGGACCCTGCATCATTGTCACTGCACGGACAGATCTTTGTCCTATTGAGACCCAAGCATTCGATAGATTCCTGGTTGCAAAGGGTTTCACTGAGTCCCAGGGTATTGAATATGTCAAAGCCTACCTAACAGGGGAAACATGTGCAAAGGTTCTGGAATATATTCACATCCACCTTGTGAAACTCTATCCAGTCCTCACTAATCCACTACGGTGTCATGTTTTTTGTGCACTGGTGGCAGAAGGTGAATTAGAGCTTGACAAGGATGATGACTTCTGTATTCAGAAGATGTTCAAAATGCTTGAGAAGTGCTTACTTCAAAGAGAGGGAAAGAAAGTCACGGCAGAGGAGTCCAAGTGTTTTTATGCTATGTGCATGAATGGACTCATGCATGGCCTGCGAGAACTTTCTCAAGATGTCTTGGACAAATTCAACATAGCAGAGGCTTTTCTTGTCTTTCTGATAAAGAAACAAACCACTTCTCTGGGGGTCAGCAAAGTCTCGTACACATTTCCTCATGAAATGATGTACGAGTTCTTTGCAGGACAGTACATTGCAAGTCTCACATTTGAAAACAAGAAATCCCTGCTCCTCTCCATCTGCAGCAATCCTACCTTCAGGAATCTACAACGCATAACATTTGAAGTCCTGGTGCAGCAAGAAGCAAACCAGGAGCAACTTCTTCAAATGATGCTCCGTGCCATTCTTATTCTGCAACATGACCATCCAACAGGGATACTGAACACTCTGAAAAATGTGGCACAAGCAAAGCTTCAATATAATAAACTGGTACACCTAAAGGACAAAGTGTTGGCAACAGAATCCATTGAGGAAATACTTCTGGAGCACCAATATCCCACTAAGAATGACAATGTTAACCATATCTGGGAAACAATCGATAATGCATTTGACAAGGACCCTGGCTGGCTGAAGAAGTTGACATGGTACCGTGGCTTAGGTAACGGTGTCTTTGGACATGCAACTGAATGCATCCAAGTGTGTCAACCAGAATTAAGAGAGAGGCTGGCTGAGAGTACGGTCAAGTACCTGTTGCCTTATCAACATACAGACAAGAAAAGGTGAGGCTAATTTTTAATGCTTCATTTCAGCACTTACGCTATAGGCATAATGGATCAGGTTTATCCTAAAGGAGAACAGATTTAAAGTCAATCTTTTCTGGGAAACTCAATTGGATATACTATTGTTTCTGATTCTACCCTAACATCCTGTGCATGCTGAATTGGGGATGTACCTTATACATTGGTTACTATGGTAATTTATATGATTGCAATCTTTGAAATACCATACCAGCCCTGACACTGGGGAAATGATTTTATCTGGTCATAGAAGTACATACAAATACCATGCTGTAACCTCCTATAATCATTTTGCAAAGAGCAAACAGAAAGGTACCTGTGACAGGCCATTTTGATTTGAATGTCATGTAATAGTCAGTGGCAGATCCAGAATCTCGAAAAGGAGGGGGCGAGGCCCAAATTTAATACTTTATTTTGGGCTGAAAAGAGGGAACGTGGGGGGTGCGTGCCACCTTTCTAAATCCGCCACTGCTAGTTATTCTATATTCTTAATAATTAATCTTACTCTCTCTTTTTTTATCTCCTACACTCCAGGACATACACCGTGAGTGCTGTGGGTGTGTCAAGATGGGCGGAAGTATCTATCAATCATGCAGCTAAAGAGGTGCACCTTCATGCGTGGTGTCCAGAAGATGCCGCTGAGGCCATGCGTGAATACTTTCCCTCAATCACAGAGGCATTTTATCTTTTATATGATAGAATTATATCTACAATAGTAGGTGCCAATGTGTACCTGCACATTAACAAAGACCAGTCACTGTGGGGACAGCCAGCACCAAACGCCTTCAGACAAGACGTATGGAGGCGGCTACTGGTGGAGTATGGTGGTTGGAGGAGCAGGCTCGGTGTGCCATATCTCCTTAGGTTCATGTTGGGCAGGTCTACACCTCTACATGGCCTCCTGGTGGAGACACAAGCTGACAAGAACTGTAGGTATCACATATATGGTGGTATGATAGACTTGGAGGACCTATGCAGTCTTCTACACATGGGTCAGCAGGAGTCAGTTTTTCAGTTACATACAACAAACACTGTGGTACCTACAGATGTGGACCTGGAGATACTTAGTAACATGAAGCACAAGTTGATGAGTGCCAGGAATGTACACGATGAGAACATTGTGAATGATCCCAAGTTTGTCACTGAAACAGGAGCAAAGCATACCTGGTAGGATGGCTCAAAAGCCACAGCTCCTTTAGGCGACATAGGTGGCGACGTTTTTTTTTTTTTTTTTAAATTTCTCTTCGTATCTCTTCAAGTTTTGCTTGGAGGAGACAAGCAGAAAAGGTACCCCAACGCACTATATTCAGATAAACAATAACGAACAGAATAAAGGAAAGAGTGTGCCACAGGAAAAACTGTCTTGGCTGTGCGGCTAGTGGAGCCTTGGCTATACTGACCTAGCTGGATTGATTATTAGCCAATGAAATAATGCTAACTATTCACTCGGGGCCTCTCGGGGGCAACTGGTAGCAATCTGAGAGCTCTTATCAGTAGAACTTGCTGGGAACAAGCTCCAGTAAAGGCCATGCCCATTGGACAATCCGCTTCCTGAGGGGTAACAGGTACCTCCTGGACAGCCAACCCCTCCAATACCCCTCCAGGGGCTACTCCTTAGGTCCACGACTGTAACCCCTGCCTCCATGTGCGATCAGTGTAATCGTGGACCTAGGTCAGTCCACATGTGCCCCCAGTGTTTCCCTAATGTCTACAGCCCAAAGTGAGTGTCTGAGATTAAGGTGTCAGCTGTCAAAGCTTACTTACCCGTGTGGGCTGTAAAGGGTACATATAGTTTATGTATTAAATAAGAAGGAGGAAGGATCTCCCGTCACCCTGTGTCTTAAAGATGCTATTATGCCAGCTTCATGTTTTGCAGGTGCACAACTCCGAGTGTAACCTCCGAGCGGCAGGTTGAGATATTTGGTCGATTATGGCACATGGTTCTACCAATATTTTGAAATACTCTCAATACAACATAATGTACATATATGTCTTAATTCATGCTGAACATGCTGTGTGTCAAATCAAATCAGAAGATTTGCTTTAAACATTACTTTCTCAATATTTCTATGAAGAAAAAAATAATTATTTCTCTATTTATTGATTCATTTATTAATTCATAATTGTGCACACATTGACTACTACTCCCTTGAATGAATTCAATCCGTGGTGAAAAACACCACAGCTAACTATTACCATTAGAGTCTCATATTAATCTTTGATTTGTGTGATAATAATTCTAGTCAATTGTGAATATTAGGCGTAACTTGATACAGAATGGAATACGCCATCTTTGATTAGTCTCATATTAGGTCAGTGAAAAATAGCTGAGTCATGGTGGACAAGTCAGTGACTGTGGTGTGTGTCTTCAAGATGGCGGCCATATACTTCATGACCTTGGCCCTGGTGGTAGGAGGCTTGTTGATGTTGGGGTAGAGGTCACAGAATGAGCTGCATATTATACTGCAAGGACACATGTAAAAGAGATGTCGATATTATATTGGTGAATTCAAGGTCACACTGTATCACCAGAGTGATTTCAAGGTCAGAATACAAGAACAGAAAATTCAAGACTATAATGTAAGGATATAAATAACCAAAGGTGAATTTAAGGTCAAACTATTTTGTAAATCATATGTGTGAGCCGACATGCAGAAAGGATACCCAAGGTTCCCTATCATGGTCTATCCTTTCTCCTTGTCTATCCACATGTATCATGTCTATATGCTTTATTCTTCAATAGTTGTATATTTTCATCATGATCATTTCATATGTAGATAATTCATCTTAAAATGAAATAACTGTGTTGAATAATCATCTTTTTTGTTTCCAAGTTTTGTGTGAATTGTGTAAGACAATAAAGACCTTTCAAAACTCAGAAATACGAAAGGAAACAAGAAGATGTAGGGTGATTTTAAACTCACACAGTAAGGATATGTAAGACATGATGTTGAGAGCCCCAGATAGTAAGAAATGATCTTTTCCCCTTATTGGTTCTAAAATGTGTACTTGTCCCCTTGTCAGTTTTACAAATCTGGGATCTTAGTATGATTCATCACTCACATTCTGAACACAAAGATGGCGAGACAGCCAGTGATCTGAGATATGATTTTAGCACGGTTGTCATCCTCCTGTAGATCTGGCATTTCCTTCATATAGGTCTCCACTACAACCAATAAATAAAGATTTTATTAGCGCGGCGACTAGTGAGTACTACTCGTGAGATGAGTAGACTAGTGTATGGTTCACAGTCGCCACGGTGTAAGGGATAGGGAGGCCTTGCAATCTATTTTTGTTTGTGGCTCCTCTGCTATGGACTATTCCTGCTCACTATTCTAATGTAATAACAACAGTGTGTGTACTTTACTTATCAGTGAAGGAATTTTCAGAATATATCTCATACTTTTGATTTTATTCACAGATAAGACATTTCATCATTTGGAGCCCTATGGCAGATTAGCATTAGAGCATTTTAAGATTCAGAAATGCATCCCTGTAGCCTTTGTTTTAGAATTGTTCGTTTTGAAACTACTATATATATGTAGTACAGGTTTTATCTCAGTGGGTTATGGTACAATTGGATCATATTTTCTGTATTTGAACAAAATATTCACTGTCAAAGATCTCTATGGAGAAATCAGTGCTAAAGTGTGTGTTGCCATATGTGCATTTTTGTAAATCAGAGGAGGTTGAAATGTAAGGCCACCTTGTGGAACTGCTACATTCTTTTCTGTGTAAAATTTTTAGTTTACATTGAAATAATGCTTTCTTATAATATGTATCTACTATTGGTGATGAAAGATTAATTTGATTACTCCTTTCATTATATAAACGATTTTGTGGAACACTGAAAAGATGTATGTACTTACACTGTGCTCCCCCTCTACAGAGAGGTGGAGTGATCTGGCCGGTTTGCTGACCACTGGCCTGTGACCAGGTACAGACTATTACAAGTGATTGGCAGTTGGGTGTGTGTGTGTGGGGGGGGGGAGGCAGAGCAGGCTTCTGGCAATCTGAGACAGTGTACACTCATAATGACACACCTGTTGACTATGGCATTGAACATTGAATAAGACAGGTCCCTGTGGCAGCTGAGTGAGGTGCATGCAGAATGGACAGTCTACAGACTATTAGTACTTAGCTGCAGTGGGTAGTTCAGGTTGAATTTGTGCTATATACTACCAAAAGCCCAGATGATAGTATGCCCTATCTGTCTCACCAACTGAAACTAGACACAAGATTACAAGTCGCCGCGCCATGTCTCACAGAACTATTCTCTACTATTGTATTAAAATCTACAACACTATGGTTTTATTTTGTCGGTAATTCAATAAAGATTATCAAAAATTTAAAAAAACACACACTGTTTCCTTCAACGTATAGATGTTTTTAATAGGTTAAAAAAATGCTTCTTTGCCAAGTGAGTAGGTAAGCCATTTGAAAAGCTGACCTCATTGTTTAAGGTGAAGCTAAAAACTGAAACTGAACTATACATTGGTATTAGGGTTTAACTTATATGAATGTGAGATTTGCCTTACACAGAGTTATAAAGGCTGTCTTGTAGGTTGTTGTGACCTTGTCATGACCTTCAGCTGGAGACATGAAGTATGGTATGATGACGAGAGGTACCAGAGGAAGGCCGATGTTACCCGCTCTCAGACCCAGACCCACAAACTCCATGTCAAAAATCTGTAGTAACATACAATGTGGCAGACATAGAAATAACAAATGTTTATTTAGATATAAAATACAATCACTAATATATATTTCTCCATTTGGCAAATAAAAGGTTGTCATCATATATTTAATGTTCCGGAAGAAAATGTTTCGAAACATTCCAAAAGAGTTTGTTGAATTCAATTTTTACATTACATCTAGGGGTTTTAGCCCAGAAAACATGTTCTATATAGTGTCAAGAAAGCTTTTTGATTGTATAGAAAACCCCTTTTTCATCTTCAAATATTGGAAAACATAAAAACCAAAAAATGTTGTTTTAAACATCAAAAATCAATTTTCCGTCAAGTGGTTTAACATGACAAATGCCACTCGGGTAGTCTATACAAAATCTTATCCCCTCACAGGCCATTCAATCCCACAGATTTGATCACTTTTCAGGCTCTGATTGATCTTCACAGGACCAAACAACTCAAGATTATTATTGTCAGGAAAGAAAAAAAAAATCAAACCTTTTGCATTTTTTTAACAAACAGTTTAGCCTTTATCTTAGACTGTAAAAACCTTTAAAATCGTCCAATTTTCAAGTCTTATAGGCCAAACCATAGCCCAAGGTCTCAAAATTACAGCAAGATCCTGCAGTCTCGCAGATTTTGCCGGCAAAAGCTAGTGTTCCAAAAGTGTTCTTATTGATTGCTCATGTACTTACGGCAGTTCTATGTAGGCCCATGAAGATGCCCCGCTCGTTACAGTCATTCTGTACCAGACATTCCTCGGTCCACATCAGGCGTCTCATGTCTATAAACCTGAGTCTGAACTCGTCATCATGAACAATGTCAGTAAACGCAGCCTTCATGTCTCCTACCAGCTTGTTCTGTGTGTTACCCGCATCCAACACATCTTCACCAAAGAAGAAACCCTTCACTATCGTCTCCACAAACGGGTGTCTGTAATATTCGATATGAAAAAAAAAAGGAAAATGGTATTCAATCAGGTAAATCAATGTTTGTTAGACTCATGGTTTTCTAAATGCTTGTTAACGTTATGTGTACCTACCTGTAAGACTTTGCCATGGCCTCCCACTGTTCAGTAGACACATCGGACCTCATGGTAGCATTATGTGTATATGCGGTGAGCTCCGCGAGCTGCTTCATCCCGGCCACAAGCAGCTCACAGTCAAGGTCAAACTCATTCACCACTTCCCACATCAGACGCAGGTAACCAAGGTCCTCCATGGCAACTGGAATCAGTGTAAAACATGGGGTATCAAAAGGGTTATCCTTACAGTATGTCATACAAAATTTTCTAATTTTCAAAAGGCAAAAAACCTCTCATCATCCCATATCATGCTGTTGAGTGTGCACCCCTACCGTCTTCTGCATGCTGTACTATCATCCCTAATTAGGATAATCAAAGACTAATTCACTCTTCCTAACTTGAAAAGTTATGTAATTTTGCCTGAAATATACATCATCATTGTCAAAGGCATATTTGATAGCTTATCAGACATACACAATACACTACATATCAATAATCATGTAAAAGTGACCCTTCCATAGCAAACATCAAATTAAACACAAAAATAAAATCACCAGCCTAAAGAAAAGAAGAGAAATAAGTAGTAACCCTTACTGATATTCCTGTGTTTGTCATGACAGTACAACTGTGGAAACAGCCGGGTTTGATGTGGTAAAATTGTACTTACTGATATTCCTGTGTTTGTCATGTTTGATGTAGTAAAATTGTACTTACTGATATCCCTGTGTTTGTCAGGTTTGATGAAGTGAAACTGTACTTACTGATATCCCTGTGTTTGTCAGGTTTGATGTGGTATAATTGTACTTACTGATATTCCTGTGTTTGTCAGGTTTGATGTAGTAAAATTGTACTTACTGATATTCCTGTGTTTGTCAGGTTTGATGTGGTATAATTGTACTTACTGATATTCCTGTGTTTGTCATGTTTGATATAATAAAATTGTACCTCCTGATATTCCTGTGTTTGTCATGTTTGGTGTGGTAAAATTGTACTTACTGATATCCCTGTGTTTGTCATGTTTGATGAAGTGAAACTGTACTTACTGATATTCCTGTGCTTGTCATGTTTGATGTGGTATAATTGTACTTACTGATATTCCTGTGTTTGTCAGGTTTGATGTAGTAAAATTGCACTTACTGATATCCCTGTGTTTGTCAGGTTTGATGTAGTAAAACTGTACTTACTGATATTCCTGTGTTTGTCATGTTTGATGTAGTAAAGTTGTACTTACTGATATTCCTGTGTTTGTCATTTTTGATGTGGTAAAATTGTACTTACTGATATTCCTGTGTTTGTCGTGTTTGATGTAGTAAAGTTGTACTTACTGATATTCCTGTGTTTGTCATGTTTGGTGTGGTAAAATTGTACTTCCTGATATTCCGGTGCTTGTCATGTTTGATGTGGTAAAATTGTACTTACCGTAATCTCCCTCGTATAAGACGCGCTGCGCGTATAAGACGCACCCCAAACTCAGCACATGCATTTTCGCGTATAAGACGCACATTTTAAGGCTTAATTTTGTAAATCCAGTACTGTTCTATAGTAAAATTACCCCTCGTATAAAACGCACCCCCAATTTCAGTACATCATATAAGACCGAGTAGGGATTTGTTTGGCGTACAGGACGTGTCTTATACGTGGGAGTTTACGGTACTGATATTCCTGTGTTTGTCATGTTTGATGTGGTATAATTGTACTTAATGATATCCCTGTGTTTGTCATGTTTGATGAAGTGAAACTGTACTTACTGATATCCCTGTGTTTGTCAGGTTTGATGTAGTAAAATTGTACTTACTGATATCCCTGTGTTTGTCAGGTTTGATGTGGTATAATTGTACTTACTGATATCCCTGTGTTTGTCAGGTTTGATGAAGTGAAACTGTACTTACTGATATCCCTGTGTTTGTCAGGTTTGATGAAGTGAAACTGTACTTACTGATATCCCTGTGTTTGTCAGGTTTGATGTGGTATAATTGTACTTACTGATATCACTGTGTTTGTCAGGTTTGATGTAGTAAAATTGTACTTACTGATATCCCTGTGTTTGTCAGGTTTGATATAATAAAATTGTATTTACTGATATTCCTGTGTTTGTCAGGTTTGATGTAGTAAAATTATACTTACTGATATCCCTGTGTTTGTCAGGTTTGATGAAGTGAAATTGTACTTACTGATATTCCTGTGTTTGTCATGTTTGATGTAGTAAAGTTGTACTTACTGATATCACTGTGTTTGTCAGGTTTGATGAAGTGAAATTGTACTTACTGATATTCCTGTGTTTGTCATGTTTGATGTGGTAAAATTGTACTTACTGAAATTCCTGTGTATGTCATGTTTGATGAAGTGAAATTGTACTTACTGATATCCCTGTGTTTGTCATGTTTGATGTAGTAAAATTATACTTACTGATATTCCTGTCTTTGTCGTGGCAGTACGGCTGTGGACAACAGCCGGGTTTGATGTGGTAGAACTGTTGGAGTGCAGCATACTCTATGTCCTGCCTCTCCATAGGCACAGCAATGTCAGGGAATTTCTGCAAGGCAAAAGTATGGGCAGTAGTCTCACTAGGTCAGCAATCTTCATAATTTTTTTCAATAGTTTTATTGACACTTCCCACGTAAAACAATGATGCCATGTAAAAATGATGACCAGTGGGCATGATGTACCATGTAGGAGAATTTTATAAGCCGCTCCTGAGACCTGAAATGGTTCCCATTCCTTACTATAGTCTATTTTTAAAACCCTGACTTTCTGAAGTTGCTATAAGCCGAAGCAGACTCCTGAAATTGTCTATAAGCTGCAGCTTATACACGGGGTTTTATGGTAGTAGCATAATAAAATGAACATCTTTTTAACATTTTTACAGTATGGGGTGCTCTATGTACAATAATACACACCTTATAGTATGGAGTGCTGTATGTACAATAATACCAACTCTACAGTATGGAGTGCTGTATGTACAATAATACACACCTTACAGTATGGATTGCTGTATGTACAATAATAAACACCTTACAGTATGGGGTGCTGTATGTACAATAATACCAACTATACAGTATGGGGTGCTCTATGTACAATGATAAACACCTTACAGTATGGAGTGCTGTATGTACAATAATACCAACTATACAGTATTGGTTGCTCTATGTACAATAATAAACACCTTACAGTATGGGGTGCTGTATGTACAACAATACACACCTTACAGTATGGAGTGCTGTATGTACAATGATACCAACTATACAGTATGGGGTGCTCTATGTACAATAATAAATACCTTACAGTATGGAGTGCTGTATGTACAATAATAAACACCTTACAGTATGGGGTGCTGTATGTACAATAATACCAACTATACAGTATGGGGTGCTCTATGTACAATAATAAACACCTTACAGTATGGGGTGCTGTATGTACAACAATACACACATTACAGTATGGAGTGCTGTATGTACAATGATACCAACTATACAGTATGGGGTGCTCTATGTACAATAATAAACACCTTACAGTATGGGGTGCTGTATGTACAATAATACCAACTATACAGTATTGGTTGCTCTATGTACAATAATAAACACCTTACAGTATGGAGTGCTGTATGTACAATAATACCTACTATACAGTATTGGTTGCTCTATGTACAATAATAAACACCTTACAGTATGGGGTGCTGTATGTACAATAATACCAACTATACAGTATTGGTTGCTCTATGTACAATAATAAGACCAATAGCCACCAGTCGTCGTCAACTAGGTTGCCTTTGCCTCTCAGTCAATAAATTCTTCAAAATAAGAGATGTGGTTGTGTTTTCCATGCATTCTGGTCCCTAAGGCTTAGAGCTTCGAGGGGAACCATGGTTTTATGTATCTGTGAGGCATAATAAGTGAGCTATAGGGGTCAGAACAGCCAAAAAGGGTGATTTTTTGGGTAAAAATGAGGAACTAATTTTTTTCCATAGCTACAAAAAAAAAAATAAAGGGCCAAATCCTTATTCATTTCATCTGGGACACATCCCCTAGGGTAGAGAATTTTTTGGTAATAGTTGGGGGTCTTTGCATTATCTTTTTGTATTGACTGGATGCAAAAAACCTTTTGTGTAATCGTCGAGTGGTCACGTCTACGACCTTTTTCAGGTCTCCTTACCCTAGGAAAGACATGGTACATGGACTAATGCATTTTACCATGTATAGTCCTTACATATACCTATAGAGGACACAAGAAAAATTGAACCTAGCCATAGACCTGTACGACCCACAGGCTATGATTTGATTTTGGGGTAGTTTACGCGTGGTCACGTCTACGACCATACATGCTGCCATAACATGTAGGCTTTTTATTTTTAACTATCCTTATTATGTGGGCCTTATACCTCTATATGACAGCAATAAGCCCTGTAAGTTTGGTTAATAGATTCCTCATAGAACCAGAGATATCATAAGAAAACTATTGGCATGGTCACGTCTACGACCGTGGTCACGTCTACTACCTGGCGGAAAACTGAGGAACTAACGTTCCGTTTGCCCGGGGCGCCGCCTAGAGTATTAAGCGGGCAACGGACGCACGTAAGCCGGCTGCAGCGTTCATCCTCCGCAGGAATCAGGTGAGAAAAAGATGGTTTCTACATATTATTAGCCTAAAGATGATCAAAATACTTGTCAAATAAGTGGAATATATCCTAAAGAAGATGCTGGTAAGGTTAATTTGATGGTTTAACTGCTTAAAAGTGTATAAAAGCAGTCTGTTTACATACCGGATCGATTAAAAATTGGTTTCGCTGGTATCCATCATGTTTTCTGTAGCATTTCTATAGTACAAACCAGCGGAGGACGAGGTCGTAGACGTGACCACGCATTCGTACATGGCTATGATATATTGTTTTTAAAGTACTTATAAAAGCTAAATTGTGGAAGAATGGTATCAAACAGGTGGCCTTACATGTTTTTACGTGGAATAGTATACAGAACACCCTTCCCCTCTCATTTTGGGAGACTTGATGTAGGTTCTTTAGGTGAAAATATGCTATAAATCATATAAAACATGTAATTGCCCCATATGACAATACATAAGGCCCTATATGAATTATACAAACCTAGACTGTGGGCCCCCTTCCACGGAAAGATGATTTGTGTACCAATAGGTAGTTAAATATAGGCTAGGGCTGCTCAGTGCGGGTCGTAGACGTGACCACGCTTGCGGGTCGTAGACGTGACCACGCGCCCGGTAATATATATGAATACTTATTGTTCACAGAATGCCGTTACGTAGGCCCCTTACAGAAGCGAAGGCTGAGGAGGAGAGAGAGCGCCAGCGAGCAATACACCATGATAATGCCGGGAAACCAGAGTATCAGGCCAGGCGAAAGATTTCCCAAGATGTGAGTACAATTAAGACCTTCACATAATAACATGTTAAATTATAAATTTATACAGCCTGTCCATCAAACCTTTTGTGTAATTGCTAAATGTATGTACTCTTTTTACATATATATTCATGTTTCATTTTTCAGAAGACAAATGCTAAAAGGCCAAAAATTAATGAGATGTCAGAAGACAAAGCGAAGAGGAGGCGGGAGATGAAGGCGAAAGCCATGCGGGAACTTCGTGCCAGGAACAAAGCAGCTGGCAAAAACAAAGGTGAAGGTAAGAAATTAATATGACAGTTCACAATATCTGTTGACCAATGGAGGGTAAAGCCCAAAGAAATGACCAAGGGAGTGGTCACGTCTACTACTGTATTGACCTGTTACCTTTAACTGTAAGGCCTACCACTCATGTTGCAGTCAGTAGTACTCACAGGTAGTAATTAAAGGCAGAGTTAACCCCAAGGAAATTACCAAGCCAAAGTTGAAATGAAAATTAATGTCATTATCTTTCCAGGTGATGCGCCAGCTGCAGTAGCAGCAGCCCCAGACCCAGACTCAGACAACGAACCCGGAGATGCTGCCCCACCAGTTCTTCCACCACCTCCTGTTGCTGGACCCTCTGGTCTTCAGCCTCCTGGGAAGGGTAAAGGGCTGGGCAAGAAATCTACCCGTCTTCAAGGTGCCGCCGCCCCACCTACCCCACCGTTACCAGTTAAGCAGAGGAAGAAGCCAGCTGCCCAGGGTACCCCGACTCCTGACCCTGAAGTTCCTACTCGGTTAGTATTTTTCTATGGTACAACTTTTTCTAATATTTTATTTTAAAATCTAATCCATTATTTTCAATGTAACTTACAACATTTTCCCAACATCTCTTAACCTAGTCCTGGTATAAATTTTCTTGTATTAACTTCATATTATTTCTCTTATGTTGTGTTAAAATTTATATTAATATCATTTTTTTTCTCAGAAAGCTGCGCAGACGCAGGACTGGAGGTAGTGTCCCGGTGAAAGAGGGCCGGCCCACTACTTCACCAAAATCTTCTTTTCTGGCCTCTTTTGGCCTTAAAAAAACTCCTTAATTTCTTTTTTTATTTTTCTAACTTTTAACATTAACATTTAACTAAAACATTTACATATATATATTTATATTTATGAACAAGTGTGTTCAAAGATTGTAGCTTTTTTAGTTTATATAATAATGTGATTGTACATAGCGGCAGGGACCGAGTTTTATTTTCTCATCCTATATATTATAGACAGACAGATTAATAAATAATAAAGAGATACTTATAATATATATATTTAAATAAACATATATCTATATTTTGAACTTTTTTGTTGCTGTTATCTTTGAGTTTCAATATATATACGAGTCCCTGTTTCAACAATCTATTATCTAAGTGTAATGAAAGAAGTGCATACTAAATCATAACCATCATCAGTAAAGAGATTCTATGATAATTCCTTATACAGGAGGGTAATGCCCAAAGAAATGACCGAGTGGTCACGTCTACGACCGCGTGGTCACATCTACGACCTTGTATTGCACTGTATAATATATAATATATAAGTTTTACAATGAAGTATACTTACCTTTTGGGTACATTCATTCCAGCAATACACCTCTGATCGTAGCAATGCCATTCTCAAGGCTGCCCAAGGTTCGAAAGCTGAGCCGGGACCTGAATGCAGCCCAGGCAGAGATAGCGGCCCTCCAGAAAGAGCTAGACAAGAAAAGGAGGAAGCCTACAGCTCCAGCTGCCCAGCCTGCCACTCCGGCTGCCCCGCCTGCCACTCCGGCTGCCCAGCCTGCCACTCCGACTGCCCCGCCTGCCACTCCGGCTGCCCAGCCTGCCACTCCGACTGCCCCGCCTGCCACTCCGGCTGCCCAGCCTGCCACTCTGACTGCCCCGCCTGCCACTCCGGCTGCCCAGCCTGCTACTCCAGCTGACCTGCCTGCCGCTACGGCTGCCCAGCCTGCCATGCCAGCCACTCCAGCTGCCGCGCCTGCAGCTCCGGCTGCCCCGCCTGCAGCTCCGGCTGCCCTGCCTGCAGCTCCGGCTGCCCAGCCTGCTACCCCACCCATGACACCGAGAACAGAAACAAGGAGACTCATGCAGGAATTAAACATCACCCCAGATCCAGAGAGGGTAAAGGTGTTACTTCCCCTGACAGTGACTAAGCAGCAGGTGCGTAGTAGCACCGTTGAGATAAAGAAATCATTGTTTGCAGAACCAGCTACCGAGCGAGTGTACGGCACGATCGGCCCTTTAGCAGACACCATTAAGTTGAGTAGGGACCTCATATTCAAGGAGGGTAGAACATCAGATTACAGGGAGCTAACAGCAGAGCAGACACGTAAAAAAGTTCTTGAATTTCTGATGAGAGAAGACAATGCGTACGAGTTGCCCGACAAGAAGAACAACAAGAAGGGCAAAAGGTATGCCTTGTCGGATACCCTAGTAAACTTACACAAAAAATACTGCACAGAATACCCAGTTAAGCCACCAAGCTTTTCTACATTCAGGCGAGCAAGGCAGTCTGCAGGCAAGTCAATCAAACTGAATAAATACCTAAAACGGAGTGTATGCCTTTGCAAGCTGCACGCCAACCTCGGCTTGCTCCTTGATGCGGTCCCAGCATTGCCTAAGTCTACCAGTGAACTCATTGAGTCATATACAGATGGCGAAGTGAGGGAGATTGCAGAAGAGATGCAGAATACTACAGTGTCATTCCAGAGGTGGGAAAAGGTTGAGAAGAAATATGCCAACCGAACCGTCACCCACACAAAGCTCGTGTCTAAAACTCTACTAAAGGAAGATTTTGTTAAGCTGCTAGAAGAAGGCCTTCCAGTGTTCCGGGAGCATTGCGCTCGAGTTAAGATTCAGTATGAGCAAATGAAAGCCCTATTGGAGACACTTCCCGTAGGGCACTGCATAATCCAAATGGATTATGCAGAGAACTGGAATTGCTCCTACCTACGAGAAGTGTCAGCTGCTTACTACTCAAAGGACCAGGTCACCCTGCACCCCATGGTGGTCAAGATACGGAAGCAGGACGGGTCCATCGAAAGCCATACATTTGTTGGGGTAACAAGTGTGACAGACCACAAGTTTGCAACCACGTGGTCATTCATTCAGAAATTAATCCCTCAACTGAAAGATGGCAACCCAGAGCTCAAGCATATCCATTTTGTTACGGACTCACCTAGTTCCCAATATAGGAATCGGTATACTATCAACATGTTGTCGAGGTTCCAGGCCTCCTTCAACCTCAGCGCGGCCTGGAATTGGCTGGAATCGGGCCATGGTAAAGGCCCATGCGATGGGGTTGGAGGAGCCCTGAAGAGCCTTGCCGACCGATTAGTCAAGACGGACAAAGCCATTCAGTCCGCCTCTGACTTCTGTCGGCAAGTCTCACCTGTGACTCGGGTGAAGATCCTACCTGTCACCGAGTCACAGGTTGGAACCTCGGCAAAGGCCATTAAGGCATGGAACAGCCCGGAGGTGAAAGGGATAAGCCAAATACATCAGGCGATTGTCTTTGAAGGCAAAGTGTACCTCCGGAAAACCAGTTGCAACCGCCCTTGCTGCCTAGGTAATGGCTCACAGGAGCCAAACTGTGATGGTTGGAGGGAGACCAAGATCCTTGAGGCTGGGGAGATTGATGATACCATCCCAGATGACAGTGATGATGAGTTTGACATCTCAGACAGCGGTTATGAAACGGAAGACGAAACTCCGCTTGCAGAAGTGAGGAAAGATATTGAAGATGAGGACTTTGATGATTTGCCTATCATCGAGCTTATACCTCTCACGAGGAAGACAACAGCAGCTTTCAAGAAGCCATCAACAAAGAAGGCAACTGCAGCTAAGAAAGCACCTGTCAAGAGAAAATTATCCCCTCCCAAAGAGGGCAGGAAGACGAGGGCCTCCCGTAAATAAACTGACTCAGAGTGTGTTTCATAACAAAACTGGACAATTACATACATATGACAATATGAAATGTTTTTAGCATGTCACTTTAGGGGGGGGGGGTGTGTACATATGTTCCAGCCTTTTACGGTGAGATGATGTTCCATGAACATGAGAAAACATGAGAAAAATGATATGACATAGTTAAGATAGCAAATGGGGGGGGGGGGGATAGGTGTTGTATATATGTTCCAGCCTCTTACGGTGAGATGATCTGTTCAATAAATCTTTTTTGTTTGTTGTTACATGTGTTTATCCCTATTCTTAGCAGTAAACCAACAAAATAATCAAAGAAATGGTCAAGGGAGGGCAATGCCCAAAGAAATGACCAAGGGAGGGCAATGCCCAAAGAAATGACCAAGGGAGGGCAATGCCCAAAGAAATGACCAAGGGAGGTTAAATGTAATTATATCAACACTTTATTATGTATATGTAATGTAAGAAGTCCATACCAAGTGATAACTATCATTAGTAAAGAGGTAGACACAATAGCAATCACTTTTGTTACGCTCGGGTGGTCACGTCTACGACCGCGTGGTCACGTCTACGACCGCGTATTGACCTTTTACACCAATGTCTATAGTCTTAGACTCTAATTTTGCAGTCAGTGTTACTTATAGGTAGTGTACCAACCAAACTGGGTCCTATATTCCATTAACCTATCACTAAGAAATTTATAATAGTGGGTTTTTCGATGAAAGATCCCATATATGCCAAAAATTGACCAAAGACATACAACTTTTATTTCATCAAACCAGGCTAATTCCACATTAACAGGAGTGAAGAAAGGTGTTCTCATGTATTGCAAACAATTAAGATCTCTACATTTCAAAGCAATAGCATAGGAATCAATTATAATCATTTTCACTATATTTTGACTGTCCGCGGCAATCGCGTGGTCACGTCTACGACCTACTTGCATTAGTTCTAGCACCTAGCTATCAACCCCAAACACCTATATCTATATACCATGGTGAAGCTGAAGGCATAACGGTTCTGTTAATGATAAAATATATTGCCTATGTCCCCTTTTCAAGGAGTGGTGCAAACTGGGAAGAAGCATGTTAGTTTCTGCTAGGCTTTTTTCCAAGTAGCGTTTTTCTCTCGGGAGCCAAAAATAGCCTAAACTGGCCAAAAATGTACAAAAAAAGTGCTTTCCCTACATGCTTTGGGTGTTTTCTCAAATATTATTAGCAATAATTGAGGTATAATAACTGTGGTGCATGTATATCCTACCAATCTCTGCATAGGGATAAGGTCGTAGACGTGACCACGCGGTATTTGACATACCTCACTTGGCCAGGCTGGTACAGAAATAGTTAACATATTTAACCTTCCCTCACCCATGGGCCCTATGCACCAACACTTGTAGTTTATATATACAAAAGGAATAGCTCATGCAGCTATTTTATTTTGGGACCCCTTGGCCAGGCTACTTGACGACGACTGGTGGCTATTGGTCATAAACACCTTACAGTATGGAGTGCTGTATGTACAATAATACCAACTATACAGTATTGGTTGCTCTATGTACAATAATAAACACCTTACAGTATGGGGTGCTGTATGTACAACAATACACACCTTACAGTATGGAGTGCTGTATGTACAATGATACCAACTATACAGTATGGGGTGCTCAATGTACAATAATAAACACCTTACAGTATGGAGTGCTGTATGTACAATAATAAACACCTTACAGTATGGGGTGCTCTATGCACAATAATAAACACCTTACAGTATGGAGTGCTGTATGTACAATAATACCTACTATACAGTATTGGTTGCTCTATGTACAATAATAAACACCTTACAGTATGGGGTGCTGTATGTACAACAATACACACCTTACAGTATGGAGTGTTGTATGTACAATGATACCAACTATACAGTATGGGGTGCTCTATGTACAATAATAAACACCTTACAGTATGGATTGTTGTATGTACAATAATAAACACCTTACAGTATGGGGTGCTGTATGTACAATAATACCAACTTTACAGTATGGGGTGCTCTATGCACAATAATAAACACCTTACAGTATGGAGTGCTGTATGTACAATAATACCTACTATACAGTATGGGGTGCTCTATGTACAATAATAAACACCTTACAGTATGGAGTGCTGTATGTACAATAATACCAACTATACAGTATTGGTTGCTCTATGTACAATAATAAACACCTTACAGTATGGGGTGCTGTATGTACAACAATACACACCTTACAGTATGGAGTGTTGTATGTACAATGATACCAACTATACAGTATGGGGTGCTCTATGTACAATAATAAACACCTTACAGTATGGATTGTTGTATGTACAATAATAAACACCTTACAGTATGGGGTGCTGTATGTACAATAATACCAACTTTACAGTATGGGGTGCTCTATGTACAATAATAAACACCTTACAGTATGGAG
The DNA here is from genome assembly GCA_949317995.1 of Acholoe squamosa. Taxonomy (NCBI): domain Eukaryota; kingdom Metazoa; phylum Annelida; class Polychaeta; order Phyllodocida; family Polynoidae; genus Acholoe; species Acholoe squamosa. The sequence continues at coordinate 10,905,818 of OX439051.1, read as the reverse complement.
TTCTGTATGTACAACAATACACACATTACAGTATGGAGTGCTGTATGTACAATGATACCAACTATACAGTATGGGGTGCTCAATGTACAATAATAAACACCTTACAGTATGGAGTGCTGTATGTACAACAATACACACATTACAGTATGGAGTGCTGTATGTACAATAATACACACGTTGCAGTAAGGGTTGCTATATGTACAACAATACACACCATACAGTATGGAGTGCTGTATGTACAAAAACACCAACTCTACAGTATGAGGTGCTGTATGTACAATAACACCTACCTTACAGTAAGGAGTGCCGTACTTTACAATAACTGATGTCCCTCCTGTTTTAGGCTTGACCCTGAACGTGAAGTTGACAAATCCCTTCTCCAGTTCTGTAATCTCCACACCCTGTGGGTCATCACGGATAAACTACACAAAGATAATAAGTCAGTGTACTTAATGGACAACAAAAATCAATATAGATAACGAAATAAGCTTTGAGTACAGCAGGGAATTGATGTCACAGTAGGACTTAATCCTACTTTTTATTTTTCTACCATCTATCTCCATTACAAAGACGTCCCACTTATCAAATTAATGTTTGGAAACCTTTGATGATTATCAAGCTATTAATGTATTGATATTCTAGGACGAGGGGACGTTTGCTTGAAATATTCACCCGACCGCGGAGCGGGAGGGTGAATATTTCAAGCAAATATTTCGAAATAAATAAGAATCCATTGATTTTCCATACCGATCCAATGCACACGGCCCGGTACACGGCCATTTCGTCTTGTTGACAAAGCTGGTAGGTGCCCGGATGTACCTGACCTACTTTCGGCTGAACCCACTTCCGGCAAGGAGGTCAGCCGGGTCAGTCGCGTATCGCTATGGAAAATCAATGGATTCTTATTTATTTTGAAGAAAATGGAGAAGTTAGGCATGGCATGTCCATATAGGATATGTAAGGATGTTTTCCTGTTAATAACTCCACCCGGCACCATTGGATTCTATGCTAACGAGGTCTGCAAACATCAGGTATGTCGGACAAATTTTTCATATCTTCCATGTGTATTTGGTTCTACCACCGGTCGGCTTGGTATAGTGGACAGCGAGCTTGCCTCCTGCCCCAGCGGCCGGGGATCGATTCCCGGTTGAACCTTAACGGTTTTAACTGGAAAACTATGGCGAGGGTGGCTTCATATCCTTCTCCAATTTATTAACCTGCTCAGGTTCTAACCAAGATGGTCTTAGAAAAAAAAGGACTCTGAGAATGCGGTTATACCCCGATAACGGAACGGGGTTATGACCAAAAAGGCACTGTAGAGGCCAGAATCGTGAGATAAACACGTATAACGCACCTGTAATTGAGGAACCTCTGGGTTGTTGTCAGCAAAAGTCGTTATCAATCCTCTTGGATCTGCTAGCTTGTTCATGACGGACGGGTGTCTAAGGAAACAATCATTTTCATTATTTAAATAACTGATTGTAATGGGTCAGGCCTAGATTGGCGGAATTAATTTTCCATATGCCTTAAGCATTGCAAAATTTGCAAAAGAGAGAAAGAGAGAGACTGTTCATACATAGCTATAGCGTACCTTCATATATGTTTTAAGTCACAATGGGGGTCACAAGAACACAGCAATACAATGTGTTTAGCGTACCTCCACTGTGTGTATTGATGCTTGTCCTACTGACAAAACATAGACATGTAGTACACTACAGCATAGTCAGCGTAGATATGATGATAAGATTGGGAGTATTCGTGAACTATGACACCATCCTCGGAGTGAATTGGGTAAGTGACTAAGAGTTCTGACCTAACATGACCCATTTATGTATTAAATGGGACAGCAGATTGTATGTGTATGTTTTACAATTGTTTACCCTTTTGCAGACAGCATAGTGCTTTAACCCTTTGCAGACAGCATAGTGTTTTACCCCTTGCAGACAGCATAGTGGTTAACCTTTGAAGACAGCAGTGATTTAACCCTTGCAGACAGCATATTGCTTTAACCCTTGCAGACAGCATAGTACTTTAACCCTTGCAGACAGCATAGTACTTTAACCCTTGCAGCAGCATAGTGCTTTAACCCTTGCAGACAGCATAGTGCCTTAGCACTTGCAGATAGCATAGTACTTTAACCCTTGCAGATAGCATAGTATTTTACCCTTGAAGACAGCATAGTGCTTTAACAATTGCAGACAGCATAGTACTTTAACCCTTGCAGACAGCATAGTGCTTTAACCCTTGCAGACAGCATAGTGCTTTAACCCTTGCAGACAGCATAGTACTTTAACCCTTGCAGACAGCATAGTACTTTAACCCTTGCAGACAGCATAGTGCTTTAACCCTTGCAGACAGCATAGTGCCTTAGCCCTTGCAGATAGCATAGTGCTTTAACCCTTGCAGACAGCATAGTGCCTTAGCCCTTGCAGACAGCATAGTGCCTTAGCCCTTGCAGATAGCATAGTGCTTTAACCCTTGCAGACAGCATAGCATTTTAACCCTTGCAGACAGCATAGTACTTTAGCCCTTGCAGACAGCATAGTACTTTAACCTTTGCAAACATCATAGTGCTTTAACCATTTATAGACAGCATAGTACTTTAACCCTTGGAGACAGCGTAGTGCTTTAACCATTTACAGACACCATAGTACTTTAACCCTTGCAGACAGCGTACTGTTTTAACCTGTTTCCTGTTTGTTAAATGCATTCTTTCCTTGCAAAATTCATCGTAAGCAAGATAACCAATGGAAAAAGTTATGTGGTACACTTACGGTATCCACAATATATACATATATACCTAAATGTATAAGATCTCAGATTAAAAAAGAAAAAAAAAGAGAAAAAAAATCCAACCTTCCGACATTCTATGTCTACCCTCTACCCCCCCCCCCTATTCAGTAAATTGTTTGGGAGAGAGCACAGGGGCTCAGAGGAGGTTGTATTTGGAGCCTTGTTGGATGGGATGGGGCGCATACATACACAAATGAGTACATTTCTTCAATTAGCGTATACATAGATTAATTTGCTCAACCCTTTACAGGTACTACCAGTACCATTCCTCCCAACATTGGTATCTTGCTATAGTTGGTCTTGTTTGATATGAGATTTTCCAACCTCATTTCATTTACATTATCTGTGCACAATGGTTTATGTTTAGTAGAATAAAAGGGTCATATCTCTTTGTCCATGAATATATCAAGGGACAATTAAGAAAAGACAAACCCCAGAAAACTTTCCAGGGGATAGTTGGATACTTCTATGTCCCCTGTCATGCTGCATGTATATGTGTTACAAAGCCTGAGAACCAGTGTGTGTCAATAAGCCCTACACATAATGTTTGTGCCATCAGATTAATCTGATGCCTAAAATGAAGATGTATACAGGACATTCTTAGGAATATGAATGGGATCTCCAAGGTGCAAATCAGAGTTATGGTATAAAACACAGGCTGGTGCAGGAAACTGATGATTCACCAGTAGGTTATACACAGTATCGTGTAGACCTAGTTCTAGATCTAGCACTGTTATTGAAAAAGTGATGGTCTAGCAGTAGGGGAGCTACTCAAGTTATTTTAGAAGTTTGTATAAATCCAAGGTAACATTTTACTTTGAAGTAAGCCATTGCACTATGGATGATTTGATCAGTAAGAAGCAAATTTCAGCCTATAGCTTTAGCTTATGTGGGCTGCCATATTAATTAGTTTGAACATATAGTTATAAAGGAGAGACAATGCTTATGGAAGGGGTTTATTTTATTTGGTTTCACTTTGGGTATGACAGGGCAGGAGTAGCCCCTGACTACATGTTTCACAATGCTGGGGATCAGTCATTAGCTTCAGGCTGATAGGTCTGAGGTCAAAGTTTAGTTTTATATCCTATTGGTACACCACTGTCTCCAGACAGGCCAAGGTGCCAATGTATATCTATGCATGTTCAGTGCCGTATGATATAATCATGGTGATACAAACATTATTTTGATACAGCATTGTTCACTGTGCCAGGGAGGAGGGGCAGGGTTATAGAGGTCACTGCTACCCTTTTTTTGAGGTTTGAAAATGTTTTATTGTCAAGTCACTATTCATACAGAAAGTGGTAAAATTAGACAATAATGTGAATCCTCGTTCAGTTATTACATTAAGTGGTTGTTTGCACATAGATCAATGAATAAAGATGGGAATTTATACAATGAAGAATGAGAACAATAATATAAACAGAAAAAATAAAATCTATATAACAAACAGTATATACTATGTACACAAATAGCAACCTCTATAATCTTACAATAAAATTTCAAAAAGAAGGGCAGCAGGCATGGTACACCAGTTTGTTACTATCAACAAGTTTTATACTAGCATGTATTACACTATACCAATAGGATATATATGGACAGATCAGTAGGTACAAAACATATCTTAAACAGATGATCAGCAGATATACAGTATGAGAGTATAGTCACTGTGAGCTCATGGATGAAATTCATGCAGTGTAGTCTTTCAACAGCTCGGGAGATATCAAAGAATGAGAAACCTTGGGAGATATCAAAGAATGAGAAACCTCAGGAAGGATTCACACACACCAGAGCATGACCAAAGCCATGACCAAGTGCATTATTCCCGTTATAACACAGTAAAGTTACCCATCAGCTACCTGACAACACATACATATCAATCATGAAGTCTAAATGTGAGATGGAGTTAACCTCCTTTGCTGGAAGTGCATTATCCATCTAGATAATGCACGGTCAATCAGCCAATCAGAACGTAGCATTAAGGATAATGCACTATGACTTTGCCCAGCTGTGTTATAATGTAATACAAGCACCACATTGTAATGGAGGAAATACATGCCAAAAAGATGATTTATCAATACTTAAGCCAGGCCAGACTCCTCCTCCCAAAGGTAGATTATACCCCTATGATCATGAGAAGACTGCTTAAAATTGTCTTCATATCCCATAAGAAAGTGTCTAATGACCTTCATAAACCCATGACTTTCTAATAGCAGTACATGTATGCTCCACATTGTATAGGAGCAAATGCTTGCAAAATAGCTCATTTATCAGCACTTTTGCACAGCCAACCCCCTTCCCCAGAGTAGATCATATCCCTACAATTGCAACAATATGGATTTTAAAGGTGTCTTTAATATTAATGTGTCTGACCATGTTATGAGCCCATAGTGACTCTCTGATGGGAACTTGAAATTCTGGATTTAGAATGCGTTCTTACCCTCCTTTTCGGTATGTAAAAGGCTTATTATTTATTAAGAATTCAAAATGGCTGCCACATACATGGTTCTATTATAAAATGGTCTGATTGCATTCCCTGACCCCAGAAACGTACTTTTTGACCTTTTATTTGTGCCTCTAAGATGAATAGAAGTGAAGATATGCAATATTCAAGATTTTTGTAGAATTTTGGCTGCCATCTGTGGTTATAGTAGCACAGGAAAACGTCTATGACGACCCTTACGCCCTCTTGTGTGTAATACTTGTCTCTATTAATATAAAAGCCCCAGAAGCTTTACAAGATGGTGTCAGAACTGAAGATTTCTTCATCCATGGCCCGGAAGTGAAGATTTGAAGACTGCAATGCAAACTGCCAGGCTTCTGAAGTGTGACACTGAAACTAGTCTGGAAACTTCTGAGAGTAGGTCATTGAATTCTATTGTTTGGATCAATCTAGGCCCATCAACTAGCCTAGCCAAGCCTACAACTGACAATACTGTGAACATTGATTGCAAAACTGTGTCCTGAAGTATCATAAACATTGACTTTGGATCAATGCTGTAGATCTAGTGACTAGGCCTATCAGTACATATCAATATGGCAACTGCTTTAGTAAAACCTCCAAGCACTCTGTCAGTGGAAAGGGGTTATCCTTCTCATTCTTGAACACTTTGGAAAAGAAAATCTACCTTAGGGCCATAAGTGCCAATGGGGACCAAGGTGGCAAGAAAATTGGGTTATTACTTCACCACATAGGAGATGAGGGGTTGGACATATTTGACAGATTTGTATTCAAGCCCCAAACTGATAACCCTGCATATGGACAACCACCTATCCCAGCAGAGGACTCTAATAATTATGACACAGTCATAGAAAAGTACACTGAGTATTTTGGTAAAAGGGATCCGCAACTATTACTCAGTGAACAATTCTGGTTTCATCTCAAGAGGGGGGCCTCCCAAACATTTGAGTAATGGGTGCTTGCAGTGAAAAAGTTTGTGGCAGAATGTAAGTTTCCAAAAGACTATTTGGTCACAAACCATAGAAAGTGTGCATATGGGGCCTTACATGTCATTCGCCCAGACATGTGCCTAGAAAAAGAATTCTTATAAGTATGCTTCTTTTACAATAGCAAGGCCACATCTGGTGATAATGTGGGCACATTTTACCCTTCTGGAGTCCACATTTTCATGGAGGTATGAAGATTGTTTCTGTAGGAAATTAAGCCCTCAACATGGCTTGTAACTCAAATGTCATTCTCCCAGACACAATTGCGCCCAGACAATTTTGGTCATTTTGGGCACATTTTACCCCCCTGGAGCCCAAAATATGCATATGAGACCATCAAAACCCATATGTAACATGAAGATCTCATCCAGCCTGACACTTTGAGCCAAAGAAATAGAGGGGAAACTAAAATTCGAAGAGTAGTGGCTGGAATACCTCCAAATTCGTCATATGCAAACCTTCTATGATTTTCTACCATTTAGAACAGGCAATCCGAGACAAGTTAACATTATCATGTACCAATGAGTCGTCAAAATCGAAGCTTTATGATGTTGGTGCAGGGCTGACGTTGGACAGAACTGCCGAAATCCTGTACCAGAGGGAGTCTACACGATACAAACTCCAAGAGTCTAAGAGTGCGAACATCGATGTAGTGCACAGCAAATCCAAGAAGAAAAGCAGCCCGAGCAAGCCAGCGGATAAAAAGCCAAAAGCCGGCGACAAAACCAAATGTGGTTATAGTGGAAGTGAGCATGTAAAAGGCAAAAAGAACTGTCCTGCAGCAGGTCATACTTGTGAGAAGTGCAACTTAAAAGGACATTACTCCAAGGTTTGCTGTACGTCTAAATCTCGTATTTCTCAAATCGTCGAGAGGGAGAAGGACTATAGTCCAGATTTGAGTAAAGGCTGGTACATAAAGCTCAAGACAGATCCAGATATCCTATCATGGTACATAGACTCAGGAGCAGAAATATCGGTGATGCCCGACACGCTCTACAAGAAGTTATACGGTAATATTCAGCCAACCAGATGCACACTGTTTGCTACAGGTGAGCATCAACTACAGACGCTAGGATGTGCTCATATGGAGTTGAAACGTGGAGATGCTACCATCCTCGAAGATGTATATGTAGTAAAAGGCTTTAAGTCGCTCCTCCTCGGACAACCCGCCATTGAGAAATTAGGACTAATATCTAACATACCTGGTGCATACAGGATCAGAGCCGTGAACAGTGATAGTCCTAAATTGGACACAAAGGATAATTTCATCAAGGCCTACCCAAAGCTCTTCAAAGGACTCGGTAAGCTTAAAGGCGAATATACTATCCGACTGAAAGATGACGCAAAACCTTTCTGCCTCTATACCCCGCACAGGGTACCATTGCCTCTTATGAAGGAGGTAGAGAAAGAAATTGATGCACTCGGAAAGTCAGAAGTGATCGTGCCTGTAGATGAACCAATGGACTGGTGCACGCCTAAGGTAGTCGTACCTAAGCCAGCGGAGTCCGACGTGAACTCTATGTGATGAAAAGGGTAGAGGAGACTCTCGGGAGTATATCAAGTGGAAGTGTGTTCTTAAAGCTAGATCCTAATTCTGGCTTCCACCAAGTGTTACTAACTGATGAAAGTGCTAAACTAACTACGTTCATAACACCTTTTGGTAGATATGTGTTCAGGCGCCTACCATACGGAATCTTATCCGCACCTGAGCACTTCCAAAAGCGAATGGACAAAGTACTGACAGGTCTACAAGGAGTGTTATGTCACATGGACGATATCCTCGTGATCGACTAAGACAAACAAGAGCACGATGAGCGCCTAACTAAAGTGCTGAACCGACTGCAAGACAGCGGAATCACTTTGAACAGGGACAAGTGTGTCTTCGTCTCAAACAAACTACACTACCTTGGTCAAGTGATAGATGCAGACAGCATCAAGAAAGACCTAGCAAAGGTCAAAGCAATCATTGACTTGCCCGAGCCCAAAGATGTCCCAGATGTCAGACAATTTCTTGGCATGGTCAATCAACAAATGAAGTTCCTCGAAAATCTCACAGAAGTAACTAAACCTATCAGAGATCTCCTTAAAAAGGATACAGAATGGACTTGGGGTCTCCCACAAAGAGCAGCGTTTCAACAAACTGAAGCAAATGCTAGCTTCCGACGAAGCCCGAGCTTAATATGGCCCAGAGAAAGAGACAATCATTTCTGCAGATGCAAGTAGTTATGGTGTAGGGGCCGTAATCAGACAATGCCAGAAAGATGGGAATCTCAAGGCAGTTGCTTACGCCAGTAGGTTGATGACAAACATCAGATATGCACAAATCGAAAAGGAAGCATTGGCAACTACATGGGCACTTGAACACTGGAGCGATCTCCTTATCGGCATGAAGTTCCATGTGGAAACCGATCATAAGCTATTAGTGCCATTATTCTCAACCAAATTGATTGATGAACTGCCAATCAGGATCCAGCGATTCAGACTCAGACTGATGAGGTTCAACTTCACAATCAGCCATGTGCCTGGTAAACTCCTAACCACGGCAGATGCTCTCTCCCGAGCACCACATGAAGAGTCAAGTGAGGATCAGTAAATACTGGACTGAAAGAGGAAACCTCTCCCTACATGAAGGATTGCTACTACGTGGTGAACAAATCATTGTACCATCTAGTCTCAGATTTGATGTCTTAAGAAAACTTCATGATGGACACCAAGGACTGACTTAACTAGAGCCAATGCAAGCTCATCAGTATGGTGGCCAGGTTGTGTCGCTTGTAAAAAAAACACAGGGGAGAAAGGGTTGAACCTACGAAAGGAACCGAATTCCCTGAACGTCCCTGGTCAAGAGTGGCAGCCGATTTTTTGCATCACAATTTAAGGGCTGACATACCTACTCCTCTTTGACTATTACTCCAGAGACATTGACCAAAAATATTGATACATCTGAGACTGTCGCCAAAATAAATAGGATGTTCTTCCATCAAGGCATCCCTGATGTTCTGTTTAGTGACAATGGACCGCAGTTTGCATCAGCAGAGTTTAAACGTTTCGCAGATCAATACCACTTTGAACATCAATACCACTCATTCACAACCTGTGGAGATCACTGATGTCCATCCAGTGATCCCTCCACCAACTCCTGATCGAGGTGCCACCCCTAGTGTGCCTGATCCAGAACCAAGAATATCACAGCGACAGAGAATCGCTCCTAAAAGACTGATTAAAGAATACTAATGACTCTTCTATTTCAGATTACTTATCATATAACTTTATAAGTTAAAAAGCATTTAAAGTTGCCAAAGAACATTTGAACATATGATTTAATTTCCAAAGACAACAAACAGTTTGTTTACTTTCAGAGACTTTCATATGCATAATCGCATATAAGAGACTTATAGAGTTACGGTACTTCAGAGTTATTGGTATATTATAACAGTTATCTCATTCATGGACAAGTTATCTCACATATAAACACTTTGACAAAAAGTATTATCTAAAAGATAACTCTCTTAAAAAGGGAGTTGTAGTAATAGTAGCACGGGAAAACGTCTATGACGACCCTTATGCCCTCTTGTGTGTAATCATTGAACTAGAGTTGCTTTTGGTTGTGCAATACTTATGCAGATCGTTGGAGTGACTGAGTGAGTAATAGATGTTTAACGCCATCTCGACAGCTAAGGACATATTCATGGCGAGAACTATATTACACAATTTCACAATGGGATGTGTCGGTGCCCGCGCATATGTGCACCACACACATCCTGAGAGGATAGTAAAGAGAAGATATAGACCCTTTTAAGTGGGCTAGGGAAGCCCGCAGATCGTTGGAGGTCGACCTCCTCAAACAAGGCTTGAAATGAGTTTACTTGTCTCTATTAATATAAAAGCCCCAGAAGCTTTACAAGACCATCTTGAAAAACTCAATTCCCCTAAGATGGCAGAAATACATCATGCAGGATATGGTCACCTAGATCCATTGGATCAACAAGCAACAGAGAAAAAAAAACTATATCAGAGAATTTGGGACAGGCTGAACATCTTTGTTCCAGTGCCAGACTAAGAAACCTATCTCAGTTATTGTCAGTGACATCCTCTGTTGCAGGCTGTATCTCATCAGAAACTTAAGATGGCTGCTCCCAATATCGTAGGGGTATCACCAATGCATGTGCTGATGTTATCAATATATATTATATGGGTTTAATAGTGCCTTTACATTGATTTTTACCTTCAAAGGATGAATTCTATGAACATTGAGGGAATTTCTTAGCATCAACGTCATTAAATATTCAAAATACCCGCTTCAACCTTTTCAAAAGTAGCTTAAATAGATTCCTTGACCTCTTGTTTGTTGATTTTGAGTTTCAGATTGTGTTTGTAAGTTACCGGTAATTGGAAGCAGAGATATATTTACCTGCAAATTCAGTATGACCGCCATATTCCCTGTGTGGATTTCCTGCAAGGTTGGCCAAGTAGAATCAACTTGCCATGGGTCCTAGTTATTGAAAAATCACACCAACCTTTCACAGCAGACCCAACACCCTAGACCCCCATTTCGGGCATTTGACTCCCTGGGTACAAGGCGAGGAAGATTTTACACCCCCTTTCAGCTGAAGTTGCGCATGGGCATTTTTTTTAGAGGAGGCTAAATCTTTTTATACCCTCCCCCTCCTGAGGAGGGGTTACAAGATTTTACGCCCACCCACCCCTGGACCTGTTGCAGGGAGGCAAACCATAAAAGTTTCCCACGTTCCAAACGTGAGCATTAGCCTACCCATAAAAATCCCACGTTTCTAACGTGGCAATCACGTTTTATTCACGTTTGAAACGAGGAGGTTCAAATCCCAAGTAAGGAAAATTTTCCACTTGGATCAGGAAAATGATTTTTATTTTGTTTCAATGGAAAATGTTGGGGAATGTTCTCTGTATGATTGGGCCCCTGGCCGACCATTTGCCGATGCTAATGTTTGCCAACCAAATGCCAACGTTGGGCCTACATTGGCATTTGGTTGGCACCGTCGGGCCTACGTAGGCAGGATGGGCAGCCTATCATGGCCCTATCATGGTTGGGCCAACGTTGGCCCAACGTTATGCCAATGTCTCTGTGCTACCTGGGTGGGTGTTGGTACAACCTCTGAAAATGTTTAAATAGGCCCCTTGGACCTTGAAACACTTCATGAATGGAAGGATTTCTCAACATATGATTATGAAACTGCACCACTCTCTGGGCACCGCCTTGGGTTTCGCTATGCCTATGGCGGGAAATTTATTATCTGGCTATTTATTAGCCAACTCTCGTGCATGGACGAGTAATGGCGAGAGGTGGCAAATGTGAAAAATCCGCCGGTTCGCGCAAAACCCTTTCACCCCCAGTGTTTGGTCCTTATCTCTGTCAATTCACTTTAACGGTCAACTCGATGCGGGCAATGCAGCCTCTATCGCGTCAGTTATTAAATTAAATCCCTACTTAGTGCAGAATTTAGGTTTTATTTGCGTCCGGATTCATCGTAGAACCGGACACTTGCAAATTCCCGCGAAGTTAAATAGTTCCTGGTTTTGTAAGGGGAACGCTGATTAGCTGAACAGCCCCAAATGATGACATCATCGTCCGTCTGAACCAATCGGAACGCATCTGACGCCCGACGTCGGGACGAAGGCGGCCTCTTTACTTTCGTCTCTGGGAGTGGATTCATTCGAGTGGGTGCACATGTTTTGCGACTGTCAAAAGGAAAAACCTATTTAATTACAAAAATTGACATCTCTCGGTGGGATTTTGGAGGAGTAACAGATCTACTGGTGGTAGATCTGCAACTATCATCAAGATGGATCTATTGACAATCTTAGAAAAGACGGTTTCGTCGGGTAAGACATTGACTTTGTCACAAATTGACTTGACACTTTACCCCCATTCTCCATGCCGGTGTTTTTGAAATTTTCGACTGTCATGTCATCCTGTCTTGCCAAATGTAACCATCCTCGCTCTTTGTTTCAGACAAGACAGAACTTGAAACAGCCCAGACCTACCTGGAACAAGCTGCCCAAGCCAACTTGGTGAGTTGTTGCCCTTGTTGCAGTGTTTTGTTCACTCGTGACAGTAGAGTGTCTTAACTAAGATGGCCGACTAGCACTGACTGTCTCACATGCTTGACATTCTCTCTGCTGGTGTCTGTCAAATTAAAGCAATACAAACAAGACTTGCTGACTGTGTGAAGGAGCTTGGATACATGATTGAGTTAGATAGTCGATAGTTACATGTAGTCAGTCATTCCTGTTAGCATTGCTCTTTGTTGTTGATATCACTGACACTGAGTATCAGTGAGTTAGTACCACCAGATCTGAAAATGAATAGAATACACATCCACTTGCAATGGACTCAGTCCAATTACTCATCAGAACGATAATTACATTTCTGTTTACCCCACTATCTTTCGGCTATACATACCATGAACGTCAAATGTAGATAACAGGGATGTAAGTCTTCAGGATTTATCAGGATTTCCTGATTTCTGAAAATTTTGAATGCCATGTACTTTCCTTATACGAGTGGTAAGGAGGGATGTTTGGAAAAATAGAAGGCTTTTATATCAAGTAAATGTATGGCTTCCTGATTTTTGCCCATGCCTGACTAACATCCCTGAGATAAGGCCATGGGAAATCAGGTTACAGTTTACCGTCCGAGCCATTTTGAAAACTGATGAGGCTTTTTTTCATTATTCATTATCAACCTACCAATGCAGGGGATTTTCTAGGTTGTACATGTCACTTTGTTATTTACATTCCTTGCACTATGAGCTTTAATTTGGTACCAAATATGTCCCCTTTAGGACATTCCTATCATGTCAAAATGCATTTTTGAGAACTTTTTTAAAAAAAAAATTAGATAATGAATAATGAAATTTTCTCATGCGGCCCCTTTAAAACCATGCGGGCGGTGGACGGTAACCTGCAATGTGAGTTCCATTGGCCTAATATGTTATTTATGGGGTTATTTCATAACAATGTCATTCGACCCTATCTGTGAAATTAGAATGGGTGTGAAAGATCCCCCCCTCATTTTTTTTTATTGAAAAAGCAAGCAAGCTGCAGTTATCAGAGACAGACTCTTCGGCATAAAATCAGTTAGACCTACTTTCTTGATACGTCAGGGTAAAAAGTCAGTTAAAACACATTTTAGGAGAAATCCAGGGTTCCCACAGGTCAGGGAAAATAAGGCCACACCAAAAAAATATTTTTTTTCCTTTGAAAAAAATCTTGTCTTCGGATTTCGCTCGCCTCAGTTTCTACAAGTTTTCTCTTTGTGATGTTTGGCAAGATTAAAAAAAAAAATTTGTTCGCTTGCCTAAATTTCCCAGCAAGGAATCCATTGGACGCCAAAAAATTCTTTAAAAAAAATTATATTTTTGGTGTGGCCTAAGGTGGTCAGGGAAAGTCAGGGAATAGTAAGATATTTTGCTGTGAGTCAGGGAAAATCTGGCAGAATGTATTAGTAAATTGATGTTTTGGATTTCGGGATATATTCCACTGGGGGAAGCCAATACTCTCTTTAGCAAATAGCCCCTGATTTCCCAATTTATGAAAATGACTGTCAGGATTTAATTACAGTAGCATGCAGTATTTTTGGTTTTAACATGGCTAACTGCTTGTGTTTTTTGGTATACAGATAATTTTTATACGACCTCGCTCAAGAGTGGATGAATTTCTTTTTGTCAGCCCCACAAATTATCCAATTTTGGTCAGTTAAAAGTCAATAAGTGCCAGGTAAAATTTAGTTAAAAGGTGTCCGAGTCTGCCCCCATAAAGATTATAGACAAGTTTAGTCAATGCCCTGGATACTGGTTATGGGGGTGTGCTGTTAAATCCTAGTTGATACATTGACAGACGACACCGTCTGGGTCTGGTTCTGTGGTATGAAGACACTGTATTGGCCCATTCTATGTAGGTCCTCACTTTAGTGCACGGTAGATCGGGGTTTTGTTATCAAAAGTATATTTACTTTTCAACTCAACGTATATCACAAGTATAAGGTGATAGGGAGGCTAACTCGCATCACATGAGCGTCTGTTCTGAGCTCGGCTTATTTTTGCCCGCAGCCTTGAAGGATAGGTGATTTTTATTTGGCCTAGTGTATCTTTTGACAAAATGTAAGTTGAGCCAAAAAATTTCATATATGGTGGGCCTTCAGGTCAATTAAAATATTGGGTCATTTTAGTTCCAAATCAGAAATTGCTTTACAACATGGTTTATCGAGAGACTTAGGATCCCTATGGTGCAACCTGCATAGGTTATATGATGTACCTGAATAGCCTGTCTTCTCAAGGGGTTGGTGCACCAGGCAGGCCGCAGCTCAGAATGTTTTTCTGGTACTTCCTGTCTATTGTTTTATCCTAAACTAGTGGGCCTTTCCAGTGAAGAAGAAAGGGGAGGGACAACATTGATCATGCCCTTTGACATATAATAAATGACCTCCATATTGAGTCAGACATGCTGAAATATTTTTGGTCTCTTTAATGCAGCTGCTTTAAGGTACAGTCTGTTATTTTGCCTCTCCCGCCATCTCCCTAATTCCTTTTGTTAAAACAATACCACTCAGCAGAGGTTCTAAGAATGATCCTCATTCTCTTAGCGGGCTTCCCTAGCCCACTTAAAAGGGTCTATATCTCCTCTTTCCTATCCCCTCGGGATGTGTGTGGTGCACATATGCGCGGGCACTGACACATTCCTCTGTTAAATTATCAACCTGTGAAGCACGGGATAGCCACTTAGTGCCGCTAAAGTGCTGTAAAACACAAATCAATCAATCAACCCATTCTCTTAGTTCCTCCTTATATCATGACGCAAAGCGGCTGTGTCTACATTCCTGTATTAGCAAGGACGGTTAACCCTATGAGGGTAACATTGCATTAATGCGTCATGCCCATCGGTCGGCATGATGCTCCAATGAAGTGCTGGCGAGTGTCGACAGTATTTCATTCATGCATCCAGGGCTCGACAAATCAGATTGGAGACTGTGTGCCCACTGGGCACAAGGGCAAAAAAAAAGTTGCGCCCAGCAGACAAGCTTTATGCCCAGGACCTTTTCTTTCGATACTCAAAATTACATATTTAGCTAAATGGCACACATATAGTTTTATGATAAACAAAAAGATTTCATTTCATCCCATCTCTAGTGAAACAAGTTTCAGAGACTACTACACCCAGATAATCTCAGCAGCGTTGCATTGTGCTGATGTCTTAAGTACCTTGGACTGCTGTGCCCATTGGACACAACTTGAAATATATTTGTGCCAGTGATTTTTTCTGAGTTACGGGCATTGGGCACAGGGATTTGTCGAGCCCTGGCATCATGTCAACCCTCTAGGGATGTACAGCCCCATAGGTTATGCATGAATGCAGCCCTGGTGAGTTACTCGCCACGACTGCATGCATGCATCATGATGTCCAATGGGCATGATGCATTAATGCATCACTGGCCCTTCAAGGTTTAAGCTGCAGATTGAATCGGTCAGACGTTAGATGGCATCGTGCCCACTGCCTCAGGCTTGGTATGTTATTATGCGTGATTGAGCGGTCTGATAGAGTGTGCAGCTCTAGGACAAATATGTTTCTACCGTAAATCCCCGGTCACAAGCCGGCCCCGGTCATAAGCCGGGGGGTGAGTTCAGGAAAAAAATAAAAGCCGGTTTTTGGGTCAAATTTTTACCATTTTCTCTTTATTCTATAGTAAAAAAAAAAACGGTCATAAGCCGGGGGGACTTTGGGGAAAATTTAGAAGCCGGTTTGGGCCCAAAATAGAAAAAAAAATCCGGCTTATGACCGGGGATTTACGGTACTTACTTTGCCGACTTCTTAAACTAGGCCTGATTTATTTCAGAAAAATTTTCTCAAAAGAAACTTCTTTTTAAAACAAAAGGCGCAAAAAAAAGAAGCAAATTAAAAAGTTTTGAGCGATTACAATCATTATGATATGATCAATTTAAAACCAAATTAAAGGGCCCTTATGTTCTCTGCTACACATAGCTGATACAGAACCTTAACAGTTTGTGTCTACCCACTTTGTTAAGTCGTGTGGCCATAGGAAAGGGCGGGGGGCGGTTAAGACCATGCTCCATTGAGACCATGCCCTTACGGTAAAACCCTGCATATAAGTGGTGGCTTTTAGACCTTCAGGCTTGGTAAGACCCCTGCAGCGGCTTATACCTTTCTCACAAACTCAGGGTATGGCTTATAAGGGGCTGCCTCATACTCAGGGTATGGCTTATAAGGGGCTGCCTCATACTCAGGGTGTGGCTTATAAGGGGCTGCCTCATACTCAGTGTGTGGCTTATAAGGGGCTGCCTCATACTCAGTGTGTGGCTTATAAGGGGCTGCCTCATACTCAGTGTGTGGCTTATAAGGGGCTGCCTCATACTCAGTGTGTGGCTTATAAGGGGCTGCCTCATACTCAGGGTGTGGCTTATAAGGGGCTGCCTCATACTCAGTGTGTGGCTTATAAGGGGCTGCCTCATACTCAGTGTGTGGCTTATAAGGGGCTGCCTCATACTCAGGGTGTGGCTTATAAGGGGCTGCCTCATACTCAGGGTATGGCTTATAAGGGGCTGCCTCATACTCAGGGTGTGGCTTATAAGGGGCTGCCTCATACTCAGAGTGTGGCTTATAAGGCGCTGCCTCATACTCAGGGTGTGGCTTATAAGGGGCTGCCTCATACTCAGGGTGTGGCTTATAAGGGGCTGCCTCATACTTAGGGTGTGGCTTATAAGGGGCTGCCTCATACTCAGAGTGTGGCTTATAAGGGGCTGCCTCATACTCAGGGTGTGGCTTATAAGGGGCTGCCTCATACTCAGGGTGTGGCTTATAAGGGGCTGCCTCATACTCAGGGTGTGGCTTATAAGGGGCTGCCTCATACTCAGGGTATGGCTTATAAGGGGCTGCCTCATACTCAGGGTGTGGCTTTTAAGGGGCTGCCTCATACTCAGTGTGTGGCTTATAAGGGGCTGCCTCATACTCAGGGTGTGGCTTATAAGGGGCTGCCTCATACTCAGTGTGTGGCTTATAAGGGGCTGCTTCATACTCAGTGTGTGGCTTATAAGGGGCTGCCTCATACTCAGTGTGTGGCTTATAAGGGGCTGCTTCATACTCAGGGTGTGGCTTATAAGGGGCTGCCTCATACTCAGTGTGTGGCTTATAAGGGGCTGCCTCATACTCAGGGTATGGCTTACAAGGGGCTGCTTCATACTCAGTGTGTGGCTTATAAGGGGCTGCCTCATACTCAGGGTGTGGCTTACAAGGGGCTGCTTCATACTCAGTGTGTGGCTTATAAGGGGCTGCCTCATACTCAGGGTATGGCTTATAAGGGGCTGCCTCATACTCAGGGTATGGCTTACAAGGGGCTGCTTCATACTCAGTGTGTGGCTTATAAGGGGCTGCCTCATACTCAGTGTGTGGCTTATAAGGGGCTGCTTCATACTCAGGGTGTGGCTTATAAGGGGCTGCCTCATACTCAGTGTGTGGCTTTTAAGGGGCTGCTTCATACACGGGGTTTTACATGTTAGAGAGCTGCCAATTACTTCTTCATGGTTTGCCAGGAATTTCGGGGTTTTATTAAAAAAAAAATTCTTTTTGATTCAATCAAATTAATTTACTGGTAGAAAGTGGGGGTGGTCAAAATTGTAGGTTTTCTTGGTCTTTGTTAACCAGCAAGTGTCATCTCTGCACCATGAAAATCAGCATTACTGACTCACTTTGATAAGCTCACCATGTATTTTTCTCTTACAGCCGGAGCTCCTAAAGCAGCTGTCTGATGTATTAAAACATGGCGGAAACGGTCCAGTTGCGCGGATGCAGGCTGGTCTGCAGCTTAAGAATGCCTTCTACTCCAAGGACCCTGCCATGCGGCAGGAGTACCAGCGACGCTGGCTCAGCTTCCCACAGGACATCAAGGACTACATTAAGAAAAATGTAAGTTGTCTACAGAGTGAATTGATCCTTTAAAAGCCACATGATGACTATATAAATCGATGTCCCCTAGTCTTGTTGATGTACCAGTAGAGTAGTAATGGGCAGCTGCTAAATTGACAGAAGAAATGTTTTCCAGAAACCAGGCTCTCTGCCAACTTTTAATTACAATTAGAGGAGGTAAAGTCACCCTAATCAAACTAAACTCACCATCGGTGTCTAGAGTGTATTAAACCTTTTCAGGCCTCTAGATAACAGGGATGGAAGTCTTTAGGGTTTTCAAGATACGAAGGCCTATACATTTATATAGAAAATCCGTATTTCAGGGGTTGTTAGAAGGAATTTCAGGGATTTTTCAGCTCATCCCTGAAATAAATGTTCTTTAGTCTTAACCAATGCACCAAATAAAGTGGTAGTGAGCTCTCACTAGCACTGCATTGGTGCGTTTTGCAGAATCTCTTGGGAGTCTGTTCATATTAGATATAAAAAATCATGGAAGAATGAAATGAATTGTTACCACTAGCAGGTGATTTTTATCTTTTCAGCTGTTTGCATCTTTAAGCTTTCCTATTTTCCTAATCAGTATGTAGCCTTGTGAAAAGCTGGTAGATCAGAGTTAAGATGTTAACCCTTGAAGGGCCACTGATTCATTCATGCATCAAGCTCATTGTTTACCAATCAAGCATTGACAATCTAAAAACTCCATGATACTCTGGCAGGTTGTGGAGACGTTGGGTACAGAGACGACACGTCCTAGTTCAGCGGCGCAGTGTGTGGCGTACATCGCATGTGCCGAGCTGACAAACAGCTGCTGGCAGGAAGTGATCCAGGTCCTCACAGAGAACATCACCAACCCCGGCAGTACCGAAATGCTCCGGGAGTCCACCCTGGAGGCTATAGGATACATCTGTCAGGATATTGTAAGTGCATCTAATTTACTCACAGTCTCACATGACCTTAAGTCTTGTTGCAATTGGACCCTTCCTCGAAATTCCAAAATGAAATAAGGAGGAAAAATGACAAATACCAAGATCGATATTCCTTTGTAAAATCCTCAACTGATTTTGGACACATGCGGATGTGAAAAAAAGTTCTTCAGCATTACTGAAATACTTTGCGTATAAGATGCACCTTGTATATAAGGCGCACCCTGTGTTGAAGGAATTCATGGGGCCTGTTTTTGAGCAGTTAAGCAAAAATGTAATTGTACTGCACCCATAAGTCCCATCTTTTAGACTTCTGTAGCCAAAGCAAGCCTCCAATTCACTAAGAATTGGTCATTTTATGTCATGGACCTCTATATGGCTTCCGATTCACAAAGAATTCATCATGTTTGTGTTAGAACCCACCCTATTGGATAATGGTCAATTCCACTAGTTTAGGGCTTCCCTAGCCCACTTGAAAGGGTCTACTATTCATCTTTCCTATCCCCTCAGGATGTGTGTGGTGCACATATGCGCGGGCACTGACACATTCCTCTGTGAAATTGTGTAATGTCGTTCTCGCCATGAATATGACCTTAGCTGTTGAAATGGCGTTAAACATCTATTACTCACTCACTCATTCCACTAGTTTAATGATATCAACTGAAGAGTAAGCAATTGTCTCTGCGTTTTCAGGAACCAGAAATTTTAGAGTCTCAGTCCAACATCATCCTAACAGCTATCGTGAACGGTATGAAGAAAGAAGAACCAAGGTAAGAGTTCCTACACATGTACCCTCTTCCTACAAGGACGGGCTTCTCTAGCCCCCTTAAAAGGGTCTATATCTCCTCTTTCCTATACTCTCTGGTGTGTGTGGTGCACGTGTGCTGGCACCAACACATTCCTCGGAAATCATGTAATATAGCTCTCGCCATGAATATGGCCTTAGCTGTTGAAATGGCGTTTAACATCTATAACTCATTCCTACAAGGGATTATTGTTATTTTGAACAGCAGGTTATGTTAACTTTAGTTTGAGAGTTACGTTTCTTAAATGATAAACATATATACAGTCCACAAACTGCAGTATTGTATTCTGACTTGTGTATTTTCAGTGACCATGTACGGTTGGCGGCTACAACAGCATTACTCAACTCACTGGAATTCACACGAGCAAACTTTGAAAAGGAGGTATGTTGAATTACTGTAACTGTATTGATGATAGTAACTCCTGTGGAGGAGAAAATCCACTTGCACTTAGACAGAAATGCCTGGTTTATCACAAGTTATTTGTCATTGAATATTAAAAAGTTCTTCAAAATATCAAACAAAATCTCAGCTGAAGTTTGTGAATCAGTAAGAAGCATGTATGTTCTTCTGCACCATTCCCTGTTTAAGAACAGCATTATGATAACGTTGGCTAACGTGTTTTTACCTTAATGATTGTGGTTACATTTTGTGTTTCAGTCGGAGCGTAACATCATAATGCAGGTGGTATGTGAGGCCACCCAGTCGTCCAACACCCAGGTGCGCGTGGCGGCCCTCCAGTGTCTCGTTAAGATCCTCTCACTCTATTACCAGTTTATGGAGTTCTACATGGGACCCGCACTATTCGCTGTAAGTATCTGAGACTCGTGAACTTGTTGTCTTTGGGGAAGAAATCTATATATTCAGGTGGTTCTATTTGTGAATTTCAGTTCTTTTCCGTGCCTTGCATTGTCCTTTAAAGGCCGGGATGAAAGTGACTTGGCAGTTAATGCATTAGGACTCGAGTGTGTTGGGAAAGAATAGAATAGTAGATTTAGTACATGTATATGCTGAGTAAGATATCTAAGTGTACTGGGCTTCCCTAACCCACTTAAAAGGGTCTATTTCTACTTCCCCTCAGGAGGTGTGTGGTGCACATATGCGCGGGCACCGACATATTCCTCTGTGAATTGTGTAATGTAGTTCTCGCCATGAATATGACCTTAGCTGTCGAAATGGCGTTAAACATCTATTACTCACTCACTGATTATGGTGTTGAGGCCTGTAGACCTAGTTTTGCCCGTTATGATTACAGGGAAAACAATATTGGCGCATTTGTAGTGTGGTAACTAAGATGTTCTCTGGTCGTTGCTAAAAGCCTTTGAATGTTTTTTTGACAGATATTCACTTGACTTGATGTTGGTTTAAATTTCAAGAGATTTTTGTTCGCTTGTAAGTGTTACTGGGTGATTAATCGACGGTAAGAAAATACCGTCAGAATAAAGTATAGTGTCAATAAAGGTAGGCAAAAATGTGGTGGGGTGACGTGATATTCGACAAAACCTGTAGAATATGCTTATGGTTTTTTTGCTAGTATTTCAACAAGAAATTTCACTCAGAAAGGGAGTGAAAATGATTTGATATATCATCATGCTACACAGATATTTAACCCGAAAAAAGGTTAAAGGAGCCAGATGAACCGGCCAGATTTAAGACTGCCGGAAGTGGCCAAAAATGAACCACAAAAACGTTTTTATTAGTTTTGGGAAATATAGGATGAAATCAGTCTTTTCTCCTAATCTTTGTGGTAGTATTATGGTAAATTATGTCAAGCTTAGATTGGAATTTCAATTAAGATAGTATTCCTATCAGGTGTAGATGACAGAATCTTTATCAGAATGACAAAAGTGAAAGGAAGAGTGGAGTTGAGGCCTTTTTGGGGCTCCTCCAATGGTGAAGGTATATGGTGTTGATGCAGTGGAAGAACATTCCTACTGAACTCCTTTTCGGTTTTTGCCAATGTATATCGCTCATTATAACACGGCTGGGCAAAGTCATTGTGCATTCTGCTTAATGATTGGCTGATTCACTGTGCACTATCTAGATGGATACTGCACTCCCAGTACCAAAGGTTAACTTTATCTCACCTTTAGAAGACTTAACAATTGATAATCCTGTGTTATCAGGTGACTGATGGGTTATTTTCCTGTGTTATAACGGGAATAATGCACTTGGTCATGCTCTAGACTGTATTGAGACATCTCGAGGCCTATAAGGCCCCTTGATGTCTCAATACAGTCTAGAGCATGACCACAGCCATGTTCCATGCATTATTCCCTAACTATGTTGTTTTTGGTTTGCAGATTACGATGGAGTCTATGAAGAGCGACGTAGACGAGGTGTCGCTGCAGGGTATAGAGTTCTGGTCTAACGTGTGTGACGAGGAATTGGACCTGGCTATAGAGGCGTCTGAGGCACACGAACAAGGGCGGCCACCAGAGAGGACAAGTAGATTCTACGCCAAGGGTGCTCTACAGTACCTCATACCCATACTGACACATTGTCTTACCAAACAGGTAATGGTATTCTTCTCAATCAATGGAGACCCGACCCTCTACAATGGGAGTGAATGTTTTTGCAAGTTGGGTCTTTAACTCTTAAAAGTCAAAATGTGTTAACTTGAATTTTCTTTTGAAAAAAAAAAAGAAGAAAAGTAGTGCATCGTATAAAAAGCAGAAAGCGTACCGAATATTTCCGGGGGGGGGGGGGGAATCATATATCACAAAACTTGCGTATTGGGGGTGACTCACCAGCACTTGAATGGCGACCTATGGTTATGATGCACTCCGGCATTAGTGACCCCTATATTAGAGTTAATGATAACCATTTCCTCTGTCCATGTAGGAGGAGTTTGATGACGATGACGAGTGGAACCCGTGTAAGGCGGCCGGTGTGTGCCTCATGTTGATGGCCACGTGTTGTGACGATGATGTCGTGCCTCACGTCCTACCATTTGTCAAAGCCAACATCAGCAGTCCCGACTGGCGCTTCAGGGACGCTGCCGTCATGGCATTCGGTAAGATTACCTACCGTTACCTATGAGAGATTTCTCAAAGAGTTGCAGGGATGGAAGCTTTCATGGTTTCCCCTGATTTCAGGGATTTTCATTGTCCAAAGGGCTATATATTTTAGAGTTCTTATCGGGGATTTAAGGGACTTAAGTGCTCAGCCACTTTCATCCCTGATATTGTACTTAAAGCAGAGGAATTCTAATCTTTTGGCTGTAATTTTTATAAGAATTTCCTATTGGAAATTGAGAAAATTAGGAAAATTTCCGGTTTTTTCAGAGACCAGTGAGTGGATGTCAGTGAAAGTCATACATGTACATACCAAAGTCAAGATACACCTTATAGTCAAGGTGTATTACATCTATACTCACGCATATAAGGGTCACCTCGGGCTTCCCTAGCCCACTTAAAAGGGTCTATATCTTCTCTTTGCTATCCCCTCAGGATGTGTGTGGTGCAAATATGCACAGGCACCAACATATTCCTCTACAAATTGTGTAATGTAGTTCACGCCATGAATATGACCTTAGCTGTCGAAATGGCATTAAACATCTATTACTCACTACTATAAGGGTCACCTAGAGTTTTAGAAAATAGTCAAAAAATGGAAAATTCATAACTTTTGCTGTACTGAATGGATTTTTAAAATTCAAAAAGCTTTGTGTACCGTAATCTCCCGCGTATAAGGCGCAGCTCACGTATAAGGCGCACCCCCAACTCAGAGAATGCAAGTCCACATATAAGGCGCACCTCTAAGAGCAGATTTTTGTTAATTTAGTACTGTTCTATAGTAAAAATAACCCCCCCCCTCCGGCTATAAGGCGCACCCCAAACTCAAGGCAATTTTCCTCCCACATATAAGACCCAGCAGCCTTTTGTTTGGCCTATAAGACGCGCCTTATACGCGGGAGATTACGGAAGCTAGGGCCCCCAGACCCCCCTGAGTCTCGGGCCTCCCTAGCCCACTTAAAAGGGTCTATTTCTCCTCTTTCCTATCCCCTCGGGATGTGTGTGGTGCACATATGCGCGGGCACTGACACATTCCCCTGTGAAATTGTGTAATGTAATTCTCGCTATGAATATGACCTTAGTTGTCGAAATGGCGTTAAACATCTATTACTCACTCCCCCTGAGTCTTGGTGTACCCCTTGTGCATCCAGGGAGAACTAAAACCTAGTGTATAAGACGCGAAAGGTTACGGTACGTCATTTATCATATTCTCACTTTATTTTGGGTGTGACCCTTGATATGTGTGCCAATTCAACACCTGTGACGTCAATAGGCTACTTTTACCTCAATGTTCGAAAACAGTATAATTCTGTGATGAGACTAGTGACGGGCGGACTGAATAATTTACTGTGGAATGTCACTCCTCTGAGAAAAGGTTTATACTTGACCTGCTGGTGTGTATCCATACTACCGGATGACATCGCGCGATGCCCTGTAAAACAGGCTAGTAGGAGTTGGAGTGGTTCATTCGGTAGGTTTTGGGTGAAGTTAGAAAGGTGTAGCATCATAGTCAATCCGAATATATTATGAAAATGATTAAACCCTCCATCTGTCCAACTCAATCTTTGCGAGTGTATCAACCCCGCTAGGGCGCACCTACGTTCTTCTATGTATCACAACAATCTCTCCTGACCCTGCTTGTTATTGAAATGCCTATTGAGCATTTCAATTTACTTAAATAACATAAATTGGTGTCATTGAAAACCCTAAGGCTTTCTTTTCTTGGAGGGTAAAAAGTTACTGAGTTACTGTCACATAGTTTTTGACAGAGTTTGGTATAATAAGGCCTGTGAAAGGGTGCTTACATGGTACATTTGTACATGAAATATTTTTAGCCATCAGAAATTGCAGATAATGTTTAAGGGGTGGTGACTTCCATGATGAGACTATAGTGACGGGCGGACTGAACAATTACTGTGGAATGTCACTTCTCTGAGAAAACAAAAACAAGGTACCGTATTCATTCTAATAAGCGCACATACTCTATTAAGCGCACACCCCACCTTTTGGGACCTCAAAGCATGCAAATGCAGTGCAAGAACAAAGATTTTGGGGGCAAAAACAATGATTTTGATGACAAAATCAACGATTTTTAGGCTTTAGGGGGTGCGCTTATTAGAATTAATCTTTGTATTGATGCTTTGAGCATCTAACAATTAAATTTCCGCACATGTGGTATACGGTATATGAAAATGTGCAAGGGATCAAACTGCTGAAAAATTTTAGTGTGTCTAACCATTATGGAGCATATCAACTGATGTAGCGTATTCCTACCTTCATCCCTCTTATCTAAGATCTTAATGACGACTGTACATCTATGAGCAAGTGAGGTCAAGACAATGGTGAGAGGTCTATGGTGTATTCTATTACGGACAAGAGCGGCAGGCGCCTAGCGGCCATTCCTGGAACTAGTGCATTCTTCTCAACAAGAGGAATCTGTCAGTTTTTGAAGCAAGTTTCAATTATTATTAGTTCAAAAGTTATGCCTAATATAAATGTGCATTTTTATGAAGTTTGAAGAAACTTTGCCAAAAGTCTACAAACCCCTATCGGGCTTATGCATTAGGGTTCCCACCCCCCTTGCATACACACTCATCTTGCGCAAAAACTAGTGTTGATTTTACATTTCTATCTTGATAAACACAGGCTTCCCTAGCCCACTTAAAAGGGTCTATATCTCCTCTTTCCTATTCCTTTAGGATGTGTGTGGTGCACATATGCGCGGGCACCGACAACCCTCTGTGAAGTGTAATGTAGTTCTCGCCATGAATATGACATTAGCTGTCGAAATGGCGTTAAATATCCATTACTCACTCACTTGATCAACACCTGTCAATGGACATATTTGTAGTTTTTGAAAAAAAAAATGTTTGTCCAGTTTGGGAATTATTCACCAAAGTTCCTCC
Source organism: Acholoe squamosa (assembly GCA_949317995.1). Taxonomy (NCBI): domain Eukaryota; kingdom Metazoa; phylum Annelida; class Polychaeta; order Phyllodocida; family Polynoidae; genus Acholoe; species Acholoe squamosa. The sequence continues at coordinate 10,879,980 of OX439051.1, read as the reverse complement.
AAAAACCTAAATGTCTAGCTGTCAGCCCATTGGATGTAATGCTAAAGCATCCTACAAAAGATGGCTAGTACTGAAGAAAGTAGTGTTGCTACCCCAACTTTTTATCCCACATTTCAATTACACATCATGTAGGAACAAATATTTCAAGTTAGAAGAAAATTCTTTGTCAATTAATTAAAGGTCACCTGGAGCCCTTGTCCTTAATTTCACTGAAATACAATAAGAATTCTTTGTAAAATATCTCTTAAGTATTATGGGGGGGGGGGGAAAGGAATGTATATGAAATCAGAAAATAGCAGCCACCATAAGATGGTGACTTCCATGATGAGACTATAGTGACGGGCGGACTGAACAATCCTTGTGGAATGTCACTTCTCAGAGAGATTGATCATCATAATCAAATATCCTGAATCCAACACATTAGGCCACACCAAAAAAAAAAAAAGAAAAAAAGTTGGTCTACGGATTTTGGTTTTGAAAAAATGGTGCGAATTTTTTGGCATCCAATCTGGAAAACTGAGGCGAGCGAAAAAAAAAATATTTAAAAAATAAATTTGCCAAACATCACAAAGAGAAAACTTGTACAATGTGAAGCAAGTGAAATCCATAGACGAAATTTTTTTCAAAGAAAAAAAAAATTGTATCCTGAAAATATGGAGAGTGAAATCCGTAGACCAACTTATTTTTTGGTGTGGCCTTAAGTAGCATAGGGGGTTGTAAAAAATGTAGAATGCATGGTTCAGTGTCAATGCCGAAGCACAGACATGCTGATGTTCTTCCCCATTAAAAAAATCAAGTACTGTAATGCCTATTGTGCATTTTAATTCTATTTAAATCCCATTCTTTTCCTGGAGGGAAAAGCAGTGATGCCCTTTTTCCTGGTTTACCAGGAATTCCTGGTTTTCATTCAAAGATTCCTGTATTAAATTATGTTAAATTCCTGGGACCATGTGTCCAAAAGTCCAGTTTTCCTGTTTTTTTGTCGGCCAGTGAGTGGCATCTCTGGTAAAGGTCCTGAGTTGCTGTTTCATAGTTTTCCTCCAAGGTCACTGGTGGTGAAAGGATGCTTACATGGTTTGGCGAATGTTTGAAGTGATGAGGAAATTGCAGATAATGTTTAAAGGTGATGACTTCCATAATGAGACTGTAGTGACGGGCGGACTGAACAATTACTGTAGAATGTCACTTCTCTGAGAAAAAAAGTATATGATATCGTGCAAGTGTGCAAACCACCGAAAATACCGTATAAGTGTGTTTAACAAATACACTGTTGAAAGTGTATCGACCGATTCAGGATGTTCCTACATCCATCCCGGGCTTCCCTAGCCCACTTAAAAGGGTCTATATCTCCTCTTTCCTATCCCCTCAGGATGTGTGTGGTGCACATGCGCGGGCACTGACACATTCCTCTGTTAAATTATCAACTTGTGAAGCACGGGATAGCCACTTAGTGCTGCTAAAGTGCTGTAAAACACAAATCAATCAATCAATCCTACATCCATCCCTCTCATCATAATGTCGACACTACATCTATGGACAAGAAAAGTCAATAGTTTAGTAAACATATAATGCTCAAGTCTATAGTGCATTTTAGTTCCACTGAAAAACGATAAGAATTATTTTGTAAGATCTATTAAGTGTTTGGGGGGGGGGATAGTGTTTATGAAGTACCGTAAATTCTCTCGTATAAGCTGCACCCCTTCTTTTAGGCTGATTCTATAACTCGTTTTAATTTTGGGTTCTGGTGCAAGCCGCGGCTAATACGAGAGACAAGAAAATATCAGCCATAGTGAGATGGTGAGTTCCATGATGAGACTAGTGACGGGCGGACTGAACGATCCTTGTGGAATGTCACTTCTCTGAGATGATGATGATGATGATGATGATGATGATGATGATGATAGTAATAATAATAATAATCCTTTAGATCATATAGGGGGTTGGTTATATAACCTCAGAGTAGTAATGCATGCATGTCACTGGTTGTGACAAATTTTCCCCCCAGTTGACGCTGAGAAATAAAGATGAAATTTATACACTAATTAGATAGAGAGTCAGAACCATTACTTCGGCATATAACACTGCGATAGCCACCTCTGTGATGAGACTAGTGACGGGCGGACTGAACAATTCTTGTAGAATGTCACTTCTCTGAGAAACTGATTATTTTAATGAGCAGATATTTTCCATTAATGTAAAGCTCACTGAAATTTAGGTAAAAAATCAAATTACTTATTGCATACTGACAGTTAAAATAGTGGTTGTCAGTTGTTGTGTGTAGCAGTTCTCGTATGGGTCCTCAAATATTTGAAAACCGAAAAAGAATCCCAGGATACCAACAACCTTGAATAATTACAAGGTATATGGGTATTTAAAGGCCAGTGCAAGTTTACAAAGCTAAATAAATATATTGACTTTCATGATGAGAACCAGTGACGGGCGGACTGAAAAAATTCTGTGGAATGTCACTCCTCTGAATGTTTTATCTTTAAGATAATAGCCAAGATGGCCCGATAGTAAAATTGCCATCTTCTTATCTACCTCTGGTTTCTATCCGACTTAAAAACTTGATGCTGACCCAGGTGACTACGGTATATAGACACCCCAAAATGAAGCTCTCATTGGTCAGTTTCAGACATCTAGTTTCTAATTGTTAAGAGGCCCTTACATAGCACAAACCACTAAATAATGACTCATCTTGTGTTCATACTAATGTCTAGCTGAAGGCACTGATGTAGCTTTTTCTCTGTCGAAATATATGCTTGTACGTGATTTTGCCAAGATGGTAAAATTTCTGCCTTCTTACATAAAGGTATAAATAAGAAAATTGCAGCCAACGTAAGATGGTAGCCTCTGTGATGAGACTATAGTGACGGGCGGACTGAACAATCCTTGTGGAATGTCACTTCTCTGAGAAATGGATCATCAACAAATAATCCTGGTTCCAATCCAGTACTCATGTTCATACTAAAACCGCAGCTGAAGACACTGGTGCAGCTTGTCAACGGGTGTCTAGATGTACCATGGTAAGTCTTCGTTTAACTTTTAAAATATATGTTTTTAAATCGTATTGCAGGCTCCATCTTGGAGGGTCCAGACCCGGCACAGCTCAAACCCCTGGTAGAACAGGCCATGCCCACACTGATAGAGCTACTAAAGGACCCTAGTGTGGCGGTACGAGACACGACGGCCTGGACGGTGGGACGTGTGTGTGAGCTTATACCTGACGCCATCATTAACGAGCAATACCTTAACCCCCTCCTACACGGCCTGGTCGAGGGACTGACCTCAGAACCACGCGTAGCCGCTAACGTATGCTGGGTATGTGTTGATGTTTCATTCAGGGTTCCCACGCGTCATGGAATGTCATGGAGTAAAAAATTGTCAGGGAAAGTCATGGAATGTCATGGAATTTCTGAAAATTTCATTTTTAGTCATCAGGGGTGTGAAATCTCAGCCTAAAGGCGGATTTCAGCCTTTATTAAGCTCACCAGAAAAATAACATCATCCAAAATTGACAAATTCTACCGTAATCTCCCGCGTATAAGGCGCAGCTAACGTATAAGGCGCACCCCCAACTCAGAGAATGCAAGTCCACATATAAGGCGCACCTCTAAGAGTAGATTTTTGTTAATTTAGTACTGTTCTATAGTAAAAATACCCCCCCTATAAGGCGCACCCCAAACAAGGCAATTTTCCTCCCACGTATAAGACCCAGCAGCCTTTTGTTTGGCCTATAAGACGCGCCTTATACGCGGGAGATTACGGTAGTATCCCAAAGGTGATTTTTGGCCTCCCTGTAGATCAGAAAGTGTGATACTGTTACTATTAGACCATTTGAATCACTATTTTGTAATGTAAAGATGCTATTTACAAATCTTTACAAGGCTGCTAAGGGCACTTCCGCCTAAATGGGTTTTGGTATTTCACACCCCTGGTCATGGAAACTCATGGAAAACCAAATATTTTGCAAAATTCATTAGAGTGGGCTCTTTTTTCCACCTACATTGCAGGAATTTTGCCGAAAGGTCAAACCCGATAATGCCCAAAATTACTCTAAAATATGAAAAAATTTGATTTCTGTCATAGAAAGTCATGGAATTTGAGTCTGGGGATTTTATGGGAACCCTGTTCATTGTGATGTGCCCGCTTTCTAATTAGTCTGGTATGAAATAAATGCTTACACTAAAAATACATCAAGAAAGTTACATTTCTTCTTATACTGTAGATGGGATCTTAAGGTACTTTCTCTCCTTTCTAGGCCTTCTCAAGTTTAGCAGAGGCAGCATACGAGGCTGTGGAGGTGGCGGAGGATGCGACAGAACCAGAGACGTACTGCCTCTCGTCTTACTTTGAACCCATTGTACAGAAGCTGTTAGAGACCACAGACAGGTAACAACTAAATGGATATAATTCTAAATTGGACAAAGGAACTTGTAAACTTGCAAACTGTAAAAAGGGCTCATATTGCAGACTTTGCCGCAAATTTTGTAATCTGACTTCCAGATTTTCCAAAAAAAAATAATTACAATTGAGAAATAGACATTATGTAAATGTAGGATTTTGTTTGAATTTCATCATTTTTCTGTGCTTGTAAGTTTTAGTGATAATCAAAATGTTGATATTAAAATGTATAAAGAATTCATGCATTGTAGAAACTATTACAGTACTTGAATACTTTTACTAAGTATACCTGCCTTATTCCAGGCCTGACGGTAACCAACACAACCTGCGTAGTGCTGCATACGAGGCCTTGATGGAGATGGTGAAAAACTCACCCCGTGACTGTTATGTTACCGTACAGAAAACCACCGTTATCATCTTAGAGCGTCTACAGAGGGTCCTACAGATGGAGGTAAGGCAAATGATATGAAAAACACCCTGACACTATACGGCACATGGCTATTGTATTATTGACCAATGGGAAGCATCCCTGGCATTTACTGCGGAGACGGGGGCTGAAGGTGTTAGTCATAGTGCAGTCGGGGTCTAATGGCGGCCTCCATAGCCTAATGTGCTAATGCCGTATAAAATAACATCCAGCACTTACACACCCTGACACTATAGGATAACATCCAGCACTCACACACCCTGACACTATAAGATAACATCCAACACTCACACACCCTGACACTATAGGATAACATCCAGCACTCACACACCCTGACACTATAAGATAACATCCAACACTCACACACCCTGACACTATAGGATAACATCCAGCACTCACACACCCTGACACTATAAGATAACATCCAACACTCACACACCCTGACACTATAAGATAACATCCAACACTCACACCCTGACACTATAGGATAACATCCAGCACTCGCACACCCTGACACTATAGGATAACATCCAGCACTCACACACCCTGACACTATAGGATAACATCCAGCACTCACACACCCTGACACTATAGGATAACATCCAACACTCACACACCCTGACACTATAGGATAACATCCAGCACTCACACACCCTGACACTATAGGATAACATCCAGCACTCACACACCCTGACACTATAGGATAACATCCAGCACTCACACACCCTGACACTATAAGATAACATCCAGCACTCACACACCCTGACACTATAAGATAACATCCAACACACACACACCCTGACACTATAGGATAACATCCAGCCTTTACACACCCTGACACTATAAGATAACATCCAACACTCACACACCCTGACACTATAGGATAACATCCAGCACTCACACACCCTGACACTATAAGATAACATCCAACACTCACACACCCTGACACTATAGGATAACATCCAGCACTCACACACCCTGACACTATAAGATAACATCCAGCACACACACACCCTGACACTATAAGATAACATCCAACACTCACACACCCTGACACTATAAGATAACATCCAACACTCACACACCCTGACACTATAAGATAACATCCAGCACTCACACACCCTGACACTATAAGATAACATCCAACACACACACACCCTGACACTATAGGATAACATCCAGCCTTTACACACCCTGACACTATAAGATAACATCCAGCACTCACACACCCTGACACTATAAGATAACATCCAGCACTCACACACCCTGACACTATAAGATAACATCCAGCACTCACACACCCTGACACTATAAGATAACATCCAACACTCACACACCCTGACACTATAAGATAACATCCAACACTCACACACCCTGACACTATAAGATAACATCCACCACTCACACACCCTGACACTATAAGATAACATCCAACACTCACACCCTGACACTATAAGATAACATCCAACACTCACACACCCTGACACTATAGGATAACATCCAGCCTTTACACACCCTGACACTATAAGATAACATCCAGCACTCACACACCCTGACACTATAGGATAACATCCAGCACTCACACACCCTGACACTATAAGATAACATCCAGCCTTTACACACCCTGACACTATAAGATAACATCCAACACTCACACACCCTGACACTATAAGATAACATCCAGCACTCACACACCCTGACACTATAGGATAACATCCAGCCTTTACACACCCTGACACTATAGGATAACATCCAGCACTCACACACCCTGACACTATAGGATAACATCCAGCAACCACACACCCTGACACTATAGGATAACATCCAGCCTTTACACACCCTGACACTATAAGATAACATCCAGCACTCACACACCTTGACACTATAAGATAACATCCAGCACTCACACACCCTGACACTATAAGATAACATCCAGCACTCACACACCCTGACACTATAGGATAACATCCAGCACTCACACACCCTGACACTATAAGATAACATCCAGCCTTTACACACCCTGACACTATAAGATAACATCCAACACTCACACACCCTGACACTATAAGATAACATCCAACACTCACACACCCTGACACTATAGGATAACATCCAGCACTCACACACCCTGACACTATAGGATAACATCCAGCACTCACACACCCTGACACTATAAGATAACATCCAGCACTCACACACCCTGACACTATAGGATAACATCCAGCACTCACACACCCTGACACTATAGGATAACATCCAGCACTCACACACCCTGACACTATAGGATAACATCCAGCACTCACACACCCTGACACTATAAGATAACATCCAACACTCACACACCCTGACACTATAAGATAACATCCAACACTCACACACCCTGACACTATAGGATAACATCCAGCACTCACACACCCTGACACTATAGGATAACATCCAGCACTCACACACCCTGACACTATAGGATAACATCCAGCACTCACACACCCTGACACTATAAGATAACATCCAGCACTCACACACCCTGACACTATAGGATAACATCCAGCACTCACACACCCTGACACTATAAGATAACATCCAGCACTCACACACCCTGACACTATAGGATAACATCCAGCCTTTACACACCCTGACACTATAAGATAACATCCAGCACTCACACCCTGACACTATAAGATAACATCCAGCACTCACACCCTGACACTATAAGATAACATCCAGCACTCACACACCCTGACACTATAGGATAACATCCAACACTCACACCCTGACACTATAAGATAACATCCAGCACTCACACACCCTGACACTATAAGATAACATCCAACACTCACACCCTGACACTATAGGATAACATCCAGCACTCACACACCCTGACACTATAAGATAACATCCAGCACTTTCACACCCTGACACTATAGGATAACATCCAGCACTCACACACCCTGACACTATAGGATAACATCCAGCACTCACACACCCTGACACTATAGGATAACATCCAGCACTCACACACCCTGACACTATAAGATAACATCCAGCACTCACACACCCTGACACTATAAGATAACATCCAGCACACACACACCCTGACACTATAAGATAACATCCAGCACTCACACACCCTGACACTATAGGATAACATCCAGCACTCACACACCCTGACACTATAAGATAACATCCAGCACTCACACACCCTGACACTATAGGATAACATCCAGCACTCACACACCCTGACACTATAGGATAACATCCAGCACTCACACACCCTGACACTATAGGATAACATCCAGCACTCACACACCCTGACACTATAGGATAACATCCAGCACTCACACACCCTGTGACACTATAAGATAACATCCAGCACTTATAGAGGACGGGCCATTATTTGAGGTCCATTTTCAATTCTAAATATTTATTTCAATACCCCTTATTTCTGACTATGCTTATTCAAAACCCATCACTTAAACGTGACAATACAATAGACTATTCTAAAATGTCAGAAATGTCAATGATGAGACCCAGTGACGGGCGGACTGAACAACATGTGTGGAATGTCACTTCTCTGAGCATCTGAAAATAAGCCATATATGTACGTCAAAATGCATGTGTTCAATGTGTCAAAACTCCCCATAACTTTACTTTTCAATGTCAACTGCTGTGCAAGGCTTATTGGTCAATCTTCTCAAATTCTGAGGTAGCTGCACATGCAGACTTGAATAGTAGCAGATAACCGGATATTTCGGTAAATCGCAAAAACCATGTTGGAAAGGACTCCTACATAAACTTTCATTATGTAACATCCTTTCTTTCCTTTCACACACAGAGCCACACCTACATGTACAATACAACACAATAATAACTCCATCCTTTCTCCCCTTACACACACACAGAGCCACACCTACATGTACAATACAACACAATAATAACTCCATCCTTTCTCCCCTTTGGGCTTCCCTAGCCCACTTAAAAGGGTCTACTTCTCATCTTTCCTATCCCCTCAGGATGTGTGTGGTGCACATATGCGCGGGCACTGACACATTCCTCTGTGAAGTTGTGTAATGTCGTTTTCGCCATGAATATGACCTTAGCTGTCGAAATGGCGTTAAACATCTATTACTCACTCACTCACTCCTTTCTCCCCTTACACACAGACATCCAGTCCACATCAGACGGTGTACAGTACAACACATTAATAAATAATACCATCTTTCTTCCTGTACAGAGCCACATCCAGTCCACGTCAGACCGTGTACAGTACAACACATTAATAAATAATACCATCTTTTCTCCCCCGTACAGAGCCACATCCAGTCCACGTCAGACCGTGTACAGTACAACACATTAATAAATAATACCATCTTTTCTCCCCCGTACAGAGCCACATCCAGTCCACGTCAGACCGTGTACAGTACAACACATTAATAAATAATACCATCTTTTCTCCCCCGTACAGAGCCATATCCAGTCCACGTCAGACCGTGTCCAGTATAACGACTTGCAGTCACTGCTGTGTGCCACACTGCAGAATGTACTGCGTAAGGTAACACCAGAAGACGCGCCCCAGATCTCCGACCCCATCATGACAGCACTGCTCCAGATGCTGAGTAACTCTGGAGGTAAGGCGGGCGGTGTACAGGAGGACGCCCTACTTGCTGTGTCAACGCTGATCGAGGTACTAGGGGAGAACTTTATGAAATACATGGACGCCTTCAAACCATTCCTTGCCGCCGGACTCAAGTGTTACGAGGAACACTCAGTAAGTGGGAATTTCCAATAAATGTAAATCTTTATGGTGTGCACAGTTGTTTTACAGTTTAAAAATCTGTGGTTTTCGAGTCAAAATGAATGCTACAGTGTGTTTTCACACAGCTTAGTCCGATTTTTGGTGCTAATCAAGTCCATAAGGAGCCATTTGTTAAATGTCTTCCAACCAAGTGCACAAAGTAAAATCATGTCTGAAAGTGGCGCAAACTTACAAAGTCATTTTCCTGGCAGAATATCTTCAGATTGCTCTCATTATATTGCTGAATTGAAGAAGAAAAATTCAAGGAAAATGGCCAAAAAATATTGAGATAAATTTGTTTGATTATCAAAATTCATGTCTTATCTGCCCATCCCTAGGTGTGCCAAGCGGCTGTGGGAGTGACGGGAGACGTGTGCCGTGCCTTGGGCTCTAAGGTCCTGCCGTTCTGTGACGAGCTCATGATGATGTTGTTAGAGAACCTGAGCAGTGACAGCGTGAACCGCCTCGTCAAACCCGCCATCCTCGCCGTGTTTGGGGATATAGCGCTCGCCATTGGGGCCGAGTTCAAGAAGTACCTGGACGTTGTACTGACAACACTAGGACAGGCATCACAAGCACGTGTAGACTCGGTAAGTAGCCATCTTGTTTTTAAAGCTTAGATTAAGGGCTATTAATGGATCAGGCCCATGGGTTGGCAGATGAAGTCTTTTCATGGCTGTTTGCTAGCACTTCATCGGTGCATCATAAGTTACTCGGCAGCCTCATGCACCCTGCTGAAGCATTAATGCAGTCTAATGGTCCTTAATGCGTAGTAACCAGCCATAGAAGAAACTGCCATGATTATAGAAATGTGAACTAAGGTTCAGGTAAATAACAAGGAGATCCTAAAGCTTCAGTGCAATAAAAGTTAAAAAGTACATTGATATTTGTGTTGCAGTCTGACTACGACATGGTGGACTACCTTAATGAACTCCGAGAGGCGTGTCTCGAGGCCTACACAGGCATCATACAGGGACTGAAGGGTGACGGCGAACAACCACATCGTAAGTTACAACTGCAGTGGCTTTGGTTGTCCTGCAATCTCAGTAGCAATAAGAATGCAATAAAAAACGGAAAATATATTGGTGCTTAATCATGCATGCCCTGAATAAAGGCCACGGTCCTCCTGTAGTCTCAGTAGTGCACCAAGATTTTATTTAATTGCATTAAATAAGGTAATAATGCTTAATTAAAGGGAGTAGACACGATCCAGCTGGTTCAAAATTGACCAACAATTTCTCTTAGTAACTTTTAGGGATGTTAGATTGATGCTTAGGTAACATAAAGAAGGCATAAAAACCATAGGTCATGGTGTCCGTTTTTCCACTGGAAGGTATTAATGTTTGGTGGTCTTAACTATGGCCGCCTATGAGAATTTGTGTTTTCCCACATTTAATTCCATAGAAAAAATCTTCTAACAATTTCTTAACCAAACTTCAATCAGGGGTGTGAAATCTACGCCTAAAGGTGGAATTCAGCCTTTTTTTTTTGTTCACCAGGACCATTCCTGAGATCAGTGTAAATCCACTGAGAAAATGAAATACCATTTATATGGGGGGGGGGGTGACTGAGTGAGTGAGTAATAGGTGTTTAACGCCATTTCGACAGCTAAGGTCATATGCATGGCGAGAACTGCATTACTATTTCACAGAGAAATGTGTTGGTGCCCGTGCATATGTGCACCACACACATCCGAGGGGATAGAAAAGAGGAGAAATAGACCCCTTTAAGTGGGCTAGGGAAGCCCGTGGGGGGGGGGGGTGACTGAAACTACATGGTCTCACATTGTTTTGATACCTTCCAAACTGGTTTCTGCTATTATCTAAATCATACTTAAGCCCCAAAAAGGTGGTATAATACATTTAATTAGCTGTTTAAACAACTTTTATCAAATGTGAAATTGACTATAAATCATCACAATATATAGTTCAGCCTAAACCAGTTTTATCGTTCACACCCCTGCTTCCTGTATTTATACCTGAGATCATTAGAATTATTTTGGAACCAAAAAGTAGGGGGTCACAAGCAAATTAAAATTTTCCTGAATAAACTAAAAATATTTCTAATTCCTTTAGTATAGAAGTCTATGGGTACAGGAAATATGAAATCCAGTGATAAGAATGTATAGAATGCCAATATATCACACCTAAAGGGTTGATAAAGAAGGGTTATGTCATATAAATTAGGAATATGAACAAACATTGTCAAATTTGGCAGTTTCATTTTTTGCCAGCGGGTGCCGTTTGAGTAGATCGTGTCTACTCCCTTTAAGTCTGGAAAAGATATAAAAAATGGGACACACTTATTGGGGGGGGGGAGGGAGGGCTTCATAAGCTTCACTGCACATCTGATGTATTGGTTATGTGTGACTAATTGATATTGTAGTCAAAGATGTAACAGCAGTAGAGGACAGTTTTGAAATAAATGTGAAAATTCCTCACTAAATAGTCGTATATTCAGCTTGCGTAATCCTTCATTCTTTGATAAGAGCGGATATATACAATATGTAGCTAAACACAGTGTTGTATTTTACAGCGGATGTGAACCTAGTGCAGCCCCACGTACCACACATGATACAGTTTATAGAACACATAGCGTCTGACGAGGAGATCAGTGACGGAGTAATTGCTGCGAGCTGTGGTCTAATAGGGTAGGTTAACACACTGCAAGACTTCTGTTATGTCAAGCGTCATAGATAGATGTGTATGACTTGTGCTATTAGTTATTCAGATATCTTGAAACCTAAACTGCACATCTAGCCTATAGAGACTGATTTGCAATTCGGAAATTTAATCCTATTTAAAAACGATCTTTAGAAATTGTTTTCTTAGATTTTAGTCTTCCTTACAAGCTGACTCAGGTACCTCAAAAATTGCCTCTAATATAATTGGCTGTTTCGTGTAGCTGTTAGACTGGTGGCCAGATACCCCCTGTATGTGACATTGTCTGTGTTTGGTTTCAGTGATCTGAGTTCTGCGTTTGGACAGAGCATCTTGCCTTTAGTAGAGAAGGAAGCAATATCTAATTTGATGACAAAAGGCCGACGATCAAAGACTAGCAAAACAAAAACACTCGCCACATGGGCCACACGTGAAATCCGCAAGTTGAAGAACGCGTCCTCTTGGTAAGTCTGATGTACACGTTATCAGGGTTCCCAGTGGTCAGTTAAAAAGACATTTTGAGAAAAGGTCAGTCAAGAAATGTGTTTGACTAATTTAGATTCGAAAGACCAGTACAATACAATAAATAACCTATATCTAAAGGGTACAAGCTGAGTTTCAAGATTTTTATGCTCTTGATCATTCACTTTCATCCATGCATGTTATCTTTTCTTTGTTACAGACTAGGTGGGAATGTAGCGCCGGAGTTTGCGATGCCGGGACTGGAGGTGATGCCAACCATCGTGTCGGGCTGAGGGCAGGCGGGGGGTGCCTGTCTCCCGCCAGGCTGGACAAACCAACACCAGGTGGCACCACATGGCGCCGCCTGCTGCTGCCACAAGGTGCGACTGTCTGTGTGAACACGTGACTTCATCCTCATTTCATCATGCCGACTGACGACGACCAGACCCGCTGCTGCCACTTCACCTGCCTACCACCAGGGGGCAGTAGCTGCCCGCACATCCTACATGCACCGCAGGGGGAGCCACCCCCACACCAGGTTTGTGTAGGGTCGGAGTACATGCCCCAGCAGCGGGAGCCTGTTTTGACTGTTTGAGTGGTGGCCGACTGCTATTGATGCTAGTTGTGTGCCAGGAGTGCGATACGAGGGGAGGATGAAACGACTGCTGTAAACTTGACGTATGTGATATTATTATTACTGGGGATATGATGCTGTGAGTGTCTTGGATATATATAACGTCGCGGATGGACAGAGAGAAGTGTATATTGGGTGTGGGTGCTGTGGAAGGGGCATTGTGGATTTTCCCCGCTAAAAGATGGAGATGTTTTAGACAGCACACACTAATGCTCAACTATAATATCCACTGGACGCTCGCACCCTCTTGCCACCCCCTTCCTGCCCGGTCCGTGATCATCATGAAAGGAAGGTTTTGATTGGCTGATTGTGATGGACAAACAGTGTAAGGATGATTGTGATTGGCTGATTGACTACAGAGGACTTTTAAGGTGCTTACCGGTGCCTTGTGTGTGATTGTTTTCATGGAGGGAGCAACCCTCGACTCATCGTATAAAAGTGACTGACTGAACCTGCAAGAATGATGATGCTGCGGCTGCGACTGTATGAACTATAAATATATAGAGCATGAATGGAGACTGTAAGACAAAGTCGTTACCCGCCACAAAGTTAAAACAAATCCGGCTCGCAGTGCGCAATCCTGCTGCAAGAAAATTTAAGATTATGTTAAAACACAAAAAAAAAACTGGAAACTTAGGATATTATTTCAGTGAGGAAAGTTTGAAAAGAAAAAGATAAGAGGTGGAGAAAAGAGGGAAGGATTTGGCCTTTTCTCCAAGTGTTTACCTTGTATTAGTAACAGCTGTACAGAAGTACTTTATGTAAGCCTGTACAAAAGCAAATATGTGTATATTACATTGAGAATGGGCCCCGGGGTGCATTATAACCACCCTGGCAGATTGCCGTTTTCTGACTTAACGTCGGCTTTTTGTCCATAGCACCAAGGGCCTTTTATTCAGCCCAAATCTGCCGATCCACCACGCCTACCAGAATTATAATAATGTGTATAGTATGTATTGGAAACATTAATGGCTGGTTGGCAGATGCTACTATAAATACAAGTATGACATCAGAATGCTCGATACAGTGACTTATTTAGTAGACCTAACTGCATTGATATCACAAACCACACTGGAATCAGAATATTCACCAAGACAGAATGTGATGGATTCTTTTTCTTTTTTTATTCAAAAATTTAATTTCCATGTTCCTCTTCCAACTTGCCCACCCGGTACAGATCTTTCTCATATATATAGGCCTTTTCATTTACTTAGACTTTATTTTTTCTGGCATCATCAGTGCTTAACGGGCATGTTTAATGTTGGGAGGGGTTTTCATTTTGAGGGTGTTTAAATACGGCTGATATGGCACTGTATAAGCTATCATGAGTAAAACGGCACAAAATGAACTCCCGGAGCTAGTTAAAGTCTGTTATACGTTCCTCATATCATTTTGCCCGTTATATCCTGGGTTAAGTGTTTCCTTTATCATTTTGCTGTGCTCGGAACAAAACATGCTTAATATCAACATTATTTTTTTTTCTGAAAAAAAAAAACAAAACGAGAATGGACTACAAAGGTAGAGAGAAGTACTACTGCCGGTGTGGCGGTGACCGTTGGGTTATTTGATAACAATGGTAATTTCTGCATAGATTATTTTTGACGCGGATCCTATTTCTACTAATAAATGCACCGTCAGCAGTTTGTGGTTTAATTCGTTCCTCACCAATAAAAGACGTAGTGACTGAACGTGTGAGAGTGAGTGTGATTCTGTTCATGTCTAGACTCTGCCCTTTAACCCATTAAGGACCACTGATGCAGGAGTGTGTCACGCCCAGTGGTCAGCATAATCAGAGATGTCAGACCCTCAGAGGTTTGTCTATTTTCAGAGGTTCAGAGGCCCCTCAAATTTAGACTTTGGTGCAGTTTCACATGTGAGTGAGTGAGTGAGTAATAGATGTTAAACGCCATTTCGACACCTGAGGTCATATTCATGGCGAGAACTGCATTACACAATTTCACAGAGGAATGTGTCAGTGCCCGCGCATATGTGCACCACACACATCCTGAGGGGATAGGAAAGAGGAGATATAGACCCTTTTAAGTGGGCTAGGGAAGCCTGAGTTTCACATGTTGAGAAATGCCTCCACTTATAAAATGTCAAGGGCCCTAAAGTTTTCAGAGGTTTACCCAACACTCAACTGACATCGCTGCATAATGTATTAATGAAGTACCAGTGAGCCCCCTCACCACAACTTCATTGGTACATCATGCCGACCCTCTGGGATCAAGTGTACTGACCCCGGGAGTCCACATGATGTGTTAAAGTAGCCCTGGTGAGTTACTCAGCAGGGCTACACTTCTGCTTCATGGCGACCAATGCACTGCCGGTCCCTAAAGGGTTCATAGACGGGTTCATAGTACTTAAATGAGTGTATGCCCTTTGATTGTCAGGCAGCCCTGGTGAGAAAAAGTTGAGAGCTAATAGAAACTCAGTGATGAAAGCCAACCGTTAGTTTGTAAGGACCTATAAGTCTTGTAAATTTCAAGTTGCTGTTGTTTCTGATGTGTGTATTGGCTATGGTTAATATGTTGGAGATGACGAGATGAGGCTGACTCGGCAGGTTTGATGCCTGTAGGGTCAGCACGATACATTCATGTAGCACTAGCCAGTTACTCACTAGACTGCCTAAGCCTCCCTAGCCCACTTAAAAGGGTCTATTTCTCCTCTTTCCTATCTCCTCAGGATGTGTGTGGTGCACATATGCGCGGGCACTGACACATTCCTCTGTGAAATTGTGTAATTTAGTTCTCGCCATGAATATGACCTTAGCTGTCGAAATGGCGTTAAACATCTATTGCTCACTCACTCTCACTAGACTGCCTTGGTTGTTAAGTGGTATATCCCAATTTCAGTTAGGTATTATTTAATTAAATCGAAATTGTATGTGAAGCCATCTTCAATTGCAAAATTCACCATTTTAATTATCACATGGCATACATATGTCAAAAGCTTTTGGGCAATAGAAAACCATTTTGATAATGATAACTCTTGACACCCAGAATGTTTGATACTTCATAGATTGAATCTGTGTGCGGTGAAGAACATCTCATGTAAGAATGGAAAAGAATGAAGTTAGTCATAGTATTATATAGGTTATACTAACTAGTTATTATTGCCTTAGTTCTCTAATGATACCCTGTGTAATATATAGCCAGAATGTGCCAATGTGAATAATTTTGAGATGAATGTAAGCAGAAAGCTAGGAAAGTGACAGACGAGTAAATGGAAAGCTGAACGAGCAGTACGTGTGACGGCGAGGTATTGACACGGTCATCAGGTGAGTAGGTAGGGGGTGCGCTGATTGTGTGTTAACGAGCCAGGGACGAATTACCTTGTGGGTTTCTCTAGACACCACATATATACCCAGAACCTGTGGATGGTATATGGAACATATGCACTGTTAAATACACCATAACAAGTGAATGACGTGAAAGTGCCAAGTGTGAGTCTTCACTCCACTCCCTGAGTGACTGCTTACTCATATGAAAACAATACTTAAGAAAATTAGAATGCCACTTTTCCGGAATTCCAATTTTTTTGTTCAAGTGTTTCAAATTGGGTATTGCTAAAATCAGGATTATTTCCGAAATATTAGAGGACAGTGAAGGCATTCTTCTGAATGCTATTGAATTGGTGGCACAGCTACTACTGTAGGTAGTATTTGAATTACAATCGTCCTGATTGCTGCCAGGTCTTCAATAGCCTTTAGATGGGCTGATGGTCACGTTATTCTCAAAACAGTTTGCGAAGGGCCTTGAATTGACACTGGTTTCAGGCCATGATTCAGATTGCCACGGTTTTCTTGTATGAGAAGCGAGATGGCAGTGCAAATACATGCAGAGGCTCCATCGCCACGGTGAATGAAACGGCTGCAGTCACCAAGATTGTGTCTGGAGACTGATCCCTCAGCATCTCGAGGATCAGCCTGTTAAATCAATGATAACATTCTTGTAGGAATCAAGCTGTTCCGGACTTGAGAGTAAGCGATCAATTCTAGTAAGAAATTACTGCACTGGAAGTGTTGTGATATAACTCGAAAACTGAGAGCGCCTCAGTGTAAACGAGACTGAGTGTAAAAATGTAGCGCCTTCATTATGATGTTTGTCGCACGTGAGGACCAAATGTATAAATAGAAGCAAATGTGATGTACCATGGGCATGTGGATTGTCTGCAATTCTACAGATGTGAGTTATTTTGAATGCTAGAAGGGTGACCCTTGTGATTCTTTTTTTTTTTTCCTCTTTTAGATTACTGGCAATAAATTTCAATATCAATTCGGGACATCAATGCACAAAAGCATGGCGGGGGGGGGGGTGTTGAGGACCTTTGATTGAAGGGGGATTCATAATTCTCAAATACCACCCACAGAGGGATTCTTGACCATATTTTGGATTTCTCTTGAAATCTTGTCTCTAACTAGGGATGAACCAGAAGCTATGGCACACTGGAGGGGCTGGGGGCAGATGGTCAAAGTGTGACACAATGGTAAGGGTATGACAAAAAACGTGATGGGGTGGGGGTGTTAAAAATAGCCAAATTTTGTGTGACATACTTAATGGATCAGCCCTTAACCAGGGGTGGAAGTTTGGAGATATTTTTACTCATTCCTACTGCTTCAGAAAAAATTGCATGTCTAGATCTTCCAATTCTGTGAATTGCAATGTTAGAAAATGAGAGTGATCATTGCTTTCTTCCATTAGAGTTCCAGTAAGGTAAGTTTAGAACTAAAGTGTTGACCATGCTTTTAGTGCCGCTTTATCAATTGTGCATCATGCAGGGTTCCCATGCATAATTGAGTAAAAGGTTGTCAGGGAAAGTCATGGGATTTCTGATAATTTCATCATGGGTTATGGGAAAACTGAATATCTATCGCAAAATCCATTGGAATGTACCATTTCTCCCTCCATGATAGCTGAAAATTAGCCGTTGGTTAAACCCGATAAATCATTATGTACAAAATTGGTAAATAATGTCATGGAAAATTTTGATTTTTGTCATGGAATTTGAGGATTTTGTGGGAACCCTGATGATGCCCGTTAGTGTGATGCACTAATAAAGTGAAGGCACTCTGCTCGCCAGCACTTTGTTGGTGCATTATGCCGACCCTCCTGGGGTTGTTGGTGCATTATGCCGACCCTCCAGGGGTTGTTGGTGCATTATGCCGACCCTCCAGGGGTTGTTGGTGCATTATGCCGACCCTCCTGGGGTTGTTGGTGCATTATGCCGACCCTCCTGGGGTTGTTGGTGCATTATGCCGACCCTCCTGGGGTTGTTGGTGCATTATGCCGACCCTCCAGGGGTTGTTGGTGCATTATGCCGACCCTCCAGGGGTTGTTGGTGCATTATGCCGACCCTCCTGGGGTTGTTGGTGCATTATGCCGACCCTCCTGGGGTTGTTGGTGCATTATGCCGACCCTCCTGGGGTTGTTGGTGCATTATGCCGACCCTCCAGGGGTTGTTGGTGCATTATGCCGACCCTCCAGGGGTTGTTGGTGCATTATGCCGACCCTCCAAGGGTTGTTGGTGCATTATGCCGACCCTCCAGGGGTTGTTGGTGCATTATGCCGACCCTCCAGGGGTTGTTGGTGCATTATGCCGACCCTCCTGGGGTTGTTGGTCCATTATGCTGACCCTCCAGGGGTTGTTGGTGCATTATCAGGGGTGTGAAATTTCCGCGGAAACGCGGAATTCCGCGTTTTTGATGCTCACATGGACCATTCCTGAGAACTGTGCAAATCCACTGAGAAAATGAATTACCATTTATGGGGGGGAGGGGTCTTAGAACCTTCCCAATGTTAGGTCTAATGTGAGCCCAAATGGAGGTAGATAAAGTATCCTAATGGTAAATTTTGGCCTCATTGTACAATAGAGACTGATATAATATAGCAAATTGAATAGTTAAATCACTTTTATCTTATGTAATAATGTCAACTAGAAATCCTTGCAAGGTGGTAAAATGTGCTTCAGAGGAAACTGGTTTCGGGATTTCACACCCCTGATTATGCCGACCCTCCAGGGCAGTGTCAATGTAGCCCTGGTATCATACCAGGGCTACATTCCATGTATGATGCAGACCAGTGGGCATGATGCACAAAATGCAATATTGGCATCATCCATTAATTACATGCGCACTTTCTGCCCAAAATTTCACTTCCACCCCCCGTTGCACTATGTACGCATTGAGCCACCCCCCCCCCCCCCCCTGCATACATACTCAAGTCACTGACTCTCCCCCCCCCCCCCCCTTCTTGTGATTCATCCAGATCCAGTGAGATCTCATTTCAACATTCATATGGGGGTGTCTTGATAAAATTTCAGCAGAAGGTATCAGACATCCTCAAAAACACAGGCCTCCCTAGCCCACTTAAAAGTGTCTATATCTCTTCTTTCCTATCCCCTCAGGATGTGTGTGGTGCACATATACGCGGGCACTGACACATTCCTCAGTGAAATCATGTAATGTTCTCACCATGAATATGACCTTAGCTGTCGAAATGGCATTAAACATCTATTACTCACTCCTCAAAAACCAGCTGAATGCATATTTTGGTCTCTAGATTTCTTGAGTCCCTGCAGGGATAACCTCCAGACCCCCGCTCTAGATAAGTCTTGAGTGAAGGTATGACGGGGAGGAGGGAGGTTAAAACCACATATGCTGCACCACACATATTTGAACCTCACTTTTCAGCAAAATTGCTGTCTATATCCATACCCAGAGATGTCCCTATCAGGGATGCCACTCATTGATCCCCGAAAATTTGGAATACCTCACAATGGGAAATACCTGTAGGAATGGAAATAAAAAAAAATTGAATTCCTAAAAATATAGGAAAAGTGGCTGCCCTATAAAATACCCACAAATACCCTCAAAATATCCTAAATTGGATCTCAAAATACCCCCAAATGCGTACACAATCAGTATGCCAATATGGCCCAAGACCCCCCCCCCCTCCCCCTGTACGCATTTGGCTTGACCCCCCCCCCCCTTAGTGCGTATGTAATTTATGGATGGTCCATAAACCTGTCGGGGCTACATTGTTCCATCATGCTGACCTACGGGGTTGATACACCTGGAGGGTCATCGTGATGCTCCAATGAAGTGCTGGTGAGTCTGCACTTGATGACTACCAATGGGCATGTGGCACTCCTACATCAGCAGCCCTGAAAGGGTTAAGGGGCTACCAGTCTGAATAGTGCTTCAGCGCATCATGCCCATGTATCATGATGTCAATGCACCAAGGCTGCATTCATGTATCACATTGACTCCACAAAGTTGCTAACACATGAATGGGTCAGGACTCGTACCATCCTAAAATTGCTAACCTATGATGCAGGAGCTCAAAAATGCAACGACACAGAACGTTGGTTCTTATAATAAATTGGCACACAAAAGTTTGTTTTTCTACAATGCCAATAGACATAAATGTTTCATCCTAACCTGAAAACTATAAATTTGGAATAAAAACTTGCCTACACACAATTGGCGTTGTTCTCTTATCTTTCAGGAATAAGAATTTCCTACAGTTTTGAATGAAAGGCCTTAAAGGCTGGCGAGCACAGCTAAGACGTACCCACGTTAGCAAGTCACGTGACTACCCCTTGACCAATCAGGGAGTCTCAAATTTTCCGCCTGGTCCCGCAGGTTTGTGAACGGTCTTT
Organism: Acholoe squamosa; assembly: GCA_949317995.1. NCBI lineage: Eukaryota > Metazoa > Annelida > Polychaeta > Phyllodocida > Polynoidae > Acholoe > Acholoe squamosa. Next base: position 10,858,939 of record OX439051.1, on the reverse strand, counting down.
TGGCAGGTAATTCCGTGCTAGCCCCCCTTTAATAAGTTACACAATTATAGATCGCCCCAGCTGCTGGTGATATTGTATTACTGACTGCGGAAATTACCCTTATTTAAAAACAAACAACTATTTCCTACTTCAACTGATCTGTGATTCCCATTAATTGTCTTTTCTATTCAATCATTCTGTAAGAAAACTAGATCAAGCTACACATCAAGTTATAACTGGTCATCACATTGTGTAAAGAGATGAGAAACGTTGAAAATGGTGAGTCAATGTAAACATGATCTTTATTTTGTTCACTATAATAATAATATAATATATTTTTATTGACGGCAAAAAAGAGGTCATTACTGACCTATAAATGGTTCTTTACCACTACTCTACTCTACGACTAAGTCTAAGTCTTACTATCACTCTCTTTCACTCTCTCTCTCACACACACATACGCACATTAATTCTCTCTCTTTCTCCATCCCTCTCTCCTGGCACACATACCCACTTTTTGTTACAGAGATGATTACATAAATAGCATAGTATACACAGCTGTTACATAAGCTAGCAATTAGAGTTCCTGTCTCTGTCTAAATGCATTGTATATAAACTTGGTGAGAGCCTTGATGACATCAGTCTCACCATTGTTCATAGCAGAAATGAATTTCTCCACATCATTCAATTCATGATAGTTTTGATTTTTTTCATTCATAACATTGTCAAACAACTGTCTTGATACACTATGAGAGTCACATTGGATGAGAAAATGTATTTCATTATCTACAAGGCCACTAGAACAATATAGACAAATCTGATCACACACAGGTTTTGGGGGCCAGCAATGCCTTCCTGTTTCTATACCCAGGTTATGAGAGCTGAGTCCAAAACGAGCTAATGCTGTACGGTGGGCTTGGTTAGGGATACAGAATAGATAACTTTCAAGCCTAAACTCAGTTTTGAATATTTTGTATGTTCTTAGTTTTTTTCCTTCACCAGCTGATGTTAGTTCATTCATTGTTTGTTTTTTATATTTCCTATTTATCGGTCCAGTTACAGTAGTGATAGCTTTAGGGTCGTCGGAATTTGTCTGGTTAATCCAGAGTTGAACATATCGCTCACCTAGTGAGTTCAACAAGCATTTAACATTACTGCACCAATTTATCTGACCAGCATCTTCAAGCAAAGTTAGCTTCCTGTAACATTAACATAGTATGTGTGACTCTGGGAGGTTTACAATTCTTTCCCAGTCCCTGAGTGCTCGAATTTCCCATTGCGCTTTTAGAGGTACCCTCCCTGTATCTGCATATACTGCAGCTGTTGTTGTCTGCTTTCTAACACTGAACATTGATTTTAAGTACCTTAGGTGTATGGACTCTAGTTTCTCCACTTATTTCCCTTAGTCAGGCCCCATACTTGGCAGCCATAGTCAAGGCAGGGTCTTATCTGGCTATCAAATAACTTGAGCGCCATCCTGGGATCTGGTTTTCCAATATGTTGATAGCAACATGAATATGATTGATAGGCAGCTTTTCTACCCTTGTCATAAAGCTGATTGTATGCATCAAAGAAGATGTCTTTATGATTAGTTGTTAGTATAAACCCTAAGTACTTATAATTTTCTACTCTTACTAGCTGTGTGTCACCATACTTGTAGGTGTTAGTAATATCCTTCTTTTTGTGATTAAATATCATGATGTTTGACTTATTTATATTTACTAGTAGATTCCTTTTTCTACAATACTGAAACAAATTGTTTAGCTGATTCTGCAGACCCCTAGCTGAGGTGGACATTATAACCAAGTCATCTGCATATAGCAGATAAGCAACACTCATACCACAAACATCAATTCCAAGATTAGGGTCAAGATGTTCACCAATATCTAAGAGAAAAGCATTGAATAATTTAGGAATGAGTACTCTACCTTGTAACACACCGTATAAACTATCTATGTCCTCACTTAATTCAGAGTTGACCCGTACCTTTGAGTGAGACTTCTTGTAAAGATTCATTAGAACTTTAAGTGCTTTCCCTTTTACCTGTCCAGATATCAACTTATAGAATAATGCCTTCCTGTTAATATAATCAAAGGCCTTAGTAAAGTCAATAAAACAACAAAAGAGAGATTTACCTTCAGCCTGCACCATTTTCACAGCAGTATATAGTACAAATACATTATCGGTTGTACTACCTTTATCTACGAACCCGTCCTGTAGAGGGTCGTTCTGATTCAGCATATCATTATTGAATTTCAGTCTTTTATAAATAATTATTTCAAAAAGTTTGCATGTACTGTTCATAATAGTAATTTTCCTATAGTTATCAGGATCACTTGTATCACCTTTCTTGTGTAAGGGACTTATTATTCCTTCTGCCCATCTCTCTGGAAATATGGACTTTGCAATGAGTCAAGGAGGGTTAGTGTTTACAGTGCAGAGTAGAAGCATGTACCTGACCATGCCCAACACTGGATTAAGGATGTTACCTTCTAACAGCCTATTCAGGTAAGTGCAAGATTGGTTCTACTTCAGCCACTGTGCCTTAGCCATCTGGGTTGTTAGAGAATAGATTAATGAGAATGGGTGATGGAAATAAACTGATTCAATCACTACATATAGTAAACACCATTGCCAGCAAAAGATTACACACAGATAATAGAAAGAAAAAGAAAATGCCTAAACCTCCTCAAAGTGTGGACATGATTATTGACACAACTATCAAGATGTTCACACACCACTTTGCCAAAATTGTATCTCCCACTACTTTGCCAAAATAAGCAGTGATGCCCAAACCATAACCAACAGGCTGGAGGAAATGATACTGATTAAAAAGGGCTTCATCACATTTCTGAAATTCTGCCCAGACTTCAACTTTGATGCTTTTATTTCAATATACCCTTTTATATTAGCCACAAGTGTACTAGTGTTTTTCAAGAACATGACAGAAAATCGCCCTGTGCAGTTACAATAAATGCCTATTTTATAGGACATAAAAAAAATAAAATAAAATACCATAAAATAAATTGTACCATTTCCAGTCAGTCTCATATGAAGGAACAATACATCCAAAATAGTTATCTGTTTCTGATTCCCCATCCAAAGTAAAGATGTTACTTATCACACACCAAGTCATGGATAATGCCCAGCTGATAACGAGGATCATTTCGATTACTTCATGTGGTAAAGACCTATATTTGAATGGGTTTAGAATCATGACTAACTAACATTAGGTAAACAATGTGTAAGCACATACCGAGCTAACTGCAGGGAATAGAGCCATTATGCCCACTAACTTAGGCCTACACAATACACCAGATGACCATTTTCTTGAATAGTTTAGAAAATCCTTTTCTAAGTTGGCATCAATGGACACCAAAGGAAGGGGATGTAAAATCATGATCAAAAGTAACACTATTTGACTTATTTTGACCAACAGGAATCCTACCTCTGTCCTTCTCTTCCATGAATGTTTTATGTCATAGATGATTATCAAGATTAGAGATAGAGCTAATATGGAATATATCCCAAGTATGCTTTTATATGGTAAAAGAATTTGGCAACTGTCAGCCATGATATAAATGTTTCCTGCACAGCTTTGTACTGACTATGGGACAAGGCAGCACCAATGGCTGTCATCTATCAGAAGCTTCTGTAGGAAATACATATTCTCAAATGAATATGCCTGAACACACATTAGGGGGTTCCCCGTCAAATCGAGACCTCTGAGGCTCTTCCGACCACTAAAGAATCTATGATGAATTGTCTGAATTCTGCTGCATTTCAAATCCAGGTATTTAAGGACCATAAAATAGATGTTTAAATCACTAAGTGATGTCAAATTAGTATGAGACATGTCCAGTTTGTAAAGTGATGGTAGCAATACCATATAATGTGGTTGTATTAAGCCAATTGCATTTTCTTTTATAATGAGAATTTTTAAAGATTTTGACAACTGAAAAGTCAGTTAGCCTGTTTCCTTCAAGATGCAATTCTACAAGTTGATCAGTACTTGCAAATGTATCCTTTAAGATCTTAGTTAGATTGTTACATGATAGATCTAGGATATAAAGTTGATAGAACCCACTCAGGCTAACATTCTCTATCATCAGTCCATTGTCAGATATATTCAAGGACTTTGCATAGTTCATTGTTTTAGGAATCTCTAATACACAACTTGATGTGTACACAACTGAATACCCAGTGCATTTACACTCAGAGGGACATTGTTCTATGTCACAAAATTCCTCATCATCTCCTGATATCAAACAGTGCCTCACACCATCACAAATATTGCTGTCATGTACACAGACATTATCATGAGTACACTTCAGTAGGTTCTTACATACCAACGGATCACACATAACTTCATCCTCTCCCAAGGTGCAGTCAATTTCACCATCGCAAACAGCATACTTTGGAAGGCAGTAACTGTTTGGGCACTTGAAGAGGTTCCTACAGCTTTTACAGATATTTAGATTTCTTCCATCAATACAAGGGGGCTTGAATTTATCATTTAAACACACATCATTCACAACAAATTTTTCTTCATCCACATTGTTACAATGTAGCAAAGCATCTGAATCCTCATGGTCATGGATGACATCTGAAGAGTTTTCTTGAAGTGTGATGGAAATACTTCGTAGTTTATCCATATAGGACACAAAAAAAGATATTCGTCATGACAATTTGGACAATTGCAAACAGTATTTTCAATCAGAGATGACGGGACACAAAACCCATCTCCACACTGGACGTAGAAGTGCCTCAGTCCATCCTCCCATATAAATCAAAATGCTGGTTTATCTCAGACTGAGTGCCCTTTGGAAATCCCTCAATCTTTCACTTGATATCTAGATTGCATGTCTTGTTATTTTGAGTATTTGAGTTTGCTTTTCTAATAACCAAAGTGGCCTGTGCACCCTTCCATGGAAGCAATGTTAACTGAATCACTTGTAATCCAGTAAAAGAAAACCATACTGCACATTTAGAGTGTCCACTTTGTCTCCAAATTGAAAAGAAATCAATTTGATGTACCTAGAAACATAGTTTGGAATGTACTGACAGTGTCATGACAACATTTTGTAAAAGTTTCATATGATAAATATTCACATCCAAAAGGTGTACACCTGGTATAAGTATTTTCTGATATTTCAAAAAGTCTATGATAAAAAATGAAGTTTCAATTTCTGGTGGGCTTGAGAATTCTCCATAATGGCAACCATGACATTCATAGTGACCCTTTGTAATTGGTAAAATAAACATGAACAACACACCAGTTTCAAATCCATCACTGTTCTTAATGACTGATTTGAAGTAGATATTCAATGCTGAACTTTGAAAGCTAGTGTATTGTGATTTTTTCGTTATTTCAAATAACACCTTTCCCTGTAGATCTATTAATGTGAAATTTGCTTGGCAGTGTGGATACATGTCACCAGGCAGCTTTTAAGAAAGCATGGAACATTATTACCACAAAAGTAAATATGGTTCATAAGAGGTCGGGAAGAGATGATTTCTATTCCACCCAATAGGCAGCGAGGTGGTTCATATCCTGTGTAAGATATCCGTTTAATCCAAAGTAGATGTGCTTTACAGGAGTCACAAATGTTTTTATATTAGGAAAAATTGCTGCTAAATTTCATGTATCCCGAAATTATTTCAAAAGGTGTCGATCTATATTTTACCTTGATTACATACAGTTGTTCAGAGTTGTGGTGAAATTTCAGGGGGAAAAGTTCACTCAGTCCACTATATATGTAAATATCTCCTTCCAAGAACAAGATATTGATATAACTGGATGACTATTCAAAACTGAGTTTAGGCTTGAAAGTTACCTATTCTGTATCCCTAACCAAGCCCACCGTACAGCATTAGCTCGTTTTAGACTCAGCTCTCATAACCTGGGTATAGAAACAGGAAGGCATTGCCGGCCCCCAAAACCTGTGTGTGATCGGATTTGTCTATATTGTTCTAGTGGCCTTGTAGATGATGAAATACATTTTCTCATCCGATGTGACTCTCATAGTGTATCAAGACAGTTGTTTGACAATGTTATGAATGAAAAAAAAATCAAAACTATCATGAATTGAATGATGTAGAGAAATTCATTTCTGCTATGAACAATACTGATACTGATGTCATCAAAGCTCTCGCCAAGTTTATATACAATGCATTTAGAGAGAGACAGGAACTCTAATTGCTAGCCTATGTAGCAGATGTGTATACTATGATATTTATGTAATCATCACTGTAACAAAGAGTGGGTATGTGTGCCAGGAGAGAGAGTGTTGGAGAAAGAGAGAGAATTAGTGTGAGTATGTGTGTGTGAGAGGGAAAGAGAGTGATAGTAAGACTTAGACTTAGTCGTAGAGTAGAGTAGTGGACATATTATATATATATATATATATACATGCTATATATGTAAAGAACCATTTATGTATGACACATAGGTCAGTAATGACCCCTTTTTTGCTGTCAATAAAATATATTATTATTATTATTATTATTATTATTATTATTATTATTATTATTATTATTATTAATAATTTGCAATTAAATCATATATAAATATATATTTCATTTCGACGATTGCCAATAAACCCTTTGTTATTACCATGCCTAACCAGCTATGTACTTGTAGCTGCTTTACATTAGTCTGAAAAAAAATGCCACTCTCCAGTTTCATGAACAGCATAGGTGAGAGTCACCCTGGCCAGAATGAGAACAACTTTGTTTCCAGACATAAGTTCACTCCATGGTGGTTTATAACCACAGTGACTTGATACTTTCTTCTTTTGACAACAAATCATGAACTTCTAACCTGTTGTACCTACAGTTCACAGATAAGAGCAGTCTGAATTCCGCTTTTGTTACATTTATAAGGAAAAACCAGTAGACTGTGATTATAATGGTGTGCTTGGATAGTACAAGATTTGAAGGCCAAATAAGGTTTCCCCATGGCAATGTTAATCTGGTATGATTGTGCTTTATAAATCTTGGGTTCTCCATGGTGATACATGACCCTCGGGCTTGTTTAATTGCATGGTACAGTTTTATGTTGACTCCTCCTAAAGTCCTGTGCTTGTTCTGCTTGAGTTGGTTGTGTAGCCTCATATAAACGTAACAAGTCCATAATGTTGTACTGGTATTAGGCCTTGGTTCATTTCTTAACATGTTACGTAAAGTACCAGGTAGAAGTGACATGGTGTTACTGCCCAATAAACCATGTGTGATGGTGAGCAGAGGAATGACCAGCCAATGTAGAGACATGATGGCTATACCTTCACAGCAACATGTGCAGGACTACCAAAGCTTACCTGACAAGTATCCCAAGTCTACAGGTACTATATATATGCTGACTGTATTTTGATGGAAACACATGTGAAGGGTGTAGCTACCACAGAGACAAGTAAAGTGTTATTCTAGAATTTGTCTAACATAGGACTTCCCTCTGCGTTTGTGGAGGAGACATTAAGTCTCACAATGGTACAATTGATACATAGACAATTTTTAAGAGTACATCATTTCTATACATTTAATCTAAATGGAATTATCTTTTGTTTTAATCAGCACACTTGTTGTCATTTTTATATAGCTGGAGCAAATTGAATTGGATGTATTTTTCCAAAGCTCGAGATGGTGAGAGATAGTCAGCAAAGCAATAATCTATCCCCACAGACTATATGTCTGTCATTGTCTATTTTGCTTGATAGATGCATCAAATTAGTTGTCTAGAGAGCCATAATACAGCACTAGTTACAGAAAAAATCCCAATGTGTAGATATTCATTAAGACAGTGCCATCCTTTTCTAATAATAAATGATTCATCCATTTCTTCCTATTTTCCTTTGGTAACAAACACCTTCGTAAATTGGTGCATACATCTGATATTAGTTTAGTTTTCTGAGAGAGGCCATATCACAGAGACTGAATCTTAGAGAAAGAGTTCCATTCAGAGCAATTAGTCTCATTATTAGGTAACATACAGTCAAGCCCAGTATTTGCTATATCAGCTCTTTAACATGCAAAAAGCTGATATTGCATTAATGCATCATGCACATTGGTCTTCATGATGCATTAAAGAAGCTTTTTTTATTCTTGTTATTTCCTTTCATTGTCATTAATGAGGATATATGTCATAAATGGCAGATATACTAAAAAATGGAAATTCTTATATGTGTTCACTGGAAATAGAATTTCAATAAAGAGATTTGATATGAATTACAAAATGGTTATTCTGTTCAATTTCATGTGTTCATTTGCCTACAGGGGACACTGATATTGGAGTAGGGCCAGCATGTCAGACTGTTTCATTATCAGAAAAAAAAGCTTGTAAAACGCTTAACCTCCTAACACAGAAATACAGCCTCATTTGATCTATTTTTGGCCAGTTCAAAGTGAAATAAAGTTCATTTCAAAGTGAAGAAAGGTTTATAGGTCCCTACCCAGCTAATTAGAATTGGGGATTTGAGCTGATGTCCATAAAATTATGTTACAATGACACAGACCAAAATTGGTCTTAAGATGTATATATACATCATGCAAGTATACTGTTCATATCATTTTGCTACTGGTATACAGAAAGTCTTTACAACATAGACTATACCATAAAACTATGTATAGAGGCCACGCTATATAGACCATATCAGAGGCCTACTGTGGCTTATAGACCAATGCTGAATTAAGGGTGTGGCTTCTATACAGGGTTTTACTGTACTACTGGAAATTCCCTCTTGTAAGCCTCACATATATTGGCCCTCACTCTGAGTTTGAGAGAAAGCTATAAGCTGCACTTGGAGCTTGAAACTAGCCACTTTAATACTGTCCTTTATTTTATGTGAATAACTTCTTCCCAAACTTATAGCATTGCGGAGCCGATCGCCACACCCCCAGTGGCGTAACGTGTCTCGATCCACCACAGCGGCCGATCCGGTACAGCAGCCATGTTCCAGGCGCATGTAAACATTCAAAATGGCGGACCGCCGCTCGTACGGGGAACTACGGTAACGGATTTTGCTAGTTTTTCCTTATTTAAACCTTCTAAAAACATAAAATAAATAGAGAACTAGACTCCCCTGGTGTCCTCGGTGCTCAATCCACGTCTCGGGAGTCGTCTCCCCCGAGGGGGAGACGACTCCCTCATGGTGGATCGACCACCTCGTACACCACAGTCGTTGATTCTCTCTATATACTGTTCATACCCCTCGTATAAGCCACACCCTGAGTACAGGTGAACCCTATAAGCTGCACCTATTTAAGTTGGTTCTCGTATGAACCATGAGGGAATATACAGTACTACAAGCACAAACCATACAGCATAGAGCTGCATGGAGCCCCCTCATGTGCATGCATGACCTGCTACACCCAAACCAAGCCAACCATGGAGGATGGTAGGTAGGAGGCAGTGGGTAAGGAGAGGTGCAGTACTCACTCAGTAAACGTCAGAAGACGTCATGTAGGCCTAGACTCCACCATGAAGACTCTATGAAGGGCAGGAAGACAAGTCTACAGACACTCACCAGACCCAGGTAGGTGCTCTATGTGCATCATTTCTTGGCCTTATGACTCCTTTAAGGGCAGATGGTACATTGATGCATTTATAAGCCTCATCCAAACATATTAGCCACACCGTGACTTTTGGAGAATGCCTCACCTGAGGCCTGAAAAGGTGCCCATTACTCATTATTGTCTATATAACTTAATGCAAATCGCCACACATAAGCCATACCCTGACTTCAGGAACACCTTATAAGCTAGGGACTGAAATGGAAATAAGCTGCGGTACAGAAGAAAAGTACAAAAGGGACAATGAAATACTCCCAGATGTGCCTCATAGGTAAGTAAGATTGTGGTACACACTGGTATAAACTAGTTGTGATGTAGGAGTGAGTGAGTGAGTGAGTAATGGTTGTTTAACACCAAGCCGACAGCTAAGGTCATATTCATGGCGGAAAAAGTACATTAGACATCACGTCACAAAGGAATACATGTGCCTGTGCCCGTGCATATGGACACCAGACACATGTAAGAAAGAGGGGACAGGAAAGGGGAGATTCAAGGAACGAATATGTGCCAGTGCCCGCGCATATGGACACCACCCACACTCAGAGAGGATAGAAAAGCAAGACATAGACCCCTTTTAAAGATGGCCTGGGGCTGGGGAGGCCCGTGTGATGTAGGAAGAAAATAATTGAATTATTACAAGTGTACGTCTACATACCATCCTCATGGTGTCACTGACTGTAGGCGTGGATACACCACACCAACCTTGTTTTACAGCTAGGGACTTCCTTGTCCAAACCCCCATACAGAAAGTAGCCAACTTGGCAAAAGTACAAATATTTTTAGCATTTGGATTTTTTTGATGGCTTAAGGTAAATAACATTTCTAAGAGACATATGTGATAAGTGACAAAGTGTTATTGAATATTGAAAAATCTTTGGAAATGAAATGGCAGTTACTGACCATTTCAGAGTGAAGATCTAATTTGTTTGTTAAAATTTACAGCATAATGCTATAATCTCTGGCAGATATAACTAATTTATATAATCAGTTTACATTACCCAACAAAAACACATCACATTTATTGAGGAGTGCCTCACAGGTGAGGTTATTTCCCTTTGGTTCTATCAGTGGTTTAATCAGTTCCCGCTTTGTATGTTTTCCCTCAACTCAGGGTGTACCTTACATATCAGGTTTTACAGTAAATCTTATGCACCTCAATCTTATATCTGTGTATCTATGTTAAAGAGGACATATATACATATGAGCCCTGAAGAAAAATCCTCCCTCCCTACAATTCCTGAACGTTTTACTGGAGGCCTACAAATTTTCTTTGGCATAAAACGAGCAACAGCATAGTGTAGAGGGCACAAAGAGATCACCTAGTAAGGTCACTGCTATTCTAGGCCACCTTACCAGCATCTGTGTGCAGCAACAATAACGGGGTGGAGGGGGCAGACTTAGTGCATGTATAGCAAGTGGAGGCATGTTAAACAGGGAACAGATAAAATTATTCTCCCTGATAAGTGAGTGGTCATTTATTATCAATGGCAGTAGGGGATGGAAATATGACTCTTTCTGGGGAGTGCATATTTTTTTAAGGAAAAGAAAATCACAAAAGTCACAAAAGAGCTATATCTCATTCAAGGGGGGGGGGGTATTTTATTTTTTTTGTACATCCCTGACCCTGATTTTTATTAGCTATGGATGGACCTCAATAAGCACAAGTGGGTATGAAAGTTAGACTGTGGGGATGACACTGAGTCACTCCGAGAGTGGTCAGTATTAAAGCCGAAGATACAGTCCACGAGTGCCATTTCCTGGTACAGTATCTGTGTGTGTGTGTGTGTGTGTGTGTGTGTGTGTGTGTGTGTGTGTGTGTGTGTATATATATATATATATATATATATATATATATATATATATATATATATATATATATATATGACTTGAATGCATCTTCATTATAAGAGTGGGAAATATAAAAAAAAAATCAACATTCCAATCTTTGAAAGCCTCAGTAGAGGGTTTCCCACTGGCTGGGCATTAGGCTTTTCATGTACTTTACTGCAGCGTTCACCTCATTGAATATGTAAAGAACTTGTCATTGTTGAAAGTCGTCTTTGATCCTTTCTGTAACATATACTATCTAATTAGAGAATAGACAACGATTTTCTTCACATCGAGACTGTCTGTTGTTCTATAATGCACAAATGCATCTGAGTGTCTTTATAAAACATTGAACATTACTTTAAGAAAGTTAAGCACCCAATCAAGATATATCTTGTCCAATCAATGGCCTTTGATTTATGTACAGCTATTGTGACCTTGGTCAAGCGTGCACTTTACTCCTATAATGCACTCAAGGTCTCTTCTATTATGCAGCAGAGCACTCCTCACCGTTTTATAAAGGATGATAATAAGAGATCAAATGTGATCACCTTGTTGTGCTTAACACAGTAATGGAAATCTTTTTACTCTATTTCAAAGGTGAAATAATGACAGATCTACTTCTCTCCACTCTGCTGGAACTCTAAGGCATTCAAGGTAGGAAAGTTGTATTACAGATAATCTGATAACTGGCATTTCAGTTTTGCTACTTCTTATAAGTGTTCATTCTTAATGATATCCATTAAAAGAAGAAGGTATCATTTACTAGGTCATAATCGAACCGTTCTTTGGATTAGATTTTGTATTCATACTACCGTATGAAGGTTTGTTGTATCTTCAGGTAGAAGTCATCCTTAACTACAACACAGTGGAATTGCTGTACAAGTAAGTTTTTCAACAATTTTACATTGACTATTCAGACATATTTGAGATTATATATAGATCTACTAAAATTCTACATAAATGAACAAGATATGTAGCCACAAGAAAAGTAAACAATTAGAAGTTCGGCAATAACCCTAGTTATATATTTACCATGCCTTTTTTAGGGTAATCATAGTCAGAATCTTTTTTTCTTTTTTTTTTTAAATAAGTATCCAGTGCATTAATGAGAGGATATATGACCTTTATTGATGAACAAGTTGATGTTAGTCATGGATAAATTTCATGAGGCAAAGCCGAATGAATTTATCTAGTGGCTAATATCAACGGGTTCATCAATAAAGGTCACATATTGCCTTTACATAGTGGTTTCCCCCAATGAAATTCAATGATTGCTGCTGCGGATGAGAAGGGAGGCCCACCGCTATATTTGTTTCTTGTTTACAAACATGCCGTCCAGTCCACTGAGAAATACTCTCCATTTACACATGATATAGACCAAAGGTAACTTTTCATATAATATAATGAAGAATATCATTACGGCTTCGCATTCCGAGCAGTTAGGCGGTTAGTCTATTCAGTACACACTAGGTGGCTGTACTGCAGCAAAATAGGGGAGGTTGACACTATGGCGGAGATGCAGGGGGGGTGTGACCAGTGCGTCAGCGCCATCTTGTGGCAACTGTAACATTCATGTTTGTGTGTATAGCTCAGTATGTCTGAGGAAATACTTCAATTCTGCTATATTAACACATGTGTCAAATATCCTATGATACATTTACATCAAATATACTTCACTCTATGTAATGGGTCCAGGTTAGCTGCATTTCAATGTATCAGTATGGAGAAATCCATCCTGTTTCAGTTGATAATGGGCTGTTCTAAAGGTCAACTTTGAGCATTTCATAAAAATAATTGAGTTGAGATCCATTAAATCTACTTTTTGTGAAAATTATTTCAATGTCTAATGTATGAGGGGGTGCAGTAGAGAACATTGGGGCACCACTCCTAGAGAGTGAGAAAGGTATTTCAATTACCACTAATATGAGCTCAGTGAAGTCATTTCTGGTACATTTCATGTTTGCTTAGTTCCCATGCCACTCACATGATATCTCCAAATTGTCATACTTTGACCATTTCCTTGCCTTCTAGCTCTGTCAGACATGGTCATACTCTAGTCTGCTACAAGGTGGCGCCTAAGCACTGGGCTCTCCTCCTGGCGGAGATGTGCAGCCTACTCTCTGCTTGGAAAGAATACAAGTCAACTCACTGTCAATGTATATCTCGTTCCATTGTCAACATCTTTTTTTCTCGCCAAAGTTAAATGCACTCCTTTTAGCTACAAATATGAATGCAAATCAATGCAGAATGTCGATAACCATTATACAACCAGAAATAAAACACCATGCCATATGAATAGTCATATGCCCAACGTAAACCCACAAAAGTCTCTTATCAAATATAATGGCTGTGATGGAAAATTGGCTTCCCTGATCAAGGCCACAAAATTTGTTCTAGATTGGAATCTGATATGCCATGGCATATTACCACATTATCAAATAAAGCACACCCCCAAATATGCCCCCCTCCCCAGTTACCAAGTTAAAATGGTGTACATCCTTATTCGGATCCCTTATTCTTGTAGGATTTTATGAAAGATGGCGTCCAGACCACTCGATTATGAGACAAAGGAACAGATTCTAGAAGAGACTGGACCTGATTTCCTGCAAAGTATAGGTAATATACTTTGCTGTTCATTGAAGTTAAAATCCAAGGGAGGAACAGTCTTAACCTCATGTAGTACAATGGTTGAGCAAGCCTTGATTCACTTTGTTATTTTACAAAGTTAGGGATATGCTATGCTGGTAATATTTATCCCTAGTTAAAAAGAGATAAATTTCTTTCAAGAATTTTAGCCCCTATAAGTTTTTGACATTGAACAAAAACCTTTCCAAACATTTCCAAATGTTCCAAAAAGGATTTTTACCTAGTGCCTTGGCATAACCTTATAGTTTTGCCCAGTTTAACCAGCCATTGTACATGAACCAACAATTATTTCCTTATTACGCTCTTCCTGTTCACAGGTAAACACATAGAGCCACACTTCTTTGCACACCTCGTCAAACACAAGGTGATTTCCTCTGGGGACTCTGAGGACATTCTGGTGAGTATACGGCTTGTTTCTCCATCATCCAATAACAAACTTCTAACTGGTTTTCAGTGGGATTAGGGGCCTTAGAAATAAGCTATAATCAATCAGAGTGTGTCACATGAATGTAGACAGTTGTTGCCATTGCAATCTCCATAGGGGAGCATGAGAAATGTTTTATCAAGCATTTCTAATGCATCAATGTGTAAGTTGGTACCTCAGGAAATACATCATTTTTGTTTTCATGACCTAAGATTAAATTCCTCTCTCATTATTTACAGGAGACCCAGAGGCCAAGTGAGCGGAAACAACTACTGTTGAACCACCTCTACAGTTGTGCTGCAGACCAGTTCATTGACTTCTGCTTGCTACTCCATAATGAGGCTGACCCTGCAGACATCCCCTGCCATGTGTTCAAACTCAACATGGATGATCTCAGGGCACAAAGAGGTTAGTCGAGGATTGATTAATTGAACTTTATTAGAGAACAATTTTAGAGCGGGACAGTTTTCCATGCACCACCCATTTGCTCTCCTCTATAGTGACACATAATTATTTCAATAACCATACTAGAATCTTTTTAGGCCATTTAATTATAATGACTTGGATTACGGATCTGCCGCTGGGATTTTGGGCAAAATGATAAAAAAAGAAATTTCAGTTTAATTTTTTTTCCTCTGGCCGCTGGGATTTTTCAAGAAAGCTCTAAAAAAAGAAAAAAGTCCATATTCTTCAGCAAACAACTACCATTTCCTCCCTTCTCGTCCATTATGCCTGTCAAAATTTGACACTTGATGGTCCAAAAGTGACATTTGATGGCCAAAAGTAGTAAATATCCAGGTCTTTTTTTTTTTTTGCCTCTGGCCGCTGGGATATCACAGGGGTGTTTTGGCAATTTTATTTTTATTTTTCTGCCTCTGGCTGCCAAAATTCTTAGCTCAAAAAGTCCGTAATCCAAGTTATTATAATTAAATGGCCTTATTTGACAGAAAGGCCATAAAAATATTCTTACATGAAAATTGTGTAGTATTTTTCTATGATTGCACATAACCACTATGATTTGAAACCTGAGTGGTAGTAGGTAATGACTTCCCACTTGGCAAAAAACATTGTTTTTTTAATGTTTGTGAACGTTTATAAAAGGTCGAGGTAAAAATATATTTTGTAAAAAACTATTGTTTTTGTCTTAAAAACCCTAAGCTATCCCTAATCCTGGCAGATTGGTAGAAAAATTATAGTTAGGCAAGCAGGGATAATGCTAGCCAATCGTTAAATTGCCAATGGCGAATCTAAGCTCAATTTAACTAATGCCAGATCCTCAAAATTTGCCAATTCGTCAGTTTGAGCCCTTTTTTACAACTTCTGGGGACATTGAAAATGGAAGGAAGGTGCTCTATGTAGATTTCTTTTTTAAAGGTTTATTTATTCTACATACAAAAGAATATTTGGGTAATCAATTTTCAATTTGGCTAATCAAGATATGAACAAAGTCGCCAAATTGGTTAATATGATTTAGGCTCTAGCATTATCCCAGGCAAGCATTACTGAACAAATTAACAAACACATTATGCAGGCACAAATGTTGTTAATATTTCTGATTGACAGAGCTGTCTTCACCAGACTCGTCCCCCCTGCCTATTTTGACACATGGGGTATGCTGTGCCAGCACTGAGCATGCTGCAAAAACACAGCCACCTTCACAGTCATCTATAGCCAACCCTGCTCCAAGCAGCACTTTGGAACCTGAAGTGGTCAGAAGTATGTTATCATGTTCATTGATAGGTGCTAACTTGTACCATTTAGATAATAGACAAAGACCTTCTTGACATGTCTGTTGTCCTACAATGCACAAATGCATGACAGCCAATAACAGGCAGCCCTGTTTTATAAAAGTCAATAATATTATAGTAGTGCAAATGAAATAACAATTTTTTATTCGATGTTTGAAGTTATCGCTGATCATGCAAGAGGATGTCTGCGTCTCTTGATGCATCGCAACCTGTATGATATTGGTGACAGCCCTTCAGGAAAGGTCATTCATACAAGAAAGGTTTATGTCAAACTTGATACTCAACAGGAAACAATCGATGGGTAACTATTAGAAATATCCAGAAATGTTTGTTTTTCCCCAGAGAGAATAAGTCTACATAATTTCAAGAAAAGTAGTAGTTAGCTAATGTGTAGATACACTTGTGAATTTTGAAATGAGGAAGGCCTGTTTTGTTTGTATATTGTTTGTAGTGCTGCTAGAAAATCTTGTCAAAGAACCTCATGCATTCCCATTTGTAAGATACCTAACATAGGGAGATTCAAGTTTGTCCTATGCTATCTATATTTGCAAAACAATTTTTTTTTATTGCTCAAGCATACTCTAGGTGCTCAATGACTTGTCTGTAAATGAATTATTTCAACTAAGTCCTATATCATTTTTCTTCTTGGTTGCATTTTATCTTTACCTTTCAGAAACCTTATAGAGGTGCCAGAGGAGGACATCTTGAGATGCCTACCAGGAGAATGCTCCCTGCGTGTTGTCCAGGTTCATGGTCCACCTGGTGCTGGCAAAACAGAACTTTCTGAACATATTGTCTGTGATTGGGCAAAAAGATTCCTGGAAAATATTGAGAAGTTTGGGTTGAAGGGTGTTGACAAAGACCAGTTCATAACAATGGTTTTCATACCAGCGAGGACCATCAAGAACACTATCGATGAAGCCATATGGGATCACCTTCTGTGTAAGGAACAAGACAAGAAGGTTCTCTTTAACCACATCAAGCAGGGAAATGGGATTGGTCTGGCACTCGATGCCATAGATGAGATCCGCAGTAAAGCTGTTGTAGACAATGTTAGGGAGTACCTCAAATTCCAGCACACAGGTGGAGATGGTACCTGTGTCCTTGTAACAACCAGGAGTGATCTTGGTCAGGTTGAGTTGACAAACTTTGACCGTATTCTAGTCTTGCAGGGTTTCACTTGGGAACAAGGTATTGAGTACATCAAAGCCTATTTCCCAGGTGACAAATCTGAGAAAGTAAGCAGTTATACACAAGCTCATCGGTACCAGCTTTTCCCAATCATCACAAATCCTCTGAGGGCCCACATCTATTGTGCCCTGATTTCAGAAGGTGAACTGCAGCTGGATGACGATAGTGACTTGAGTATTCTGAAACTCTTCCACCTTTTGGAGAAGTGCCTTATCAAGAGAAAGGGCAGTAAAGTAACTGAGGAACAAAGTAAGAATCTGTATTGTGTCTGCATGCACGGACTGTTTCATGGTGTAAGACAATTTTCACAGGAACTCTTTGATCAATTCAACATTGATGAAAGTTGCCATATATTCTTTCTCAGGAAGGAAAAAACATCTCCTTTAGGCAGCGAGGTCTCATACTCGTTTCCACATGAAATGATGTATGAGTATTTTGCTGGCCGTTACATCGAGACCCTATCCATGGACAGCAGAAAGGCACTGCTTTTGTCAATATCCACCAATTCAGCCTTCCGGAATCTGCAGAAAATTCTTTTTGAGATTCTTTTACAACAAGGTCAGCTGGAGTTACTGCAGATGATAACCCGTGCCATTCTCATATTACAGCATGAATGTAATGAAGATAACAAACCAAAAGGGGTCTTCCAGAGATTTACTTTGTACGCTAGTCTGGTAAAGCTACACAAGCAGATTCAACCTCTCGAAACAATAGACCTGTCTGTACTGGGATTTCAAAGCCAAAAAAAGACAAATGAGATCAACAAGATCTGGAAGCTTATAAATGATGTTTTTGAAGACAAAGCAGCTCCATTGAAAAAAAATAAGTGGTACCTTGGGCTGGGTAATGGAGTTTTCCAGCATGTCAATGATTGCTTCCAGGCGTGCTCACCCGACCAAATGGCAATGCTCTCCAAACACACCACAGACCATCTCCTTCCCTGTCAATATAAAGTGAAGAATAGGTTAATATACTTGTCATTATAGTTTTGATGGATTGTACCACAAATGATATTAACCTTAAAATGGGACACTCCCCTAAAAAGATAAGTCTTTGCCAAATTTCTCCAAATCTGGACAGCAATATCAGGATGAAACAGAGGTAATTAAGCGTAATTAAAGGTAGCATGTAATATACATTTAAACGAATTTAGATGGGGCTGACATCAGGCTATTGAAGTGATAACCACCAGCCAAGGCCTCTCGGCGAGTTGCATCAAAATCCTAATGCATAATATCATTTGTGATGTAGTGTCTCATTTGTGGGTTAATATCATTTGTGACTTAATATGAATACTGTATTCAACATGATAAACACACATTTCTCAGTAAGTGCACACCCCTATCAATTTAGCAAAATGTCATCCCCTTTTCTTCTGCCTGCACTAAGTTTTATAGTCATGAAATGCATTGAGTTTTCAATATAAAAATTTAAATGCAAATTGTAGTGTTATATATCATTGGAAAGCTAATTCTTGTCTGCAAATTTTCACACACGTCATATCTTTGCATATTTCAGCAGGTGCACAAAATGCACAAAGTTTATTTGTATGAATATAAACAATACATTTACAGTAAAAGAAAATGTTTTAGAGCACAGTCATGTGTTTTTGATAGTGTTTTCAGCAAATTTTGGCAGAGCTTGTAAATGTTGTTCAAATGAGGTTATTCCTGACATAAAAAAAAACAGATGTATCTCTGATAAGTCGGCATTAGGACATTAGCACCTGCTTCCACACATCATATACGAAATGTTATAAATGATTGTTGTTGCCATTTTTAATAATTACCATTTATTGTGTTCCAGGTCCCACTTTGTCTGCAGTACCAGTGCTGGAAGGTATGGTAAGGTGATCTATGAACCAGCAACTAGCAGTAGCACATATATCAGCAACATCACAGTCCATGC
Source organism: Acholoe squamosa (assembly GCA_949317995.1). NCBI lineage: Eukaryota > Metazoa > Annelida > Polychaeta > Phyllodocida > Polynoidae > Acholoe > Acholoe squamosa. The sequence goes on along the minus strand of OX439051.1, from coordinate 10,839,646 downwards.
ATGGTGTGTGGAGGATGTACAGCAGCTGCTGTACCAGTACAGGACATCAGTTGCTGCCTCCACACACCGTGTGAAGGGTGTATGGTGGTTTGACTTGTGCATCAACAAGTACCAGAGTCTGTGGGGGCAGGCACCCAGCTCTGCCTACACACTAGACTTGTGGACACAGGTGCATACAGAGCTACAACAGTGGTCGAACTTGTGTAAAGTGGACTATAATTTTGACATCTACTTGTGCGACACCTCCCCACTCCACGCCTTACTGGTGTCTGATATGAGGACCAGAGTGGTTGAGGTGTACGGGGGTACAATAGACATACAGGACCTGTACACACAGCTAACCAAAGGTCAGCTCACATATGCACGGCAATTACACAACACACATATAGAGGTGCCTCCTGGTGGTGACCAGGCTGCACTAAGGGAGATGAGGGAGGAGTTGGTGACGTCTGAGGGTAACTATATTCATAAACTCCTGTCTTTCCCATACTTCATCACCCAGGCAGGTGAGGAGTACACCTGGGAGGACCGGTACAAGTGGCAATGACTTGTTATCTGCCATTAAAACACATGTGTGTTTCAGTAAGAGCAGGGTATGGTGATAAACCCCATCCTGAACTCGCTTCGACCCAACTTGTATGGAGTGAAGGACTGTACATTTAGGTTCATGTTGCTTTCTCAGCACGATGGAGTCATGATGCACTTGTTTGGCTGCTGTCATGGAGCAACCCACTTCAACACTTCATAAGTTTGCAGCACTGTAAAGACCAAGGATCACTAAAGCAAACCAAGGATATTGACAGTCACAATGTAACAGTTGAAATATGATCTTTACATTGAAGAAGTTAAGCAAAAAATTGGATACCGAACTTTTATGTTGGCGAGAATAAGGAAATACACAAGTACAGAACAAGCCCTACTGATATATAAAACCAAGATTCTTCCTTTTTTTGACTATGGTGACATTTTATATGATGGTAGCATCCAGGCTCCCCTGCTAAAATTGCAAAGGCTCCAAAACAGAGCTCTTAAGATTTGCTTGAAATTTCCACCATTGACATCAACTGCCACTATACATAGACTAGCAAAAGTAGATTACCTGAGTGACAGGAGACACCTTCACCTCCTACAGTTTGGTCATAAAAAATGTGCAAACTTAGAAAACCGACAACCAATCGCTAGAGCTACAAGGTTGAACAATGGCCCACTGCTAAAATATGTTCATGCTAGTAGAGCGATTGCAAAAAGAAGTGTGGAGTATAAGGTGGATGTGGCTTGGAACAAGTTACCTCCTGATAAAAGATCCATTGTAGAATATGACTCCTTTTGTATTGATCAAAAAAAGATGCTGGTTGAAAAAAAGGCTCAACTATGAATAACATTCTTGGTATTGGTATACTCTATTCCCTTTGTGAATAATTGTTGATTGCCTGAAATTGTAACCCTTGGATAAAAACACTAGTCAATTCAGGAATATATTACATCAAAGATTGTGAACATTACCACTAGTCATTTTTTTTTTCTTTTCAAATATCAATCTTATGTATACTTAGATTTTCTATTTGTATGATAATGCGATTCTCATGTTTCCTAATGATCTATAGACACCAAATTTTCAAGCTGAAAAGCCAAATAAGCATCATGCTTCTCTCACTTGAATTACTGTTAAACAAAGGCCTGGAGCCAAGTGAAAAGAGGACCGTAGGACCAATACCTTGCGCCTTCAGTATAAATAAACTGAATGAAAAAAAAAGTTGTTCGATAATCACAATAGGAAAAGCATTAGATTTTGCAGTTGTACTGCTGTTTATGTCTTAACTACCTGAGGAAAGGTCACTGCAGTTGGAGAACTGTAACACTACCCATGGTGCTATTGTCTAAATGTGAATCCTGTAAGCTAAATGAAGCAGAAGGAAGCAAGTGTGAGAATGTGATTTGGTGACTTGTTTCTGAAGGGATATTTTGGCCACTTTACAACTTTTCTGTAGTTTATGCCCTATGTCTAAAATTATAATAACATACAGACTTAAAAATATGGATCATTCGCGGACAATAAATAAATTAAAAAAAAGAAACCTTCTGCCACCCGTCCATATATTGTACCCTTGTACCCGAACATAAGGACACATGTGGGGGTAGAAATGCGCACCTCCGTATGTACTCCTCCGTATCTTTATGTAGGAGTCTGTAAGTGTCCGTATGATGAAAAGATATTTGTGCACCCCATGTTGGAGGTGCCAAAGATCTTCATGCCCCATGTTTGATCTATAGTAGTGGTCATTTGTAACCAAAAGGGGGCTGAACAGTTTACACCCCCTCTCGAGGGGTCATACGTTTTTACAAGATCAAACCAACCCCACCCACCTTTGATAAAATAATGACCACTCCCTTACTGTTTGGTGGGGGGATGTCTTTGCATTACCAATTCAATTATTGACAGCCTCGCAGGAAGTATACCTAAAGTAGGGGGAGGTTATTTCGTCAAATCAAAGTTATGAAGGCAGTCCCCACCCTAAAATATGGTACTCATCATGGGAAACAAGAATATCACATTCTTTTTTTGAATTTGAGCACTCTAACCCCCTTTGTCACCCCTCCGAAGATAAAAAGTTGGAAAATAATTATTTGATTCAATTTTAATTGATATTTTATTTTTTACATTATTTTCCTGCCTTGAAATCTGTTTGAAACCACTCTGGGATGCAGCACTAAAATAAAATGGACTAAATTGAGTTATTTTGACCTTTCTCAAAAGTCAAAGATGGCAGCCATCAGCCATAGATGTGCTCAAATATGCATTTCCTGACATAGACATCATATAAAACCATTTTGAGAGGCAAAATATAAATGAAAAAAAACAAAACACAATTGTGGACAAATTTGAGACTTTCTTGAAGATCCAAGATGGCCACCATCAGCCATAGTTGCCTGAAATAAGCATTTCTGAATGCAAGTCACATAAAACCGCATGGAGTGCAAAATATAAAGGAAATACATTTAATATGCATATTTTAAACTCTCTGAAATAGTCAAGATACTGACATTCACATCCTGTTGAAGGTGATAGACTAACAATAACCAGAGATGATAGGATAGCAGGTGTTGTATCTTCCCATGCTGTATCAATGTAAATTACTTAAAATTCTCTAAGGTGATCACTGGTAACCTAAATTTGGCACTATACACATGTGAACTGGCTGACTCAAGGTACATGGACGACTCAAGGTCACTTTACCCTATCAGCCAGATATGTCTCCATAACTTCATAGGAAAGAAAAATCCTATTGGGCTGGTTCTCTACTTGAACAAATTCTTCTTTTCTTTAGGCTATGAATCAGTAAAGTATTCCATTTGCAGATACAGGGGTTCTCACTGAACATAAAGGCCACACAGGGGCGTGGGAAGCAAATTTTTATTGGGGGGCCCAGGGGTCTCGGTTGGGGGGGCCTGCTATATTTTTATATAGGCTTATATAGGGAACCTCCTGATTACTGCCCCCCCCCCTTTTCCTACGCCCCTGCCACACTAGGTTGTGTTCAGGGGGTATATTTGTGGTATATTTGTACATGTGCCTAGCCATTTGGCACAATATACAAATCTAGTTTGGCAATTGTAAAGGAGATATGTCCAGAGAATCTTTTTAGTGCCCCTAACACAGGAGGAAGGGCTTTGTTGAGGCCTGTGGATGGATAAAAACAGAATGATTGCTTGATTATTTCAATGTAGGTATAGAATCATCAGTTCCAAATATTCTGGAAGTGCCTAGTGACATTCATCCATAAATTCACTTTGGTTGAACTGAAGTTGAAACTTTTTAGAACTTGATGGAGACAGGACTTCTATGCTAATTCACTCATTAAATAAGTGTCATGTGAGAGCATAGCACCATACAGATAGAAATGATCTATATGCAAGTTCTCTTTGTATTGTCAAGAAATACTTGATCTCCACCTTTAGTGCTCTGTATCAAAGGTGAAATGACATCGGCAGATCAATCCCACTTGGCATAAAAACATTTTTTTAACGTTAAAAAACGTTTTTATTGGTTTTCCCATTGAGTTATTGGTTGAAAGTTGGTTGAAAAAAACTTGCCAAGTGGGATATCTCTGTTCCTCTGAATATGAAACGGGCACCTATGAAACTTAAACATAGTGAAAGATTATAACACTGACCATTATAGCATGTAGAGGTATGGGAGCTAACCGGCCAGCTGTGATAGTCATAGTTAAAATCTTATAGTGATAGCTGAGAGGGAGGCACTATCATGGGTGTGATTACAATGTAAGAAAGGTAGCTGAGTGCGAGGCCCTACTACTTCATTTCATTGAATAGATACACCTGAATATAGGCCTTGGTTAAACCCTTAACTATAGAGCAAATGGTACTGAATCATAGCTGTTCTCCTAGACCAAGTTTCTTTAGCTGTGGCCCCCTACACCGCCTCTTCTGGATTGGCACCTGGATAACCAGATGAATATCATGAATTAAAAACATTCATGTGTGATTTAGATATGAAGCTGAATGCATGCCATCCTTGAGGGCGTTAGGACTTAACCCTATGAATAATAGTGCCTCCCTCTCAGCTATCCCTCTAAGGTTTTAACTATAACTATCACAGCTGCCCAGTTAGCTCATGATTTTTCATGTTATTGTGATTTGATATATTTTATTTTTAAGTACAATGGGATCTATAGAGATATTTAGGAATATTGGTAATGCTATGAGAGGATTGGAAGATTAGTCGTCACTGCTCGGACTAGATCCATCAACCTTCTGATCACACTGTGAAATAAGATTTCTAGGCTAACCCACATGGGCCCCAGCTGACTGCCCTGACATTTACCAGCTTTAACCCACCTGGGCCAGCCCAGAAAGCTCAGAGGAATCCCATCTGGGTCCCATGTAGTCGTGCTGGCTGGGTCTGTACTTGAAACAAGTGTAGAGGTCGGCGGAAAACGTCTTTGGAGAAACCGGGACTCGAACCCGGGACCCTCCAACTTCGAAGCGGAAGCTCTACCTCTGAGCTACTTCCCCAGACCTGACGTTCTCTACCTTCCACCTACATCTGGATCGGTATAATACACAAGGGGGGCAGCTTATACCAGCTGACCAGCCCCTGAGGGCTGGTGCAACCGGAACGGGGCAGATGGCCTACCGCCATGGACTTACAGCCAGAGCTGGCCCCTACACTCCTCCCAACCAGCTTCAACCATGGCCAACCAGCACCAAGCATTCCTCCCAACCAGATCGATTGGGCTTTATCAAGCAGTGTGAGGCACTCCTGACTTCCCAGTTGACCTACCAGTACACAGTACTGCCAGGGTCGAAGCGTATCTGTATTATACCGTTCCAGGCACCTACACCTGGATTGGTATGACACACATAGGGGCAGCTACCACCAGGTGCCAGGTGACTAGGCTGGTACACCCGGAACGGGGCAGATGGCCTACCGCCATGGACTTACAGCCAGAGCTGGCCCCTACACTCCTCCCTATCAGATTCAACCTAGGGCTCTGAACCAGACACCCAGGACTAGTACTGAGTCACCTTCAGCGTAGTCAACTCCTGTTCCCAGGAATCTCTGAGGGTGCCACCTGTTTCCAAGTCCCCCAGTACTTAGCAGATCGAATCGCATTTGTGTCATACCAGCCCAGGTACCGAGTTCTCGTAGTCCCCCCTCACACGGGTCAGGACCAACTCGGTTTCTCCACCAGTGTAGAGGTCGGCGGAAAACGTCTTTGGAGAAACCGGGACTCGAACCCGGGACCCTCCAACTTCGAAGCGGAAGCTCTACCTCTGAGCTACTTCCCCAGACCTGACGTTCTCTACCTTCCACCTACATCTGGATCGGTATAATACACAAGGGGGGCAGCTTATACCAGCTGACCAGCCCCTGAGGGCTGGTGCAACCGGAACGGGGCAGATGGCCTACCGCCATGGACTTACAGCCAGAGCTGGCCCCTACACAAGTAATTACAGTAGCTTTCACATTAGACAATGCCTTTGTGAGGACATCTATGGCTGATGGTGGCCATCTTGGATTTTTAAGAGCATCTCAAATGTGTCTATAAAGTGTATTTCCTTTATATTTGCATCTCAAAATAGTTTTATATGATGTTTAAGTCAGGAAATGCATATTTGAGGACATCTATGGCTGATGGTGGCCATCTTGGATTTTTCAGAAAGCTCAATTTAGTCCATTTTACTTTAGTGCTGTAGAAGTATATAGTTATCCTAATGTAATGTTTGGTGCCGTCTGGCGTGGGGGTTGAGTCCTGTCACCTGGTGTTCCTGAGGTTCCGGATAGGTGGCAGCACCGGTCCGGGTCTGTGGGACACCTGGCGACAAACCTAGGGATCCATATAAAAACCCTGCTACGTCAGAGGCCATGTAGGCCTCCGTACATGTTACATGTAATGACACTACCATTTATAGGGTAACCGGAAGGTGTACTGAATAAACCCGTTGGCATACACTCAGAATACTGTCTTCATATTTCTTTCGAATAACAAGACTCGAACCTAGCTTGTTCATACCAAAACCACTACAGTGCTGTATCCCACAGTGGTTTCATACAGATTTCAAGGCAGGAAAAGAATGTAACACAAATAAAATATCAAATATATTGAATTAATTAAATATTTTCCTACTTTTTATCTTCGGAGGGGGTGACAGAGGGGGTTAGAGTGCTCAAATAAAAAAAAAAAACGAACGTGATATTCGTGTTTCCTATGATGAGTACCATGTTTTGAGATGGGGACCCCAAAAACAAAAAAATTGCGCTAACTCCCCCCCCCACCTAAAGTCAGACATAATATATAGCCTACCTCAGACAGGTCATAACACTATGGTAATAGGACCATTTCATGGTTTATGACAGCTCAGTGCTGCTACCTAAGGGCTATGGTAAACAATCTACACCCATTCCCTTCAGTGTTATATACTGTCCGGCTTAGGTAGTGTAACCTTTAGCATGTTATGTCAGATTTATATTCAGTTTGCTACTTTGATGTCAAAATATGTGCGGGATGTCTTCTCAGCTGTGAACCACACAAAATGATTTCTGCATGGAAGGTTGTGGTGGGACCTTGTATTTCCGTAGGTGTAAGACAAATCCAGATTGAGAACTTCTGGAGGTACCTATATATGCCATGGAACACCTTTTCCATGGCCAGGAGCATCCAAAATGGATGGCTTCACCCTATGTCTTTCAGGTTGTTTTGTAATAGATATGACACTTGTTAGAGTAGCTTTAGTCTAAGCCAGAGCAAATTGGAGCACAGCATTTTCATTCACTGCACAGCGATATGGGGTCTACCCAGAGCTCTACTCATCCAGTTTCCTCAAGATCTGAAAGAATATGGCGGGAAATGCCATTATGGCATTTGTTTTAAGGAAATAGTAGCTACCGTAATCTCCCGTGTATAAGGCGCAGCCCGCGTATAAGGCGCACCCCCAACTCAGAGAATACAAGTCCATGTATAAGGCGCACCTCTAAGGGCAGATTTTTGTTAATTTAATACTGTTCTATAGTAAAAATACCCCCCCTATAAGGCGCACCCCAAACTCAAGGCAATGTCCCTCCCACGTATAAGACTCAACAGCATTTTGTTTGGCGTATAAGACGCGCCTTATACACGGGAGATTACGGTATGAAGATGACTTTCCTAAAAGTAGAATTTCTTTTTGTGAATAATTCAAAAGGATCTAACTTGATATAAAGCCATTTAGTGAATAACATATCAAAATCCAGAGTTAAGTGGACGCAGGAGGAGTAGCTTTAATGATTTTATTGTTTTATCCTTTATAAACACAGGCACCTTGTATAAGTTTCATCATATAACTAGTAACATGACTTACATACATACTTACATACATACATCCCCAGGCACCCCCAGCGTCTAGTCACTCACAAGGATCACAAGACAAGAAAAAAGCTGCACTTCAGTAAGAAACATCTTTTTACAAGTTGAAAAAGAAAAAAAAGAAGAAAGCAAACAAAACAGGAAGCTTCAGGCAGCTATGTTGGAGTGAGTCCTTGTTTTATCACAACATACAATAGGATCATTGGCCTATATACATTGTCGTACATGTACAATATAATTTATGCGATATGCTCCCCCTTCTCATACATCCCAAAGCAAGCCCTTTTCATTCAGCGGGTGGTCGCTTTCTAGTTCACGACACACATTATCCTTGTAGGGTTCAATTTCATCCTGATTATGAGTCATTGTATCAAATGTTGATTTGACAAGTACAGCGACACAGGTGTATATAAAACTGTGTCAATCGGCACATATTACACACACCAATACTCAATACCTTTAACGCAGTACTTCTGTTAGCTGAAACATTCATTATGAGCCATTGTTATAGAGAAAAACTCCAGACAGACTTGTCAATCATATTCTATCTTGTTATCATCATAGGAAACAGGAGCAAGTAACCCTGAGGGTAAATTAGAAAGAATGTATTTCTGATAGTAAGGTTATTTGTAGTCATAAACGTGCTGTAAAACACAGAATATATTCAGTGCTAGGGTATAAAAGTTTTTGTGTAATACAAATCTTTATTCACAATGAAGGAGATTTTATTTTTTCCTAGTTCAGTGGTGTGATTTCAATATTGTTCTCAAATATACGTAGTGTATGAACCTGGTCACAATCCCATCCCTTCCTTCACATGCCAAATGTCACAGGCTGGAAACATTTGGAAACTACTCATCAAAAAAGTAATAAGTTTTATAAATATTGTTCATAGTTATAACAGTTGTCGCCATAAGACCTCGAGTATAAGGTGTGGCTTTATGTAAAACTGACCCCTCCTGTACTTTACAGAATGCTTGTTATTTTACTGTAAAAGAAAACTAAAATGGCAGAAATCCAGCATCAGCGCAGCCTCATGACAATTTCCTCAACTCAGGGTGCATCTTATACCGTAAATTCCCTCGTATAAGCCGCGGCTTATACCAGAATCCAAATGAAAATGAGGCTTATAGGATCACTCCAAAGTCAGGGTGTGGCTTATACAAGAGATGAGGCTTATACGAGAGAATCTACGGAGGTATGAGGGAATGCCTTACAGCACTTAGATTTCAAGTGTCTTTTTGGATCCGTATTAGAATGGGAAAAGCTTGTAGGCAGTATTTATGCTTTTTTCTATCAGTATTCATAAAAGTTGAGGAGGACCATGGGACACCCCCCTAGAATACTGCATTCATTTCTCACAACGAAACATCAGAGTAGTATTGCCGAGCAATAATGGTTATCCTTTATAAGTTACTAATTCCCATTTATGCTTGTCTGTTTTCACAGTTCTACAGTTCTATTGAAAATGGCCTATAAACTATTTACAGTATCGTTCATCACTATCTTACAATTGTCACTGATTCCAACATCAAGAACCATACTTCAGGAAGTACAAATGCCCGCATAACCTAATGATTCTCTTTTTTTTGTATGAAATCTACAAAGTGGTACGATATCTTTCAATCACATTAAATCAATTCCAGTATTCTTCAGAGAAAAGAAAAAGCGAAACAATGAGGATACAACTGAAATTTCATTCACAGTTTTGTATATTCAAGATAGACTGGCCCCAAAAAGTAGGGTCCTGAGAATTCTACATTGACAATATGCGACAAATCTCTGAGAAACTTGTCCATGACATCACATGTTTAGTAGTTGGTAGTGATAAGTGCATAATATATGAGAGTGGCAGAACTACAAGGCGTTGAAGGTGATCTACACACTGAGGTTATCGTACACGCTCGTCTATTCCTACTCCCCCACCCACATACACTAACGGTGTCACGGCTTACACAGATGCTGCTATAGAATATTCACAATGTCAGTTATTCATGCTATCCTCCTCAAACTTTGTAGTAGTAGGCTTCATATTGAATAAATCATTATATCAAAGTCAGCCAGGCCTGCTCTATCTCTTCATCATGTTCAATGTACCTATAAGTTCTCACTCTAGCCATTAGACCAATTCAGAAAATCTGCTTTCACATCTATCCGACTAGTTGCTGAAGAGGTCATTATGCAACATTTTCATACAATACCTCTTAATATGCACACAAGTTTCTTTAAATATGCTCACACAAAAATATAAATAGCTTTATACAATCAAACCTTCATTTCGTTCAGCTTTGCAATTGAGAAAATTACGAAAAGGTGATTTTGTTCAATCGATAGTGTCTTATTCATATAGCTTGTCTCCAGGTTCTGAACAAGGTGTCGTGGTATGGTCGACATGATTTAACCCGATAGATACCGATTTCATCAGGAAGAAGAGGCGTTAGCAACCATGCCATAATTACCAAGCTGAAAGCTTCATCACCATGAATCAACAAGCAATCTTTGTCACCAATAAGTGAGAGTACATCAATTGGACACTCACTAGTATGACAAGCACCAAGACAAGCAAGTGTAAATGACTATTTGTATATGTATGTATTAACATGTATAACACCGTCTCTGCCACAGTCATCGTTAAGTGCTCAGATCATGAACTCAGTTTGTCATATTTAAGGGCTGCTGGTGTATGAGTGCCTCATGCCCATTGGTCAGCATGATGCACCAATTAGGTGCTGGCCAGACTTCATTGGTGCATCATGCTGACCGTATAGGATCCATACTCTCCTGATGCTTCAATGAAGCCCTGGTGAGTAACTCGCCGGGGCTACATTCATGAATCATGACGACCAATGGGCATGATGCATTAATGCATTAGCAGCCCTTAAAGGGTTAAAAGTATCCATTACATAGATTGCTCTTTTCATTTCCTACCAGCACTACCTACAAGGCTGCAGTAGATAGCAGAAAAAGAAAAAGAAAAAAAAAAAAAAACAGATAGCAGAATGCACCCATACCATGAGAGAGATTTACCAGCCTGTATACAGCTGAATCAAAACAAATAAATATGGGTGGCTTTCCTTTTGGAAATATAAATATAATAAAAAGAAATTCAGGTGCTTGCCAATCATACCTTGATTAGGAATACCTAAGTTCATATCAGGGTATTTATGTCATAAAATACTTTCAGCATCACCAGCCTCAGGTACAGGCTTCAAATGTCTGTATATACACAATCAAATATCAATACTCAGCAAAATGGTAAGATGTTTCCAGTCTCGCCTCAATCATACATGAACGGCCGTCCTCAGTCTGAACATGATGAAACTACTGACGCTGACGTCCGTACAAAGGTCTAACATGGCAGATTGTCGCCTTAGTGCAAGGAGGTTGTAACTGTCATATTGGCAAAGATTAGTTTTATTCTGTTTTAACGTGTACAGAGATGCCACTCACTGGTCGACAAAAACCAGGAAAACTGGACTTGAGACACATTTCCCCAGGAATCTAACATGATTTATTACAGAAATCTTAGAATTAAAAAACTAGGAATTCCTGGTAAACCAGGAAAAGTGACATCTCTGCATGTATTGACCCTTATCTAACTACTATGAAAGTACTGAATCTCTTTTTTTGATTCGCATGCCTACAGGTTTCAGTGCAATATTGCTGTTTCCACTTTGTGCTATTGTAAGTGGAGCACTTCTTCTACCTTTCCTGCAAAACTTGAAAAATCGGTTACAACCTTCTTACTCTAAGGCGATGAGATAGAAACCTAATCAGGTAGGTTCTAGCTAATCAGCGTCCTCAGCATGTGCGCGCCCACATCACCATAGCATCCGGAAACAAGACAGTATCAATGAGTTGGCCAAACAAGGGAAAAACTAGCACTCTCTAGTCTTTGCACCACATCCGCTGAATACTTCAATAATTTATCTAGTCCAATCACTAACAAAACCAATCTTGGCATGAATTACAAAGAAACGTGAGTAGAATATAAGAATTACAAGTAGATGCTATAATATTGTTCTGACACTTATGTCAAATTAAACAACACAGATATGCAAGTTTATAACTACACACAAGCCCAATCTCATACACTTTGACGTCAGACAGACCGGCCGATCTCAGGCAGTCATGCTGATGTCAAATAGACTTGCTGAGCTCAGCATGATGAGCTCAAACATGCTAACCTTAGACAGACATGCAGACAGACACTCGCACGTACCTCAGGAACACTGCAGAGATGCCACCCACTGATCACAAAAAAAAAATCAAGAAATTATCCTCATCTTCTTTATTTTCAGTAGTTAAAACTCTGATTCTGAATTTCGAAAAAGTAGCACTTCTACTGACCTCAGACAGACACTCTGACCTCAGCACACCAACCTCAGACACACAAGACATGCATATCTCAGCCATACATGCTGACATCACAGACATGCTGATCTCAGACAGACACACTGACCTCAGACAGACATGCTGATCTCACACAGACATGCTGACTCAGCCATATATGCTGGCATCACAGACATGCTGATCTCAGACAGACACGCTGACCTCAGACAGACATGCTGACCTCAGACAGACATGCTGACTCAGCCATATATGCTGGCATCACCGACATGCTGACCTCAGACAGACACACTGACCTCAGACAGACATGCTGACCTCAGACAGACACTCTGACCTCAGCACACCAACCTCAGACACACAAGACACGCAGATCTAGGCCATACATGCTGACCTGAGCCATACACGCTGACCTCAGACAGACATGCTGACCTCAGCCACACATGCTGACCTCAGCCATACATGATGATCTCAGACATGCTGACCTCAGCCAAACACTGACCTCAGACAGACATGCTGATCTCAGACAGACACGCCAACCTCACACTCATCTCATAGACACACTGACATCACAGACATGCTGATCTCAGACAGACATGCTGACCTCAGACAGACATAATGATCTCAGACAGACATGCTGACCTCAGCCATACATGCTGGCATCACAGACACGCTGATCTCAGACAGACACGAAGACCTCAGACAGACATGCTGATTTCAGACATACACACTGATCTCAGGCATACACTGACCTCAGCCAGACATGCTGACCTCAGACACACAATCACCTCAGACACACACTCATCTCATAGACACACTGACTCAGACAGATATGCTGACCTCAGCCATAAACGCTGACCTCAGCCATGCTGACCTCAGCCATACATGCTGATCTCAGCCATACACGCTGATCTCAGCCATACATGCTGACAGCAGCCACTCATGCTGACCTCAGCAATTCATGCTGTCCTGAGACAGACACGCTGACCTCAGACATATGCTGACATCACAGACATGCTGATCTCAGACATAAACACTGACCTCAGCCATACATGCTGACCTCAGACACACACACTCACCTCATACAGACACTGACCTCAGTCATAAACGCTGACCCCAGACATACTGACCTCAGCCATACACGTTGACCTCGGCCATACATGCTGACATCAGACAGACACGCTGACCTCAGACAGATACGCTGACCTCAGCCAGACATGCTTACCTCAGACACCGTGAATTGAGGTTAGTATGCTGACTTTGTACAGGCACAGTAACCTCTTAAATGATGTCCTCAGAAACACACTCTAAACTCTAAGGTGTACATTGATTTATTAGAAACACATTTAAGTCAGATGAGTAGGCCAACAGCAGAGAGGCATGCCAATACCAGACCAAGCATGCCTGACTTTGGGTAGAGCATTCATACCCCCCTAACCCCAGTCCATAAGATGTCCTTCAACCTTGGCCACCGTGGAGGCATGTGTCATGAGAGGATGGCGATGCTGGCGCGCGTATGCGTGGTGAGCCCGTCCAGGCTCTGTGACCGTTTCAGCTGGTGCTGCATTGTGGTCCTCAGTTTGTCCTCACACACGTTAGACATCGCCTGTATCAATGAATAACGACACAATTAGTTACAGTAAATCTATTATAGCATGTTTGAACCTAAAACAGACAAGCAAGATGGATTTTGGAGAAATCATTGATGTGGTGCCTGAATGCATGTGGTAGATTCATGGAAAAAGAATTTCATGCCTGCTGATATCTTAGATTTTGATAACATATTGAGAATATTATAGCAACCTAACCTTTTTTCGTTCAACGATACTAAAATATGGATTGTTCAGTACCTTGCTGATTACCTGCCTATAAGGTGGACCCCTGTTTGATTTCATCTATAAACCACGCCTCGGCTAATACATGGGTTTACAGTGTTTATTCGGCCGTTTATTCTCTACAGACCCATTAATGTCTACATATGTAGCAGTGGAGGATCTTATCTTAATACTGAAAGGAGCATCAAACATTGCATACCTCCAACTTTGCTGCCCGTTCTTTACTTAAAGGTTCCAGCGGGAAGGAGAGGTCATGTGCATCAGCGAGTGCACGGAGATCAAAGTAGTACTTGGCGTAGACACTCGAGGGTACATTAATGTTAAACTGTAGCATCTCCAGGAATTGACGTTCCAGCTCATTCCTGAAACACATTTAGTTGTATTAGCATTGTTACAACTTACACTTATATTGGATAGAAATTACCACAAATTATCATTTTCCCTCATCAAATTAGGACTTTTTGGCCTTTAAGGGTTTGAGAAGGTACAACATATGTACAAATACTCACATGTCCTCTACAGTGATGTCCTTGAGGATCTGGCAGTAGTCGACGTTCCACACGGCCTGGTCGTCCCACACCTTGGACGCCAACAGGATGGCACCCAGCACGATCCGCTTCCAGTTAGCCGACACGATCTCAATCTCTGCGTAGGTCAACAACCGCTCCAGGTACACCTGTACATACAGAATACATAGTTAGCCTACATCATCAAACACTCCAGGTACACCTGTAAATACAGAATACACATTTAGCATACATGAACAACCACTTCAGGTACACCTGTATATACAGAATACACATTTAGCCTACATCATCAACCACTCCAGGTACACCTGTATATACAGAGTGCACATTTAGCATACATGAACAACCACTCCAGGTACACCAGTATATACAGAATATACATTTAGCCTACATCAACAACCACTCCAGGTACACCTGTATATACAGAATACACATTTAGCCTACATCAACAACCACTCCAGGTACACCAGTATATACAGAATACACATTTAGCCTACATCAACACCCACTCCAGGTACACCTGTATATACAGAGTGCACATTTAGCATACATGAACAACCACTCCAGGTACACCTGTATATACAGAATGCACATTTAGCCTACATCAACAACCACTCCAGGTACACCTGTATATACAGAATGCACATTTAGCCTACATCAACAACCACTCCAGGTACACCTGTATATACAGAGTGCACATTTAGCATACATGAACACCCACTCCAGGTACACCTGTATATACAGAATACACATTTAGCCTACATGAACAACCACTCCAGGTACACCTGTATATACAGAATGCACATTTAGCCTACATGAACAACCACTCCAGGTACACCTGTATATACAGAGTGCACATTTAGCATACATGAACAACCACTCCAGGTACACCTGTATATACAGAATGCACATTTAGCCTACATCAACAACCACTCCAGGTACACCTGTATATAGAGAATACACATTTAGCCTACATCAACACCCACTCCAGGTACACCTGTATATACAGAATGCACATTTAGCCTACATCAACAACCACTCCAGGTACACCTGTATATACAGAATACACATTTAGCCTACATGAACAACCACTCCAGGTACACCTGTATATACAGAATGCACATTTAGCCTACATCAACAACCACTCCAGGTACACCTGTATATAGAGAATACACATTTAGCCTACATCATCAACCACTCCAGGTACACCTGTATATACATAATGCACATTTAGCCTTCATCATAAAACACTCCAGGTACACCTGTATATACAGAATACACATTTAGCCTACATCAACAACCACTCCAGGTACACCTGTATATAGAGAATACACATTTAGCCTACATCAACACCCACTCCAGGTACACCTGTATATACAGAATGCACATTTAGCCTACATGAACAACCACTCCAGGTACACCTGTATATACAGAATACACATTTAGCCTACATGAACAACCACTCCAGGTACACCTGTATATACAGAATGCACATTTAGCCTACATCAACAACCACTCCAGGTACACCTGTATATAGAGAATACACATTTAGCCTACATCATCACACACTCCAGGTACACCTGTATATACATAATGCACATTTAGCCTTCATCATAAAACACTCCAGGTACACCTGTATATACAGAATACACATTTAGCCTACATGAACAACCACTCCAGGTACACCTGTATATACAGAATACACATTTAGCCTACATCAACACCCACTCCAGGTACACCTGTATATACAGAGTGCACATTTAGCATACATGAACAACCACTCCAGGTACACCTGTATATACAGAATGCACATTTAGCCTACATGAACAACCACTCCAGGTACACCTGTATATACAGAATACACATTTAGCCTACATCAACAACCACTCCAGGTACACCTGTATATACAGAGTGCACATTTAGC
This sequence comes from Acholoe squamosa, assembly GCA_949317995.1. Classification (NCBI taxonomy): domain Eukaryota; kingdom Metazoa; phylum Annelida; class Polychaeta; order Phyllodocida; family Polynoidae; genus Acholoe; species Acholoe squamosa. Next base: position 10,823,148 of record OX439051.1, on the reverse strand, counting down.
ATACATGAACAACCACTCCAGGTACACCTGTATATACAGAATGCACATTTAGCCTACATCAACAACCACTCCAGGCACACCTGTATATACAGAATGCACATTTAGCCTACATCAACAACCACTCCAGGTACACCTGTATATAGAGAATACACATTTAGCCTACATCAACAACCGCTCCAGGTACACCTGTATATACAGAATACACATTTAGCCTACATCAACAACCACTCCAGGTACACCTGTATATACAGTGTGCACATTTAGCCTACATCAAAAACCACTCCAGGTATACCTGTATATACAGAATACACATTTAGCCTACATCATCAACCACTCCAGGTACACCTGTATATACAGAGTGCACATTTAGCATACATGAACAACCACTCCAGGTACACCTGTATATACAGAATACACATTTAGCCTACATGAACAACCACTCCAGGTACACCTGTATATACAGAATGCACATTTAGCCTACATCATCACCCACTCCAGGTACACCTGTATATACATAATGCACATTTAGCCTACATCATCAAACACTCCAGGTACACCTGTATATACAGAATACACATTTAGCCTACATGAACAACCACTCCAGGTACACCTGTATATACAGAATACACATTTAGCCTACATCATCAACCACTCCAGGTACACCTGTATATACAGAGTGCACATTTAGCATACATGAACAACCACTCCAGGTACACCTGTATATACAGAGTGCACATTTAGCATACATCATCAACCACTCCAGGTACACCTGTATATACAGAATGCACATTTAGCCTACATCAACAACCACTCCAGGTACACCTGTATATACAGAATACACATTTAGCCTACATGAACAACCACTCCAGGTACACCTGTATATACAGAATGCACATTTAGCCTACATCAACAACCACTCCAGGTACACCTGTATATACAGAGTGCACATTTAGCATACATGAACAACCACTCCAGGTACACCTGTATATACAGAATGCACATTTAGCCTACATCAACAACCACTCCAGGTACACCTGTATATACAGAGTGCACATTTAGCATACATCATCAACCACTCCAGGTACACCTGTATATACAGAATACACATTTAGCCTACATCAACAACCACTCCAGGTACACCTGTATATACAGAATACACATTTAGCCTACATCAACAACCACTCCAGGTACACCTGTATATACAGAGTGAACATTTAGCATACATGAACAACCACTCCAGGTACACCTGTATATACAGAATACACATTTAGCCTACATGAACACCCACTCCAGGTACACCTGTATATACAGAGTGCACATTTAGCCTACATGAACAACCACTCCAGGTACACCTGTATATACAGAGTGCACATTTAGCATACATGAACAACCACTCCAGGTACACCTGTATATACAGAATACACATTTAGCCTACATCAACAACCACTCCAGGTACACCTGTATATACAGAATACGCATGTGGGTCTCTTCTTGGGATTTTGACCTGGCCGGAAGTAGAATGACGACACACTGGAGACAAACATTCATGCCGTCTTAGTTCCTCAGGGATGTGGTGGGACCATGCTGTCACACACTTCTGACTGTTTCAGATGAGATCTCATCTGAATAATAATCTTCCATTTAAGTTTCCATAAGTTTCAGATGATCTCATCTGAATGTAATTCAAATTCAGATGAGTTCTGGCATATATCCTTGATTGGGGGTTCTGCAAGAAGTGACCCTTTTGCACAGAACACACATTTAGCCTAAATCAACAACCACTCCAGGTACACCTGTATATACAGAATACACATTTAGCCTACATCAACAACCACTCCAGGTACACCTGTATATACAGAATGCACATTTAGCCTACATCAACACCCACTCCAGGTACACCTGTATATACAGAGTGCACATTTAGCCTACATCAACAACCACTCCAGGTACACCTGTATATACAGAATGCACATTTAGCCTACATCAACACCCACTCCAGGTACACCTGTATATACATAATGCACATTTAGACCCCTTGAATAGTTTTGTATAAAAATTCATATTTCAGCCTTTCGAACTTGAAAAATCCCTAAAATCTAGGAAAACCTTGAAGACTTTCATCTCTCTAGTGCTAACTTACCAGTGTGACGATGGCGCACTCGGCCGTTAATTGGGCGGCGTTGAAGAGCGTCCGTATGAACCGATAAATCGTCTTGTGCTCTGTGTCCCGTGTGTCGTAATCATCAGGCACTGGGTCTTTCTGTAGGAAAATCAATAAAAAACACTCTTTTAAGTCTGCTAAATTTTATTTAGATATTGTCAAATCCTTTAAAGAGATCTTGCAAAAATATTAGAAAATTCATACTCTCATAGGAGGGACTTTTATCTATGGTGGTATTATATTTGTCTGAAGTCAAAATTCCTCTTTACAATCATGATTGTGAAGTATCTAAGGGAATGACAAATTTCTAACAGGGGAGAGGATGTGGGTTTGAGGGGTGGGCAAAATCTTTTCGACCCCTTGACTGGGGAGGCGAAAGTTTTACAATGGCTCTCCTGAGGGAGGGAGGGGGGGGGGGAAGAGGAAAATCTTTTTGACCCTTCAGCAAGAGTGGGGGGGGGGCATTCTTTTCCTGAAAAATGATCATTCTCTAAATAGCCGTGGACAAAATGCTCCCCTGGGAGAGAAACACGGGTGGTAGGAGTGCAGCACTTTGAGGTTGTTATATGGAGGGGAACACGGGTGGTAGGAGTGCAGCACTTTCAGGCTGTTATATGGACAGGAACACGGGTGGTAGGAGTGCAGCACTTTGAGGCTGTTATATGGACAGGAACACGGGTGGTAGGAGTGCAGCACTTTGAGGCTGTTATAGGGACAGGAACATGGGTGGTAGGAGTGCAGCACTTTGAGGCTGTTATAGGGACAGGAACATGGGTGGTAGGAGTGCAGCACTTTGAGGCTGTTATAGGGACAGGAACACGGGTGGTAGGAGTGCAGCACTTTGAGGCTGTTATATGGAGGGGAACACGGGTGGTAGGAGTGCAGCACTTTGAGGCTGTTATATGGACAGGAACACGGGTGGTAGGAGTGCAGCACTTTGAGGTTGTTATATGGAGGGGAACACGGGTGGTAGGAGTGCAGCACTTTCAGGCTGTTAGATGGACAGGAACACGGGAGGTAGGAGTGCAGCACTTTGAGGCTGTTATATGGACAGGAACACGGGTGGTAGGAGTGCAGCACTTTGAGGCTGTTATAGGGACAGGAACATGGGTGGTAGGAGTGCAGCACTTTGAGGCTGTTATAGGGACAGGAACACGGGTGGTAGGAGTGCAGCACTTTGAGGCTGTTATATGGAGGGGAACACGGGTGGTAGGAGTGCAGCACTTTGAGGCTGTTAGATGGACAGGAACACGGGAGGTAGGAGTGCAGCACTTTGAGGCTGTTACATGGACAGGAACACGGGAGGTAGGAGTGCAGCACTTTGAGGCTGTTATATGGAGGGGAACACGGGAGGTAGGAGTTCAGCACTTTGAGGCTGTTATATGGACAGGAACACGGGTGGTAGGAGTGCAGCACTTTGAGGCTGTTATATGGAGGGGAACACGGGAGATAGGAGTTTGTTTGTTTGTTTGTTTAGTTTTACGTCCGGGGGCCATCGAGGAACTCAGACATTCGATTTCGGACATGAAGTCCTTTCTTTTCTTTATGGACAGGTATTTATATGCTGCTTGCCTGACACAGCAGTGACCGAATCTATGAATGACTGAATCTATGAGATGAATGACCGAATCTATGAGGAGGGGTGAGGGGGAAAACCGCTACCGGGGCTTCATTCCCCTACTCTTTTCGAAGGATAGCAAGTGTTCTTTTATTTGCCTGGTCCCATAGGCAGGGCCAGACAAACCACGGCCTTTGATCACTCAGACGTGGTTCACTGAGGGGGAATCCCATGGCAAAAGACAAGCATGTAGATCCAGGCCCACGCATATGGACACCAGCTGCCCACACGCTCACCCCATGCCACAAAAAAACCCAAATTTGTCGCCTTTTACGAATCTGGTATGCCCACTGGTAGAATGGAAGGAGAATTCCTCCTTCATGGACTCCCAATGAAGTTATTCTGCTCCTCCATGCCCTCACATGAAGGTCCCCACTCCACAGGGGGAGGGAGGTAGGAGTGCAGCACTTTGAGGCTGTTATATGGACAGGAACACGGGTGGTAGGAGTGCAGCACTTTGAGGCTGTTATATGGAGGGAACACGGGTGGTAGGTTGGTAATGAAATACCTTTTCCTGCAATACCCCTGCATCTCCTCCTTTAATGGCACTACAAATTCATTAAGTAATTCTGCCTCTTATGTTTAAAATTTCCATCTTTTTTTTTGGAGTTGCTAGCTGCGTAGCGGCCGGGAGCGCAGCGACCGTAGCAACTCCATAATGTTTTCGGTTATAGCCATGTGACGTCACATGTGACGTCAGGCTGCCACTTTGACATCACTCGTGACGTTGGAGCAGAGCGTAAGTGCATAAGAAGTGAGCGTAGCGTAAGTGACGTAACCAAGGTGAGGTAGTCAGGCAGCCCCTGCAGCCTGGTGATATGGGTCAAAGACACGCTCCCACTATTTTCCTGTGCTGCTACAGTAGTGCTACTGGGGGGGGGGGGGTTAGACCACCCTGCCGGTCCCAAACCCAGTAACCCCCCCCCTTGTAATCGCACTCCATTAGGTAAGCCTGGCAAGAGCCCCCCCCCCAAGAGCTCAAGAAAAATGGGGCTTGGACCACGGACAGGAGTGGCAACTCCTGTCCGTGGTCCTTGCCACATTTTTCTTGTTTAAACTTATTCGCACCACCAAAATGACTAAAAGTGCAGCGCCCCAGGGCGTCTCCTTATAACTCGCTTTTCGAGTTAAAAATTATTCTATCATGGGCTTAACAGCAATTTATCAAGCATAATGATCAACATTGCCTTCTGAGATCTCAGAGAGATATCTACATCTGAGATCTCAGTGAGATATGTACATGCACTTTTTTCCATATGTAAGACCCCTCCCCCACACAACTACTCTCTGCTAGCTTACACCAGAGAATTCCCATTCACCTATGTCCTTCTGCTAGAGCAGTACCACCATCTGGTGGACATGTAGAGAATGAATGTGGAAGACATTGGATCCTTGCACTAAGTTGCAGGGGCCTTTAGCAATGTGATACACCACCTGATGAATTGTATAGAAAATAGAAGTACATGTATCTTAGATACATGTACATTCTGACAAATATATTTTGTCTATATTCATTCACATATGAGGTTGAGATTAGGTTATGCATACCGTAAATCCCCGGTCATAAGCCGGAGTTTTTTTTCTATTTTGGGCCCAAACCGGCTTCTAAATTTTTCCAAAATTCCCCCCTCCGGCTTATGACCGTTTTTTTTTTTACTATAGAATAAAGAGAAAATGATAAAAATGTCATCCCAAAACCGGCTTTTAGGATTTCCCTGATCTCACCCCCCCTGCTTGTGACCAGGGCCGGCTTGTGACCTGGGATTTACGGTAATTATCTATTATAGCATATATAAATGATATCATACATAGTATCTGCAGAGAGCCCTGAGTGAATGGGATCGATAGGTGGCAAGTTATCAGGGTGGTTCCAATTTCTAATGGCAGTCCACATACATTTCAATAGAAGGAACTCACGTTTACAACCCTGAATGTTTTTATTCATTTCTCGACTTCTAGACATAATAGGATCATAATTAAAGATGTTATGAAAAGGGATTAATCTGGTCTATTGTGTGAAATAGAAAACTCTAAAATCTAAACATTTTGAAAATTATTTCCAAGTGCCTACACTCACGCTCTCCTCATCGGTCAATAACTTCTCTCTTGGTGAGTTAAGCCCTCCATGTCAACAGGTCTTAAATAATTACTATAATCTCCAGTGTATAAGGTGTGTCTTATTCAGATGTGCAGCATTATAAAAAGCTTCCTTGTATAGTATAGTGCTGCTATCACCCGGTGTTGTGTCTTTAAATGATTCCTGGAATTAACACTAGGTGACACAACTAGACAATTTCTATATTTTTGAGAATCTAGGTGACATTAGATGACTCAAAAAGATATATTCAAACTACCGTAATCTCTCGCATATAAGGCGCGTCTAATAGGCCAAACAAAATGCTGCTGGGTCTTATACGTGGGAGGTAAATTGCCTTGAGTTTGGGGTGCGCCTTATAGGGGGGGGGGGTATTTTTTACTATAGAAAAGTACTAAACTAACAAAAATCTGCCCTCAGAGGTGCGCCTTATACGTTATAACAGACCTCCCTGAGTTGGGGATGCGCCTTATAGGCGAGGTGCGCCTTATACGCGAGAGATTACGGTATGTATAGATGATGTTATGATTTCTGTTCATTCCCTAACATGCCACAACATTGATGGAATGCTCAAATGGAGAACAAAAACTGATGATATAATGTAGGGTTAAGTTCTACTTTTCTTCACACCTTATTTGTTTATAAATTGTTTATATTGATATTTTTTTCAATGTTGCATAGTATAAAACAGGTTATCATGACGTTATCTCAAAATATCATATGGCCTGTGTGAGAGGGGCATTATGTTCCTAAGATGCCAGGACACAGGCCACCTTGGCCTGTGTCAAGAAAACGTTTTCGGCAACACTGCCCTGGGTAGGAGAAGCTTCTATAAGGCACACTTGCAGGGGCTTGATATTGAGGTCCTTATTATTTATCTACTACACATTTACTCCGCCCACGCTGTCTCTTATCTATGGCGCATCTCTCGTTTTGCAAGTCTGTGATTTGAAGTACTCTGGTAGTATTTCATTTTCTCGGTGGATTCACACAGATCGTCAGAATAATTCTAGTGAGTGCACAAAAAGTTGAATTTGGCCTTTAAGGCCACACCAAAAAAATGTGTTGGGTCTACAGATTTTGGGTTTGGCTTTGAAAAAATGGTGCCAGCAAGCGATTTTGTTTTTAAATTTTTTTTTTGTCATCCAATGGATTCGATGCTGGCAAAGTGAGGCACAAACAAATTTTTCATTCTAAAAAAAAAGAAGCCAAACATCACACAGAGAAGCAAAAAAAGAGCGAGCAAAATCCATAGAGAAACATTTTTCAAAAAAAAAATTGTATTTCCCAAAATATGGAGTGGTGTGGCCTTAGCTGAGTTTTCCCGCCCATCGATCACATGACCATTACTTACTGATAGGGGGTGTAGCTTTTCATCAAATATGTCGAGTAATCGCCCGTTAAGCTGCCGGTGGTCGCGTTGGGCTCTGTTTTTTATATGGAAGTAGACAGCCAGGGCCACTGCCTTTATCGTGTTCTTTAAGTTGGGCTGACTCACTGTCGAGTCATCGATAAATATTGTCGAACACGAACTAAACTTCTTAGATAGTCTATTGAGGTCTCCTGCCACACGTACTGAATTCTGAAATACAAAACATGAAAATTTTTTTATACAAGCTAAATATTTTTTTCTGATGGTCCTGGCTAGTCTATAGAGCCAGACGGTAAGAAAGTGTGTCTTTCTATATAAAAGGTTCTGCCAATGTTTGGTCTAACTTTTAGCAGAATGCTCACAACTTGACATTTACATCTTACATCAAAAGATTGTCAAGAGGATTAAATTCCAGAAATGGTAGATTACGAGGTAGTGTGTAAAGGGTACATAGATAACAAAGTTGGTTGATTTAATGAAAAGTGGCAAAACTTTACCAACAACCTTTCTGAAGTTACCCTTCCTTGGTGCATTGATTTATTTTTACTGCTACATGGTGTTTGCATCTAAATACATTGGATGAGGCCCATTAATTATTTTAATCATTATTTCTATGGCAATGTAAATGCGTGAAACTTACGTGGTTGTCATATTGACTTCTCCGCCGATTCCGGTTATCTGTTAATAAACACGACAAGGTTATATGTGTGTAGACAACATCAAGAATCCTCTAAACAAAAGAAGCTGAACAAATAGTACCTCGTGCTTTGAAGAAAATCCATGAATCCACGTTCCAGAAATAAATTTGTACGTCATGTTTTACAATGGATGGCCAAACCACTTAAGTTTTTATACAAGTTATATTCTAGAGAAAATGCGTTTCTTCTATTTTACGTTATGGATCTGCCTTTAAGACCGCAAAGATGAACTCACTTTTTTGGATTTCACTTTTTGATCTCTCTAAGAATATTGTTGTAGCTGTCGGGTGGTTTGACGGATCGTCATCTGCGTCTGAAATATACGAAAGGATAGGAATCTAATATAGATTGTTCCACAGCTTTATTAAAGACATAGATGACTTTTGATGAAATAATGACTCTTGTACTCTGTTGATGCTTTACAATATATGAGGCCGATCCTCCTTATAATCGTAATCATGTTTTCTCAATCCCTAGAACTTGTATATCACAATACAATATCATATATTCTGACTTGGGTTAAAGGTTAGGGTAGGAAATTTCAATTGTTTTAAGGGTGGACGAATGGGGAGATTAGAGTGAGGGCAGGGTGAGAATGTGGTTGGAATATTGGTTGGGCTTAAGGCAAGGGTAAATTAAGGGGGCTTTGTGCTGGGGGGTTTCAAGACCCCTTCTCCCAGTTCATGTCACATGTGTTTTGTAATGTGTATGTTCAAAATAAGAGTGGATCCAGGGGGTAACCTTAGAGCAAATGTATTTCCCCTCCCCTAAACCCATTGAATATCAGCATTAGTATGACTCTATAGGAAATGTAGCCTGTCCCCAAATTTCCTGCCTGTGCCCTCACCCCAATGATGCCTTCTAGATCTGCCCCTATTGTTAATTATGAGGGCAGAAAGGTAGTAGCAGAAGGAAAAGGTGAGGCAATAAGTGAATGACAAACGAGGGAGACCACAGATAAAATGAAAGGGAGGGAGGGCGTGGGGAAGAGGAATGCCAGGGAATGATGCACGGGACGAATAAAAGCATACAAGGGATGAATTAAGGCAAACACACCACAGAATGCCCCCCCCCCTTAAAAAATTGAAAACTCCCAGCAGGTTTGCTAGTATGTGGGAATATAGACGACAAGTTGTTCCTGAGCAGACTTTGAAAATATCACCGTCAAACCATGCATTCTGGCTTTTTTGTAAGCGGTGTTTCAGTGCAGGGCATTCAATGACTTGTGGGAATCACTTCATAACTTTTATCTATTTGGGAAATTCGGGAAAATGAAAACGCATATTTGTGGCAGAGAGACCTCTCCAGAGTGTAATGACCCACCCCAAGCCATGCCGGCCTTCTCTAGGAATGGGTCGCTGAGGCAATGTTTATGTCGCTTATGACTACATTTACTGTGTGATTCTAAGAGGTGAAAGTGAAAAGTGGATTCTTATATGAAATAAATGGAAAGGATACCTCATATAGTAAATAAGGTTACTTACTGTGAATAACCTATGGAATTTAAGATCCTATTTTTTTCCTCTAAAATACAGCTTATTCCATAAAAGACACCTTCTCCATATATTAATAAAGTGGTAGGGGATCTGTTATGGAACAAGGCACAATTCTAGGCACAAAATATGCCTTGTTCCATAAGAGACACCCCTCAACATATTAATAAAGTGGTAGATAACAGAGAATAGGGTCTGTTATGGAACAAGGCACAATATTTTAGAAGTAATTTGAAGTAATTCTACCGCTAATAGTGACCTAATCGTCCAGGGGATCCAAATAGATCATAATAGGCTAGAAAGCAACACAAACTTCCAAGTTATTCATATATAAACAATTCTGGTCTAGGAGTGACCTAATCTTTCAGGGGATCCACGTAGATCATCTTAGGCTAGACAGCGACATAACCTTCCAAGCATGACTCATTTTGTAGAAAATTTCAAAGGTATAAACCCTATCTGAGTAGGGAGAAGGGTCACTAATGGAATAAGCCCCAACTGTGTTTATGTATCCCCATACTGTATGAAAGATCCCCTTGTTCCATTAGAAAACCCCACATTAGAAACACTACCCATACCTGCATATAGTGAAGCTGGATTTATCCTTATTCTATTAAAAAAAAACAACATTAGATAGAACCCCCTACCCCTCAGCAAACCTTGCGAGATCATGAAAGTTTAAGAGAAATGAATTAATTGGTATTTGATTGGTCGTCATTGCCATACTGATATGACGTAGCCTATAATAATGGCAGGGGCGTCTGTAGCCACTGTCGGCACATGCCCATCCCCCCTCCCCCACCACACACACATCTCATCCCACCCAGCAACGCTGGGTCTGCCTTCCCCATGACCAACGGAATACTTGGGTACTATACAACATAAAACAACAACTAAATTGGCCCAGAACTGAAACCTTTAATATTACAGTGTAATACCTAAATATCAGCAGACAAAGCCTTCTTACTACATTGATAAGAATTGTTTGGCCAAACTACCACTTTCTTTGATCCGTTTTTCATGAAGTACAGTTGATATGAAGTGAGTTAGTATTTTGGGGTGAGATTGCAGACTATTACAGTGGCCCTAAGAGGGTTAAGCCTCTAAAGGGTTAGAAGGGAGTGGCCAGGTTGGTCTGGTTGTCGGGGTGATATGACGTTGTCTGGAATGGGTGTCAATTTCTCTTAAAGGGCCCGATTACTGATACTTGTGAGTAGTCCAGAAGGAGGGATTACTCATGAAGCAGTAAATGGACTATCATTTCTGCTGGCCATTCACATGTTGGATTGATATGGCCTGTTGACTTAGTCTCACCATCAATGCAAAATGGCTAATTCAGGGCTAGATATACATCTAAAATATTACGTCTGTACACAAAGAAATAATAGAAAAGAGTTGATAACTTGCATATGATAGGCTAACTCCTGTAGGCAGCTGGGCCGGCAGCTGTCACAGGCAAACTAAAAGAAACAGCGACTTATATTAGTGACCTAAAGCAGGAGTATATATAAGGAGAAGATAACAAACTTAAATCATCTAAGGGAGAGGGATCCCCCCCAAAGAGGGTCTTTTGAAGGGGCCTATACAGGAAAAAATGGGGCTTGGCTTTTTTTTGGGGGAAAAAGAGGGTAGTATTATTCATATTATTGTGGAAAGAAATATGCAGGAAGAATAAGTCGCTGTTTTGGTTTCCCATGTGTTTGTAAATAAAAGCAGCGACTTTTTCTACCAGCACTTTCTTTCTATAATAATATGAATAATACAACCTTCTTTCCCCCAAAAAATGCCAAGCCCCAGTTTTTCCTATATGGGCCCCTTCAAAGGACCCTCTGTTTGGGGGCAATCCCTCCCCCTTGTATGATTTAAGTTTGTTACCTTTCCCTTATATATACTCCTGCCTTAGGTCGCTTATATAAGTCGCTCTGTGGAACTCTACAGAAAACCAGCTATTTTTGGCATGTCAGTTTGTGTACTTATCGTGGCATATATACTCCCGTTTTAGGTCGCTAATATAAGTCGCTGTATGAAATGAACAGCAGGTAATTAGTGTCCTGGGTGGGATGGCACCATGTTGGGATAGAAGGATGTAAATTTCTGTCTGGGATGACGGAACCAATCCAAAAGCAATCATGGGGCAATCAAGGTGCAATTATGTGAGTTTTACTGGAGTTGACATGCATTTATGTGCATACAATCACGACCTCCTCTTTCAGCATGCATTCTTGTTATTTATAAACATATATGTACAAATTTCTAATGCCATTTATTACGTATAGATTCCTTATTTTACATAGCGACCTAATCCAGGATTAGGCCTCCATGCCTGTGCTTTTTATATGCTTTAAAGGAGCACTGAATTGAGGATCATACTCTGCTGACTTTTGCACACAGATAACATCGCCAATTCAGAGTTCCATTAAATGTCATCTTGATTGACAGGGTCACTGACATAATCGCCAAATTACATGAGAATTACTGAGTTTCCAGGCACACACAACTCATAATGAGAAAAAAAGTTCTTATATCTCTGAAAAATAGGGGGGGGGGGAAAGCAAAAATTGCCAAAAAATAGGAAAACGGGAACATTTTCAAGCAAAACAATTGGCTTATAGCCATACATGCAAACTGTGTACAAGAAAAAAACTGAGCCGAAAAAAGGTAGAGATTTTCCCTTAGAAGTAAGATTGCATGGTAAAAATCCGGTAAGGGGGTCTGGGGGTCTCCCCCCGAAAAATTTTGTATTCTGAGAAGCCAATTGATGCATGCTGGTGCATTTTATGGATAGCTGATCCAACTTTTTTTAAGAACACCACCCCCATATAAATGGTAAAATTTTGGATCTGGATGAATCACAAGAATGACCCTGACAGATCATAGAAAAACTGAGAAAACTGAGGAGTGTGCATATATATGTATAGCCCCTCTAAAGTATGGGGTTCGGCTTATACAAGGATTCGGCATATATGAGAGAATTTACGGTAGTAATGGTATGTTATTTCTATACAATGTATATCTTTGTACATATGCCCCCATAAAAAGTGTCAAATTTATATACAGAATAAAGTGAACCAAGCAAACACATACATAGTGCTATAAACTAAATAGGCCTACAGAGCTGAGAGAGAACAATTCAGCCCCCATCATGTTTTGTCCACATGTAGTTGTACCGTAAATTCTCTCACCAGAACCTAAATCAAAATTAGGCTTATAAATAGAATGGACCCAGATTGAGGGTGCGGCTTATAGGAGGGTGTTTCACACTATAGAATAGTACTAAATAGACAATTTTCAAGCATCAGATGTGGCTTATAGCTTATTTCGAAGTTGGGGGTGCGTCTACAAGGGATACGACTTATATGAGAGAATTTACGGTAGTTATTGTTTTGGTAGAATGAGTCATACATGTCCACACCACAAGGCTCAATGTCACTCTCAGTCTCATGTAGCAAAATAAGCGTGTTGTTGGAGGACGCTATAAACTAACATAAACTCTAAAAGCCGCATCATGAATATAAGCCGCACCCTGACTTTGGGCAAAAGCTAAAGGGTGCATCTGAGTCGTGAGAAGGTTGTCATTCCTTGGTATACAGTAAATTCTCTTATTTAAGCCACAGCTAGTACCTGTACCCAAAATATAATGCAGCAATGTAAATTGCTGATAACTCGAAAAGTGAAAAGCCTGTGATTGGCTAATAAAGGCATGTCTCCAAATACAAGGCTTCAGGTCACATGTCACTTTTTTAGGAAATGGACAGCTTACATGTCACTTTTAAAAGGCCGCAATGTCAGAATGTCACTTCAAAATGCCCAAATGTCGCCATGTCGTTTTTTACCCCTTGGGAGCCACATGAGTTGTGCACTCATCCTGTTGCATTTGCACTCCCTCACCCAGGTTATTCGCACCACCAAGGCACTATTCGCATAAGTCCCGCCAAAACTGCGCTATTCGCACCACATTGCCAAAAAAGGTGGGAAACTGAGTTTGTACAATATTGACAATTTCTCAAAATTTATAAAACTTGGTAATGAAATACCCTTTCCCTGCAAGACCCCTACATCTCATTCTTTAATGGCACTACAAATTCAATAAGTAATTCTGCCTCTTATATATAAAATTTCCATCTTTTTTTAAACTTATTTGCACCACCAAAATGGCTGAAAGTGCAGGGTCTCAGGGTGTCTCCTTATAACTCGCTTTTCGAGTTAATAAAAATGTAGCTTATAGGAGCTTCCCAAGTCAGGGTGCGGTTTATATGAGGGTACTTGACACCAGAAAACAGGTGTGGCGTATACGTGGAGTTGCCTTTTAGTTTTATGTGTAGTATACATACTACGGTAGTAGAATATGACATCAGAATGCCTGTAACAGACCCACATCAGGCTCTCATACCCTGTGGTGTCTGTGTAGATGACTACACACCAGGAGTATGTACACTCTGTGTACAACTAGTACAAGATGACACCAGAATGCCTGTAACAGACCCACATCAGGCTCTCATACCCTGTGGTGTCTGTGTAGATGACTACACACCAGGAGTATGTACACTCTGTGTACAAATAGTACAAGATGACACCAGAATGCCTGTAACAGACCCACATCAGGCTCCCACACCCTGTGGTGTCTGTGTAGATGACTATACAGCAGGAGTATGACCGGGGGGATCATTCATTGATCCATGTCCCTGATGTACCACAGGCTGACCGCCATGTGCTCCTGTGTGTTCTACATCGACACACACTGGGCACACTCTACACTCGTTACACTGCTCTGGGATTTATTCATATCTATCTGAACATACCGCTCCCTCACCCTCGGTCCACTTCTTGGTGGCTGTATTTCAAGTAACCAGCAGTGATTTGAGCCTGCCGTATTGTCGTGTTTAAGCCCTGGGTTTTGAATAAGGGCTGAGATAAATGCTCCGATGAACGCCCATCTAATATACAGGCTGGAAGTAGCCCTCCCACAGTGTAGCCAAAAAACCTTTTATCAACTTCACTGTATCTAAAAAGAATTAAGAAAATATAAATCAAATTCACTAAAATTGCCCTATCTCTGCTTCACTCCGATTTGAAAAATTCTTTCACCATTAGAAAACTGCGACCATTTTGGCCTGCATCCAAAGGCCCTATGCCAGATCTCGAGATTCTATACCGGCAAATCATTTGGACAACACTTGCCTCCCTGCCCTTATACAAGACAGTTTTAATGCCTAAGTGATATGTCAGCTCCCCCATTACCCCCAGCACTTATTTGAGACATAAGCAAATGTCAACGAGCATGTGATAATTTAGCATCGTATTCGGAGACTCACTGAGGGGAATACGATACTAAATTATCACAGTTGTCATTTGCATTTATGCCATGGCCCTACGGGATGAATTTGCTTTAAAATAAAGAAACGCAACAATATTTACTTATTTTCAATGCGTGGAGTCGTCTCAATTTATTTTTTCGTCTGCCATGACAGCTTGCTCGACAAAGTAGGTCACATGATACTGAGCTAGCCGCAGGTGCCAAGCACTTTTAGTTTCGGATTAAATGTTACTAATGCAAGGCAATATTTTCTCTTTTAACATGGCACTAATACTTAGATATACCTTAAAAAGTCATAACATAATTTTAATAAATCGTTCTTTTACCGTAAAACTTTTAATAAGCATACCTAAATACGAAACTAACTACCTTAATCTCCTGCGTATAAGGCACAGCCCGTGTATAAGGCGCACCTAGAGTTTTGGAAAATTCTCAAAAAAAAAAGAAGAAAAATTCATAACTTTGGTTCTACTGAATGAATTTTCAAAATTCAAAGACCTATGTGTAACTTGGGCCACATGGACCCCCCTGGGTCCCCATATATCCAACTATGGCTAAGGGGGCATGTAACATATCAAAAGAAATGTCTTGGAGTCCCCCTTGTGGATGCAATGAGAACTAAAACCCCCTGTATAAGACGCGCCTTATATGCGGGAGATTACGATAGCTCTGTATAAATTTCAAAATGGTGCCGTTTAATACGCAGGCAACATATTCCATCCCCCCACTGAATACGGCGTGAGTAGTACTAATCTATAGCAACGATCGTATCAGCCATGTCATAAAAGCGCTTATTCAAATCTTGCCGCTTAAACATGACAATATGGTATGTTAAGATGCAATATTATTTTCAGGCTATTTGACACCTTAAGGACCACTAATGCATTAACACATCACCCATTGGGCGTCATACCCAATTTGCACCTTTACCAGTGGGTGCTACCGTAATCTCCCGTGTATAAGGCGCAGCTCGCGTATAAGGCACACCCACAACTCAGAGAATGCAAGTCCACGTATAAGGCGCACCTCTAAGGGCAGATTTTTGTTAATTTAGTACTGTTCTATAGTAAAAATACCCCCCCCTATAAGGCGCACCCCAAACTCAAGGCAATGTTCCTTCCACATATAAGACTCAGCAGCATTTTGTTTGGCGTATAAGACGCGCCTTATACGCGGGAGATTACGGTAGTACCATACAGGCTGGGCATGGGGATGTGGGTCCACTGTAGACACCAGCTAAGGCCTAATTAACATGCATTCTCGCGAGATTTCGAGCTTTCAGGGGTCTGAAGCCACTCTATACATGGGTGAGTCTTAACACCTGTAGGTGTGAAAACTCCACACCTGGAGGTGTGATGAGTGGTAGTCCACACTAACCATACCTTTGAACTTGTATTTATATTATTAAGCCACTATGTGCTAATTAATGAGTCTTAATAGAACTTCTGTGTGTAGGGTGGGACGGAGTGGATTCCCACCAGGTATTACATAACTGTACCCTACAACCAGTGTAAAGCACATGCTGATACCCAGCTTCAGCTAGACACTACGGCGCGTCACTATCCCGCTAGGTAAGAATTATGCATGAATGCAGCAACTCACCAGGGCTATATTCATGCATCATGGCGACCCTACGGGGTTCATACACTCCCGGAGGGTCGGCATGATGCTCCATCGAAGTGCTGGCAAGCAGTCTCGCCAGCACTTCATTGGTGTATCAGGACGACCAATGGGCATGATGCACTCCTGCTTCAGCGGCCCTTAAAGGTTTCAGGGGTGTGAAATCCCGAAACCCATTTCCTCTGAAGTGTAATATACGGCTTGCTTGTTAATGCTTTTATGTAGGATAAAGCTTAATTAAAGTGATTTTAATGGTGTTTGGGCAAAATATAACATTCTGATGTACAGGGATGTTTGGAATTACAATTGGGAGGCCAACAATTCTCAATCTTGAATGACATTGGCAGAAATTCCAAGTCAGATCCGCCCCCCCTACAAATGGTAATTTCTTTTCTCAGTGGATTTGCATAGATCTCAAGAATGGTCTTTCTGAGCACCAAAAACGCGGATTTCCATGGAGGTTTTCACACCCCTGGGTTTAAAAACCAAGTAGTCTATTTTAAGCTGCTTTCATTGGCGAGTCTTGAGAAGAAGACGATAGCATATTGTACTTCTCGCCTCTAATTACCGTAATCTCCCGCGTATAAGACGTGTCCTCTACGCCAAACAAAATGCTAGGAGGTCTTATAGGATGTGCTGGAATTGGGGGTGCGTCTTATACGATGGGTAATTTTACTATAGAAATGTACTGAATTTACAAAATTGGTACCTAAGAGGTGCGTCTTATACGCGAAAATGCATGTGCTGAGTTTGGGGTGCGTCTTATACGCGCAACGCGTCTTATACGCGGGAGATTACGGTAGGTACTGCTGACACTAACACTCCTTGTACCTCTATATCGTACAGTATAGGAGGTGGGGGCCTCTAATTAAAGACCTACCGTAATCCCCGGCATATAAGATGCACCCCACATACATGTATAAGACGCACTGGTCCTAGAGTTTTAAAATATGTTTTAAAAAATCAAAAAAGTCAAAATTCAAAAACGCTTTTTTTTTTTTTAGCTAGGACCCCCCCCCGGACGCCCTATGTCCTAATATGACTTAGGGGGGAGTGTAACATATCATAACAAAGGTCTTGTTGTCCCCCTTGCAGATCCAGGGAGAGCTAAAACCCTGCGTATAGGACGCGCCTTATACACGTGAGATTACGGTGCTCACACTAACACCCCCCGAACACTATTGTAGGTTACCAGGTACTGTACCATCTCCATAGCAACACTACACCCAGGCTCAGTGACGTCACTTCATAGCAACCATTGTCAGCTTCTATAAGCTGTATTGATATTGCTTTCAGCTTATCTCGAGTGGCGCGTCTTAACAATACCATAGACGCTGGCATCCCAAGCTACCCTGAGGCTGCCAAACAAGATGCTGTGACTGCCCATGTACACCGACTGTATTGAGAGTTAGAACCATAAAATCTAGCGTATAAGTCACACCTGCATTTAAGCCACACCTGTGTATAAGCCACAACCGTGTATAAGTCACACCCGTGTATAAGTCGCACCCTCGTATAAACCACACCCTGGGTTCAAGACTTTGCTGTCAGCTGCACAAGTGGTCTAAAACGGTCCCCATTCCTTCCTTTATTTCATACAAGTAGAACTCTGTATACAAGCCGCACCCTGAGTTCCTAAAGATGCTATATGCCGCACAAGAGGCCAGAGATGGTCTATAAGTCACGGGTTATAGGCAGAGGTCTACAGTATGCCAGACATTACCATTACAACCTATGAGGCCTACATTCAAGACGACCTCACTAGGGAATGGCCATTTTCAACTGGAGCGGGAACAGCTCATACCAATAGTGAATTGTTGGTCACTCCTTAAGCTGATAACCAGCGGTTACCACTGAAAGCAGTTATCGGATGAGTTCCTACTGCCCCCCCCCCCCACAAGAGGACCGCAGTGAACAGGTGATGTGAGTTCATTGGCTGATAACTAAACCTGCTAAGTCGGTATACACTATACACAAGAGTTTTCTGCTACGACCAGGCCAGGTGCCTAAACAAGCTGCACCCTTACCCCAACTGATAAGTTTGCCAAAATGCTCGGCAAAATTTGGGAGCGCTTATACGGGAAATTTGACAATATGAAATAGTACTACCGTAATCTCCCGCGTATAAGGCACAGCCCGCGTATAAGGCGCACCTAGAGTTTTGGAAAATTCTCAAAAAAGTGAAAAATTCATAACTTTGGTTCTACTGAATGAATTTTCAAAATTCAAAAACCTATGGGTAGCTTGGGCCACCTTGGACCCTCCTGGGCCCCATTTTGTCCTATTTTCACCAAGGGGGCATGTAAGATATCAAAAGAAAGGTCTTGGTGTCCCCCTTGTGGATCCAATGAGATCTAAAACCCCCCGTATAAGACGCGCCTTATACGCGGGAGATTACGGTACTCACTTATTATTTTAAACCCTCAGATGTGGCTTATACAGGTGATTCCACGGGGTATGATATAATGTATGTTGGTCTATACCTCCCCATGTAAAACCCTGAATATAAGCTGCAGCCTGAGTCCCTGGAGGTGCTATAAGCCGCAGTATTGGCTGAATTAGGGTTTACAGTCTACGACCTGGGCATGTAACAGCCGAGTAATAGCCATGTTTGTATGTTGTAAATTTGTGAGTGGGACCAGCTGAGGCTCTGACTCACTGTTCCGTAAAGTCTCTCAAATTCCGCGGCTTATCATATACCAGAACCCAAATCAAAATGAGGCTTATAGATTCAGCCCAAAGTAGGGGTTCAGCTTATAGGTGGGTATTTAGTACTATGGAGCAGGACTAAACCACTAATTTTCAGGCCTCAAATGCAGCTTAGCATTCTCCTAAAGTCAGGGTGCGGCTTGTAGGAGGGAATTTACGGTAGTAAGCTTTGTACCGGTTGTAAGAGCAGCTCAGTTATCACAAATATTGCATATGAGCCACGTCCATGACTAAACTGCACCCTTACTCTGGGAAGATGCTATAATATAAACCACAACTTGGACCTACCGTAATCCCTTGCGTATAATGCGCGGCTTAAAAGCGAGGTTTTAGTCCTCTCTGGATCCGAAACGGGGACACTAAGACTTTCTTTTGATATGTTACACTCCCCATGAATTATAAGGCGCACCTTACGGTGGTTGCCACTATAGTACCTGAGTACGGTAATCTCTCGCGTATAAGGCGCACCTCGCCTATAAGGCGCACCCCCCCAACTCAGGGAGGTCTGTTTCACGTATAAGGCGCACCTTACGGTAGTTGCCACTATAGTCCTGAGCACCACGAAAACCTGCATATATAAGGCGCAGCTCACGTATAAGGCATACCCTGACTTCAAGGAATTAGCTAATGTGGGTTCCAGGCCTATTTAGTAATAGTCCATAGTAAATATACGCTGCTGATAAGATGCACCCTGAGTTCCGGACTGTTCTATAATGCGCAGTACCGTAATCTCTAGCGTATAAGGCGCACCTCGCCTATAAGGCGCACCCCGAACTCAGGGAGGTCTGTTTCACATATAAGGCGCACCTCTAAGGGCAGATTTTTGTTACTTTAGTACTGTTCTATAGCATAAATACCCCCCCCCCCCCATAAGGCACACTCTAAACTCGAGGCAATGTCCCTCCCACGTATAAGACTCAGCATAATTTTGTTTGGCGTATAAGACGAGCCTTATATGCGGGAGATTACGATAGGCCGCCGATTCACTTACAAGCTGCAGGTTCTATTTGCCTGCGGCCATCCTTAAAAATTTGGCAGACTCATGCTGCCCATGGTTACCATGTTCTTGACGGAAAAAAAATTCACAAGCAAAATTTTTTCCCTCTCTCCCTCATGGGTCTGAAAAATCCCACTACATGTATCTGGACAGGAAACGGGTATATCTTTAAGGTGAGATTTAGATGACATATTGTACTGATGCTGACACGATGGTTGACACATGGACAGGTCTGACAGGGGGTCGTACTGGGGAGGCTGACACAGTGCGCCTCACAATAGTAGCCCTAGGGACTATGGCAGTATGGGGTATGGGGGAGGGGGGTGCTGTCATAAATGGCTCTTGTCCAGTGCTGATATCCTGTGAACCCTTATGTATATGATGCCCCGCGTGTATAAGATGCTCCCTTATTTAGGCTGAGTCAAATTTTGGTCATTTAAGCACTGTACTATGGTGTAAAACCCTAGCATGTAAGACACACCCTGACTTGGGCTAAATGCTATAGGATCATACAGATGATATAATTCTGCTGTATAAGCCGCTTCCAATAGATAAGCGAGAATCTACGGCAGGTTTGTCCAATGAGATAATACCCACTACTCGCTAATTGAACATTACTGTGATAGAGGCTGTCAGCGGTGCTTGTTAATTCTACCATGAGGCAAGGACGTAAAGTGCTGGATATATACCGTATTGATCTGTACCCCAGTCTCAAATAAGCACCTGTCTCAATTAGGTGCTGGGGGTTAAACAGAGTCATGAAATCAATCTCAAGCACTTAGAGCAGTGTTCAAATAAGCACCCTTCTCAAATGACAGCCACGGTCACCGTTCCAGGGTGCGCGTTATACATTGGTGCAGCTAATACATATGTGAATCTTTTGGGCATTTACTTCAGAAGATGAAACCACCCATAGACAGTTGTGGTTAAAAGCAGAGTAGTAATGGTCACTCAATGGTAGCTTTATGGACTGTGTGTTTATGTATGGGGGCCTATAAAATCTGATTACCGTAAATTTCTGCGTATAAGCCGCGAATCAGAAGCCCCCTGTGGCTCATTATATAATGTTCCCAAAGTCTTGGGTGTGGCTTATACACGTGTATTTAGCACTATAGAACAGTATCAAACTTTCATTTCTCAAACCCCAGATACGGCTTATACATAGCTTATTATGAAGTGGGTCGCGGCTTACAAGCGGGTGTGGCTTTATATATGTGGGAATTTACGGTTCTTGTTCCCAAAGTCTTGGTGTGGCTTATACACGGGTATTCAATTTCTTTTTAGAATTTATATTTTCTTTTTAGATTTGACCCATAAATCCCCAGTCAACTATGTCCATACACACATTAACAACACAATACATGTACATGCACGAATGTATACTAACCCATGTGTCAGTGTTTCATTTTCCTAGTTTCTTTTTGTTTTCTGCCTTTATTAGGATGTGTGCCTGTGTCTATATTTGGGGCGTGTAATTAGAAGGCGGTACATAAATAAGTCTGTCCTCGCGTCCCTCACTGTACCTCTCTCCAGGTGAAAAACACAATACTGGTGGATGAATCATTTAACCCGTCTAAGACTGAGATGGTACATTAATGCATCATGCGGAGGTTGATACATGACTCCTGGAGGGTCGGCAATGAAGTGTGAGCTAGCAGATCCAATCTAAGGCCAAAAATAAAGTTGTGTGTTTCAGGTAGCATAGGGTAGGTAGGATTTTTTCTCTCTTTATATTTTTGCTAGGTAGGGTCGGGTTACCTGAAACATTTTTTTTTTGGCTTAATGGAAAATACAAAAATTCAGTGAAAAATATTTGATTACCCTGGTACTTCTACCTTGCATTTAAATCGTTGCCCTTGCTCTGCCTCCTTGGATCACTATACGCTTAGGGTTAGCCATTTTATACTATAGAACCGTTCTAGAATGAGCAATATTTGGTTTCCCCATTGTTCCTACTGTAGGTTTATTTCCACATTCTACAGTTTGGAGGGCTGGGATCCTGAGTCTCATGTGCTAACCATTACACCATGAGTCCTCAGCTGATACTGTGGGTGTTATAACATCTACTGAATGGTGATATGCTACTACTCTGACTGAGTAATAGATTATGTATAAACAGGGCACTTTCACTTTGAAAGTTTGACAGTCAATGTAGTGTAGTGGTTGAGGATTGGGACTAGAAATTTAAACCAGACAGGTTCAAACCCCTGGTGTGATTTTATCTTTATTCTCAGTTGGCCACTGCCAATTTTTTGTAACAGATTCTAAAAATGATGTAATATAATGAATATTCCCTGAATGCCCACAAGATGAAAGGGGCTTCAGGGAGGCCTTTTACAGTGACCCCTTTTATGTTATATGTGTATGTTAAAAATGTGTTCCCCATGCAGTCTTGAACCCACATTCTGTGATTCAAAGTCAAACATGCTAACCACTATACTATTGAGACTGCTGGTGATTGTAGCCTCGAACACCATATATTTATCATAGCTTTGTATCACAGCCAGTGTAGAAGATTCAAATCCTCTTCCAGGCCTCTACAGTTTATGTCAAAATATGCTTATATTCATGGTTTTACTGTTATATAAACATTTATGGATGGAGTATAAGTCAGAAAACCTCCTTGGACATGGAGGATTTGCCACAAAACCTCCGAGGCAAGGTCTGTAGAGGCTTTCCATTACCTATAAGCTGATATTGGTCACTACTGTTCTACTTCAACACAAGGCGCTGTGCCTATAGATGTCATTATAACAGCACTACAGGACTTGACAAATCTGTATCCAGTGCCCGGGACACAAAAATATTTCTCTAGACACCTTTTTTTCCAAGCTACGTCCAGTGGACACACCAATCCCAGTGTTATTTATCGACCCCTAAGCACTATGCAGTGGTTCTATTTAATCACAGTGTGGGCTATTGGGACGTTTATGACACTGTAAACGTACCGTAACATGGTCAACACCTGCCCTGGCTCTGTTAGAATAACTGCCCCGCCAAAGCTATTTTAACCGGTGCTTATAAATTTGAGATGGATGCTGATTTGAGACCAGCGCTTATTAAAAACGTGGCGCTTAAACACAGTGATAGAGATTATTCCTTTACTGGCCGCACAGTAGTTTAGTGCATGATCCCCACCTTCTGTTCCGCCAAGAATGCAACCCAGGCAAATAAGTCACTCAACGTCTTTTATTCTGGAACTCCTGCTATGTGCATGATGCACGAATGCAGTGGCAATCTAACCCTTTAAAGGCCGCTGATGCATTCACGCATCATGCCCATTGGTCGTCATGATGCATGAATGTAGCTCCAAAAATGGCCAGTACATTAATGCATCATTCCGATCCTACTGGGTTGATACAGTTCAGGAGGGTCGGCATGATGCTCCAATAAAGTGGAACTCGCCAGCACTTCATTGGTGCATCATGACGACCAATGGGCATGATGCACTTCTGCATCAGCGGCCCTTAAAGGGTTGAAAATTTAAAACTGAGGATATGTACAGTAAACTCCTGCAAACCTCCTGTAACTACCGGTCAGTAATAGGATCAGCCTAAAGAAGGGGTGTGGCTTATAGGAGTGTATACATCACTATAGAGCAGTACTCAAGCTGTCGCTCCGTACAAAGTCGGAGATGTGGATTGCTTAAAGTCCCTCATAGGATTTGTCCTTCAAACTCTGGGTGCATCTTATATGCGAGGTATATCTTAGGTTGAGTATAGAGTGGTGATTGTGACAACTTGTGGATGGAGGTAATTAGCGGTGTGTGTGTACGGCAGCTGGCAGCGCTATGAACCATACGGCCCATCATATTAACTACTTGTACACCACTTCACATGGCTATTATACATAATACCGTAATCTCCCACATATAAGGCGTCTGTTTTATATGTGAATTAAAGGCCCCCTGTGCCTTATAGAATCAGCCCAAAGTCTGGGCGTTTGTTATAGGCTCAGTATTTTCCCTATTGAACAGTACTAAAAAAGTGCTAAAAGCTAAATGGTAAATGACGGCGGACCACCCTCGAAAGTAGGTCATGAGGAGTGTGTTAGGTTGCTAACTTTTATCCCTTACTACTTCTGCCCACATGCCAGATTCTTTTGAAGATTCAGAGAAAAGGTGACTTAATGTTACAATTTTATGGAGCATATTTAAAGGGTTATTTTGGGGGGACTGTAGACGCAAAAATTTGATTGGAAGTTCGGGGGCAGAGCCCCCGAAAAAGATTAGTTCTTAACTCTATGTCCGTTTTTCAGTGGTACCGAACGCACCGTTCATGACCTGCTTTTGGGACTGGCCCCCGTCATTTACCTTAAAAGCGCGGCCAAAAAAGCTGGCCCCCAGATGTGCCTTTTAGATTTTCCCTTGCCTTAGGGTGCGTCTTAATTTATACACGAGATGCGCCCTATACGCGGGACATTATGGTATAAGATCTGAATACCATGAATTCTCTATAAGCCACAGCCTCATATACCGCCACAGCCTCATATACCGGGTAAACCGCACCCCGACTTTGGGAGAAGATATAAGCCAGATCTACAGTTTAAATGTGCATGTTCAGCCTTTACATGCAGTTAGTGCATCAACACATTTGGTGGTCATGATGCTGCAGGCATTTGTAATGATGCATCTATGTATCATGCCAACCCTCTGGGTTTGATACACTCCTGGAGGGTTGGCTTCATGATGTGCCATAATTACCAGCAAGTCTTTACATGTATATCTAAAACCCTGTGTATACGCCGCACCCTGAGACTAGGAAGGCTCTATAGGGGTCAGGCGGGATGGAAATTTCTATCAATGAAATAATTCCGTCCATTCACTGATGAATCCTTAGGGTGTGACTGGTACCAATGGTGTTAGCTGTTATCAGAACTTATCTTGCCAGTACCATATCAAGTAATGGTTTCGCCCATTGGACAATAGGGTTGACCCCTATAAACTGCAATGGGCCTCTGAAAACCCCGTCATAAGCCAGGCCCCGGTCATAAGTAGGGGTTAGATTTTGAGGGAAAGCTATGAGCTGATTTGGGACACTTTTTTTCAAGGTTTTCATTAATATAATCTATAGTAAAAGAAAAACAATTCAATTATAACCTGGGGGGGGGGGAAAGAGATTTTTGGGAGAAATTTATAAGCCAGTTTTGGACAAAAGGAAAACAACAAAGAACGTCTCATGACTAGTATTTTACGGTATTTAAGATGTAGAAGTTCCAGTATGAATGCCTTTAGTGCCCTTAATTCAAGGTTCCATCATTTCCCCTTGCAGACCACCACTTGATGAGAGTTATGTAATGTAGACCAGTTAGCAACTCCACTCCACAGTAATGTCAGTGCTCACCTGACATCTCAAACACTGGCTACTGTAATAGCCCGTTTAAGTGTCTGGATTCAGCGCCAGTCTCGAATAAGCGCCAGGGGTAAAGGGGTAATGAACTAAATCTTAAACACTGAAAAACAGTATTCAAATAAGCGCCTGCCTCGTATAAGCGAGATAACCACTGATAACAGCCTAAATGCTGGTAAGGCAAATAAGCGCCTGCCTCGTATAAGCAAGATAACCACTGATAACAGCCTAAATGCTGGTAAGGCAAATAAGCGCCTGCCTCGTATAAGCGAGATAACCACTGATAACAGCCTAAATGCTAGTAAAGCAAATAAGCGCCTGCCTCGTATAAGCGAGATAACCACTGATAACAGCCTAAATGCTGGTAAGGCAAATAAACGCCTGCCTCGTATAAGCGAGATAACCACTGATAACAGCCTAAATGCTGGTAAGGCAAATAAGCGCCTGCCTCGTATAAGCGAGATAACCACTGATAACAGCCTAAATGCTGGTAAGGCAAATAAGCGCCTGCCTCGTATAAGCGAGATAACCACTGATAACAGCCTAAATGCTGGTAAGGCAAATAAACGCCTGCCTCGTATAAGCGAGATAACCACTGATAACAGCCTAAATGCTGGTAAGGCATAAAACTAGCTGAAGTGTGTTTCTGAACACAGATGACCCAGTGTGATATTGATACAGAAAACTTTATATTTAGTGATCTATTGGTCTTCTGTCAGAGATCAATGGATCATCTAAATGTAGGAAGCCTTGCATAAACTTATTGATGCTGTTTTTACAATTCACATGTCCCTGAACATTATATGTTTTATAGAGGAAGGGAGTTGTCATCTTTTATCGGCACAACATCTGAGTAAAAATCTGGAATTCAAGATCTGAATTGAACTAACCATACTTACATAATATAATTCTCTAATCTAAGTCAATAGAAAATTGAATGTGTGTTTTCAACACAAATACCCAGGGATGAATCATTGAAAATCATAAGGGGTGTGACAAATAAGATGCAAAATATAATCTAGAGTTGTCTCTGGAACTGTCTCTGGAGTTGTCACTGGAGGCCATAGTCCATAGTAGACAGAGCATGGTGGGTGGGGTGGACCACATGTGGCATGAGGAGACAAATTTTCCTCGCAGCCCAAGATATCAAGAATTTCCATGTTAAAAAAATTGAGTTCAGTCTGTAAGCTTGGGGCCATGTTATGTATGCATGGGACCCTTTCCCTCTTTACATTACTTTGTTTGTTTAACATTAAGTCTATTGCAAACCACACATACCAAAAGTGTCTCACCTTAGGTTTCCCATTGAACTCTATGTGTTAAGTGAAAGTCCAAAAAAAAGAAGGACTGTGTATATCAATGGCACTGTTTATATGCCTGACAATAGTGGCATGTATAGGACCAAAAAAAATCATTTGTTTCAGGTAATATGCTGAAAAAAATAGGTAGGGTAGGTCAGACTTTTTTTTGTAAATTTTTTATTAACTGGTACAGAGACCCGCAGCAACTCGGGGATGAGTTGTGATGACTCGAGGATGGATAAAAAATGGCTGAAAAATTAATAATTTCTTTAGAATGAAAGAAGAAATTCGATTACATGAACGATGATCCCAAGGAACGATGATCCCAGAATGATGATCCCAGCTTTTGAGGAACCATGATCCCATCTTAACGAAATGATGGCCCCACTTTTCAAATATGGCTATATTGTGTTTGTATCTTATCTCTGAACATGTAATTGACAAAGTGGTATTTACTAATTTAGATGAAGAGTTTTCCATGAAATCTAGGAAGAATTTGAGAGTGACAATATGCTAATGTGTGTGTAGGTACAGTACTCACAGTTTGTCTGTTAATCCATGAAACCCTATGATTAATCCATGCAAATGATATGTATCCCCAATAATCAAAAGAAATATAAGTAAAAAATAAATATATACAAAATAATTACTTCTATGTAAAATAATTACGAAAAAATAAATATAAACAAAATAATTACTTCTATGTAAAATAATTACGAAAAAAATCACTCCAATGATAGATCTAGTTCTATAGGTACAGACAATTTCGGACATTTTTTTTTTTTTTTTTTGCATTTTAGTCATATTCATAATTTCTATCTATTTCTATGCATAAATCACCAACAAATCATTAAAAATTGGATATTATTGTGCCTATTATGTGTAGGGTTTGTAAGTAGCCTGGAGAAGTAGCCTGCAGTGTGGAAAAAAATCCTTTTCAGACATTTCTGGGCATTTAATCATTATTATTCATCATTTCTATCAATTTCCATGCGTAAATCACCAACAAATCATGGAATACTAGTGCAGATGGGTCAGTAAATATAAGCAATGAGAGATATTCTAATGTGGGATCATGGTTCCTTAAGATGGGATCATCGTTCCTGGGGAGGAGAAAATGGGATCATTGTTCCCGTGGGATCATCGTTCCTTGGGATCATCGTTCCAGTAACCAAGAAATTCTAGGGTCGGCCCTGTTTAGCTAGGTAGGGTCGGGTACCTGAAACAAACAATTTTTTTTTTGACGTAAGGTCTAAATATCTAAAAAAAAGTTCTCTGTTATACTGACCATAAAGTTTTTGAAATGTGTTATTTTCAATTAATAGGGGGAAAACACACTCAATCAAAGAAGCATCAAAATGTAGCCTCGGGAATAAAGCTAGGGCATGTAAAAAGGGAGGAAAAGAAAATTGACTGCAGTCGAGTGGGGGGGGGCAAATTTTTTTTCAAAAACTTTACTCCCCATGGTTGACAAATAATGACCCCTCCGTTAGAGAGGGTTCATTATTTATTTATCTACGAGGGGGGGGAGCAAAAAATTTTGACTCTGTTCGCGTTGTCGCGGGGTAAAAAAATTGTGTGTCCGTGCAAAACTCACCACTGGGTCCACCCCTAGGGCCTTGTTCATAGAGCCTGTTGAGGTTCCCGAAACTGTAGCTCTTTCTCGCCTCCTTTCACAGAAACTGTTGAATTCTGGTTACGTGACCTCTGTATCTTATGTTTGTTTGGGATTGTCATGAAGACTTTAATTTCCCACTTCTACGTGAAAAAGCTAGATGATATTGTTTAAAGACACCATAATTTGCCAAATATATGTGCCGCAGGGTCTAAATAAGGGCTGACACTTTGAAATCCTTGTTGCAATTAAACAGAAGATACAGAGGCCACATAACTCATAAGTCATAACTGGAATTCAAACGTTTCCGTGAAAGGAGGCGAGGAAGTGCTACGGTTTCGGGAACCTCAACAAGCTCTATAGATAATGACCACTCCCTAATTACTGGGTCCTTCCTAGTACTAGTAACACTACCCCCCCCCCCCTGCAGCCCCCCCGATCCCCACCCTGACTCCTGAGTACGTACCGTCTGGTTCCCGTTCACTGATGTGCTGGAGATTGGTGGAGCTGGACGAGGGCCGGGGCAGCCCTGGGGCAGGCTCCGGCTCATTCGGCACCTGGTACTTCTCCTCTACCTTCTTACGGTGGTTGTTCCGGGGACTAGCCTGGATGCAGCACGACTGTTTGTTTCCCATCTTAGCGTCCCTTGATCTGGCCAAATCCCAGCAAAAGCCACAGGCCAAGGCCTCAGCGAAAACAAGAGCTCAAGGCTGCCGAGGCCAAGGGATCGCCACGGTCTTCTCGTCTGTTTGATCCAGTTTTGACAGTGACAGTCTGAGGGAAATCGTCCCCGGCTTGCCTCCTACGCCGGGTTCCAGGGGGGCTTTCAGTGGTTAGTACCCACTTAGAGGCACTGCTATCGGTCGTCCCTCATCGTCCAGGGGTAATTGTTGCTGCTGACGCCTTCCGAGCTGGACTTGCGCCAAATTATTGGATGTTTATCGCAGATTTCAAGAACAAAACATTATTCTAAGCCTCTGACAAGGGAAGTGGCCCCGACTGTCACAAGATGGCCGCCGTCTGTGATGTAACGTCGGATCTGATTGGCTGTGGCAGGATCAAGGATCTAACGTCGATCGTCATTGGACAAAATCATGCGGAAACGTCATCCGGTAGTCTGTGACTAACTTCCGGTCAAATTTGCGGGAAACCAAGACTTCCAAAATATCAAGAAAGCTCTTCTTAAGTGTTTATTTGCAGGGTAGGTAATGTTTCTTTTGTGATGCATTGTTAAATTTATGTACAAACAAAGCAGTAATTGTCTATTTTGAGAATAGCTGCTTGTCCGCGTGAGTGGATGAACTTTCTTAAAATGGCACTCCTCGAACTACCCAGCTAACCGGGCCCTGATATATTCATTCAGAGGCCCAGCAATTGATGTCCACTGAGTCTGCAGAGGGCTCACCCTAGTCTTCCTGGTCCCCAGATATCAGGTTACAAAAAGCAAAGGCATGGCATATGATTTTACATTTCAAAACAATACACAACAAGTAGGTAGGTCCTAGAGTTAAGATATCAAAGACCAACCCCAGTTAAGACTAGGGACCCAGTTTTCATTGGGGGCTTGGGAAACTACTCTGAAAGTTCCACCACCACAACACCAGTGCCACCGCTTACCATCGCTCCTTTAGCGATGGTTCCGTCTATCCTCGAACTTCGGGCACACATCCTCGAGGTGCGAATAAGCGCTCACCTCCTCGAGGTGCGAGCAGTGGCCTTATTCTCACCTCGAGGAGGTGTACCACATCAAGGTGGAAATAAGAATCCTTATTCTCACCTTGAGGAGGTGGTGTACCGTACCACATCGAGGTGAAAATAAGAATCCTTATTCTCACCTCGAGGAGGTATGCTATTATTCACACCTGGAGGTGTGGTTTGCAAATTTATTCACACCTCGAGGAGGTGTGATCTGCAAGGGGGGGCCAAGAAATTTCAAATGACCATGGGGGTGGGGGGTTAAAAAATGTTGAAGTTTTTGGGGAATTGTCATTTTTAATTAATAAAAGGGGAGGATGGGGCTGTAAAATGATTTCAGACCGCTCTTGCAGGGGGGTTTAAAAGTTTCACCCCTTTTTAGCAAAAAAGGGGCAACATTTATTTGTCTCCCCATACCTCCTAAGGGAGTGGTCATTTTTTTAACAACAGGGGGGTTGGGTTGGGGGGGGACAAAAAAATTTCAGACCCCTCTAAGGGGGGGGGGCCCCTTTTGAGTGAAAATTTTTAGGCCCCTCGGAGGGGGACGGAAAAAATTTCGCCACACATGCGCGGAATTTCACCACCCCCCCCCCCAAGCTGGCAATAAATGACTTGTCCCTACTGGAGCAGGGTGGCTGTGGGGGATAAAAAAATTGAGACCCTTCTTAAAAAAGTTCTTTTTGGTAAGGGAATGATCAATTTTTAACAACAGGGGAGGTTGGTGAAATTCCGCGCGTCCGCGGCAAAAAAATTTCCATCCCCCCTCCGGAGGGGTCTGACATTTTTCTTTGCCCCCCTTTTATTCATTATTGGTGCGCGGGCTTTTTCGCTCAAAAGGGGCAACATTTTTTTTGTCCCCTCCTAAGGGAGTGGTCATTATTTATCAACGGGGGGCGGTGGGTTTTCGCACGGATGTGCAGAAATTTTTTACGACCCCCCTCGACGGCAGTCAAAATCTTTTGCGCCCCCCTGCGCCGCGCTAAAAAGAGGGTGAATAATTTTAGCCCCCCCTCAAGAGGGGTCAAAATGTTTTTAGCCCCCCCCTCGGGAGGGGCCTGAAAATTTTTCGCCCCCCTCAAACCCACCACCCCCCCCTGTTGATAAATAATGACCACTCCCTAAGAGGGGTTTGAAATTTTTTTGTCCCCCCAAACTCACCAACCCACCCTGTTGTTAAAAAATGACCACTCCCTAACAAAAGGGGGGGGTGTAAAAATTTTGGCCATTTTGGGGCCGGGAAGCCCCCCCATGGTATGGCCTGCTCAGGCTGCTGTGCCTAAGGCTTTTAATTCACTGAAACACTTGATTCTGTTAGAGAGGCTAAAACTCTTCAATCTTTCAGAAAGAACCTTGGCTTGGTTTAAAAGTTACCTAGCTTTCAGGGAACAAAGAACAATTTGTAACAATGTTTTGTCATCTTGGAAACCAGTAACATATGGTGTTCCGCAGGGTTCTATCCTCGGCCCACTCCTCTTTGTGATGTATGTTAATGCAATACCCCAACTAAACACTGCATCTAGTGTAAAACTATACACTGACGAGACTCTTTTAATGAAAGCTGATGTAAATCTTGCCTGACTGAATAGGACCCTACAGGGTTATCTTGATGTTATCTACCGTAATCTCTCACGTAGAAGGCGCAGCCCGCATAGAAGGCGGTAAACTTACATCTTTGGAAATATATGTGCAACCCACTCACTGAAAGCTTTATCAATTATATTATTGACCTTTTAATCAAGAGAATCCATGCAGCTTTATAATCAATCCTCCTGGCTGCTATAGCACTGCTGCCACCTGGTGGTATGTTCTGATTTCTAGAATAACAAACCAGATGGCAGCAGTGCTATGGCAGCCAGGTAGATTGATTATAAGGCTGCATGGATTCTCTTGATTAAAAGGTCAATAATATGATTAATAAAGCTTTCAGTGAGTGGGTTGCACATATATTTCCAAACACTTTTATGGTGAGCAGGATAGCATGCTTCATTCAGCAGTTTAAGGGTATATAGAGCACAATGGTATAGACTACACCTTTTCTTTGGTTACAGAAAATATATGACTTTGTGTACATCATTTAGAATAAGAAATCACAGGTACCCCGCATACAAGGCGCACCCCCAAGTCAAGGCAGCCTTGCTCCCACATACAAGACCCATGAACGATCTGATTCACGCATAAGACGCGCCTTATACGCGGGAGATTACGGTACACATGGTGTAACAGGAATTTTTAACTATAAACCCAGAAAAATCTAAATGCATGCTAGCCTCTAGGGCCCCTGATCCCCCAGCGTTATCCCCAGTACGGGACCCTATTGATTGTCCAGTCAAAGAATTACATAGACGAGCTTTTATATTGCCCATGGATCTAAGGAGGTGCTGCTACTTCCAACTTGCTATGATCCACAGACTAGTAAATAACAACAAACTAGAAATTCTCCTGCAACTGGAACCCGTCTGACATCTGCTCCTGTGGTAGCCTTACCCAGGCACAGACTAGCGACATATATCAAAGGTCCTATGTATAAGGCAGCCTCACATTGGAATGCATTAAACCCTGAATCACGTATGGTTATAGACAAGACTGCGTTTAAAACCATGGTTAAAAGAAAACTTGGTGAGGTGTTCATCAAGGCTTCCTCCTCTTTGAAGGAGTACCGTAAAACCTCACCTATAAGTCAAATTTGTTTTGGCATTTTCCTTTTTATATAAGTCGATTTTCTAGCTCCAAGTTGGGGGGTCGACTTATAGGTGAGGTTTTGAAAAAGAAAATCATACCAAAGGTAGTCAGTGATACATTCTTTATACTTGAGCATTTTAATTGTATTTATTACCATAAGAGTTAATTCCAAGTAACTATGTTTTATTTCAAACATAGATTATAGTTTTCTGTACATTTTAACCAAAAAACACAGTCCGATAACTCATTGGAGTGCTTGGAAAATGGGTATAGGGAGCACTGGGACCCCAAAAATGCTCAAGTTAGGGGTTCGACTTATAGGTGAGGTTTTAATTTTTGCTATTGTGATTTAATATAAGTCGAATTTTTGGCTTTAAGTTGGGGGGTCGACTTATAGGTGAGGTCGACTTATAGATGAGGTTTTACGGTAGGATTCATACGGTAATGAGTAGGCCGGTTGCGTTCTCTCTCTCTTGTGTATCAATCTGGATTTCTTAGCAAATTGATCATTTCACCTAGAGCTATGCCATATTTATCTTATCTTCAATTCCTCCTCTTTACATGTTGTACTATGTTCAGCCCTTTATTACTTGATTGACTTGACGTCAATCAAGTATTTACTTCATTACTTGATTGACTTGACGTCAA
This sequence comes from Acholoe squamosa, assembly GCA_949317995.1. NCBI lineage: Eukaryota > Metazoa > Annelida > Polychaeta > Phyllodocida > Polynoidae > Acholoe > Acholoe squamosa. The sequence goes on along the minus strand of OX439051.1, from coordinate 10,789,785 downwards.
TCAAGTATTTACTTCATCCAAAACCTAGCATGTTTTTGCCTATACAGTGTCTCCATGAACATTGCAAAGCTGTTACCTTATAGGACAGAGGACACTGTATGAACCTATAGTGAAGCTGGGGCATTTATGAGGGTGGTTCGTAGGTGTGTTAGCCATAGGGATAGGCTATAGTAGAGGGTCCTTAGATACACCTAGCAAATGAAAACGTTAACCCTTAACAGGCTGTGCTTTGTTACAGTGGTAAGTAATATTTAGCTATACTCATGAATACAGGCCTTACATATCATATGCTGCATGCCTTAAATGGTTAGTGACTTGACACCTGGAAACAAACAAACAGATTAGTCTTCTAGCCTTCAATAGACTTCTATAAGGCCACACTACTAAACCTTGGAAGCTCTATCTCATTCACCCTACTCTATCCATGGCCACTAGTCCTGAAGAGCTTAGTGTAATTGTTTTTCAGTCACTCTACTCCTCCACACATAGCCCAGTGACCATCTGGGCATTGCCATGTTGCATGTTCTACTTTCTTACATGAAGATCACTATAATAGTACTAAGGATATTGATGCATCATGATGCATTACACAGCCCCTCGAGGGCATCATGATGCACTAAAACAGTGTTGGTGAGTAGACTCCTCAGCACTGCATTGATGCATCATGATACATTGCACAGCCCCTCACTTGCACAGCTCCTACACTGTAAAAAATGTGTGTTAAACCTACACTGTCTAGCTTCTCTCTCTCACCACGACCCCCTACACTGTAAAAAATGTGTGTTGAACTTAAACTGTATAGCTTCTCCCTGCCACCACAACCCCCCTCCCTACACTGTAGAAAATGTGTGTTGAACTTATACTATCTAGCTTCTCTTCACCACCACGACCCCCCTACACTGTAAAAAATGTGTGTTCAACTTACACTGTATAGCTTCCCTCCAGAACCACAACCGCTCCCCCTCACGACACTGTAAAAAAATGTGTGGAACTTACACTGCCTAGCTTCTCTCCATCACCACAACCCCCCTCCATACATTGTAAAAAATGTGTGTTGAACTTACATCTTCTAGCTTCTCTCCATAGCCATGATCCCCCCTCCCTACACTGTAAAAAATATGTGTTGAACTTACACTGTTTAGCTTCTCTCCACCACCACAATCCCCTCCCTACACTGTAAAAATGTGTGTTGAACTTACACTGTCTAGCTTCTCTCCACCACATCGACCTCCCTCCCTACACTGTATAAAATATGTGTTCAGGGATGTAAGTTTTCAGAATTTTGTCTGATTTCAGAATTTTGTCTGATTTCAGAATTCTAAGAGCTAGAGATGCCTATAGATTTACACAGATTTATTTTCTCAGATCAGTTTCTTGCAGTATTTTACAATAAATTCAGAACTTCTTTACACTGTAAAAAAATGTGTGTTGAACTTACACTGTCTAGCTTCTCTCCACTATTTGTTAGCAATTACCGTAATCTCCCGCGTATAAGACGCAGTGCGTGTATAAGACGCACACCTAACTTGCCAATGGTTGTTTCGCGTATAAGACACATCTTAAGGCTGAAATTTGTAATTTGTATATGTACCGTAATCTCCCACGTATAAGGCGCAGCTCGCGTATAAGGCGCATCCCCAACTAAGAGAATGCAATTCCATGTATAAGGCACACCTCTAAGGGCAGATTTTTGTTAATTTAGTACTGTTCGATAGTAAAATTACCCCCCCCCCCTATAAGGCGCACCCCAAACTCAAGACAATGTCCCTCCCACGTATAAGACTCAGCAGCATTTTGTTTGGCGTATAAGATGCGCCTTATACGCGGGAGATTACGGTATGTATTCAATTTTCGAAGAGTACTAAACTGTTTTGTAAAATGTATCTGTTGTATGGAATAGAAATTGGGAGATTCTTCATCTCCTGACTGGTTTGAATTTCGGGGTCGACCAGTTGAACTGAAACATTCTGTAACCAGTATAAAATAAAAAACGTTTAAAAAAAACCCTTTGCCTTTGGTACTGTGTATTAGATTGGGCAAGGAATTGTTATTTTTGGTCTTAAACATAGCATTCATTAGCCAAGTCATTTAATGCCAGTCGGAGTTAATGGAATTTGGCATATCGGCAGCTTTAACAATACGATTAGAATAATCACAACCACGCTAAGGCCACACCAAAAAAATAAGTTGGTCTATGGATTTCCCTCTCCATATTTTCGGAAATACCAATTTTTTTTTTTCTTTCTACAAGTTTTTTCTTTGTGATGTTTGGCCTCACTTTTCAAGGAAGGAATCCATTGGACGCCAAAAAATTCTAAAAAGAAATTTTGCTTGCTCGCACCATTTTTTCATAACCAAAATCTGTAGACCAACTTATTTTTTTTTGGTGTGGCCTAAGAACTGACTGTGCAACTGACCCCCTCCCCGCATCCCCAGTGTGAAGGTTTATTGGCCCAGGTCCTACTGGGTCATTGGCGGCGCCTTTTCAGCATTTTTAGGTGTATTTGATTCAATTTGATTGATACCGTAATCTCCCGCGTATAAGGCGCGTCTTATACGCGAATCAGACCTTGGATGGGCCTAATATGCGGGAGGCAAACTGCCTTGAGTTGGGGGTGCGCCTTATATGCGGGTTTTCCCAATATCTCAATTGGGATCAGGTTGAGTATGATGCTGATCATATATTTTTTTTTAAATGCCACAAATGAGGTGTGACCAGAAGTAGAACTTATCTTTAACATTGTATCATCAGTTCTTTTGATTTCTTTTCCTACATTCATGCATTCTATCAATGTTGTAGCATGTTAGAGAATGAATTTAAATCAAAACAATGTCTAAACATAGTTTGAACATCTATTCTTAAGTCAAACACATAGCAAGTGTATATAAATGGTATACTGGCTCCATCTGGTGGCACTTCTAGGAATCATTTCTATTGAATACAAGAATATGAATGATCATGATTAAGATACAGTTTGCATTATTATTATTATTATTATTATTTGCTAGATTGTATTCCCAGTACTGTAGTTGTAAATGGATTTTAGGTTTTCCATGCTTCTACATGATACATTTCATGTTATCATGTCAATAGGTCATCATGATGTGGTTGATTTGTCAAACCTGTGCAAGAAGATAGTATACATATAATTGAAATTTACCTCAAACTGTACCTTGATCATGATCATTCCTGTATTGCATTGCATGCGTTCAATCTTTGGATTTTGGCCTCCCCACCAAGGGGCTCTTTTTCAAAATGCCCCCCCCCCAATTACATCTAACAACCCCCACCCACCCGCCAGCAAGGCCCTCCCTCCTCGCTACACGAATATCCAAAAATGATATGCCTCCTCCCCCCCCTACATAAACACCCAAAAATGAACCCCCACCTTTGGGATAAGGTAGTGGTCTTTTCTTAACAAAAGGGGGCGTTGGGGGAGAGGCAAAAACATTTCACCCCTTCTTGGCAAAAAAGCCTGCACTGAAATAAGTAATAAAGGGGGGGGGGTGAACAGAAAGAATTCAGATCCCTGGGGCCCTCAGAGTTTGCGGCAACACTGTACAGAGGCAGTCACAGAAAATTATACCGTTTCAGGGATGCGGTGACCATGGAGGTAGAGCTAAGTGGCTCCGTCAAGGTGACGAGCATACTGCAGGGTCACTCATCATGGAAGTCGGGAATGGCACGACTCATATATCAGGACAGGAAGTGGAAGATCGCCGTGCGTCTACATCTCCAAATCCGTGATAGGTACACCTGGGAGGTAAGCACTTCAACGAATCATCTCAATTTGTAACCCAGCTTAATCTTAATAATCTATAAAGGCTCATCGGCCCCCAGGGGTGGCTCTTTTCCGCTAATCCTTACAAATTCATTCCCGTCAACCCCTGCTTATGATCGGCACCTGTGTACATGAATTTTCGGATTTGTGAAAATATTTTAGAATGATACGTTTATCATAATCAAATCAATATGAGAAAAAATCTTAAGGTTGCCTCGCAGTGGCCACCCTGAGGTCCAAAGGCATACCAAATCTTATAATGATACAATGGATGTGAGTTAAACTATAATATTTGGTTCATTCAACGTCGTTAAAAGAAAATGATGTATTTCCTATTGGCCTTTACAGTTTAAGGATAGAGTGGCTATGACCTCCAAAGAGAGCATTCTGATAAACCTTGCGAATGACGGAGATTCCATCCGAATAAAAGATTTTGACAAAGGGCAAGGAAGACGCTTTGTGGAAATGTTCAACAACATTAAAAACAAAAAGGTCAAAGTAGGTGAGTGTGCATGGAAGTGCCTTTCACATGTTAACATCATATATGAGGCCTAAAAAGATTTTGTTGTGTTCAGGTAACGCTACATACCCTAATATTTTGGCCCTACCCTAACTTTCTTTTATGGGCATTTATGGGGAAAATCTGATAGTTTGGGACTTATTGAGACACAAGGTTTTTTTTTTTACGATCTCGCGGATAAAATTTGTGTCGCATAGGCACGAAAATTTACAGCCGGCCTAGAAAAAGATTCTCAAAAAAGATAAATTTGTTGTTAGCAAACCCAGGGAGGGAGTTAATAGTGTCAGTGAGATGCAGTATATGTTGATCACGATTTCAGTATAAATATTTCTATTACCGCAATCTCCTGCATATAAGACGCTTCTTATATGCGAGGTTTTAGTTATCCCTGGCTCCGCTAGGGGGAGATCAAGACCTTCATTTTGATATCTTACACTCCTATATAACCTCATCAGCTGAATATGGGGTCCAGGAGGGTCTGGGGGGTCCATGCACCACATGGGTTTTTGAATTTTCAAAATCCATTCAGTAGAACCAAAGTTATGAATTTTTCATTTTTTTTTTTAGCATTTTCTGAAACTCTAGGTGCATCTTATATGCGGGCTGCGTCTAATACGGGGAGATTACGGTATATCGATATTCACAACAGAATGAACAGGAATGGTACTCTTCAGGAAATTTGCAAATTTGAAGGTCAGACAGGTCATTTTTGTGATTTCCACAAATCCACTGATAAAAAATAATTCAATACTAAATAGGGGTGGGAGTCTTAGATGTTTGAGGGTCCTCATCCCATCAAGTAGCTCTCAAATACCCTCGAAGGAGGAACCTAAGCCCCCTCTTCAAAATTTCTTCAAAACACAGTCCCATGCCTGGATGAAATCACAGGAAGAACATAATAAAAAAAACAATGTAGGGTATGGAGCACCTAGGTAAATATGGTTAATACTAACCTAGGCCCAAAGATCAGTTATCCTTCATGTACCGTAATCTCCCGCGTATAAGGCGCGTCTTATACGGGGGGTTTTAGTTCTCATTGGATCCACAAGGGGGACACCAAGACCTTTCTTTTGATATCTTACATGCCCCCTTGGTCAAAATAGGACAAAATGGGGCCCAGGAGGGCCCAAGGTGGCCCAAGCTACCCATTGGTTTTTGAATTTTGAAAATTCATTCAGTAGAACCAAAGTTATGAATTTTTCATTTTTTTGAGAATTTTCCAAAACTCTAGGTGCGCCTTATACGCGGGCTGCGCCTTATACGCGGGAGATTACGGTAATCGTGTAACTTTTTGACCAAAATTTATCAATGAATATAGTCTAAAAATAAATTTGGCCTTAAATTTGTAATATTTTCAAAATGTGTTTCCATCAGTAACATATTCACAATTTATTGTATCGATATACCGTAAATCTCCTATAAGCCGCACCCTCGTATGAGCTGCACCCCTGACCTTAGGGGAGCTATAAGCCACACCCAGACTTTGGGCTAAATTCACAAGCCTCACTTTGATTTGGGTTCTGGTACTAACCCTGGATTATACTATTGAATTTACTGTATTATGCAAAAACCTCCCTACATGATATGACTAAACTCAGGGTGGGTCATATAGGGGGGGGGGATGGGTGGGTTAATGGGTTTTTTCGTTGTGAAAATGTATTGGTTAGAAAAAAAAATTATGAATTTTATAATTAACTCGAAAAGAGTTATAAGAGAGCCAAGTAGAAAAAAACAGATTTTGAGACGTTCAGTGAGGGAGGAGAGTGGGTGGACTAAAGTCAGGAAATAAAGTACTGTAATGGTTCATATCGACTTAAATGTTGGGTGGCTCGTTGGCTCGCTTATCACTAAAGATACCAACACAACACGAGAAGTTCGGGTTGGGCAAAGCCCCAGATCACCCCTACCGCTCGGGTAGGCCTTTATTCAAGTACTCTCTACTTAGCACATACGTCTTGACTGGACTAGGTCCAGTCCCCTTCTGCGGATCGTCCGGCTTCTTAGTAGAAGCTGGACGCGAGGCATGGTGCTGCCCCCTCTTGTACCAAACGGGTATCGCAAAGCGACACCTGGTTGGCATAGAAGGAACGAGTACCACACTAGCACGTCTCTCGGATGAACCGCACTAATATATATATATACAACGATGCCGGCCCCTACAGTACCAAAAGAGAACATAAAGTTATCAAATGCTTCATGCTATTTGACATTGGAATGTCTATTTTATGATATAGTAAGAATGAAGTTGTTTTTTTATATATACCGTAATCTCCCGCGTATAAGGCGCGTCTTATACAAGAGGTTTTAGTTCTTCCTGGATCCGCAAGGGGGAGATCAAGACCTTCAATTTATATCTTACACTCCCATATAACCTCATCAGCTGAATATGGGGTCCATGCACCACATAGGTTTTTGAATTTTCAAAATCCATTCAGTAGAACAAAAGTTATGAATTTTTTATTTTTCTGGTCAAATCTCTAAACTCTAGGTGTGCCTTATATGCGGGGTGCGCCTTATAAGCGGGAGATTACGGTATCAGGAAATATTGATTGGTAAATGTTAACTAGTCATCCACTGTCTGTCTACAGTGCAGTGGAGACACTTTTGGCCTTCAGTGCTGAGACTATGGGATGTGCATCCACGGATCTACATTCCCGCCTTTTTTGAATGAAGTGGTGCGAACAGGCATTGGGGGTGCAGATTTAATTTTATGTAAATGTATGGCAGAAAATATTTCTTAGCATGGAGAGACTTAACAAAAAAACGTCAGCTTTTCGAGTTACCTGCAATGCACATTGCTATCCTATAATTTTTCAGAGCAATTATCAAACCAAGGGTGTGGTTTAAATGTATTTACCTCCATATGCATGTAAACTATTTACATAGCTATTTCGGGCTTCCCTAGCCCACTTAAATGGGTCTATATCTCCTCTTTCCTATCCCCTCGGATGTGTGTGGTGCACATATGCGCGGGCACCAACACATTCCTCTGTGAAATTGTGTAATATAGTTCTCGCCATGAATATGACCTTAGCTGTCGAAATGGCGTTAAACATCTATTACTCACTCACTCACATATCTATTTCTGCATTACAGAGGAGAAGAAACCATGGCAGGACGTAGAGAATCAGCCTCACGCGGCGGCCACTAAGACGATGCACAAACCCGTGCAGTCAACACCACGTGTCCCACTCTCACCCAAACAACCCCACACCACGTAGGGACCGTACACTCTCATCTCTGTCAAATTGTGTATTTCACGATATTTAATAAGTATCAGACCAAAGTTCTAGGATATGCCAGAAATATTACATATGAGTCACCCACTTGTAAGCTACAATCAGAGTTTTGAGGAAGCTATATTTTCCATACATGTGTAATGGTTCGACTTAGTATGCTTGCTAGTTCGAAGTAAAACCAGACAAGGTATCTCAGGTTAGTGCAACAGGCACATATTTATTCAGTCCTCGATCACACCCAGTTCGAATATAAACGCTAAGTAATAAGTTAGCTTGGTCTGACTCCGACAGTGGTCAGGATCTGACCAACGTCTTCCCCGGCCCCAGGTTGGAGCTGGAGGAGGACCAACAGTGCTGCCATCACCCCGCAGTGGCCAGACATTTTAGCGACCCCTAGGAGCTACCGGTGGTGGAGGGCAAGTGGATAGGTGTTGGACATGCTATTTGCGCTTGTGTCAGCTTATTACCTGTGCTTGCCCACTACCAGCTACCTCCTCATTTGCATATTTGGCTATGAAACTTACACCCTGTCCGACCGCCAGATCTTCCGTGGTGGAGGCACCGCTCGGACTGCCCTCTTGAGGAAGATGCTTATACTTGTAGGGGCAGTAATTCCCCATACTTGGTGGAGATACCGAGTGGTCCCACCTTGCGAGGGGGATCTCTAGAGAGCTCGGTACCAGGTAATCACTGCCCCCTAGTGTGTGTATCATACTGATCCAGGTGTAGTTGGAAGGTAGAGAATGTCAGGCCAGGGGGAAGTAGCTCAGGGGTAGAGCTTCCGCTTCGAAGTTGGAGGGTCCCGGGTTCGAGTCTCGGTTTCTCCAAGACATTTTCCGCTGACCACTACATTGGTGGAGAAACCGAGCATCCTAACGCAATCACGGATTGAAGGTACGGGAACCCTGTATCTTAACGCAATCATGGATTGAGGACTCGGGAACTGGGCCGATATGATACAGATGACGCTTCGACCAATCCGGTACTTGTACCAGTACACCCACTGGGAAGTCAGGAGTGCCCCAACACTGCTTGATAAAGCCTCAACTCTCAGGTAACTGGATTGAGGGGGAATGCCGGGTGCTAGTGGATGGTGGTTGAAGCTGATGGGGAGGAGTGTAGGGGCAGTAATTCCCCATACTTGGTGGAGATACCGAGTGGTCCCACCTTGCGAGGGGGATCTCTAGAGAGCTCGGTACCAGGTAATCACTGCCCCCTAGTGTGTGTATCATACTGATCCAGGTGTAGTTGGAAGGTAGAGAATGTCAGGCCAGGGGAAATAGCTCAGAGGAAGAGCAGCCGCTTCGAAGTTGGAGGGTCCCGGGTTCGAGTCCCGGTTTCTCCATGACATTTTCCACTGACCAGTGTAGAGGTACACTGTACTACCATAGGAGTTGGGTACCGTCTGACGTGGCGGGTGAGTCGAGTCGTCGGACGTTCCTCAGGTTCCGGATAGGTGGCAGCACCGATCCGGGTCTGTGGGGACATCTGACGACGAACACCTGGGTCCGTATATAAAGCCCAGGGCTCAGCCGCTACGTCAGAGGCCCTTCTGGCCTCCGCACTATGTAGACCACTGCTTTTTAATATTAGCTGCCTCTTTGATATCATTCGGCAGCCGTGAGTGTGCATTAAGTAATAAACCTAACCGTTGGCATACACTTGGAATACTGTCTTACTCTTTCTTTCCGAATCGTAAGACCCGAACCCCCCAGGTCCGTAAGGCCACAAACCCTTACACTGGTGCCGTGACCAGTTAATTCTGGTGTATAGCCCGGACGTTATAACGTCCGAACGGCTAGTACATGGGTTAGACACCCTTAGGGAAGCTAACCCAGCAGGGCAATCACTTGCCCAAGAGAATGGAAATGGATCGCTAATGCTCCAAGCCCATTCGGATCCACAAGATGCAGAATCAGCATCCTGGAGAGATCCCGGACCCCACTATAATGATAGTGAGGAGAATCTGCCAGACTCTGTACGACGCGAACAGTCCATACAGAGACATAGTAACTTAATAGGCCAGCATTCAATTGTTGACGAATTATGTGATTCGATGTTCGAAGTCGGTGGTAGTACTAACCCAGAACATCCGGCACCAATGCGAAAAAGGGTAACATTCGGAGAACTACCTTATAGGTTACCCAGGCCCGAATTACCAATATTAGATTATAGCGCTATAGATGGCGACTTAACCTATGCGGTACCGGAAGGTGAAGAATTAAAACGACCGGATGTCCTGTTGTTGAATGAAACTTATGTAACTTTGAACGAGAATTTAAATACCTTGGTCAAAGCTAAGGATGAAGTACTGCATGAAAAACTTCAAATGGAAGAGGACCTAACTGGCATGCGAAAGGAATTCGAAGCCAGAAGGAGCGAGTACATGAAAGAACTCGAGAGTGAAGAACTAAAACTTCAATCTATGAGAGATTCATTCAATAAAGAATATGACAATAGGCACATTCGTATCCAAACATACATAGATACGAACGACCAACTGAACCTTGATAAGACAAAATTCGAATCCGAAATTCGCCATTATCAGGAGGAGTTGGATAAATTGAAACTTCAGTGCAGTAAACAAGCTGAAGATAATGAGACCATCCGGGTAGGCATCATAGCTTACAACAAACAACTGGAGGAGGATAGACAGAAACTCACGAATGAGCTTCAGGAATTGCAGGCTACTGCAATAACTCTAGATAAATATGTAGAAGCAGCCCAGTTAACTATAGGTAATATAGACCCAGCTGTGGTATCTACAATGTTGGGAAAGACATCTAAAGATGCAACCCCAATTAGATACAGCCCATTCGTTGATGATGGGGCTGACAAGAATGTGGTATCCGGAATCTATAAGAAACCGGATAACGCTGCAGTAAATGGAACCGCATCTAAACCAGTAGTTCCAATGCTGGATACGATAGGACCAGCACCACCCATACCAGATTTGAGTCACAAAATCAAAGCGACTCACGATGGTGCTACAGGGAATAATAATAATTCACCCGTGGCACAACCAAGAGCACCCGGACCAATGAGACATATGTTAACACCACCTTCATATTTCCCCCAACCCGGCCACAGTACACCAGCAGTACCAAGATTACCGAATCCACCCCCAGGTTCTGGTAATGGTCCTACTGATGGACGTTTTCCGAGACCAAATCCGCCACAGAACAATATCAACGGCGGTACGCATCAACCGAGAACATCTTCCTATGGATATAGAAATAATTATAATCCATCGGGAAGTGGCAATTATCAGAATGGTAATAGCTATAACCAGGGATGGAATCAAAATGATTCTTACCCTAGATATGCTTCTTCTGGAAACACCGGTCACAATAGTGGATACCCTGGAAGTTCATCTGGAGGCTATAATAATAATGGTCCACCAGGAGGAAATCCTCCAGGCGGCCCAGGAGGATCCGGATTCGGAGGATCAGGATCAGGAGGAGATGGCAGGAAACCTAACAGGAGAACTTCTATGCCTGCAGGGATGCAAACCATCTTTGATAGAAGCCAATGTATACAAAACCTTGGCATTGACTGCTACCGAAAGGGAGCAGACGGCATGGAAGTCATGAACTGGAGCATGCGAGAAGCAGATAGACTACGCGGATGTAATAATCCGGCACGTAGGCAGGCACGGATACCCCCTCCATATGATTCTAATGATCCATGGAAGGACAGGTATCAAGCTTTTGTTGACGAAGTCAATTGTAGTGGCTGGACAAAAGAAGAAGCTCTGCCATATTTGATCTGTTGGTTAAATAAAGGCGGAAAAGTGGCCCTCAACCAATGGAGAGCAGCTTACGGAATATACGGTACTTATGATCAACTGGTCGAATGTGCCGCATACCTTTTCGGATCAATCGTTAGAGAAGATCCGTGGGTAAGCTTTAAGAAGAGGACACAAAAACCTAAAGAATCACACAAAGTCTTTGGTTTGGAGCTACAGGACTTGCTTTCGAAAGCACGTCCAAATTGGGCTCACGATGATGATTGTTATCTACAAGAATTGTTTATACAATTCTACAGTGGATTGCGTGATCCGGATCACAAGCAAGTGGTCTGGGACTCTTGGAAAGATGACACTTCCTTCAGTGATCTGTTCATAGCAATCGATGGACATGACATGAAGAAACGTTTGGTAGGTCTCGGACCTAATCCAGTAAGAGCAGCTCCATTCCAATATGGAGGTACACCTGCTCCGGTATACGATACTTCCCAATTAGCTCCGGTTGAATCGAATGAAGTTGATGAGAATGATGAATATGTCTCCGATGAAAACGGAGATTATATTGGTTCAGTGCATGTAGCTGGAAAGTATTACCGACAAAAGCGGTATAGGAAAGTACATTCGAGAGGGAGAGGAGGATCTGTTGCTGGTAAAACAGCTTCCGGATCAACTCAACCTGCCAGTGTAGCCTCTACGGCGAACCCAACTGTAGCAGCCACTGTTGCTCCGACTAACATGATGGAAACATTAATTGCCGGATTAACAGAAGCTCTAAAGAGACCGAGAGTTGACAAATCTCAGAGGAGATGTTTCAGATGCCAGAAACTGGGGCATTATGCTCCAGAATGTATGGCTGAAAAACCTGTCCCTCGTAGACAGGAGAGTGTCTCTGGAGTAAGTACAGAGGAAAACTAAGGAGGGGTCTCCCGAGGGGCAAAGAAGGGGATCCCAGTGACAAATCTTGCCATGATATCACCATCCGTGATGATAGTTCACATGAAGTAACAAGATCGCCTAACACCGAGGTGGTTGTAGACACCCGGAAGGTTAGGGAAGCTGATATAACAGGTGCTATGGGAGCACAGGGGAAACCCAATATCAGTAACGAGGCAGGCGGCTATTCGTTAGCCAAGGTCTGTGGTGCCCACCTGCCCCCGGGTCATCCTTGTCTGGAATTCTTAAAAGGATGTGGATTGACTCCTGGTGTGAAAAATGACGTTCCGATTGTCACGGACATGCCCTCTGTTCTAAACGGAAGGCGGTGGTATGTTTGCCTTACTGTTAACGGAAGGTCTGCCGAATTCCTTGTGGATACGGGAGCTAGCCACTCTTGTATCTCCAAGGGGTTCTACGACCTTATACCGGATGAACATGATACTCTCAAATCGGGAGGAAGTGCTCAGACGGCCGACGGCAGTACCTTGCAAACGTATGGTAGAACTTGTGTGAGACTACAGTTAGATGGTATACATGACTATGTCATGAGCGCCACCGTTGCGGATATAGCAGATGAGGGGATACTCGGGTTGGATTTCGCATCCCTGTATGGTGCTGTATTGGAACCCCAAACAGGAGTGTTGAGTGTGAGATACCCGTACCCCGTGAAGGTTAGATGTGCACTGAGACAAGTGAGCAGTATGGCTAGTGTGGCACACACTGTGCGAATCCCTCCGGGAGTAGCCTGTGATGTGCTTGTAAGAAGTGATCCTGCAATGCGTAACAAACCTGCAGTGATAGAACCGGATGTAGTTACTTTGTCAGGTATTGGATTAAATTCTGTAGACACTATAGTAGCGAATGCATCCTGGTCGGTAGTACCTGTCTCCAATACTGGAAACACTACTATCTACTTGAAAAAGGGACAAGTTTTTGGAAACGTGACCCTTTCGGAAACTGTAACGGATAGTAAGCTAAGCTTACAGAAGGTAACAGGAGATGATGAAATTTCGGAAGACTTACTTAAGTTGTATGAAGAAACTTCATTAGAAGATCCGGAACACCGGAAAGAGTTCTATGATATGCTCTGTCAGTATCATACTGCCTTTGCCAAACCTGGTGAAAAACTAGGTACGACAAATAAGGTATTACATAAAATAGATACTGGAGATGCCGAACCCTTTAAGATACCGTATAGACGGTTACCCTTAGCAAAAAAGAGAGTAGCTGAGGATGAAATAAATAAGATGTTGGAACAGGATGTAATAGTCCCTTCCAATAGCCCATGGAGTAGTCCTGTGTGTATGGTAACAAAAAAGGACGGTACTATCCGTTTCTGCATAGACTACAGGAAGTTGAATGGAATAACGAAAAAGAATTCGTATCCATTACCGAGAATAGATGAAACCATTGACTCCTTAGGAGGAAACAGTTGGTTTTGTACCCTAGACTTGCAATCAGGCTATTGGCAAGTGGGAATGAACCCTTCAGATATGGAGAAAACTGCATTTTCAAGTCATATTGGATTATTCCAATATAATGTAATGCCGTTTGGATTGTGCAATGCACCTGCAACATTTGAAGCAATGATGGAAACAATTCTAAGTGATTTATTGTGGAAAAGATGTCTTGTATATCTAGACGATGTCATTGTCTTCGGAAAAACATTCGAAGAATGTTCTAATAACCTAAAAATGGTACTAGAACGTATTATTTCAAATGGTCTCAAATTGAAACCTAAGAAATGCCACATGTTTAGAAAGTCCATAAATTATTTGGGCCGCATCATCAGTGATGAAGGAATAAAGGCTGATCCGGAAAAAATCGAATCAGTCACGAATTGGAATAGACCTAAAACACCCAAGGAAGTGAGGTCCTTTTTAGGATTCTGTTCCTATTACAGGGAATTTATTCCGAATTATTCTAGAGTCAGTTACCCATTACAAGCAATAGCTAACTGGACTCCAGGAAGTACCAAGGAAAAATTTCCTTGGACACATGAACAGGAAAACGCTTTTCGAAAGCTAAAAGACCTGTTCACGAGTACTCCCGTATTGCAATATCCGAATGAGACGGATCATTTCATACTGGATACTGATGCTAGTAATGATAGCATTGGTGCAGCTCTCTCGCAAGTCCAAAATGGGAGAGAAGTACCAATTGCCTTTGCCAGCAACACACTGAGCAAGACTCAGCGCAATTACTGCACAACCAAAAGAGAGTTGTTAGCAGTAGTCGTATATACCAAGAAGTTCAAACATTTTCTATGGGGAACGAACTTTACTTTGCGTACGGATCATTCCTCTTTAAGGTGGCTACTGAACTTCCGAGATGCTGAAGGCATGTTAGGCCGATGGCTAGCCCATTTATCCGAATATGGGCTGGAACATCAACAGATTCAGCATAGACCCGGAGTTAAGCATTTAAATGCTGATGCTTTGTCTCGAATACCAATCCGGAAATGTGATAATCCGGATTGTACTGATTGTGGAGCTCATAAGGCAGTGTTAGCAGGGATTCGAAGACCATTCGTACCCCTAGTTGCCAGTATACTGGATTGGTCTATGGATCACATACGACATTTCCAGGAAGCTGACTCGATAACTGCACAGCTACTGCAATTAGTACCAAAGGGTATACGTCCAGTTAGACCAGAGGTCTCTCTGGAAAATCGAGAAATGAGAAGGTTTCTTGCTCAATGGACCGAGCTTGAAGTCCGGAAAGGCGTGTTATACCGTTGGAAGCCATGTAATAATGGTGATAGAATCATGCAAGTGGTGATACCACATGCCATGAGACATGACATTATGTACTTCTGTCATGGACATCGGACCAGTGGTCATTTCGGAAGGAAACGCTCGCTAGCACGACTTTCCAAGAAATACTATTGGCCTGGCATGACACGGGACTTGCAAAGATGGGTAACCACCTGTCCGGATTGTTGTAAAAACAAACCCGGACCCGGGATGGGCAAACTTCCTCTATCCCAAGAACTTTTCGGAGTTAGATTCGCAAGAATCGGGGTAGATATTATTAGTGGATTTAATACAACCGCTAATGATAATACCTGTATGATGGTAGTGTGTGATTATTATACGAAATACACTAAAGTATTTCCACTACCGGACCACAAAGCAATTACTTGTGCCGAAGCTTTTGTAAAAGGTTGGGTACTAAGCTTCGGTGTACCATTAATGTTACACAGTGACCAAGGCAGAGAGTTCGAATCAAATCTCTGGCAGGGTATGTGCGAATACTTGGCTATTTGCAAGACTAGAACCAATCCGTATAGACCACAAAGCGACGGATTAGTGGAAAGGTTCAATAGAACCCTCATCCAAGTCCTAAAGTCACTCGTTAATGAACATATGGATGACTGGGATGAGCAATGTCATTTTGTGACACATGCTTATAATAGTACGGTACATTCAAGTACAAATTGTTCTCCGAACCTTTTAGTATTCGGAGAGGATTTGATAATGCCTGCTGACCTAGTTTTTGGAGTCGTAGGAATGGACCCTGAACTACCTTGCCATGTAGTTTTTGTGGAATGTTTAAGAGACAGATTTAGAAAAGCATATGAGTCTGTCCGAATTGATTTGGAGAAAAGTGCCAAATGGCAGAAAGTAGGATACGATACCGATCTAAAGCATCGGAAATTCCAATCCGGAGACAGAGTCCTCAGATTACATGAACCACTTAGACACATAAAATTAGCGTCTAATTGGGACGGTCCCTTTACTATAACGCAAATTATCAGTGATTGTACCGTAATTATTAAATCTGACCTTGGTCGACTCTATAAGTCAAATGTGGCTAGATTAAGGAGATGGTCTGGGAGGGAGACCTCCACAGAAATGTATGGTGAAGGTTCCGAAAGGATCCTGAATCAGAATCGCATAATAGACCAGGTAAAGAACACTACAGTGAAGCGTGGTCGAGGCAGACCCAAAAAGTGTTCCGAATCAGTGACACCCACGCCAACACCGATTAAGCGTGGGGGAGTTAAAAAAGTCTCGGCAGGTGAAGACAGAAAGAAGAGGAAAGGTGTTTCTAAGGCTAAGAAGCACCTAGAGAAAGCTCTTCAGACTGTCAGGTCCGATAAAGAACTATCCGAGAAGGGGAGATACGTTCGCCGCAGCCCCCGAATTGCCCAGAGGACTGCAGTGACCTAACCTGTATACACAACGAGTGTAATGTTTACATTTAGAGGAACGGATGACAACTGACCTTAAAGGCTTATTTGTCGCCCCCGCATGATGTACCAATGGGTAGTGGACGGATAATCCGGTGGATTTGCTTAAGCTTTCCATAATCTCCACTTAAATCCCCAGTCGAGTCATCGGGGTGAGCGATAATTACCTAAAAACAATCAGTTTGTTGATGTACCGCCTGTAGCACGTGCGTTTCCGCATGACGTCACCGTGTCCAGTCTCGGCTGACCTCTCGTGACCTCGCGGACCGCGGGGAAATGACGTCACGAAAGCTGGCCTGTCGCCATATTGTTTTTCGGTAACGTTCAAGACGGTCGAGCTCGCTCCCTTCTTGGATTTTACCGGCTAAGCAAACCCCCCGCTGCTCCTCCAGAGTCTGTCTCCTGGTAGACAGACTCCGTTTGTGCCGGCCCCGGCGCCGTAAAAGCCGGAAAAAGGAGTAGTTTACTCCCGTGATCGATTCCCCAGTCATGGCTGAGGAATCCGTAGCTGCAGCCAAGCTATCCGGTGACCCGGATAAGCTGACTCCGTCCGCAGAAGCTTTTCCGGAAGCTTTGTCGCCTGTTACACAGGAAGAGAGCGAGATGATGGACGTGGAGGAACCCACGGATCGCTCGTTCGAGGAGAAGCTGGCTTCATTTTCACTCAATGAGCCAGAGAAACTGCTATCTCCACTCCCAGCAGAGGGATCCGGAGCGACTGCGAGTACTGAACCCGCAGCGACAGAGTCCGAAACTACCCAAGTTGACGGACAGAAGGATGAGTGGAAGCCAGCAGTGGCGGAGCCTTTTCCAGCTAGCTATGATGGTCGCTACCTGTATGTCCACCCGGAACTGCAGGCACAAGTGACCTACGCGGACGGGACACCAGTCAGGATGGACCCGAAAGTCAGGATAGCTATCGAGGGCGTCATGGCTCCCGAACAGCTGTCCAGGATGCCTCCCGAGTGGCTTCGAGACTGGCCGTGGTTCCAACGGGGACTTATGGTGGACGCTGGTTTCCGTGAAACCGTGTATGCTGCTAACCGAGCCTTCGAGCTCGGAGCGTATCCGAAGCCTGACAAGTCCCTGTGGAACGTCAAGGCTACGAACATTAACTGGGTAGGCTGTGTCTGGGATACCGATGGCCAGACCTACCCACGCCCTAGTGCTAACCGGACGCCGTGCCGGACCACTAAGGAATTCCGGGAGGCCGCTGCTAACTTCGAGCAGTGGGACGACGGTTATTACATAACCGAACAGGAATTGGTGGATGTCCAGAACAATTCACTAATCGGATTGGACCGAGCTGCAGCCCTTCGGATGGTTATTGTCCGCCGCATGACTGCCGAACAGGAGGCACAGGAAGAGGCTAAGAGGGCCGCGGAAGCACCCGCACCTCCTATCCCCGACCTGAAGCTTGCCACCAGAAGCTCCGCCAGTGCTACATCAGCTACCGGCAGTACTACTACTCCAGTAGAAGCCACGACCTCCAGCACATCCGGAACCCAGGAACCGGAGGAAGACTGGAAGGTCAGTAAGAACCGACGATCCGCTGCTCGGAAGCTCAAGAATCTCCCGGATTCTGCGAGAGCCGAGCCGAAACCCAGCACCTCAACCACTGGTAGTACTGCCATGGAGGTTGAGTCGTCTGACGAGGAGTCGGTGCACGAATCCTCGGTTGAGTATGATGAGAAGGCCACTCCATCAACTCAAACCGAGGCCGAACGTTGGGCTAACGCCAAATCCGGATTCAAAACCCGGATCCCGACGTGTTTCTCCGACTGTGCGTACGGAGTTAAGAAGGACGGCTCTACCCTCTATGCCTGTCCAGACTCAATCAATAAGAACGATGAGTCGGATGATGAAGATTGGATGCGCCTTTCGGACGAGGACCCCAATCCGAGCAAAGCCTATCGAAAGATGTGGCTTATGCTAAACCACACCGAAGGGTATTACACTTATACCCAGAGGAGGAAGCTGCGTTGGGCTTTAGAGAAGTGGTACGGTGACGATCAAAAGTCCTGTCCCTTCTCTATCTGCCAGGATGCGAGTGATGTCTCGATCCGGACCTGGAGTACTCCAGCCCGGTTCCAAAGGCATCTGGTAGAGGCCCACTTCCACCATCACCCGGTTTACATCTGTGATCCGAGTTATGGTAAGAAGGGCAAGAAGTGTACTACGAAGGTGCAATACAACCGACGTAGTGATCTGGCTAGACACCAGAAGAAATGCCACGCAGAAGGTTTGGACGGGGCCCGGAAGCGCATCATGGAGCTTCATCAGGAACTCATGAAGGAGTTCGATAGCCTGAGCGAGGATGCTTGGTCTAAGATCCGACCAGGGGACCAAGTCCTCTGCGAAGTTCCGAAGACCAAGGATTCGAAACTCCGAGCAAAGATAGTCCTGACTCCTGGAAAGGGTAAACTGGACATGCACGAGTCTCTCTGGCAGAAATGCGAGGAATCCGGAAAGGATGCAAAGAGAGCTCGTGAAAGGAGCAGGAGAGACCAGAACCGCGGCGGCAATGGTAATGGTCAGAGTACAACAAAACCGAAGGTCAGAGCAGAGGACCGTTCCAGGTCCCCTCTGACAAGGCACCCCGCAGAACAGGCTCAGGGCACTCCGGTGTTCAAGAAGCCTGAACCTGCCGGATACGCTGGAGCCGTATCTAAACCTGGGAAAGTGAGTTCTCGAAACTTTCCGTCCTTAAACCAGGGACCTGGACCTGAGAGCCAGACCTTGGTGGTAGGAAAGGATGGTCGCCTTATGCCAAAGAAGACCACCGCATCTGCTGCCGCCGGATCTGCATCCGCTCCAGCCGCCCCACCAGTTACCTTTACCCAGGAGCAGTTAAACATGTACCTGCAAATGGGACTGAAACAGAACGTACCACCTGCCTTCTGCGTACCAACGACAGGTGTGTCCGGGAGTCCTAAACCCGGAAGTGGTCCACAGGCCGCCTCGACTCCTCCCAAGGCTGTCGCGGCACCTGAGAAACCAAAGGACGCCATTACCATTAAAACTGGTAATGCGGAAGTTTGGTTTGAGAAGTCTCGCCAAGGGGAGGCAGATGTCCAGAAGGCCATCTACACCCATTGGGAGAAGACCGTTCGTGAAAAGGCGATCGAGTTTCATCAGGGTCTCCTAAACGAAACCCTGTTGTGTATGAAACAGGTGGGCGACGCTGAAAAGCAACGTCTCGAGACTCTCATCCGGGACGATGTAAAGGCCCAGGAGGAGGCTGCCTCAGCTGCTCAAGAAAAAGCAGCTATGGATGTACACGTGTTGGAAAAGCGTGTAAAGGAGGAGATCACTCGGAACACCAACCTGAACACTAAGTTCATGAGGGTGTTCGGAGTCGACTTGGACGAGTGGGACGGCACTCCCGAGTCGGCTTTAGCTCTTCTGAAGAAGAAGCATGCTAAGAAATCCGTTTAAAGCATGCTAGGGTTATTTCTTCCATAATTTTTTTCCAACACCAAATGACCAGATATAGTCTTTGCGGAACCCTAAAGGTCTGCGAATGCTTTTACTAGTGCATGAACACCTATACTATGTGTTCCGGGTTCCTTTGACCAGTCTATTATTCAGGTTGTATAACATTTATTACACCCTGAATAGCCTATTCGGATTTATAATTTCATCCATGAACAATCCGATAGTAGACTTGCTGCTGTGAGACGTATCCGGATGCCAGTTCCAGACTCCTGCTGTTACCCGTGCTAACCAATTACTAGGATGGACTTTACGATTTACCTCTACAACTCATCTGTACTCCCGAATGGACTTATATCTCTACTACTATTACTTCCGGATCAACTTATATCGGACTATTATTTTACTTATGTCAACTAAAACTTAAAAAGGATTACGTTCTCTACACAGTTGACACATCCGGACTAATATTCTACAAATCTACACCATTCGGATATACTATAAACTTTAGCACTACTAGAGGATTGTGGGTAGCTGCCCCAAATCAACTACCGTGTTCACACAATATAAGGAAACTATAAACTTTAGCACGTCCATCCCGTGGTTAGCTGACCACACCTACCTACTAGTACCCGGAGGATACAGCAGAAGACTCCAGCAGCATTTATAATTCCTATATATTGTATATAATGTCATATTTCTATTTTTCTATAATATTATATGTATGTACATATCCACTAGATACATATTATAATACGGGTACATAGACATTTCCTGATACGGATCTCTAATCACTATTAGTATTTATATTATAAGATCCGTTAAACTTCACCAGATAACACATATTATTGTCCTGCGAGACAAAATATATAATAAGTATAATGATCTGGTGCTATAATGGTTATTAGGTACACGGTGATAATATATTATTTTATCTAACTATCTGAGCCTCAGGAGTGCTTTTTTGCTCATAACCCCAGTGCGTTATCCAGCCATAACGCACTCTCAGACCTTTTCTTCGTCTTCAAGAGGCTGCTGGTTTCAATCCGGACATGTTAATAAATTGGAGAAGTATACAAAGTCAACTCCTCCATACATTTCCTGTTAAAACCGTTTAGGTTCAACGGGGAATCGATCCCCGGCCGCTGGGGCAGGAGGCGAGCTCGCTGTCCACTATACCAAGCCGACCGGTGGTAGAAATGAATCTATATCCAGCATTTGAAAAATTTTTCCCACATACCTGATGTTTGCAGACCTCGTTAGCATAGATTTCAATGGAGCCTGGTGGAGTTATTCACAGGAAAACATTGTTAGATATCCTATATGAACATGCCATGCCAAATTCCTCCATTTTGTTCGAAATAAATAAGAATCCATTGATTTTCCACATCGATACGAGTCGGGACCCACCCCGTCCGGCCATTCCTTGCTCGACGCGTGCCTGACCTAGTTTTTACATCCGGGCACCTCCCCGCTATGTCAACAAGAAGCAATGGCCGTGTAGCGGGCCGTGTGCGTTGGATCGGTATGGAAAATCAATGGATTCTTATTAATTTCGAAGAAAATGGAGACAAAATGAAGGCGAACACCAACTAGAGATCGTATATTTGGCGGTGTTAGAATAACAGGGCTTGACATCCTTGGATTATACCCGAAAATTCGTTGGAAAGACGAGGGTCTGACGGGTGGAGTAAAAACAATGGCTACGCTGGCTTGGCAAACCGTGCGGATAGGATGCACTTACAAAATGTCTTCTCCTGGATTAATTCTTGGGTTATAAGGTAAGAAATTAATACAAAATGGAGAAATATGTTCGATAAACGCTTTAATGCATGTTATGGGTACGCACTCGTGGGTTTATGGGTTAATAATCCACTCGCCCTTCGGGCTCGTGGATTATTAACCCATAAACCCACTCGTGCGTACCCATAACATACATTAAACGCTTAATATTCATTACCACACCGTGATGTTTTTTTCTTTTTTCAAGTGTATGTTATAAATAATCATATTCGTACTACTCACGGAATCCTTAACGGATTCGTATAATATTAATATACAACATGTCATTAGATAGTGATGTTACTATAACAGTCTTCTTTAAGACTACATATTCAAATGTGTTGTCAAATGACTACAAACACACATACGGATGTTATTTTGTGATATGTTTTATTATCGACAGTTCCGTTACATATAGCTGTCATCATCACATGTATACGATTGATATTACTTGTCTTATTAATTATACCTGAAATATAATACAATATTATGTGGTATAATAATTAAATAGACAGTTCCGTTTCACATAACTGTCTCTTCTTCAAGTAATTCGTATAATATTTCAACATCCTAATCGTTATATGTAACTAAAATTCACTATCAAATATATATATATGACATCTGGTTCACAATTTATTTAGTGCTAATGTTATACCTATGGTTGTACCTCTATTACTAAAGGTTTAGACATGTAGAAATGTTATCCTAGTAATATTATACGTATAACACCCTCCTAAATGTCTGGGGGAGTGGTGTAGAGGTACACTGTACTACCATAGGAGTTGGGTACCGTCTGACGTGGCGGGTGAGTCGAGTCGTCGGACGTTCCTCAGGTTCCGGATAGGTGGCAGCACCGATCCGGGTCTGTGGGGACATCTGACGACGAACACCTGGGTCCGTATATAAAGCCCAGGGCTCAGCCGCTACGTCAGAGGCCCTTCTGGCCTCCGCACTATGTAGACCACTGCTTTTTAATATTAGCTGCCTCTTTGATATCATTCGGCAGCCGTGAGTGTGCATTAAGTAATAAACCTAACCGTTGGCATACACTTGGAATACTGTCTTACTCTTTCTTTCCGAATCGTAAGACCCGAACCCCCCAGGTCCGTAAGGCCACAAACCCTTACATACTATATCACGCTCTACGAGCCCCTACACATAAGCCACAACCTATGTACCATGACTGCCTGTTTAAGTGCAGGGGTCTCTAATGATTGTTTCTAGATGACCTTTAGAAGTGCCAAATTAAGAGGCGTGCTTTTATAATTCAGGGATGACAATGATGTGAATGTTTGCTCTAAACCACATTTTCCTTCCCTTTCAGCAAATCGCATCCATCCGTTAACCTATCCAGGTAGATAAATTGACTCATTCTTTTGTTGTGTTTCAATTAGCTTCTCTAATCTCGAAGTACAGTAGTTTTACACCACACAATTTATATTCTTTATCCGAACGTACATAGAACATGTTCCTTGTTATGCCTGTGTCATAAAATCTAGGAATTAATTGCCATAATCTTTTTTTTTCTTCTTTTTTTTTACATACTTTTAGATAAGATATGTATATCTGTCCAATGATCTTATTTTACAGTAGCACAGCTCGGAGAAACTTGGGTTCAGCAGCATTCCTGAATCGGGGTCAGTCAAAGTCAGCGGAAAAAATGCGGCCTTTGCCTTCAACAGCCACCTCATCGTTCTATGGGAAAAACAACGAAAACCAGCGACATTATGGCGCCTTGGGTGTGGCGTAAGTTTATGATTTTTATTTTGCTTTCATATAATGGGTACAATATTCAGATAAGGTCATGTTATTATTGGCCGAGAGACTTGTCTCCTCGGCCATATGTACATCATGTAGAAGGGGGACAGCAGGTCATGTCAAAAACAGCCAAAAGCCCTCTACTATAGATAAGCTACTGAAATCAGTCAACCATGACGAAGACTGTGGTGTACCAGTGTACCAGTGAATTGCTATTATTCCAGGTCATTCTGGCACAGGCTGATAGCTTCCACACCCACTCTAGGCACCTCTAAGTACCTGTAGTCAATTGCTATTGTCCCAGGTCATCCAACAGCACCACAGCTCTGTCCCCTAGAGTCTCTGAGTGTTTGTTCAATCACTTCATAATCAGATGTCTCTACTACGATCTCTCGGCCATTACATCTGTGATGTACAATTCACTCTTAATAATGTCCTCAACCAAGCGTGATCTCGTGATAACTTGGATTCCAGATTTTTGGAGACGAAAGTTTGGCAGGCCAGAGGCAAAAAAAAAAGCACGGTTTTTGGAAACCAAATGTACCTTTTGGCTAACAAAAAGTACCAGGTAGATGATTTTTGATAAGTTTATATGATACATGTATAAATGGATCAATACTTGATATTTGTTGGTCTCCCTTAAAGTTGAAAAATTCCGTCGGCAAGAGGCAAAAAAAAAATTGTTTTTGAAATGCCAAAATCCTCGCCTGTGGATCCGTAATCCCAAGTGATTAGAATAAAATGGCCTTAACAGTACATGTTCTTTGAATATTGCACTGGGTAATTGCCGGTGGTAGAGCAATTGTGATTTCAGCAAATATAGTCTTTGTACATGTGTAACAGTGATCAATATCGTATTGTAGTGTCAGGTGTAGGTTTAGCTTAAGTGCCATTTTCATATATAGCAGTAAGTGCAAAGGGTATAAGGGTGTTAAACTAATCCTTACACACTAAAACTATAGACCTACCGGTTAGCAAGATCCTTAGTGGGCTGACCCCTGCTTGAGCTGCGACCTTGCGAGATAAAGACTGATAACAGCCAACGTGATGGGTAGCAGATGTTATGTAATGCCCCCTATGAATTTTCTAATTGGTCAATGTATCCCGCTAGGTCGGAATAGACCTTACCAGCCGCCTTGGGATAAGTATGATTGTAACCACCTGTCAAAGTCTGCTAGCACTGATGTGAGTTATTTGCAACACTACCGTAAATCCCTGGTCATAAGCCGGATTTTTTTTTTCTATTTTGGGCCCAAACTGGCTAAATTTTTCCCAAAGTCCCCCTTGGCTTATGACCGTTTTTTTTTTTTTTTACTATAGAATAAAGAGAAATGGAAAAAATTTGACACCAAAACCGGCTTATAGGATTTCCCTGAACTCACCCCCGGCTTATGACCGGGGCCGGCTTATGACCGGGGCCGGCTTATGACTGGGGCCGGCTTATGACCGGGGATTTACGGTACATCATTTTTACAGTAATTTGGAAATACTTGCCATGAAAAACTACCCGATTTACCAAGAATACCACATTCAGGGATGAAAGTTTTCAGGGGTTTTCCTGATTTCAGGGATTTCCAGGTTCCATACATTTCTGTACGGAATCTACATTTCAGGCGTTTTAATGAAGCATTTCAGGGAAATCTGTGCTTAGTCACTTTCATCCCTGCTGACATTGATGTGTCGCAAAATGGCTACTCGTGCAATTCCATATAAAAACGTCGCATGTGAATCCGAACAGAGACAATATCCATCAGTGGAGACGACATGGAGTGAGTTTTGTGCAGCCATCCCTGTTATAATCTTTACCACTATTTCCCACCAAAACATAAGGTGGATGAGTCAAACTAAGAAGAACTTTCACATCTCGTTTCCTCAGTCCGCTACCAGACTGTGCCACGTATGTCGATAAGGAGCGGGATGGAAACGGCGCCTGGGGAGACGAGAGTAGGACAAGTTGTACTGAGCGAGAGGATGAGGGACACTTGATTAAAACCAGGACAACTTGTATACCGGATGAGTGGGATGATAGTTGGTGGGACGAGGTGGTCGAGGATCTACCGCTTGATGACCAACACTATGAGGAACCACTCCATGAACGCAATGAGCATGGCGGCCTAAATGATGTCGAACTGGAGGATCTTATACTTGACGACCATGATGACGAGTATGTGGAAGGGTGGGGCCGACGTCATGCACAGGGTGGGGCGGAACTCGACCAGACGGAGGAGGAGGATTCTAACAATGAGTCTGAGATGTCATACTATAGATGCAATCAGGTTGATGATAACCAACCATATACCAGACAAATGTCCCCCAGGCAGTATTTAAGACCGTCTTCGCCTTGTTCTGATGAAAGTAAGCCAACACCGCAAGACAAAATGGCCGTGGAAAGACAAAATGAAGAGCTTAACATCTTGAGAAAAATTTCAAAAATGGTTACAGCCTTCGACAAGACTTTGCATCAAATCCAACCCCTGCCACTGCCCCGATTTAACACCAAAGTGAAGGATGCAGATGACGTGTTTGGTGAGTTTGTGGCAGAGCGGTTGCGGGGTTTAGTGGCAGGGAGGTCCAAGACCCTAACCATGCAGCGTATCACTAACATCCTGCTTGCTGGTGACAGGGTGTCAGGAGGGGGAGATGCTATCTGTGCAGGCATCCCTCCCAGGGTTGGACTTAACAACACCACACAGAATAAGACCCTCATACCTATTACAAGATGTCGCAGAGGGGATGTCACTAATGGCCGGATGATATTAGCTGACCAGAATGAGTTAGGGAGAGGTCCCCCAACAACCCCCGGGCAGTATGTAAAACGCACCTCGCCTTGATCTGCAGCCAGTGCAGGACCAAATGGGTGCTAAGAGACAGAAGGAGAATTATCAGATCATAATTTTTTTTACAATTCTGTGTTAACCCTTGAAAATGTGTGCTAAGCACAGATACCACTTTTCCTAGTTTACCAGGAATTCCTGGTTTTGATTCTAAGATTTCTGTATTAAATTATGTTAAATTCCTGTGAAAATATGTCTAAAGTCCAGTTTTCCTGGTTTTTGTCGGTCACTGAGTGGCATCTCTGGCTAAGGATGACAATGACGTATTTGGTTCTCAGTAGTTACAGGGTTTGTAAGCGGGGGGGGGGGGGACTAATACCCAGACCATGCTGGGTGATACAACCCTACTGTACAATGTAGCCATAGAGACTGCTCACAGCTGCTGCTGTACCGGAGCAGTACTTAATAGTCGCTATAGCCTGAGAAAGAGTGCTTGTGTCCACCAAATTTGGCGGTAGCATATTACAATGATTTTAAGCGATAAATCCCTTCTTTAGTAAATACATAGAAATTTGTATTTACTAGAGCTTAAAGTTCATTCTAGGGATTTAAAGGAGTTTTTTTTTGTACCGGTGGTTCTCTCATTAACGTTAGTCATTACGTAATTCATATTTACTGGAGTTTTTTAGTAGATTTTTCACTAGTCATAATTGAATTTTCTTCTTCTACATGGCTGACATGCTTGCCATATATTCCCTCTGGTTTTATCAAGGCTCAGATCGGTTGTTCTGGCCATAGATAGACTACAGATCTATATCATACTACGGGTAGCATTTAAACCATACAACCAGACTTGCTGTGCATGTCTAAAGTTATTTCCTAGTACCAAAGTAATTAGTTGAACAGTTGATTTGATAAAACCACTGTGTACTACTGTTACAGTTTTGTAATTTTCAAAGGATCATTTTTACAAAAAGATGCCTTTCCAGAAATAAATAAATCAAAGTTTTGGAAATAGTGTTGCTTATTCTACATAGCATATTGGAGCACTGTTCACAGTGTTCTCCACAGACTTTACTTCACCCTTTAAAGGCCGCTGATACAGGAGTGCATCATGCCCATTGGTCGTCATGATGCACCAATGAAGTGCTGGGGAGTCTGCTCGCCAGCACTTCATTGGTGCATCATGCCGACCCTCCGGGCGTATATGAATCAATCCTGTAGGGTCGGCCTGATGCACCAATGACGTGGTGGCGCGCAGTCTTGCCAGCACCTCAAGGGTACATCATGACGACCAATGGGCATGATGTGGTAATGCCCATTTAAAGGGTTAAAAACCACACCATAAATTCCAGCTGTCAGACACATAGAGGCCAGTCGATTTTCCACCCAAATATATTTATGGAAATTAATACCGTAAACTCCCGCGTATAAGACGCGTCCTTAACGCCAAATAAATGCCTGGTGCGTCTTATAGGATCTACTGAAGTTTGGGGTGCATCTTATACGAGGGGTAATTTTACTATAGAAATGTACTAATCTTACAAATTTCAATCTTAAAATGTGCGTCTTGTACGCGAAAATGCATGTGCTGAGTTTGGGATGCGTCTTCTGCGCGCAGCGCGTCTTCTACGCGGGAGTTTACGGTACCATAAAAGCCTGCAGTGACAGGTGCATATTTGAATACTGTTTTCCCTCCCTACAATTGTTTTCAATACCACTGACACTTGAATACTGACTTCACAAGAAAGGTTTCAAGTGAAACAAAGACTGAGCCTTATCAAGTGGCACCCGGTAATCAACATGGTTAATAGGGCCACACCAAAAAAAATAAGTTGGTCTACGGATCGCCCTCTCCACATTTTCGGAAACACAAAATTTTTTTTCCTTAAAAATAAATCTTGTCTACGGATTTCACTCGCTTCAGTTTCTACAAGTTTTCTCTTTGTGATGCTTGGCAAAATTAAAAAAAAAATTTGTTCGCTCGCCTCAATTTCCCAGCAAGGAATCCATTGGACGCCAAAAAATTCTTCAAAAAAAAGAAAAAAAAAAAAATTCGCTCGCTCGCACCATTTTTTCAAGCCCCAAATCCGTAGACCAATTGACAAGGTCTCCATGTTGACCATTTTCCACAAAAACAAAAAATGGCTTAACTCTACCGCAATGTATCATCAAATACTTTCCAGGAGCTCCAGGAGTATCCGTATGCACAGATGGTATTCTTTGATTCATAGACGCGTTTCCTAAGTTTGACAACATTCTTGGTTGTTCTTAAGTGTTTATTGCCGTTACTGAACTGTTAAATTGAGTGTGAAAGAAACTGTTAGCCTCTCTTCTTTTTGTATTTTTATTACATACCCAAAATTGCTGAAAATGCTATAAGCAGACAGCTTTCAAAGTTTTGGGCTCTAATTCTTACCGTAAATTCCCTTGTATAATAAGCTGTGACTAGTACCAGAACCCAACCCAGAAGGGTAGAGGGAGGGTTGGAGGTAGGGGTCACATGACATGTACCCAATATTTTCCCAACTGTTCCAGCATCACATGGGGGTCTGGGGATCTAGGATCCAGTAGCTTTTTGAATTTTGAAGATCCATTCATAAGAAAAAACAGTTGTACCATTTTGAAATTTTTAGATTTTTCTCAGGGGGTAGCTTTTACGAGGGTGCAGCTTATACGAGAGAATTTACGGTACATGTAATTCCTATTGGGAGTTTAATTCTGTTGATTTTCTGGCAAAGAGTCGGGCTTCCCAAGCCCACTTAAAAGGGCCTAAATCTCATCTTTCCTATCCCCTCAGGGTGTGTGTGGTGCACATATGTGCGGGTACTGACACATTCCTCTGTGAAATTGTGTAATGTAGTTCTCAACATGATTATGACCTTAGCTGTCGAAATGGCGTTAAACATCTATTACTCACTCACTCACTCTGGCAAAGAGTCTCCAACTGTTTGTCTTATTTACAGTAGCGTACCACGACTGAAGCGCCCTGGAATGATGCCGGACCCTGACCGTGAACGGTACATGAATGCCAAACGAGCCCGCAACTACGACTGGGGCAAGAAACCTACCACGCCAACCAAGACTGAACTACGCGGGTATGTTTTTATAGGCTGTAGAGTCAGGGGTGTGAAATCTCCAAGAAAACTCAGAAATCCGAGATTTTTGTCTTCAAAGAGATAGTTCCTGCGGTCTGTGTAAATCCACTGAGAAAACGTTTTTCCAATTATATGGGGGGAGGGGGTCTAACATTTCCGATAATATCTGACTTCTTTGCAATTATGGATAAATCACTATCCCAATGTACAATTGAAACCATGCACACCATATGATTGTTAGAAATAGATTAATGAAACTTTTTCAAATTCTCCTTTCTGTGGTAAAATACATCTTCATTTTGTCGCGAAGCCATAAAGTACGCTTCAGAGGAATTCATTTTTGGCAATTCACACCCCTGAGAGTATCTATGTAATGTAATGTAAATGGTGAAGTAAAGAGTTCTCATGTTAAGCCTTCAGGTAATATTAATACAACTGAAATTTTGCAGATTTTCTAACCTTGGCAACACATGCTACATGAATGCCATCCTCCAGTCACTCTTCCACTTACCCACCTTTGCTGCCGACCTCCGCGCGCTCTTCATTAAAGTTAGACAGAATCGGACCGAGTACCCACAGAATGCACTATTCAGGTGAGGAATGATAAACATATTGTGTATGTGTGGGAAAGATGAAAAGAGAGAATATCCTTTTGATTAACCAAGATATGGTGAGAGTTCTGTAAATCCTGCTATTTTCACAGGGACTTTTCTGTCTAATATGGAGTTATGTACGTTTCCTACAAAAATGTTTGGTGGTTCTGTAGGTGTTAATCTTTGCAAATACCGTAAATTTCCAGTGACTTTAAAATGATGGTGGCTTATATGCACGGGTTTATAGTGGTCCTTTATTTGATACCACCCAGGGCTCTAGGTGCACTTCTCCAGGCCCATCGTAATGACCAGTCACAGGATCAGAAACGGATGTGTCTCGGTGGTATCAAAAATGCCATCTCCGCATCAGCCAAACGCTTCTCAGGCTACCAGCAACATGTAAGTATGCATGAGGGAATATCTGGTTTTGAATTTAGAAAAAAAAACTGGTAAACCATGTATAAGCTGCACCCTGACATTGGGAGAATGCAATAACTGAGATGTCACACCCTCAGAGGTTCGTCTATTTTCAGAGGTTCAGAGGTCCCTCCAATTTAGACTTAAGTGCGGTTTTGTATATTGAGAAATGCTTCCACTTGTGACGTGTTCAAGGGCCCTAAATTGTTCAAAGGTTAGGGAACACCCATCTGACACTTGTGTTAAAACTATAAGCCAGGACCTGAGGCTTGAAATGATCAGCGTACCTTAGTACAGTCTTTATATTGAAAACATCACACGTAAGCCGCACCCTGACTTTCTGGAGACCCTATAATCTGCAGTAGACCCCAGAAATGGTCTATAACCCGCAGGTTATACGCAGAGTTTAAGAGTATTTTGGAAAGCATAGAAGATTTCCATAGGTACCATAATAGCTGCGTGTAACTTTGTAAGGCACATATAAAGTAACTGTACATATGTGAGGTACAAACTAGGTCTGAACAAGAATTAAAGGCCTTAAGCGGTTTCAAAATCTTTAAATGGATTTACCGTAATCTCCCACGTATAAGACGCAGTTCGCATATAAGACGCACCTAGAGTTTAAGAATAAGGTCAAA
This sequence comes from Acholoe squamosa, assembly GCA_949317995.1. Classification (NCBI taxonomy): domain Eukaryota; kingdom Metazoa; phylum Annelida; class Polychaeta; order Phyllodocida; family Polynoidae; genus Acholoe; species Acholoe squamosa. Next base: position 10,758,870 of record OX439051.1, on the reverse strand, counting down.
AAATAAAGAAATTCATATCTTTTGTTCCACTGAATGGATTTTAAAGAATTCAAAAAGCTATGTGTAGCTCAGGCCCTTTAGACTCCTCTGGTCCCTATTATGTCCTTTTAGGACATAATAGGGACCAGAGGGGGAGATTACGGTAGGTGCATGCCCCTTTATTGTTTCTAATATTATACTTGTTTGTAGGATGCCCATGAGTTCCTGGGACAGATGCTGGACCAACTCAAAGATGAAACCATTCTGCTAAACAAGGCGAGTGGTCAGAGCACAATGGACGATGACGCCAAGATCGACGACCTATTGACCACTGCAGAGGCACACAACTCCAGTATGGAGGATGCCGCCCAGGGGCCAACCTACGATAACCCAACCATCAGGAACTTTGAGTTCACTGTACTACACACAATAGAGTGCCAGAGGTGAGCACTGGCGGGCTAATTTATATTAATTTTATTGAGATTTACTTTCATCATTATCCATGAGGTTGCCACTTATTGAATTATTTCCCAGAATTGATATAAAGTACTGGTAGTACCTGTGTAAAAACATGAAACCAACACCAGGTGGGTGGCTGTGTGGGTTGGGGGGGAGGGGCAGGGTTGTTCTCATGTTCATTTGCAGCTGCTGAACAAGAAGTACCGTATCGTCAGGAATAAGCGCTTATAGATTTGAAACAGACATTACCCCTGGTCCTTATACTCAAGATCCAGTTTTAGTGCTTATGAGATATTTCAGCACCCCATTACCCCCGGTGCTTATTTCAGCACCCCATTACCCCCCGTGCTTATTTCAGCACCCCATTACCCCCGTTGCTTATTTCAGCACCCCATTACCCGGTGCTTATTTCAGCACCCCATTACCCCCGGTGCTTATTTCAGCACCCCATTACCCCCGGTGCTTATTTCAGCACCCCATTACCCCCGGTGCTTATTTCAGCACCCCATTACCCCCAGTGCTTATTTCAGCACCCCATTACCCCCGGTGCTTATTTCAGCACCCCATTACCCATGGTGCTTATTTCAGCACCCCATTACCCCCGGTGCTTATTTCAGCACCCCATTACCCCCGGTGCTTATTTCAGCACCCCATTACCCTGGTGCTTATTTGAGACTGGTGCTTATCCCCTTCAAGGCCACTAATTCATTAAAGCATCTCGCCAGGGCTACATTCATGTATTAGGCCAACCCTACATGCTGTATAATATTCTATGAGGGCTGGCATGATGCACGAATGAAGTGCTGACAAGCAGACTCGCCAGGAGTTCATTAATGCATCATGACAACAAATGGGCATGATGCACTCCTGCATCAGCGGTTAAACACGATGTACCGTAAACTCCCGCGTAGAAGACGCACTGCGCATATAAGACGCACCCCAAACTCAGCACATGCATTTTTGCGTATAAGACACACCTCTTAGGTACCAATTTTGTAAATTCAGTACATTTCTATAGTAAAATTACCCCTCGTATAAGACGCACCCCCAACTTCAGAAAATCCTATAAGACACACCAGCATTTTGTTTGGCGTAGAGGATGCGTCGTATATGCAGGAGTTTACGGTAGTTGGTGCTGTATGGGTGTGTCGGGCCGACCCTTTGCGGTTATATCAATGCAGATGGCATACATACAACACTGTAGTGTCCTAAGAAAGATAAATTTGACATATTTTCACTATTTTCAGTTGTTTTGAAATGGTACAGAAGGAAGAAACGTTTCACGATTTGTCACTGGACATACCGCGCAAGGCGTAAGTACATTATCACATTGTTCTCCAAGGCTCATTTCTGACAGGAGTATTACACAGATTTTGAATTTCAAATATCAAGTATCGTTCCAATCACTTTAGGTGCACACCTAAATGTTGTCAGCTCCAAAAAAAAAAAGGAGGGGGGGGGGAGGGATCTCATAAGTGTGTGTGAAGGGGTAAGTATGTATTTCCACATGACTGAAATCTCTGTATTCCGAGATTTTTATGCAAAGGATGCTCCTGATATTACATAAATCCACCAAGAAATGCTGGTTTCATTGACGGTGGGGGGGGGGGGCTCACATCCACTGCCTAAACAAAGGTTGGCTATTTTAATGGTAGAAGAAAAACCTTGGTCAACAATAGATGAATTCACATGTCCTTTTCAGTAACTCGATTCTGTTGTAAATTACTGACTGCAAATGGTCGGGGAGCCATATTGCACTTCACAGAAATTATCCTCAGTTTTTGTTTGTTATTCTTTTATTTATACAGGCTCTATAGATGGTGATACCCTTTTTTAAGGAGATTATTCTGGGTAGATAGTATGTGATGAGGTTATATCCATAGCCCAGAAGAATCTCCTTCTTAGGAACAGTGGTGTGTGTTCTCTTTCAGCACATAATGTTTGAGAAGTATGCGCCCAAGTTACACAATGTACATAACTGGCTGTTCTTTCAGTTGCTTCTACCTGTACATTAGGCTGCAGTGCAGTTTTCTCTGACATTAGTGAACTGTTAGTGTAAGGGACATGGGTAGGTGTGTCAGTAGACCGTTATAGGTATTGTACTTATCATATTTATTTTTCACCTTTGACTCTACCATGTAACCCAGTGTCCGAGTCTACCCACAAGCCAAGCCATACCCATAGTCCAAAGGCTGGCGGTGTCAACTGCACTCAGTGACCCCGCCTCCTCCCACTGGAGGATACGCCGTCAATCACAAGCAGCCCACTGCATGCTGGAAATTCCTAGCAGACAATGTTTAGAAACAACTCCTCCTGCTGGAGGACATGCCCATTGATCATGAGCAGCTCACAGCATACCGGGAGTTCCCAGCAGCTATATTTAGAACCACACTGAACTCTGTGAACCCCAGTGCTATGTTTGGGATCCCCCCTACATACCTGCACTGGAGTTCCCCAGTTACTATATTTAGCTCACCTGATACTATTTTTAGGATGAGCTGGGTGAGCAGCTCCTACTGCAAATACCTGTGGAGGGAGCGGCTCACTCATCTTTCCACCTTCATACTTCATACCTCACACACTCACGTGAGATCAAGGCCCTTGGCTCAAGGGCTAGGCTTGGACACTGTTGGGCACCTTTATACTGTATCACCATCTATACCTCGTGGACTTCTATGAATAAAGTGGATATCAAACTGGATTCCTGATTCGTCTGTATTCATCCTTATTCAACATTTACGGACTCGTTGACAATGGTGGAAAACCCTCACGTATCATCCCACAGTTACCACCTCTCATGAGCCATGGACAACAGTGAGACCCTACCAAAGGAGCCAGCCCCACAACGTATCCCTACATCTCAAGACAGAGACCAGCAAGAAGCCACTAGTACACAGTACGCCGCCCCGATAGACTCCTCGCCAGACGCGCTCCAGCTGGACCCAGTGCTACCAGCCCATAGACGCACACATAAACAGACACCTGTGAGTTCAAACACCTTACTTTTCTCATCTACCATAGTGGACACCAACACAGGTGCACCTACCAGTACACCAGCAGGAGCCCCACCACCAGGTTTAAACCTCACCCTACCTGGCTATTCACCCTCAGAATCACCACCCCTAAGATTAGGTGGCCTTCAAAGTACCACATACAGCACGCCTGAAAATCAATCACCTGGTTACCTCCACCTAGATAGCCATCTAGAGGAAAGATCCAATAGCCTGCAGGAAGCCCTGGAAGCTGCCGGACGGTCACCCTCATCCAGCAGTGATTCTGACCCACAGTGTACACCTGACCTAAGTTGGGACAACCTTACTGTACCGGACATCCAAGCCCACCCATCAGTAGCAGACAATTACTGGAGGAGCAGGCTAGACTCAGCAATCCACAGGTGGAGAGAAAACAGACTCAACACAGGACGTGTACAACTGATACCAACCGGAGCTACACCAAGCTACCAGTGTGGTGAGAGTCCCTCTGTTTTTCTAGACAGGATAAACCGTATTCTAGAAGAGCAGTGGCAAGACAACTCCAATCCCATCAATTTGCTAAGGCCGCACCAAAACCCACAGCCTGATAGCAATCCACCTGGAGGAAACCCTAGGCCTTACTACCCCTACTCTACCTCTGAGGAAGACAGGGCGACACCTCCAGCACCAAATTCATCCCTGAGCACGCCTCCAAGAGCCAGATCCTTTGAAAGGCCATACCCCACCCATAGGCCCAGGAGAAGAGTGCAATCATCCTCCCCTCAAAGGCCAAATACACCTGTATTTTACAGACTTCAAAGAAGCTTGGACTCTGCAGCTAGAAGAGGCGACCTTGTGGCCACTACTCCCATACTACACAGAAACAGTCATTTCCCCGCCCATTTACAGACAGAATCCACCTCTGAAGAAGACACAGAAGTAACCTTCCCCCACCTGCACAGAGCACCTGCCTACCCAAACATGGCCACTGCAGCTCCACCTCCAGAGTACAACCAGGATGACATGACGAGGAACATAGTCAGAGAGTGCACCCAGGCAGTCAATGACTCCCTCTCCAACCTATTAACAGGACAAATGAACTTATTGTCCGCTGAAATAAAAAGGATTGGAGACGACTCCTCCTGCCAACTGTCAAGAATAAATGACAGGTTAAATGACATGGACACTTGGAAGTCGCACCTGGAGAATGACATTGGCCAAATACAAAGAAAAGCAGCTCAGGACAACGCTGATGTACTGAGAAGGTCTGAAATAGCGTCAGCCAATCTGTCTGACAGAATCAACAGAAATATTGATGGAATGAGATCTGAAATATTCAGGGCCATTGATAGGACAAGAACACCTACCAGCCAAGGCCAAAACAGCCTTTTCTCACCCACCAACACTAGGCTACCCCCTTCAGGCCAACCTTCACATGTTATGGGCACCTCTACCAGAATGCCGACATCTGTACCGGTAGGATACAGGCTCAGCCCACCAAGCCTTTTCCAAAATACAACCCGAATGATAGCGACAGGTGCCACGCCCACCCAACAAGGCGCGACACATGCAGGTCTTGGTAATTCAGCCACAACCCACCAGATGGCGCCCTCTACCACTCGTCCATCACCGGTAGCCGCCACATCACTTTCAGGCAGTGTTTACAACCATGTATACATGCCCCACCAGGCGCACACGCCCTACAACAACCCTATACCAATGTATAGCTTGTTTACAAACACTCCACCTGCCCAAGCAGCTGCCCACCAGCCTGCAGCGCAGTCCACACCAATGATACCAAATCTAGGACAATCCAATTTCTCCGCTCCTACTGGATATAGGAGTTTTGAACCTGAGCGACTCACATCTGCTCAATTAAGCTGTTTTAACAAGCCAGAACCCTTTGACAAACCCTCGCCCTACAGATCTGCAGCCAGATTCCTGGCAGAATTCAAATTCTATATAAGAAATGCATACCCCCGCAGCCCAACAATGCATGCATCCTGTATGTATACCTTTTTAAAGGGCAGAGCAGCACAATGGTTTTTCACAAACATTTTCGACAAACCAATCATGTATGACACTGAGGCAGTCTATGCCGCCTTTCTCAGCAGATTCAACCAGCCTGACCCTGCCACAATAATCAAAGGATATAGAAACAGAAAGCAGCAACCCAAGGAGACTGTGGAGGAATACATAGCAGATATGACCTTATTGCTATCCAACAGCAACCTGGATGAATCTGTACAAGTGGACTATCTCATAAATGGCCTCAAAGATGAAATAAAAAATGTTGTACTCTCAGACAGCCCCAAAAGCATTAGAGAAGCCGAGACTGCAGCATTAAAACAAGAATTGGTCATGGAAGCAGCCAAAGCAGCCCATGCCTCAAACCAAACTTCAGACTTGTGCGCCATGAACTATAATAACTACAATGGGCAAAGGAACAATAACAACAACAACAATAACAGATCCAGGAAGGACCAGTACAACAACAACAATTATAACAACAAACCCCCTGGAAATGGCAATATTAAGCAGTATGACGATAAACCTAAGTCAGGATACAACCAAAATCAACAAGGTTATAACAACCCCAGACCCAACTCAAACAGCAGATCAGGCTCCAAGAACAGGTATCAATCGCCAGGCAGAAGCAAATCTCAGGAGGGAAACAGAAGCAGGTCCAAATCCAGCGACACAAGAAACAACTTTGTTTTCATCCCTGTTGCCTCCACCCCCACCAACACCCGCCAGGTGTCCTTCCAGAAACTACTGGTCCCAGCAGATTTCCCAATCCCTGATGATTGGACCCAGCAACAAAAGAAATCCAGGGACCCAACACCAGGCAGAAATGACAACAAAAAGACAGAAGACAACCATCACGACAACCAACCTCCTGATTCTGGACAAGGAGAACACTACAATAACAACATTGAATAGGACACAGGGGAGGGCCACCAAGCATCTTACAGCCCCGCCCCCACCTTGGACAACAAAACTGGAACGTCCCCCACATGCCATATTTCACACACAAATGATGGAGCAGAATTAAATTCGGCAGAACAACAGAACCACGACCCCCAGCCTGTGAATTGTGACGAAGACTCCTCATCAGACAGTGAGGACCTCTATGAGAACCAGAACAAAAGAATTTCCACCCTCCAATTGAAAGTCGAGACCAGTAAGTATGGGCAGCAAGGTAAGACCTCTTACATTAATACTGAATTGACTAAAGGCGCAGTTAATGTTGATATCAATGGCAGTTCTTACAGAGCCCTTGTAGACTCTGGAGCCTCCCTTTCCTTTATCAGCCAGAAAATGGCAGATAAAATCATATCAACTCCCAATTTCAGACATGGTAGGAGATCTCGCATGGTTATCCTACTAGCTGATAAATCCTCAGTTCAGGTCAACAATTCCATCACTATAACTTTCCTAATCAATAACACAGAGTTTAAAACAAGACTACATGTTGTTCCAAAACTAAATCACCCCATAATTCTTGGCGTAAATTTTATGACCAAATATAGGGCCAAAATTTCCTTTGGGGCCAAGTCCCCTTCACCACACTTCATAAGAGCAGCCAAAGGCCTAACCATGCCACCAAATTCTGAATCCACATTCAATGCAATCGTCATAGGACCTGATTCCTTAATAGGTAAAACAGGCATCACAGAAAATGTTGACACAACATTACCGGTACTAATCAAACACGCCCTTGTCGAACCAAGGTCAACAAGAAAGATCATACCGGTAACAGTGGCCAACCCAAATGATTTTTCCATCAATATCAAAAAGCACATGAACCTAGGCATCTTTGCACTTAACAATCTAGACAAAGCCATTCCCATTGGAAAACTGAACAGCCAACACTCCCTCAGCAGCATAATCTCTGACAAAGAAATGCTCCCCATCAATTGTGGAGATGATCCCCTAGATCAACTACCCAAAGGGGACGACCCTCTGAAATATACAATATGCGACAAGCTCTCTGAGGCCCAAAAACAACAAATCAAAAACATTGTTGAATCAAATAGAGAGGCCTTTGTGTTAAATGAGAGTGCTATAGGATTAAACGTTGAAAATGAGGTCAAATTAGAATTAATCCCTGATTTCAAACCCTGCAACAGACCATCCTATAGAATGTCACCCAAAAAAGAGATTTTCCAAAGAGAGCTGTTAGATAAACATTTACAGCAAGGTGTCATTGAAGAATGCACCAAACCCTGTGAATGGAACTCCCCAGCTTTCTTAGTACCCAAACCCCAGGGAGACAGGTCTGTATCCTCAGGATGGAGAATAGTCGTGGACTATAGATGGGTTAACCAAAACCTAAAATCTTTTTCCTACTCCTTCCCCAGAGCAGACGACCTCATGCAACAAGTTGGCAGAACAGGTGCTAAATATTTTTCCAAATTGGATGTATACAGCGCCTACCATCAAATTCCTCTAGCTAAAGAATCAAGGCCTTTAACAACCTTCTCCGCCAATGGCACAAGATATATGGCCAAAGTATTACCCATGGGTTTAAAAACTTCTGGTTTGTCATTCATGAATGTAATGGAACAATTGCTCATGAAGTGCAAATACAGAAATGCAGTAGCCTATGTGGATGATGTGGCCATATACAGCCCCACATGGGAAAGACACCTGCAAGACCTAGATGAAGTGCTAAAACTTTTCATCAAAGGAAACATCAAATTAAAGTCAGAAAAATGTGAATTTGGCACCACCAAAATGGAATTCTTAGGTTTTACCTTAGATCAACACGGCATCTCACCTTCCCCAGGCAAAATCTCACCGGTCAAAACCTTCCCAGCACCTAAAAACATCCACGACCTTAGGTGTTTCAATGGAATGGCACAATTTTATAAGAGATTCATTAGAGGCTTCGCCCATATAATGAAACCCCTATATGAAGCCACAAAGGGTACTTTCAAATGGACCACTCAGTGTCAAACAGCCTTTGAGAAAATCAAAGCATCAATTTGCACTGAGGCAATCCTAAAATTCCCAGACTATAACAAACCCTTCATCATCTTCACAGACTCCAGCAATTTCAGCTTAGGAGCAGTTATCACACAGGTAGATGAACATGGTTTTTATAGGCCCATTGAATTCTCTGGGAGAGGTCTAACACCTCAAGAGACCAGATATGGAATAACTGACAAAGAGTTACTTGGGATAATCTTCGCTGTCAAAAAGTTCCACCATTATGTAGACGGCACTCACTTCAAGGTATATTCAGATCATACAGCCCTAGTCTCCCTCTTCAACAAGAAGGAAAATATCACCAATGGCAGATTGGCAAGATGGGTAGATACTGTTATGTCTTATGATTTTGAAGTGAAATACCTACAAGGCAGAGCTAATCTAGTGGCAGATTGCCTGTCCAGAAGAAAATATCCCCCTGGCTCTGATGATCCAATACCAATTAGATCACAAGGAAAAATTATCCTCCCACCAAAAAGGGTACAATTTTCAGATATATCCATGACAAAGGTTTTCAAATCAGACGACCCAATTCCCAATAATCCCATCTGTTTGGGACCTCCTAGATCAATATTAAAAGGAGGCAAAATTTGGGGAAGCACAAATAAACCACCAAAAGGCGTCATAGCAAGGAAAGGCACCCCAGAGAGGCAGCAAAGTGTGAACCCTGACCTGTGTGTACTCACTCGAGCACAGTCCCAGTCTCAGGACGACACACCTCCAGCAGCCAGCCAATCAGCACCCAGTAAAAAGACCCGCCCACTCAAGCCTAAGTGCAGCAGTCCTCGCCCCAGAGGCAGGCCCGCCAAATCTAGGTCACCTAGGGTCTCCATCAAAGCTGCAAACGCCAAGAGAGCTAAGCTCTCCCGCCGTGTGCTACCTCTAGCTGAAAGGGCAATTCAGGAAATCTGTAAACACCAATCCCCGACACCTTCTAGAGAAACACTGATTAAAAGCCAAAAAGAAGACCTTTTTGCATCCTCCATGGCAAACTACATTGAAAAAGGTAGCCTGCCACACGACTCAGGATTAATGAATCAAATACTACGTAACCACGACCAATTCATCTTACTGGATGAAGTCCTTTTCAGAATTACTGATACCAATTTGGGTAAGACTTTAGAGCCCACACTGCAAATTGTAATTCCAGAAAAGTGGACAGAATCTTTAGTGGAAGCAACCCATTGCTCTCCCCTAGGTGGACACCTAGGTCCAGTCAAAACCTATACAGCCATAAGGGCTAGGTATTACTGGAGATCAATGTTTAAAGAAGTTTTTGACTTCTGCGGTACTTGCCACACATGCCTGACCACCAAAAAGAGACCCAAAAACCTGAAAACTCCAATGAAACTACGTGACCCAGTACTCACAGCATACTCTCATGTCACCATGGACACAATAGGCCCTTTTTCCAGGGCCGCTGATGGCTCCCACTACATACATGTGGTGACCGACCATGCCACCAGGCATGTGACTGCCTGGACAAGTGAAGAAAATACTGCTGCAGTTGTAGCACTTGGTTTCTTCCAAAAAGTCATATGTATCCATGGCACTCCCTCAGTACTAAACACAGATAATGCCCAACAATACGTCTCAAAACTATTCAAATATTTTTGTGAAAAGTTCGGCATTAAACATGTGACAGGAAGTGCACATTGGTCTAGGTCTCAAGGTCTCTGTGAGCGCCAACATCAAACCATTGAATCATCCCTCAGGGCTTTTGTATCAAAATCACAAAAGCATTGGTCAACCTTCCTACAGGCTGTAGTCTTCAGTATTAATAATACTATAAGCAGCGCCTTAGGCTACTCACCAAATTTGTTAGTCTTTGGCAAGCAGACACACCTACCAACTGAAGCAGCTTTGTCCTTGATTAAAGCTGAAAAAGACTCAAGCACCAGGGAGAAAATTATGACCAGCCTACTACAGTTTAGGGATGATATTCAGATGAGAGCTGCAGAAAACATGATCTCTGCTCACAAAAAGATGAAAGCCAGACATGACACTTCAGCAGAACTGAGCTCATATAACACAGGCCAATTGGTATATTTACATATACCCACCCTGCTGGTCAAATGCACATCAAAAAAGTTGCAACCCACATACTCAGGCCCCTACATCATAATGAAGATGACTTCACCAGTCACAGCTATTCTAAAAAGGCTACAAGATGGAAAAATACTGAAGAAATCAGTACATGTATCAAGGCTAAGGAGACCAATCACAAGAGCTAGCGCCAAAGCCATTATAAAAAGGCTGCAATCAGGGCCCACAAGCTCACTTCACGACCCCGACCAGGACGACCCCTCCAATGTGAGTCTTACCACTCCCAAAATAAAGAAAAAGAGAGGAAGGCCAGCCAAAAAGGGAACAATCTCCTTCAGCCCCATGCCCTCCAGAAAATCAAGAAAAATTTCTAAGCGTCCATTATAGGCCATAAGTCGCTGTGTCAAACACCAAACATCCATATAAACAACCCTCCTTCATTCCCCACAGGCGCCACGCGCCCCAACCAAATTAATCAACCATTAATACACCAACCACTTAAACACACTGACAGCAACAGTCACAGACCAACGCCCAACCTATTTATACTAACAGCCATAAAAATTCCTATGCATCCAAAATCAACACCGCCTTGATTAACTGTATATACACACACCTACCCCTTCTAAGTGGAACGCCAAACACTGGCAAATGGATTATCAAATAATTAGGTTAGGTTACACACGCCACATACCGACCGCCCAAGGCAGCGCTGTATCCTCGGTTTGTGTATAAACTTCAATACACACATGCGACGGCTTGTTACCACTTCAAGACCACTATTTCCAATGATAAACCTATTGTAGGAAGATGGACCTCTGACACCCACACCCCATGTTTACACCGCTGTCTCCGCCAACCCTTAAGTGCTGTGGTGGCACATATACAAATCAATAACACACTGCCCTCAAGGTCTTTAAAAGCTACAGGGACGCCATAGCAACCATATCACCTTGGCCAGGGATAAAACACCCCCCGCCAAGCTTCCCAATATGCTATCTTTAGACAATATCTCACCACCAACCAATCCAGGCCAGGATAACCCTAATTTGCATATGGGACCGTCAACCCCACTTGCATCCACCAATAATATTTGGCCTACGCCTCTTTCAGGGCAAGACATACCACCTATGGGAGATCTCAGACTGAGAAATAGCCAAACTCAATCTCAGGTTTATAAGCGCTTGCCCACCCACATCTGATCACAACACAACCCACAACCAATACCACCACACCTTAAGCACGGCAACAAGTGTCTGGGAAGGGACCATGGCAGACCCATCATGCAACCAGCCCAGGTAGGATTATCTTATGGGTCTATTTTAGCATTTAGGATTTTTAACAGTCGTTCTAGCATTGTACATGATAGCACTTTATTATCATGGTGCCCAGGTACCCCTATCAACCAATGGCGGTGTGAGCCTTAAGTGTGTGTAAAATGTGGAAGAACTTCTCCACTACCCTATAATTTTTAACATTGATAATCCAATTTACTAAACCTCTTCAGCCAAGCAAATTCCCCACCTTTACCTCTCCCCCATTCACAGCCCACTTAGGCCCTTTTTCCTTTTATGACTTACAGCCTGGACCCACCGGCAAATAAGCACGGCCCAAATGCTACATGGACCATACACAGCCTCCTTGGACCACATGGGATCAGGAGTGATCTCATGGATCCTTTTGAAATTAGGAGCATAATCATGGAACAGCAACACCTCATCACCTTCCTCGCCCAGGAAGATATTAAACATTACCTCAGCAGCCCTGTGCTAAGACAGGAGCTGGACTTGAGCAATCACTCCACAGCAGCAACCATCAAAGCCTTCATGGTCGCTGTAGCTGGGGATAATCCCCGCCGGCCTCCATGGGGCAGGTTTAATCATAGATCTGCATCATACATAGCACTTTTATGTGCTCGCACGCTCATAGCGTCGGAACAGCCCCTCAGGGACTTACCCCGCCAATACTCCAGAATTGGACGTGAACTGGCCATAAGGAATACGGCCAGCATAGTATTCCAGTTTGCTGTCTTCGAGATAAACAGATTCCATGCTCAAGCTCGTGTGCCGCCCCTGACGGTGACAACAGGCACCAGTCCATCTGCATAAAACTTTTCATGTGACAACAACCCTACCACCCACAGATTCCCCGACCCTTGTAAATACTTGACCATACTAACATCCCATTTGTGACTGGGCTAATGTTATTTTTAAAGTGAACCCCACCATCAAAATTTTCAAAATCCTCAAAATTTTCAATTTTTTCTCATTTTCTAGAGCAGCAGCCATCCTAGCAGTCTGTATATTCCTACATCTGCTCCTCGGCTGCACCTCAACATCAGACAACAATCTGAACACCATCTTCAGACCCAACTATGGCGCACTGTTTACCAAGTTACCCCAAACATTACTAGCCAATTACATGGACTATCCATTGACCTTCAGCCTTAACTTGACCTTTGATCAGAACCTAAGTCAGCCAAAACTACTCAGCCCTCTCATCAGCACTGATGCACCCCAATACATTAAGCACACAGCCCATGCCCTAGATAACATGATACAGAGCCTATTCTCCAAGTCAAAGACAACACTAAAAACTTTGTCAAAATTGATTTCACCTCCAAACGTCAGAAAAGCCAGAAATGCCCCCGGCCAAGTCATTGGTGACATTTTAAGAGCTTCAATAGGCCTCGGGACTCAACCAGAAATTGATATTCTGAATTCTGAAATGTCTGACCTGGATAAAAAGTTAGCCACCAAAATGCACGTGGTAGAATTAGCCACACATTTCTTGTTAAATATTTCGGAATTTAATTACAATTCTGTCAACATCTTCTCAAAATTCCAAAACGACACTGATGATGCTCTATCTTTTATTTCCGGAAAATTAGAGCATTTAAATTCTAACATCTCATCAATATTATTAAAATTAGAACTCCAATCCAGACAGGACACCTTCTATTCAATGTTATTCACAGCAGCAAATTCTCAAATAGAGTCTTTAATTGACCTCCAAAGCGACTTGGAAAATCTGCTCTTAACCATTAATAATCTACTTGAGGGCACCCTACCCCAATCCATCATCACACAAGACGACCTCAGTTTAGGTTTAAACAATTTGTCCAGCCTCCTGCACGAGGCACACCACGGCATTATTTTAGAAGGCCTACCCATAAGTTATTATTATCGGCGCCGAGTACATGTGCACTGGAGCCATAACTCGAGCCTGTTAATAACCATACCAGTACCCATAACCAGAGGGGGAAGCACCTTTTCTATATTTAGAATAGAAACCTTCCCCGTGCCTTTCGACACCTCCGACACTAAGTCAGTAGGTCACACCCAGGTGGAGCCACTTCCCGGCTACTTGGCTATGTCCAAGACCCACTCACACTATATACAGTTTACACAAGCTGACCTGGATATGTGTGACCTCGGCCACCTTATCAGCTGTAACCTACCCCTACCTCTGTTGTCGGCCACACACCCCACATGCACTCTATCCCTATTTTTAGACCTACCAGAGGCGGTGCACCATACCTGCAGTTTTAAAGCACACATGGCAGCACCCATACCAAATCTTATCCAACCCCTATCTCACAGCACTTTCCTATTAATAACCGACCATCCCACTTCCATGCTCCAATGCACAAATTCAGGCCAAGTCGAAATTAAGAATAGAGCATACTCAGTCATCTCAGTCCCATGTCTGTGCTCCATTAAAAATGCCGGCATGATTTTAACCAATTCTGATTTATCTTGCACCCAAAATTTCACCTTAGAACCCATATCAAAGGCCTACTTCAATTTACCACTGTGGCGACATTTCGGTCAACCTCCAACCAATGTTTCCGGCATCACCATGGCAACCACTACCCAGACCCTTCACCTGCCCAATTTTGAAAAATTAAAACACCTACACAATCAAAAAATAACACCCCTCTTCCAAGACACCCTAACCCTTAAAAGAGCCGCACAGGGACTTAAAGACCAATCAGCCCTCCTATCCACTAACTCCCTGATGCATCTAGGATATCACCTCCAGTTCTCACCCTGGATACATTTGGTATCACCCCTCCTGGCACTACTTTGCTGCGCATTAACCCTTAAGAACCATCTTCGTGTCAATCAATTGGCGCGCTTTATCACACTAGTCTCAGCAACCCGAACACCCAAGATGGCTAATGCGGAGAGTTGGGATCGTTTTAAAGATCTGATACGCCAGGCTAACAAAAACTGGCCAGCTCCACAAACGACCCCAAACACAGATCTGGATTTTGTACAATCGCCTGACCGCTACCAGGACATGTTCACCTGGATCTTAATAGCAACCCTCCTGTACATCACATGGAGTACCGCCAAGAGGTGCCTGCGACACTGGCCCTACTGCAAACAGGACAGCCACAGGACACCTTCGATTGTGGCCAAGATCCATGCTAATGGTCAAACCTTTGATTTCACCGTTGGCAAAATGATCTATGGACAGAATCTCTGGGCCCCCACCATCACAGCCCCTAAGGTCTCCCCAGCTCGCCTTACGGCACCCCTGGGCAGACACCTGGATCTCCATTGGAAGTCTGACATCAGGACAATAATCGGGGGACAAGTCCGGCAGATCCCGCTGCAGCGCTATCCTCCGGTACCGCTTCTATGGAGAATACCGCTGTACAGGGTCTTAAAAGGAGCTCACCACATGACAGTGGTCATCTCCTCAGAAGGACAACCCGATTTTCAACTTGCCTCTAGTGA
This sequence comes from Acholoe squamosa, assembly GCA_949317995.1. Lineage (NCBI taxonomy): Eukaryota > Metazoa > Annelida > Polychaeta > Phyllodocida > Polynoidae > Acholoe > Acholoe squamosa. Next base: position 10,743,671 of record OX439051.1, on the reverse strand, counting down.
CACTGACCCCGCCATACAACTACCTTGTGAGTCCTGGCCGGCTGATCGCCATGACTCCCCGGCTGAGCTCACAAAGTACACCCCACTCCGGCATCAGCCAAAGAAAGACAAATACATGTACAAGCAACCGGAGATGATGCTCACACCACCCTCAACATCAACCAGCGGTAAGTTTTCATCAGAAACCTACTTTGATCCTCATGTGGGGATCAATTAACCGCCGGCCACCCCCCATATAACCTGGTAATGGACTCTCCCGGTCGCCCAATCCACCGGATAGCCCAATCTAACACCTTCATGTGGGGATCATCCCCATCCTCAATAGCTCTAAAACCCGACCCCACCCACAATTAAAACCTTTATCATTATCTCCAGTACCATAGCACAGTTTTGACCCACAATAACACAGTTATTTCGACTCACTGTGAAGGCCCACTGCACGATGAGACGTCGCCATCTTGTTTCTGACGTCGCGTGTGGTTCCCCGCCAAACGCTGCGTCAGAACGCCGGCGCTGCGTCTCACCACTGCCGTCGGCCTCCCCAACGTCAGATCTCTTTCATTTTTCCCACGTTGGCATGACAACTTAACGTCAGTCAGGACACCCGCAATCAATATCTGCGTCAAAACAATAACATAAGCACGTGTTAGCAATATCACTAGACTTGTTTTCGACCCAAGTTAACAATAACAACCCGCATGAGAATTGAAAGCCCGCCCTTGCCAATTTAGAAGCCCAGAACAGACAACATAACTTCTAACTGGTGGTGGACTTTCAAATATATTATTAGCACAATCACAGTAAAATCAGGCTCGTGGCACTTATAATGATTATCACAGTCTTTTATCACAAATCAGCATAAATCACTCTTGATCGCATTTGGCTGTGCCACCTTCTGGAACTGGTCCTTTTCTTTCCATCTCACTGGCGCCACAATCCTGTCTAACAAGCAGGTACTTTCTACGCCTCAATTTCTGGAAAACACAAGTAATGAGCCCCTGTAAGTCACCACTCTACCTAATAAAATCTAAGATGAGATCAAAATCCAATCTTCTCTTAACAAGACTCATTTACTTCAAAACAATTCCAACCAACTCAATCAAAATTTCACGTACCAGCCAGGGCCATCAGAATACAACACAGGGCCCACTGGCCCCTCCCTCAGGGCCATCGGGCGGCCCACGGACCCGGTGACATAACATTGGCACCTCACCGACGTGAACCCAGACCAGGACAATCCTGAAACAAAAAGAAACATGGCGTCAGACCACCGGCACCACACCCAAATACGCGAAAACCCCAAAAATCGAGAAATTTGTACAGGTACTCACCCAAACATCTCCACCAGCACCAGCAGAACAAACAGACTCCCTGAAGGCATCACTACGAGTTCAACCCGTGCAATCATGATCCCGAGGTATTCCTTCTTTCGAGCCGCAAATAATCAAAAATCTATGGCTCGTCTCGTCGATCATGTATCGCCTTCTAATGCTAAAAATAGCTCCACATCCCTTTATAGCAAGACCCACCGCGGGAGCATAAGGTTAATTTTTGGACCTATTTTTCGAAAAAGCGCATCATCAAAATTCAAAATTCCAACCAATTAACCCCACCTTTAGGCCCCAAAACACCTAACCCAACATGGGTACAGACACTTACACATGACCCAACAAGGTCATGGCAAGTCTACACCATTCACCATACCATTTCCCCATACCATTTCACGAACGCCGGACAAACGCCAGCTCAGTGGCGCCAGCCAATGTTTGTCGCTTGAACTAAATAATAACAGATCCCCATACAGTGGCGCTACCCGTGCCGCGCAGCAGAACTAACCTGGACCCTGGATATTCCAGTTTCCCGCTCACATTTGGCCATGAGTCTACACCGGCCCAATGACACTGCTCATCAATATGCACTGCCTAATTCACTGCCTTACCTGTCAATTTGGTATTTTTGTTGGTCGCCTTGTAATCCATGCACTGTTATCGACCCCACAACTAAAAATACCCCTTCTCTTGTTCTGTTTTTTCAATACAGAGGCCAACGACCTAATCGAGGAGGCGGAGACCGCATTGACAGGCCAGCAGGAGATAGTGGCAGACCAGGCACGCCCATACCAACCGGCCTGCCCCATTGGAGCACACGAGTCTGCTCTCCAATAGGGCCACCTACTAGATTTGCCACCCTGGGAAGAAATTGCCCCCACCTAATGTATAGCTACAGCTGCCCATGCAGCATGAACAAAGACAATAGACCAGAAACTTTCAAAACAATTGGCTCGACCCAGGTCTGGAGACCCCTACCCAAAACATACCAAGCTTCATCTGAGGAGGACAGTGACTCTGACACCTCCCTCTCAGCAGAACAAATAGACATAGACCCTGCATACAGTTCCGATCTAAATTTGCAACCTGACTCAGGCAAGCCTAGCAGAATGCATTTCAGTAAAATTGTAAACTTTGTCCCCAACACCAAAAAATCCAGATCCAGGAGAAGACCCTCACTAGGTCGCTCCCTCAACCCACATGTCTTTAACCACCAAGACCCACCACCAAAGGGTCTTGCAAACCAAAGTCGCCATAGAAGGAGAAAATAATTTCATTAACCATCCTCTATTTATTTTATTTATTTTTAAAAACTGTATTTAAATTATAAACTAAAAGTGTAGAGACACACTTCACTCACCGACCGCCCATGGACACTATGAACACTGACTCAGTCAGCCTAGTCAACTGATTTTTAAAGCCAGTTTTTCTTGTTTGCATAAGGCTATGATACATAACCATGAAAACACGCTGCATTTTTACTTTTATTTTCCTTTATAAGAACATTATGAAGAACACAAGCCAGGCAGCAGGTTTTGTGATCTTAAGATGCCATAAAGTTCTTTTTCTTTTTCACAATGTACCTTTTCAAACCCAACCATGTCAAATATTTATGGGTTTTAGCTAGTCTATATTTTTCTAAAAATTTTACAAGGAAGCCCTGGCAACCAGTATCTTTGCAGGATCAATTGAGATCCAAACTAAATATCAGCCAGAGCCTCCCATTTACTTTTGTATTAACCTCGTCCTTTTTCAGCAAATTATAACCCCAGGTAGACTGAAGGCTAAACATGCTAAATTTTCCATTGACTAAGACAAACCTTCTACAAAACTAACAGAAACTTCTACAGATAAATAAAAGACCAAAAATCCAAAATTTTTTTTAGAAAATTCCTTAAACATATCACCTAAAAGCCTTCAGACTCCCTAAGCCTTACCAGTATTATAAGGAATGATTGATCGACTTGCCAGTCATCAATTACCTAACCTCTGTTTTTATTTATTATATTGTATTGTATATTGGCTCAAAACCTAAATAATAATTGCCTACCGGTACTGAAACAAACTTCAGTATTAACGTGTCTACCTCAAGGTCTGCCTTAAAGCCAATAACTGCATGTTTTAGGATAGTTTTTATTCCTCTATCCTTGTGTGAACTTTAGTACTAGATAAATAATCCAGCCCTTGTATCCTACCACGACCTGAATTTTTCATATTCTCCTTTGTCAAAATTACAAACAACACCTCTTTGGCACAGTTTCGTTTTGTACTGTTTATAAATTATTCATGTTCAATCAAAAACCAATATTAAATATCTCCTTAATACCGTAAACTTTCAACTTAAATGATAAGATGTAATACCTATTATTACACATCAAACATATTGTCAGTAGACCTTTTCTCACGAACTTCCTCCTTAAAACCTCGCGTGGAATCGAGTAGGAATGTGGGGATTTGTCAGTAGACCGTTATAGGTATTGTACTTATCATATTTATTTTTCACCTTTGACTCTACCATGTAACCCAGTGTCCGAGTCTACCCACAAGCCAAGCCATACCCATAGTCCAAAGGCTGGCGGTGTCAACTGCACTCAGTGACCCCGCCTCCTCCCACTGGAGGATACGCCGTCAATCACAAGCAGCCCACTGCATGCTGGAAATTCCTAGCAGACAATGTTTAGAAACAACTCCTCCTGCTGGAGGACATGCCCATTGATCATGAGCAGCTCACAGCATACCGGGAGTTCCCAGCAGCTATATTTAGAACCACACTGAACTCTGTGAACCCCAGTGCTATGTTTGGGATCCCCCCTACATACCTGCACTGGAGTTCCCCAGTTACTATATTTAGCTCACCTGATACTATTTTTAGGATGAGCTGGGTGAGCAGCTCCTACTACAAATACCTGTGGAGGGAGCGGCTCACTCATCTTTCCACCTTCATACTTCATACCTCACACACTCACGTGAGATCAAGGCCCTTGGCTCAAGGGCTAGGCTTGGACACTGTTGGGCACCTTTATACTGTATCACCATCTATACCTCGTGGACTTCTATGAATAAAGTGGATATCAAACTGGATTCCTGATTCGTCTGTATTCATCCTTATTCAACATTTACGGACTCGTTGACAGGTGCCTAAAGGCTGGGAATTCCTTCATAGGGACTTCTTCTATGTTTGCAAAGTGCTCCCAGAATCTCCTAGATAACTCCCAGGAGCTCCTTGATGAACTTCCAGATGGCAAGGAGAGGTGCCAAAATGTTAGGAATATCTTCCTAGAGGGACAGGAGGCTTTTTCTGTGTTTGGTTTGGTTTGGTTTGGTTGATTTTTCGTCCACTAATAGTACTTAAAAGTTAGCAGACATTTCTGTGGTTCGCGGACATCAAGTCCTTTCTTTTCTTTTTGGACAGGTTTTTAAAAGCTGCTTGTCCAGACAGCTAGCCAGGTATTTATATGCTGCTTGCCCGACACAGCAGTGACCGAATCTATGAATGACCGAATCTATGAGATGAATGACCGCATCTATGAGGAGGGGTGAGGGGGAAAACCGCTACCGGGGCTTCATTCCCCTACTCTTCTCGAAGGATAGCAAGTGTTCTATTATTTGCCTGGTCCCATAGGCAGGGCCAGACAAACAGCGGCCTTTGATCACTCAGACGTGGTTCACTGAGGGGGAATCCCATAGCAAAAGACAAACATGTAGGCCCGGTAATCAAAGTGCTCTCAGAATATAGATAGTTCCCAGGAGCTCCCAGATGACTAGGAGAGGTGCCAATGACATAGAAATTCTTCACAGAGTTGCAGGGGACTTTCCCCAGGTTTCTAAAGTGTTCCCAGGAGCTCCCAGATGGCAATTTTAAGCTGGCAAGGATAGGTGCTAAATTGCAAGGAATTCTTTCGCAGAGGGGCAGGGGACCTCTTTTACGTTTGCAAAGTGCTCCCAGAATCTTATTGATAGCTCCCAGGAGTCCATCCCTGACCTCTTGGCTCATTTTGGTCAAATTACTGTTAACTATAACCCATCCATGAACACTTGGCACATGTTGGTCAAATAACTGTAAAATATAGTCCATTCATGAACACTAGGCACATGTAGGTCAAATAAATGTAAACTACAGTACATCCCTGACCTCTTGGCTCTTTTTGGTCAAATAACTGTAAACCATAGTCCATCCCTGAAGACTTTGCACATGTAGGTCAAATAACTGTAAACTATAGTCCATCCATGAACACATGCTACATGTTGGTCAAATAAGTGTAAAATATAGTCCATCCATGAACACTTGGCATATTTTGGTCAAATAACTGTAAACTATAGTCCATCCCTGAACACTTCACACATGTTGGTCGAATGACTAAAACTATAGTCCATCCAAACTATAGTCCATCCATGAACACTTAGCACATGTTGGTCGAATAATTGTAAACTATAGTCCATCCCAGAACACTTGACACTTGTGCATAAACTAGTCTATATACACTATACTGTGATCATATTAAACGAGGCAAGGGCTTTTGACACCACCTTTCTGACCTCTTGTCTACTAGCCCTTAGCCGAGTTTCTTATGATTACCAAGTTTCAATTGCTATTTTGGCCTCTAGTAGATTACATGCACCACCAAAAAACTATTCCATTACACAGCATATGCCCTATCACACCCTTCAAAGACCCCATGAGTCATATTTCTATTTACATGAAAATCTTTTGATAAATGATGAAAAAAACATTTCATGGGGTATGCTTTTCTTATATTTAGATTCCAAGAATTTCCATAGACCATCAAAACCTGTCATTTAGCCCTATTTCTGTTACAACTGAACCCCTAAAAATTAGTCATATAGTGAGACAAAAAGTAAGACAAAGCTATCCATGTAATAGAATTTACATTTAAGGTGCACTTTTATGACTGTGACATGGTAATTACTGTTGGGTTTTTTCCTTTGGAGAAATGCATGTGATTTAGGGCTCTTTTTACCCTAAATAAAAGGGTAATCAAACTGTCTTTAACCCCACTTATAGACAGATTTCAGATTTTTTAGAAGAGGAGGGCATAGAGTAGGTATGGGGGCAGTGCATGCCATGGTTATCTGGGCAAATATCTTTTGATATAGTTGATTTTGAAGGCCTTCCAATTTGGTTTATTGATAGGTTTAATTCCAAGATTCTCTCATAGACAAAACATTAGTCTTGCATTGGAGTTGAATCTAGGTGAGTACATAGAGGAGCCTAGTAGGTTTCTCTATGGTAAGTATCAGCAGTGAGATAGCTGGGCCCTTTAAGAAGATTGGCTTCCAATCATTTCCCATGGGAAAGGAAGGAAATGTAACAAGTAATTATAACAAGGTCACATCACCTTGGCTACACTGTCTGTGATGTTAATTGTAGGATCAACAATGACTGTCTATGGATGGATGGATGGGACTATGGGACTATGGTCGGGACAATGGTCGGGACAATGGTCGGGAGGGGGTACTCAGGCATGCCTCAATACTCAGAGCTGTGCTGGTAGTTGTGTTGGGAGGGGGAGGAAGACAATCAAGCAGCTAAATGTGTCCTTAATGACATAGTGGGAAAGTCATGGGCAAGTCATCAAGCCTAGGCTCTGTACCCTTGCCTCGTTCCCTTTCTGTCTCTCCAAGACATACTCTCGACTTAACCGTTTTAAAATAAACGCTCTCTTGTTTTATTTGCTCTCCCTGTTGTCACTGCATATCCTTCCAAGGTCTCATCTTTTGTTTACAAAAGACGCTAAGCTATTACCTCATTCTTGTTACATTGTCTGGGTCCAGGATTTTTCTAATAAAATCTAATAAAGGTCATATAAATCTCATATTTTGTACCTCCACTAACTGTAAACGGAATAATATCCACATTTGTTTACAAATGACATATGCGCTCATGTGCTGCTTGTTGATATTGAACCTGTTTTGAATCATCAGTACATTCAGACGTCTCTTCATGATGTCATTGGATAACAATATAATGATAATAGTGGAATAATAACAAATTCATTTTCTGTATTTCACAGAAATTCATTCTCAGTATTTCACAGAAAGTCATGCGCAGTATTTCACAGAAAGTCATGCGCAGTATTTCACACCCATAACCTGTTTGATGTTGTACAGGCGGTGTTCAGGAGAGCGGACATTACAGCACGCTTTGGACCAGTTCTTTGAAGACGAGAAGATAGAGTATACATGTGAGAAGTGCGGTAGTACAGACTCCCATGTACAGCATAAGTTTACACGCCTACCCAGGTATGTCTACCAGTCTAAACAGATCTTTATACTCTGCCATGCCAAAATCCTTATGAATATTGGTGAGATCTGAGACTGGGATATTATCAAGTGAAAAAGTCAATTCTTTCAAAATGGTCTCAGGAACCTCACAGATAAAGGCGGTGGTGTACTATCGTGGTTGCACCAGGCGGCAACGCTAGCTTTTAGAATGGGAGAATAGGGCTGTGTACATTGTACAGTGTTCAAAGCTTTAAATCCGAAACAATTAATTCATTCATGCACCTCTGACATATTACCATAAATCCTCCGTATAAGTTGCACCCCCAAATTTTGGAGAAGCTATGAACCGCTCCCAAGGCTAGAAAAGTAAGGTTTTATACTGTTCTATAAGATTTATCATATGTCCATTTGAGTACACTTTTACTGAATTGTACATTGTTTCCAGGATCATGATTATGCACCTTAAGCGGTACAGCATCCTACAACAAGGGTCGTTTTGTGGTAAGAGTGGAGGTTCCACTGCCATCCCGCGCTTTGTAACGCTACAGGACCATTGTACACAGGAGACCAGTCCGCCCTTCCCACCCGACCTCAACCGCAGCTACGGCGTGTAAGTATCTAACCCTTTTCAGGGCCACTAATGCAGGAGTGCATCATGCCAAATGGTCAGCATGATGCACCAAAAAAGTGCTGGCAAGCAGACTTGCCAGCACTTTGTTGGTGCATCATGCCGACCCTCCGGGAGTTTTTTATACCATTTGTGTAGAATGAGGGCGGACCTTCTTTATTTTTTACCCCACATCCGTTCATAATTTTCTATGTCTTTGGCAAAAGGGCTACTCTTCATAGTGAATTCAGTGGTACACGTTTCTGCATCAAAAGGAGGAGTAAAATGCTTTTTAAAGTATGTTTCTACACCAATTAGTGGCTGAGATAATGATATTTGGCCCAGGGTATCCCCTGGGCTATTGGAGCCGACTTTTCAGTCAGATCCACAAATTTGTAATCACCAACTTTAGGGTGTAATCATTCAGTGATATACTGTTAGTTTACACATTTTTCAAAAGCCAAAGGAAAGTTTCAAATCTCATCCATCAGACAACATTTTGTCCTCTATGGTGAGTGATGTCTTCCTCTACGAAAAAAGCTGCTGTACTTACGTCATGTTTTGGGAGCTATACTGACTACAAGTTCTTTAACCATTGGGTCTATGGGTCAGATAGGTTTTGGCGATGAAATTAGCACATGGAGTCCTATGGGTAATCACCAAGTGAGACACTTTTTTCAGTAGGCAATGTTTACAGTGTCCAAGCTATACAGATAACACATTGGGGACTGAGCGATAAACTAAGCATGCTAAGGATAGTTTTCTGTGGGGGCTAGGTGTCCAGGGGGCAGGTTTCCAGGGGCCAGGTGTCCAGGGGCTAGCTCTCCAGGGGGCCAGGTGTCCGGGGGCCAAGTGTCCGGGGGCCAGGTGTCCGGGGGGGGGCAAGTGTCCGGGGGCCAGGTGTCCGGGGGCCAGCACACCAGGGGGCCAACGGTCCAAGGGGTTTAGTCAGAGAAGATTATGCCAGACTGGTGTCAGTACATGTATAGATAATAGTCTATATTTGTAAGTAATTAGTCAATATTTCGCAATTGCTGATTCCTGTGACCCTACAGGGTTGAGAAGAGGGTTTTATGGTACCTACCCTGAGCCTTCTTTGCTTCAATGCACAACGCCCAATTTTTATATTGGGGGGGTGGGTAGTAGACCCTGGGCCGTATGTGATATATATCACACGTTAAATCTTTCCATATTTTTTTCCTTATACCTTTTCATGGGAGCGGCCCTTTTTTCTCAAAAAAGGAAAATTAAGGGTCCATGCGACCCTTTTTGAAGGGTGTAGGCGTCTGCAAAGCTGATAATCGATTTTAAGTGGCCTAATCTTTGACCCAACTGATTTACATTTTTTTTCTGGGGCCATGTACAGATTTGCCACACAAATGGGTGCAGTTTCTATGCCCCCACGGCTTACGGATGTTTCCTTAGATAGTCCATTTGCTAATCTTATGCCCTGCCACTGCTTCTCTGGTCCTCGGCTCCAGCCGCTCCAGCATTGACTCCAGGATTAAAGAATATGCCCAACCCTGCGGCTCAGATTTATTTAGAAGACATGTATGTTGCCCAGTAAAGCGTGAAGATGTGAAGACCCACATGTGCATGCATCGGGAAAACACTTGTAATGGTTCTAATAAATAAACTAGTATGGTTCGAAGTAAAACCAGACCAGGTATCTCTGGTTAGTGAAACAGGCACGTATTTAATTTTTTATTCAAGTAAGTGTTTTCATCCACTTCGAAGTTGGGTGCTAAATATCAAATGGTCTGACTCTGAGCGTGGTCAAAGCCTGACTCCCGTCTTCCCCTGCCCCATGTAGGAGCTGGAGGAGCGCGAACAGTGCTGCCACCACCCCGCAGTGACCAGTGGTACTAATGACCTCTAGTGGCTACCGGTGATGGGCGCACCGCTCGAACTGCCCTCTTGAGAAAGACGCTTACACTATATCACGCTCTACAAGCCCCTACACACTTGATTTTTTTTTTTGGGGGGGGGGGTCTGACGCCTGACACGTATGTTGTCATGGAAACAGCTGTCTGGGTGCACTTGACACTATGTTTGTCCTCAGCTTAACTGTTAATTTTCCCTGCAGTGTATCGTTACTCGTTCTTACAGTGCATCGGAGACCAAGAAGTACCCCGACAGGTTGTCAGACATCTTAGATCAAGGACAGGACACACCGTCAAGACGCAAACTCAACTTCCAGGGGTAAGTGGACTTAACACATTATGTATTGACATTTACTTACTGCACATGTAATCACACATATTCAATATCTTGTTGGCCGAGGCTCAGCCTGAGTCATTGGGGGTGCAATCCGGCAACTCATGCATTAATGCATCATGCCAATTGGTTGCCATAACTACACTCCATTTCAGTCACTGTGCCGCCCCTTCAGGGTTGATACACCATTCAGTGACTGGGGGGTCATGGTGTACCAATGAAGTGCTGGTGAGACTATGCACCATCACTTCATTCAACCAATGGACATGATACACCAATCAAGTGCTGGTGAGACTACGAACCAGCATTTCATTGGAACATTATGCAGACTCTCCAGGATCGAGTATACTGACCCCGTAGGGACAGCATGAGGCATGAATGCAGCCCTGGTGAGTTACTCGTCAGGGCTGCATCCCTGCATCATGACGACCAATGGATATGATGCACTAATACATTAGCGGTCTTCAACGGTTTAATAAAACCCATCCTCTTTTCCTTGTAGGACATTCAAGCACATCAAGCCGCACATACAGCTGGAGGCTGCTGGGGGCGTGGACCGGGACGACTTTGGGTCTGAGATGCGGCTCTCACAGGAACAGTTAATATCCATGTACCAGAGTAGTGGGGAGGACACAGTACGTATTGACTCATGTTTTACTTTGTAAGCTGAAATCTTCCCCTGAAAGAACCAAGGTTTAAAATTATACTTGAAGTAATTTATCATAATCTTCTGCTTATAAGGCGCGCCTAGAGTTTGAGAATATGGTAAAAAAATTCATAACTTTCGTTCTACTCTATGGATTTTTGAAATTCAAAAAGCTATGTGAAGCTAGGGTCCCCCTATGCCATAGTATGACTTGTAACATATCAATAGAAAGGTCTGTATGAGGTATAAGACGCCTTTTACGTGAGAGATTACGGTAGTGGAAATTCTCATCTATTGTCATTTAGTAACAAACTCCTCCCCTAATATTCCAGGATGGCACGGACAAAGTGAAGACACTGAGTGAAGACATTGAGATGTTATCAGATGACGGTATCCCGCACTGCCCCATAAATAAAGATGTAAGTATCATATACTAGAGTTGTCAGACTTTGTTCACTACCCTGTCCAAACTGAGAAAAGAAAGGACTAATGTTCATAAACCACAGTCTCTCTGCTTACCATAGCTTACCAAACCATAGCCCATCTTAAAAGGACGTTGACTCCTTTTTGGTCTGTCCAGCGCACCAATGACATGCTGGTGAGTCACTTCATAGCATCAGGCGGCTTGCCCATAGCCCATGTTTTTGGCCTGTCTATTGCACAAATGAAGTGCTGGTGCATGCTCGTCATTACTTCATAGCATCAGGCAAAACCCTGTGAAGTGCTGGTGCGTGCTCGTCATTACTTCATAGCATCAGGCAAAACCCTATGAAGTGCTGGTGCATGCTCGTCATTACTTCATAGCATCAGGCAAAACCCTATGAAGTGCTGGTGCGTGCTCGTCATTACTTCATAGCATCAGGCGGAACCCTATGAAGTGCTGGTGCGTGCTCGTCATTACTTCATAGCATCAGGCAAAACCCTGTGAAGTGCTGGTGCATGCTCGTCATTACTTCATAGCATCAGGCAAAACCCTATGAAGTGCTGGTGCGTGCTCGTCATTACTTCATAGCATCAGGCAAAACCCTATGAAGTGCTGGTGCATGCTCGTCATTACTTCATAGCATCAGGCGGAACCCTGTGCGAGTGTATCAGCCCCCCCCTCCCTAGGCTTGGCATGATGCGTGAATGTAGATGTAACTCACCAGAGCTGCATTCATGCATCATGCTGACTAATGGGCATGATGCACTACACCTAGTAAAGGGTTAAATAAATATGTCTTCCTCAGTCTAACATTGCTAAAGCAATCTCACCTCTTTCAGTACGAGCAGCGGCACACAGTGGCACAAGTGGATGGAACCATGGATCCTCATGACTCTCTAGGTATGTGACATAAGCTGATACTGCAGCTTCATTTGTGTTTCTCACTATTTTGATTCAAATCCAATCAATAAGTTGAAGATAAGTTACAGTGTTGGTAAAAACTTTTTATCAACGCAGGCCAAAGTATGTTTGAAACAAATCACAAAAATTTGCCTACTTTGCTTCTAATGGAACGATTGAAAAAATTCTTTCACCTGTATGGAAAGTTGAGATCATGGCAGGCCATTTTTGCATGGCAGGCCATTTTGGCCTGCATCCCAATGTCCTATGCTGGTCATTAAGACTCGATGCCAGCAAAAGCCGGTGTGCCAGCGTCACTGCGGCATGACTAATAAGATTTAGTATTGTTCTCTCAGTGTCAGTTATGGATATAAAGTTCTGCTTCATGATACATGAATATAGCCCTGGTGACTATTCATGCATCATGATGATGCATTGGGTTGATACACTACCTGGTGCGGTGGCAAGTAGGATTTAATTGGTGCATCGTGCCGCCCAGTGGGCATGATGCACTCCTGCATGAGTGGCCTCTAAAGTATTATGGTATAATGGGGAACCAATACCCCGGCGGGTTCTTGGGTAATCACAATTATCAAGATGTAGGTCGAACTGGAAGGTGCAAGAGTCGGGCACTGGACTGTGGTCTATTGGTATGACGCCCGTCAGCAGACGTGGAGACCCAGGTTCGATTCCCCAAAACTACAAACAATGTTTTTCACCGACCATGTTTAACATTTTGTGGTTTTATTTTCCTTACCTGCTTGAGGATGGATAAAAAATTGATATTTTTTCCATCCTGGCTCAAGTTGGTTTTTCTAATCGTTTTCAAAAGACCTTGTTGCTCGAGTGAGTGTGGGAAAAACCTGTTAAACATTTTGGTTTACATTTTCAGATGAAGAAGACGTGAAACAGCTAACAGAACAGGAACAATTAAACCTGGCGCTGAGTCGTAGTATGAACACTGCACCCAAACACAGTGTCAGTATGACTCACACGGAGAGCCACCCCGACCCACATTCACCCACACACCTTAATGACCCCCCCTCACCAGAACTCAAATACCCCACAGACGACGAGGACGAACCACAACTCGCCACAAAAATACCTCGGGTGCACTCTAAAACACACACAAAACAGTGTCAGTCCACAAACTCAGACGCTGATGCTATATTTAAGGACTTGAATAGCAGGGATTCGGGTATAGTTACGGACGGTAGCCCGCTAACAGAGGATAAGCAGATGGGGCTGGGCCCCAAGCCGCTCTTCCCACTGTTCAGAAACATTCTAACTCCATCTCGGACGACAAAAGCTAAGCGAATCTTGCACTCAACACCAAATGCTGGTAGTGAACACAGGATAGATGCTAAACCCAAGGAGGATCGCAGATCGCCATTGGCAAAGGTTGAGCCAATCAACCTGGAGGAGTTTAATGACGATGTGAGCGAACAAGCCAAGTTGGAGATAGAAAGGGATTTGTTTGGTGACAGTCCGGTGAAGGCTTCGCCTGACCGCGAATCCAAACCCACACTCATCATAGGGAGCGATGATGATGGAGGGACGTTGTTTCAATCCCCAGTGAAAGGTGTTGAAGGTAATCACATAGATTTTGATTTTATTATCTAATCAATGCAGTGTTAAAGTGCAAATAGACAGTGAATAAAATTATACTGTCCTTGAATGATTGGAACTAAACATCCTAAAGTAATCTAATGTCATACAATAAAACATTGTCAGGGAAAGCCGCAGGATTCCAGGGAAGGGGCATGGAAAATATAAAATAATTTTGGACTGTTCTAATTTTATCGGCGCCATTTTATCTAGATTTTAAAGATTTTTCGTAGGCCAGCACCCGTTGTTGTTAAAACATATTTAAGGGCAAACGATATTTTGTCTTGAATTTTCAGGGAATTTCAATCTGAAAATTCTGTGGAACCCTGATCATGTTATAGTGGTAGAGATAGATTTCCTTGTATAAGCTGCACCCTGAGTTTAATGTGAGGCTATAAGCCTTACTGGGGCTTGAAAATTGGTATTTTAGCTCTTCTATGGTGTCAAAACCGCTCGTACAAGCCGCACCCTGAGTACAGGGGGACCCTATAAGTGCACATTTAATAAGGTTGTGGTATAATGCGTGGCTTATAAGAGAGAATTACGATAATATCATTCCATACCTGTAGGTAATGACAAGGAGAACATGACCCCGCCCTACATCACGGCCGACACCAAGGACCCTGAGTGGATAGAGAAGCAGCGGGAGGACCGTGAGAAGGAGGACCGCGAGTTCCAGGAGGCGGTAGAACGCAGCATCAGGGAACAACAGGTACATGGCATACTTTATTTAACGTAATAAAATCATCCATGGCAACATAGTAGTTAAGAGTTTATTTGATTGAAAAATTGTGAAAATTTGGCCTTTTTTCTAGTCAGAAAAAGCCCCCCCCCCCAAAAAAAAAAAAAAAAAAAAAAAAAAAAGGAGTTAGGCGCTTATATAGGGGACAACAGGTAAGGGGTCTCCATATACCACTGTATACGGAGTTATTGACACATTTTATACCAAGGTTGCAGGTTCCTTAGTAGGGGACACCATTGGTTGATCTGTTACCTGGAGAGATATGCACTGATAACAGCCTGCATGCTGGTTACCAGGTGGTATATAATGCACCCTCAAAAAAGTCTGCACTGAATAAAGGGAATTATTTCATTGGTCAATAATGTATCTATCTAGGTCATTATAGAAACCCATTCCCCCCCCCCCCCACCTGTAAGGCGCACCAGGGGCCTACCCATATGTACAAGACGTGCCTTATACAAACAGTATAAGATTTACAGTAGTTGTGCTATTGGGTTTATGGTAATGTAATATCTGGAAGTAACTGTTACTCTTTGTAACCTTTTGTGTGTACAAGTTTTTTTGTCTGATAATTTTCTTCAGGCGGACACAGACCGAGAGAATGAGGAGTTGAGACGCGCTACGGAACTAAGTTTACAAGGTACGGGTTCAAGTCTCTAACAATGAAGAACCCGTGGTCTATACCTGCAATCTGATTGGTCGTCATGATGCATGAATGCAGCTCTGACAAGTAACTTGTCGCTTTGATCCGTCATTCATTCATGCTGACCCTACGACTGCATTCAAGCATCATGCCGACCCTGCTGGATTGATACATACCAGCAGGGTCGGCATGATGCACCAATGAAGTGCTGGATAGCAGACTCGCCAGCACTTCATTGCCGCATCATGCTGACCAATGGGCATGATGCACTCTTACATGCTGAGGTGCCCAGTTTTATGATTTTAACGTAATTGCTACAAATTTAGTCTTCGATTACAAGAGTTCATCTATCAAATTATAATTTGTGTGGGGAACTTTTGACGTGCCTGAGACAAAACCATGTAGGAAAATTCTAAAATGTATAATAAGTGATTTCAGTATCTATCCACTCGTTTTACGTTAGAAGAAAGGTTTCCTGGACTTTCTTAAAGTGGCTGATTTTATACATGCTCTTCGTGTCTTTCACCAATTAAACATCAATGTGTTTGGAATTGTCAAAATTTCTCACATTATTTCAGAGTTCAATAAGGACGTGTTTACCGTGATGGACTCTGACGATGACGGGAGTGGCTCGGACGGCCCGGCGCTCTACTCACCTGGGAAGCTTAAAGAATTAAGTGATAACTTTAGGGTACGTTACATTATATGGTCACGGGAAAACTTCTGTATACAATGAAATAAGTGTCCAACTATTTAATATTATTAGCGTCCAGGGCACTTATGAAATTATATGTAGTTGATATGAGCCTAACTATCCTAACTCCACAACCTAAAAGCCATCTTTTGAGTAATTGGGTACTAATCTACACCTTATGTAGCTTATACGCTAATATGAGACATACTACACCTTATACAACTTCCAAAAGAGGGGGTGCGCCTTATAGGTGGGGTATTTATTGTGTAGAACTGTTGTAAAACCCCGAAAATAGAACCCTGGCTGTGCCCTCTAGGCGTTCGACTCGTGCATAAACTCAGAGTTGTGATATATATGGCATGCACCTTATACAAGGAGCACCAAGCTAATGGAGATTTACCCTACCTAGAAGGTGCACCCACACTTTTTGGAGGTTCTTTAGGACACAGAAAGCCACAGATGTACCGGGGTACTAATATAAAGAGAAGGCAAAGAGAGAAAATAGAACCTTTAAAAAAATACCGGTAGATACAAACTGTGCTCCGTTTCAGAGTGGAGACCTGCCATATTCATACCGTCTTGTCAGTGTGGTTAGTCACCTGGGGTCATCGTCTAGTGCAGGTAGGTTTTCTTCCCACAAGTTTTCAGTGTTAAATTATTTTATATATTTATCACCTATGGGATATTTCCTTATACAATCTTCAAATTCAAGGCAAGGAAGTCTTCAAAGTTCGCTCATTTCAGACTTTAAGTCACTTTAAGTCACTTTTTGCACAAGAAAGTCCTATACATTCTTGTGCAAAAAACTATATTTAACACGTCCTCATTGAACTTTTAATGGATTTTTTCCTCAGTCACTTCAGTCCCTGAAATTAAACGCGCTATGAAATGACTGAGTAGTGCCCTGATAATGAGTTTTCTAATTTGCCTGCTTATACTTTTGAAGAAACACTGAACAACTTGAGTTTGAACAAACCTTTGAAGTGAGCTATTTAATCCGATAAAAGCGTTTTTGTTCAGATGCCATACATACCAATAATATCTGTGTTGTAGGACATTATGTGTGTGACGCATTAGACATCCGTAAGAAGAGTTGGAGTAGTTACGACGACTCTCATGTCAGCTGGACTACGGAGCTTAACGTGTGTACGTCACGACAACAAACGGGATACGTCTTTTTCTACTGTGCCAAGTAAGCTCAACAAGTTTCCAATACATGTGTATTTGCTTTGTCCTCTTTCGGCAATCTTTTTGGTATTTTTTTGAAAAAACTGTCTTCAGGTTATTAAACATATTTGCTGAAATTAAAATCTGAGGAGTTGCAAATGAGATGAACTGAGTCAGTAGAAACCTTGCGTATACACGGAATCTGAGGCCTCCTTCACCTCTGATACCGCAGTTTCAGGGATGAAAATCTTCAGGGATTTCCCTGATTTCAGGGAATTTGAAGTTCCCATGCCCCATACATTCATATAAAAGCCTGGATTTTGGGCCGATATTGTCCCATTTCAGGGATATTCATGCTCTGTGACTTTCATCCCTGCAGCTTATACATGGAAATGTACAGTAGGCTATGCTGATTGTGGAGTTGTTCAGTAAAGTTATTCACCATAAATTATGTGACTTACTGTCATTTCTCGCGTATAAGGATCCACAAGGGGGAGACCAAGACCTTCATTTTTTACATTACACTCCCATTAAATCACATTATGGCATAGTGGGGTTCAGGAGGTTCCGGTGTGTTTTAGCTAACACAGCTTTTGAATTCTCAAAATCCATTCAGTAGAACAAAAGTTATGATTTATTTTTTGGACCATTCTCTAAAACTCTAGGTGCGTCTTATATGCGAGATGCGCCTTATACGCGGGAGATTACAGGTTGCAGGTACTACACGTCACACGTGAGTCCGGAGTGAGACTTAGGTCAAGTAACTGGAGTAAAGTAACCAGCATATAGATCATCTAAAGGATCCACTATGTCTCTGATTTATAAAAGTATGCTAGAACCACACAATTTATCTCCTTTACTTACAAATATGATAATTATATTTTCCTGTCTCTCCAACACAGAGAGCTCATTGAGGAACTGGAGGAAATGTATCAGAATGAACTTCATCGGACGACGTAGCGGTGCGAGGTGTGGATAGGTCCTAGTGTGTATAAGTGTATGTGCGTTATTCTATGTACGCACTGTGTGTCACAATCCTGTACAAAGTGTGTAAAATGTGTGCCAAGTGTAGCTAATGTAAGTGTTAAAAGTATACCATAATACCCGTATGTATTAAATCAACCCTCCAAAGTCTTAAGTACTGAGTCGACTGACTGATATTTTGAGAAAGTGAGCACTGTCGAGATGTACCCTCTTTTACTTTTGTATGAACTGCTATTGTATCTAGCAAGTATAAGACAGTGCCTTATATGTCTGATGCTCCTTATACACGAGAGATTACGGTACTCTCATTTGCTGGAATTCCCATTTTGAATTATATTAATTCCCTCCAGAATGTTTACTTGTTTACTGTAAAGGAAAGAGTTTGATCTTTTATAGTCCTGAAATTACTAAAGGTTTAAATTGTGTCAACAAAGTTAAGGACGATACATAAAAATATGTACTTAAAGTATAGATATCCGAATTAATTCACACAATTTTGTATGAGCTAAAAACAGTGTACCAATTAAAAGTTAAGTAAATTTCTGTTATAATCCGGGATGTAAGTTTTTTAGAATTTTGTCTGATTTCAGAAATTTCTTAATTCAACATGACTAGATTTTCCTAAATTTCCAACCTTTGGTCATAGTTTTTTAGTATTTTACTATGAATTTAGAACTCCTTTGTGTATCTTGAGAATTTCTCATTCACATTGACTTAAATCCCTGGTTATAAAGCGCCGTGGGTGTTTCTTAGATTAAATACGGTATCTCTCATTGTGCAAACCTACGTCATGAGATATGAAGTCTGTATTGTTGGCCTCTCAGTGTTTCAATAATTAATATAAAATCAGGATCTGGCTGTATTACTGTCTGATACCATAGATTCTCTTATGTATTTATAATCCACACTCATATACGGGTCAATCCACTGAAAGTGGGCACTTGTCCATGGTAGAGGGTCATTTTTAAAAACTAAGAATTAGATCATGAAACTTAATTTTATTGATAGCCCTATATCTTGGCTCTTAGGAAAGGTTCATTCAAGTCACTAACTCCCAAGCCGTCAGTTTTTATTGCAAATATTCAAAATTATGAAAATGTAATGGGCGTGAGCAAAATGAATTCTTCTCTACATCACAGAAATATTTGTCAGAACTACATGATTTTTAGTTAGGATATTTGACAAAAGGTCCCAAAGACACACTCTGAAGAAAATAGGAAAAAAAGATGGATATTTACAATACATAAGGAAATAATATGAATGTAATGGGCGTGAGCGTAATGGGCGTGAGCAAAACAACTTTCCCAGGCTTCAGACAGCAACTCAGCAATATAACATCACCCAGAATTAATCTAGGCAATAAAAATAATCTAAGAATACTTATAGGATGCATTTGGAATGCATCAAGCCTGCCAACATGCTTGCAGTGCATTTTACTCACGCCCATTACGCTCACGCCCATTACGCTCACGCCCATTACATCTGTCAGTTAACCCCTCTTTTTGGCATAACCAAGGCATGTAGAGACTCCAGTCTTTTTTTTTAAAATAACTTATTAACAATAGATCTTCAAGTTAATCTGGTTGAAAGAAAGAAAACTTTGATAGTATTTGTCCTGGATGCAGAAATTTGAATGTAATGGGCATGAGCAAAATGGACTTGAAAATACTTGAATATGTACTGCACAGTCATGCCTGCAAGTAGACCCTAAGTTTCTGTACCAGAAAATACCCTATGATGACCCTAATCTTGGTGGGAAATAAGAAGATTGAGGGTAGTGTTTTAGTAGGCCTACCAGTGTACTTTCATTTTCCTCACGCCCATTACAGCACCTGTATTTGGTTATAGAAATGAACAGGGGAAAAGGAATGCCAACCAGAGCACCTCCAAACAACATGAAAATGTTAGATAGCACCCCCCACTAAGGAATAGATAAAATTATATTGGTCTGATGCTGTTTGGCTTGATGGTATAGACCCTGGGATGAGGTGGAAATTGAATAAAAAGGCAATTTTTGGCCATTTTTTAACTTTGGGCCACCATATCTAAAAAAATAGAAGGCCGACATATGTAAACTTGCCCTTCTTTTGAAGCTCAAGGTGTTTTCTTTGAAATGAAACCAGAAATAAGAAGAATGGTTACTTTTAATTTTACAGCCCCCTGTATCCAAAAAAGACCAAAAAAGACCCAGGTGCCCACTTTCGGTGGATTGACCCATACATAGATAGACAAGGGTGCACAACAAATCAAGTGCTCCTATGTATTTATCTCGAGCTAATGTTAAATATGTTGGAAACTCCATTTATTTGGCATTAGATATGATCTTACCATCACTTATGTAACCAGTTGGGTTGGTTTACCTGGCAGTGTGATATGGGGTAGGGTTATCACACTGGGGGATACTTAGGTTTGCACTACCTATTGATACTCTTAATTCTGAGCGAAAATATACTTGGAATGAACATTTTTGGTCGGAGCCAATTCCAACATATCTATAAAAATCTAACTTGATTTCAACGAGATTGGGTGATAAACTAATCATGCTTGTGCAAATGTTTGTTTTTTCCTAACAGTTTTTAGTGAGTGTGTATTGACACCAGAGCGGAACAAAGTCTCCATGCAAGCATCAGACGATAATGTATTTATGATGTATGATTGAGAAGATAGGATATGCACCTTGATACTTCAACTTTGTATCAATAGTTATATTTTGATAGATGTAAATGCATTTATTGGTGTAAGATTGTAGATGTGTAGTAATTTAATATCTGCCATTGTTAAGTGGGATGCACTGCCACAAAATAAAATACCAATGTGTTCACACTATTAACATCTTCTGATTTCATATATGTATCCTGGTATAACATGGACATGGTGACTACAGTCAACCCTCACTTCCTCCACCCTTTGTTTCCTCAGATCCCTCATTACCTCAGACAGAAAATCTGGAACTACCTCTGTGTTTCTACTACATTTGGACTTAAGGTGACTGGCGGGGATTGATAGTTCAATGTTTGGACACCAGGGGTCTCTGTCTTACATTGACATTATGGATAAACAAAACTTGAAAATACAGGAAGGCTGGGCATGGATTTGAACCGTTGGTCTGCAGAGAGCAAGGCAGGGGCCACGGGGGCTGTTGTATGCAGGGATGAAAGCCTTCAGGGAATTCCCTGATTTCAGGGATTTTGAAGTTCCAGGGCCCTATACATTCATATAGAAACCCAGGTTTTTGGGGCGAATATTGGACCATTTCAGGGATTTTCGTGCTATGTGACTTTCATCCCTGTGTATGTGACCACCTAGAAGAGGCTACACAATCTACATGTCACTATTCTAGCCATATCCTCAGCATATTATTAAGGAAGTTACGCCATGGAGACGGATTCGACCTCCGAATGCACTACAGACGAACCAGCGCGAGTTACGCGCCTGGCAAGCGGGCATTATTAACTTGGCATATTCAACTCTGCGCATGCCCAAAATGGCGGTTGTAACGGCGTAAACTTCCGAGATATGGGGGTTTGAAGTTACAGAACCGACCAAGACAATGGGGGACACAGCGGCGTCCATGGGGGTCCTTTGTGCACCCAGTGACACATGAAAGACTCCCCTCAAACAATTGCAGAGTTAGGCAGATGCCACTGGCCCCAGTCAGTCTGAGGTGCAATGCCAAGATTTGGTTCAAATAGCCTGCCTGCACCTCCTAGAAGGCAGAATCTCCAGAACCGCTCCAGAGGTAACATCTCCAGTCATCTCCTGCTACCTGCTATACCACTGCACTATGGTGAAACTATGCTAGACAGGCATTGGTTTCCATCATTAGTGGCCAGAGGGTATCTTCCTCAAGACATCCACCAGAGGGTAAAGTTATTCATTATTACATTATTCCTCTAAGCAGCAGGTCAGGAGCTAGGTGTGGGAACCCACCTAGAACTATGCTGGACATTGTATTATTATTACCTCACAGGTGGAGTGGAACAGAACATTATACTCTATGAACTATTGTATATTTACTGTATGTGGAAATTACCTGCATATTTACATCTGTGTGATTGATATTAAACGAGGCAAGGGCTTTTGACACCACCTTTCTGACCTCTTGTCTACTAGCCCTTAGCCGAGTTTCTTATGATTACCAAGTTTCAATTGCTATTTTGGCCTCTAGCAGATTACATGCACCACCAAAAAACTATTCCATTACACAGCATATGCCCTATCACACCCTTCAAAGACCCCATGAGTCATATTTCTATTTACATGAAAATCTTTTGATAAATGATGAAAAAAACATTTCATGGGGTATGCTTTTCTTATATTTAGATTCCAAGAATTTGCATAGACCATCAAAACCTGTCATTTAGCCCTATTTCTGTTACAACTGAACCCCCAAAAATTAGTCATATAGTGAGACAAAAAGCAAGACAAAGCTATCCATGTAATAGAATTTACATTTAAGGTGTACTTTGATGGCTGTGACATGGTAATTACTGTTGGGTTTTTTCCCTATGGAGAAATGCATGGGATTTAGGGCTCTTTTTACCCTAAATAAAAGGGTAATCAAACTGTCTTTAACCCCACTTATAGACAGATTTCAGATTTTTTAGAAGAGGAGGGCATAGAGTAGGTATGGGGGCAGTGTGTGCCATGGTTATCTGGGCAAATATATTTTGATATAGTTGATTTTGAAGGCCTTCCAATTTGGTTTATTGATAGGTTTAATTCCAAGATTCTCTCATAGACAAAACATTAGTCTTGCATTGGAGGTGAATGTAGGTGAGTACATAGAGGAGCCTAGTAGGCTTCTCTATGGTAAGTATCAGTAGTGAGATAGCTGGGCCCTTTAAGAGAATTGGCTTCCAATCATTTCCCATGGGAAAGGAAGGAAATGTAACAAGTAATTGTAACAAGGTCACATCACCTTGGCTACACTGTCTGTGATGTTAATTGTAGGATCAACAATGACTATCTATGGCTGGCTGGGCTGGGCTATGGTCGGAGGGGGCCATGGTTGGGGGGGGGGCTATGGTCAGGGGGGGCTATGGTTGGGGGGGCTATGGGCAGGGGGGCTATGGTTGGGGGCTATGGTCGGGGGGGGGGGCTATGGTCGGGGGGGGGGCTATGGTCGGTGGGGCTATGGTCAGGGGGGCTATGGTCGGGGGGGTATGGTCGGGGGGGGCTATGGTCGGGGGGGGGCCATGGTCAGGGGGCTATGGTCAGGGGGGGCTATGGTCGGGGGGGGGGGGCTATGGTTGGGGGGCTATGGTCGGGGGGGGGGGGGGCTATGGTCGGGGGGCTATGGTGGGGGGCTATGGTCGGTGGGGCTATGGTCAGGGGGGCTATGGTCAGGGGGGCTATGGTCGGGGGGCTATGGTCGTGGGGGCTATGGTGGGGGGGGCTATGGTCGGGGGGCTATGGTCAGGGGGGGCTATAGTTGGGGGGCTATGGTCGGGGGGGGGCTATGGTCGGGGGGGGGCTATGGTGGGGGGCTATGGTCAGGGGGGGCTATGGTCGGGGGGGGGCTATGGTCGGGGGGAGGGATATGGTCGGGGGGCTATGGTCGGGGGGCTATGGTGGGGGGGGGCTATGGTCGGGGGCGATATGGTCGGGGGCGCTATGGTCGGGGGGTATGGTCAGGGGGGCTATGGTCAGGGGGGCTATGGTCAGGGGGGCTATGGTCGGGGGGCTATGGTCGGGGGGCTATGGTGGGGGGGCTATGGTGGGGGGCTATGGTCGGGGGGGCTATGGTCGGGGGGCTATGGTCGGGAGGGGCTATGGTCGGGGGGCTATGGTCGGGGGCTATGGTCGGGGGCTATGGTCGGGGGGGCTATGGTCGGGGGGGCTATGGTCGGGGGGCTATGGCCGGGTGGGGGCTATGGTCGGGGGGGCTATGGTTGGGGGGGCTATGGTCGGGGGCGCTATGGTCAGGGGCGCTATGGTCGGGGGGTATGGTAAGGGGGGCTATGGTCGGGGGGCTATGGTTAGGGGGGCTATGGTCGGGGGGCTATAGTCGGTGGGGGGGCTATGGTGGGGGGCTATGGTCGGGGGGGGCTATGGTCAGGGGGGGCTATGGTCGGGGGCCTATGGTCGGGGGGCTATGGTCAGGGGGGCTATGGTCGTGGGGGGCTATGGTCTGGGGGGCTATGGTCGGGGGGCTATGGTCAGGGGGGCTATGGTCGGGTGGGGCTATGGTCGGGTGGGGGCTATGGTCGGGGGGCTATGGTCGGGGGGGGGGGGGCTATGGTCGGGGGGCCTATGGTCGGGGGGCTATGGTCAGAGGGGCTATGGTCGGGGGGGCTATGGTCGGGGGGGCTATGGTCGGGGGGGCTATGGTCGGGGGGCTATGGTCGGGTGGGGCTATGGTCGGGTGGGGGCTATGGTCGGGTGGGGGCTATGGTCGGGGGGGCTATGGTCGGGGGGGCTATGGTCGGGGGGGCTATGGTCGGGGGGCTATGGTCGGTTGGGAGGTACTTAGGCATGCCTCAATACTCAGAGCTGTGCTGGTAGTTGTGTTGGGAGGGGGAGGAAGACAATCAAGCAGCTAAATGTGTCCTTAATGACATAGTGGGAAATTCATGGGCAAGTCATCTAGCCTAGGCTCTGTACCCTTGCCTCGTTTCCTTTCTGTCTCTCCAAGACATACTCTCGACTCAACTGTTTTAAAATAAACGCTCTCTTGTTTCTTACATGTTGCCTAAAGCTGAATAAACCAGTGATAACTGGAAATAACACTATTTATAAGAGCCTGTTGGATTTACACTATATACCACTAGTCATATGATATTTCTCATATGACAACTTGATCATGCATAATTACTAGTATGACAATATGTTGCAATTGTCAAGTCTGAAACATGCTTGCAGGGTGACAAGTTAAAGGCATTTCTAGTGGTCACTATTGCCATCATGATCATATGGTGCTAGGTACTAGTGTAAATCGGGCTTCCCTAGCCCACTTAAAAGGGTCTATATCTCCTCTTTCCTATCCCCTCAGGATGTGTGCGGTGCACATATGCGTGGGCACCAACACATTCCTTTGAAATTGTGTAATATAGTTCTCGCCATGAATATGACCTTAGCTGTCGTAATGGTGTTAGCCATCTATTACTCACTCACTAGTGTAAATGTAATAGGTTCTGTCCGGGCTTCCCTAGCCCACTTAAAAGGGTCTATATCTCCTCTTTCCTATCCCCTCAGGATGTGTGTGGTGCACATGCGCGGGCACCAACACATTCCTCTGAAATTGTGCAGATATGTAAGTTGTCAGGGAATTCCCTGAAAATAGGGATTTCAAAAATCTTTAGATTAAGTCAAAATAGAGATATGTAAGGTCTTCAGGGCCAGATTTAATTCTCATATTCATAACAGTCAGTGTGAATATCCATGTTCATCAAAATGAAGAGAAATATGTGTTCTTGCCCTAATGTTAACCCCCTGCTATACACATACACATACCCAGGCCTGTGTTGGCTGCTTTAACCAGTGACTCCACTGAGGAACAGGAAGGCCCCCTGGTGTAAGCAGAGAGACTCAACTGGGCAGGGGAAGGCCTGGAGGTCTCAGTGAAGGAAATCCCGCAGAAAACCGGAAGTCATATACGATTGTGGTCAGAAGTGAATACTGCAGGCACACTGAATGGTCAATAACCATGTTGAAAATAATGCCAATAAATATAAAACCACTACACATGTTGTTGAACATTTGCTGCTTTGGATAAAATACCAGGAGGGCATTTCTCAAAGTGCTTACCCATTTTTTCAAAGGTTAGATTGGAAATAGTGAATCTACATTTTATTCAGTGCAGATTTAGGCAGAATCAGGGTGTTTTTACGCGATAGTCCAGTGCTAAAAATTTTCGTGGTCAATTCATATTTTAAGTCAGGCTATATTATGAAGGAAAGATGTATCTATTAATTCTGGGGTGATTTTTAGAAAATTAACATGTTCCAATGGGTGCTATCGCGTTTCGCGCTACATTAAATTATAGTGCGGAACCAATTCCTTCTGTGAGACCTAAAGCATATGGGGGATTAGCATGAAGAAGGAAAAAAACCCTTCAAATCAGTTCTTTTCTATATTAATTATTTAGAGAGGGATTGGTTTTGCCAAACTCTATGGAAAATATGTTCATAGGTCTCTAAAATGTGTCCAAAATCAAGGAAAAATCATGTTTATATTGCTGTCGGAGTGGTCTGCAGGCCGCGCTGCAGGTTCATTTCAGTCTAGGCTTTCAGGCTACATTAAATTATAGTGCGGAACCAATTCCTTCTGTGAGACCTGGACAGGGAACAGGGGATCTCAGTGGCATACTCTACTAGGGGAGGTGAAGGGAATGCTGCTCTCTGATTGGTCTAAAATACTCAGTCTCAAGACTAGTCTACAGTTGCCCTCCATACAGCCATTTGGGGAAACCCCTTCAGAAGTGCCATGTGAAACTCACACCCCCACCACCCCAACCACCATAAATCTACTCAATGTCTGAACACCACACTCACCCTCAGCCACCCTTAATTCTGAAGCATTATAGGTTGAAAGAGATTAGGGGTGGGATTGGTGGGGGAGGAGGGTATACTAAACTCATAGTTCCATATACATGTATTGTGGGGAAGGACATTAATTGTATACATGCACATTGCATATATAGACTTTAACACCCCCCACCCTGCGATAATAGCTTTTCAGGGATTTTCTCAATACCCAACTTACATCTCTGATTGTGTAATATAGTTCTTGCCATGAATATGACCTTAGCTGTCGTAACGGCGTTAGACATCTATTACTCACTCACTAGTGTAAATTTTATAGGTTCTGTACTTCATGCGTCCCCAGGCATGAGTACTGCCAAGTGTGGGGCAGTCTGTAAGCAGGATACAACTTGTTACATCGGTCTATGCCCTGGGGGCATTCAGTGCCGCCCCCTGTGGTGACGCGTATATTTTCGGGACTGCCGCGCAGAATTATGCATGCCCTGAGGGCATATTGCTGGCCTTCCAGAAATCAGCAATTTACCCATGCTAGTCTATGCCCTCAGGGCATCGTGTATCGGCCCTCAGGGTATCGTCTATCGGCCCTCAGGGCATAGGCATACACAGGACCATTCCTGACCTCTCCTCTAGATCTAGACGTTCTGGCAATGACCAGAAAAACATGCACATGCCCTCAGGGCAACATACCCTCAGGGCATATTTCTTGCTTCTTTAAAGCATGTTTGACCAAAGCATGCCCTCCAGGCATGTAGTACACTTCAACAAGTTGTAGGCTAGCTACAAGAAGGGCCTAAGTATGCATACCCCCCAGGGCATATCTCCCGGGTTCCTTCTACAGTCTACAAATGTTACTCCTCAGGGCATAAAGTTAATGAAGCGGTATTAAACAAGGGTATGCCCTTGGGACATCCATGCATGCCCTCAGGGAATATTGGACTTTAAGCTAATTAAGGGGGGAATTAGGAGCCTACTAGGCTGGGGCACTCTCCAACCTTCGACTCATAATACTATCAGTGCATTCCCTGGGGGCATCATCACACATCATCCATATTATGGATGCCCCAGGGGCATGGTACAGAGAACAATGGGGGACAATGCCCCCAGGGCATTCATAGTAAGCTTAGATAATCGTACATGCATAAAAAAAATTGATGATGCCCTCGGGGCATCCATGTACTAAACGATGCCCCCGGGGCATAGTCCAATACCCTATATAGGCCTACATGTCCTGGGAGCATCATCCTTACCATGGATGCCCTGGGGGCATTTTCCCAGACTTGCCATGGGGAGTGTGGGAAAGCCCACGCCTCAGCTGCTGCTGTCCGCGTAATTTTCGCGTCACTCCCATGCGGCAATCAGTATGCCCCTAGGGCATAGTCCGATGTAACAAGTTGTATCCTGCAGTTTGTAACTACAGCATGGCACTGCTGTTCTCATCCAGGGGGCAGCACTGTGTACTATATTAAAGGTTACGTGGAACTAATTCCATTTCCTCTATGTTTCTATATAGCATAACACACAAAAACAGCCCCCCGTAATGTTCGTTGGTAATATTTTCGACCGTAGCAAGATTAAACCATCTCTCACACACAATGTGTTAGAATATAGGATAGGCTTAACCCTGAAAATCTTAACTAAGGGAGCGATACATACAGCAAGTGCCATTCTACCCTATTTTGGGCCTCAAAACCTCCATTGGCCAGATGAACATTTGCAGACCTGATAAAATCCCCAAACATTGGCAAAATATAAAAACTCATCTACTGTTCCATTTAGGAACTATTTGGGGTCACTTGTGATTTTTTTCATAATTTTACCAATATTTCTTGCATATGATTTCTAAGCCAATCAGCACCCAGATCACCTTCAGTGCAGGCCTGAATACCATATGACTCACGAGAGGGCAGCATTTACGTCCATGTAACCTTAATTAGGGGTAGGGTCTTCAGATAAAACTAAAATGTTTTTCCTATCAAACCTTAGGGTCTGTCCTATAAAATCCTAAAGTTTGGTGGCAACAGCCTTTCTCAATGTTATGATATGAGGGGATTGATGTGTGCAATTCACACTGAAATTCCTACCAGTTTTCAATGTGATTTCCGAGCAGCGACTTTTATCATCAAAGATCTATGCAATGCACAAGCAGCAGTTCTAGAGCTGTCAAATTGCATATTTGCATTGAATTCAGTCACCTGATGATGAAGGGGGCATTGATTTTGCAAAATATTGTTAGGATTTTGCCAGAAAAACTCACAAAATCATGAAAAACATGATAAAACCGGTGAAAAATGATTAATATTAGGCCTATAATTAATCCCACTTTTTACAGATCATATCTTACCAGGGGATCATCTTTTAAGGCATGCCTTTTCTGTTACATGCATCAAGAATACCTGTTATCAATATTGTACTAATATTTGCACTGGGGGATAAATTACTACTGGTTAATTAGATAATTGCGCTCTCACTGAAAATTTGACGAAACACCGCAAACCCGACCAAACTTCCAATGGACCCTATGGTAGGCCCTACATGGATATCTGTGTATCAATAACCCTAGGAAGATTAAAATGAGGCTAAAATGTCATTTTCTGCTGAGAATTTCACCCTGTAGGTGGTTTATGTCCAGAAAAAGTTATGTTTTGGGAGATTCATAGAAACTGCAATATTTAGTGAATTACCCTACCTCCGCAAGCAAGGTTTTCCTATTTTTTTTATTTACACACCATTTCTGTGACTAATTTGGCCAGATTCCTGTAAAACCATCCTTGCTGTAACAGAAAAATGACATTAAGAGGGCATTTGAAATAGGCAGGTCAAATATCCAATCATCCTAAAGGTTACGTGGAACTAATTCCATTTCCTCTATGTTTCTATATAGCATAACACACAAAAACAGCCCCCCGTAATGTTCGTTGGTAATATTTTTGACCGTAGCAAGATTAAACCATCTCTCACACACAATGTGTTAGAATATAGGATAGGCTTAACCCTGAAAATCTTAACTAAGGGAGCGATACGTACAGCAAGTGCCATTCTACCCTATTTTGGGCCTCAAAACCTCCATTGGCCAGATGAACATTTGCAGACCTGATAAAATCCCCAAACATTGGCAAAATATAAAAACTCATCTACTGTTCCATTTAGGAACTATTTGGGGTCACTTGTGATTTTTTTCATAATTTTACCAATATTTCTTGCATATGATTTCTAAGCCAATCAGCACCCAGATCACCTTCAGTGCAGGCCTGAATACCATATGACTCACGAGAGGGCAGCATTTACGTCCATGTAACCTTAATTAGGGGTAGGGTCTTCAGATAAAACTAAAATGTTTTTCCTATCAAACCTTAGGGTCTGTCCTATAAAATCCTAAAGTTTGGTGGCAACAGCCTTTCTCAATGTTATGATATGAGGGGATTGATGTGTGCAATTCACACTGAAATTCCTACCAGTTTTCAATGTGATTTCCGAGCAGCGACTTTTATCATCAAAGATCTATGCAATGCACAAGCAGCAGTTCTAGAGCTGTCAAATTGCATATTTGCATTGAATTCAGTCACCTGATGATGAAGGGGGCATTGATTTTGCAAAATATTGTTAGGATTTTGCCAGAAAAACTCACAAAATCATGAAAAACATGATAAAACCGGTGAAAAATGATTAATATTAGGCCTATAATTAATCCCACTTTTTACAGATCATATCTTACCAGGGGATCATCTTTTAAGGCATGCCTTTTCTGTTACATGCATCAAGAATACCTGTTATCAATATTGTACTAATATTTGCACTGGGGGATAAATTACTACTGGTTAATTAGATAATTGCGCTCTCACTGAAAATTTGACGAAACACCGCAAACCCGACCAAACTTCCAATGGACCCTATGGTAGGCCCTACATGGATATCTGTGTATCAATAACCCTAGGAAGATTAAAATGAGGCTAAAATGTCATTTTCTGCTGAGAATTTCACCCTGTAGGTGGTTTATGTCCAGAAAAAGTTATGTTTTGGGAGATTCATAGAAACTGCAATATTTAGTGAATTACCCTACCTCCGCAAGCAAGGTTTTCCTATTTTTTTTATTTACACACCATTTCTGTGACTAATTTGGCCAGATTCCTGTAAAACCATCCTTGCTGTAACAGAAAAATGACATTAAGAGGGCATTTGAAATAGGCAGGTCAAATATCCAATCATCCTTAATTAGGGGTAGGGTCTTCAGATAAAACTAAAATGTTTTTCCTATCAAACCTTAGGGTCTGTCCTATAAAATCCTAAAGTTTGGTGGCAACAGCCTTTCTCAATGTTATGATATGAGGGGATTGATGTGTGCAATTCACACTGAAATTCCTACCAGTTTTCAATGTGATTTCCGAGCAGCGACTTTTATCATCAAAGATCTATGCAATGCACAAGCAGCAGTTCTAGAGCTGTCAAATTGCATATTTGCATTGAATTCAGTCACCTGATGATGAAGGGGGCATTGATTTTGCAAAATATTGTTAGGATTTTGCCAGAAAAACTCACAAAATCATGAAAAACATGATAAAACCGGTGAAAAATGATTAATATTAGGCCTATAATTAATCCCACTTTTTACAGATCATATCTTACCAGGGGATCATCTTTTAAGGCATGCCTTTTCTGTTACATGCATCAAGAATACCTGTTATCAATATTGTACTAATATTTGCACTGGGGGATAAATTACTACTGGTTAATTAGATAATTGCGCTCTCACTGAAAATTTGACGAAACACCGCAAACCCGACCAAACTTCCAATGGACCCTATGGTAGGCCCTACATGGATATCTGTGTATCAATAACCCTAGGAAGATTAAAATGAGGCTAAAATGTCATTTTCTGCTGAGAATTTCACCCTGTAGGTGGTTTATGTCCAGAAAAAGTTATGTTTTGGGAGATTCATAGAAACTGCAATATTTAGTGAATTACCCTACCTCCGCAAGCAAGGTTTTCCTATTTTTTTTATTTACACACCATTTCTGTGACTAATTTGGCCAGATTCCTGTAAAACCATCCTTGCTGTAACAGAAAAATGACATTAAGAGGGCATTTGAAATAGGCAGGTCAAATATCCAATCATCCTTAATTAGGGGTAGGGTCTTCAGATAAAACTAAAATGTTTTTCCTATCAAACCTTAGGGTCTGTCCTATAAAATCCTAAAGTTTGGTGGCAACAGCCTTTCTCAATGTTATGATATGAGGGGATTGATGTGTGCAATTCACACTGAAATTCCTACCAGTTTTCAATGTGATTTCCGAGCAGCGACTTTTATCATCAAAGATCTATGCAATGCACAAGCAGCAGTTCTAGAGCTGTCAAATTGCATATTTGCATTGAATTCAGTCACCTGATGATGAAGGGGGCATTGATTTTGCAAAATATTGTTAGGATTTTGCCAGAAAAACTCACAAAATCATGAAAAACATGATAAAACCGGTGAAAAATGATTAATATTAGGCCTATAATTAATCCCACTTTTTACAGATCATATCTTACCAGGGGATCATCTTTTAAGGCATGCCTTTTCTGTTACATGCATCAAGAATACCTGTTATCAATATTGTACTAATATTTGCACTGGGGGATAAATTACTACTGGTTAATTAGATAATTGCGCTCTCACTGAAAATTTGACGAAACACCGCAAACCCGACCAAACTTCCAATGGACCCTATGGTAGGCCCTACATGGATATCTGTGTATCAATAACCCTAGGAAGATTAAAATGAGGCTAAAATGTCATTTTCTGCTGAGAATTTCACCCTGTAGGTGGTTTATGTCCAGAAAAAGTTATGTTTTGGGAGATTCATAGAAACTGCAATATTTAGTGAATTACCCTACCTCCGCAAGCAAGGTTTTCCTATTTTTTTTATTTACACACCATTTCTGTGACTAATTTGGCCAGATTCCTGTAAAACCATCCTTGCTGTAACAGAAAAATGACATTAAGAGGGCATTTGAAATAGGCAGGTCAAATATCCAATCATCCTTAATTAGGGGTAGGGTCTTCAGATAAAACTAAAATGTTTTTCCTATCAAACCTTAGGGTCTGTCCTATAAAATCCTAAAGTTTGGTGGCAACAGCCTTTCTCAATGTTATGATATGAGGGGATTGATGTGTGCAATTCACACTGAAATTCCTACCAGTTTTCAATGTGATTTCCGAGCAGCGACTTTTATCATCAAAGATCTATGCAATGCACAAGCAGCAGTTCTAGAGCTGTCAAATTGCATATTTGCATTGAATTCAGTCACCTGATGATGAAGGGGGCATTGATTTTGCAAAATATTGTTAGGATTTTGCCAGAAAAACTCACAAAATCATGAAAAACATGATAAAACCGGTGAAAAATGATTAATATTAGGCCTATAATTAATCCCACTTTTTACAGATCATATCTTACCAGGGGATCATCTTTTAAGGCATGCCTTTTCTGTTACATGCATCAAGAATACCTGTTATCAATATTGTACTAATATTTGCACTGGGGGATAAATTACTACTGGTTAATTAGATAATTGCGCTCTCACTGAAAATTTGACGAAACACCGCAAACCCGACCAAACTTCCAATGGACCCTATGGTAGGCCCTACATGGATATCTGTGTATCAATAACCCTAGGAAGATTAAAATGAGGCTAAAATGTCATTTTCTACTGAGAATTTCACCCTGTAGGTGGTTTATGTCCAGAAAAAGTTATGTTTTGGGAGATTCATAGAAACTGCAATATTTAGTGAATTACCCTACCTCCGCAAGCAAGGTTTTCCTATTTTTTTTATTTACACACCATTTCTGTGACTAATTTGGCCAGATTCCTGTAAAACCATCCTTGCTGTAACAGAAAAATGACATTAAGAGGGCATTTGAAATAGGCAGGTCAAATATCCAATCATCCTAAAGGTTACGTGGAACTAATTCCATTTCCTCTATGTTTCTATATAGCATAACACACAAAAACAGCCCCCCGTAATGTTCGTTGGTAATATTTTCGACCGTAGCAAGATTAAACCATCTCTCACACACAATGTGTTAGAATATAGGATAGGCTTAACCCTGAAAATCTTAACTAAGGGAGCGATACGTACAGCAAGTGCCATTCTACCCTATTTTGGGCCTCAAAACCTCCATTGGCCAGATGAACATTTGCAGACCTGATAAAATCCCCAAACATTGGCAAAATATAAAAACTCATCTACTGTTCCATTTAGGAACTATTTGGGGTCACTTGTGATTTTTTTCATAATTTTACCAATATTTCTTGCATATGATTTCTAAGCCAATCAGCACCCAGATCACCTTCAGTGCAGGCCTGAATACCATATGACTCACGAGAGGGCAGCATTTACGTCCATGTAACCTTAATTAGGGGTAGGGTCTTCAGATAAAACTAAAATGTTTTTCCTATCAAACCTTAGGGTCTGTCCTATAAAATCCTAAAGTTTGGTGGCAACAGCCTTTCTCAATGTTATGATATGAGGGGATTGATGTGTGCAATTCACACTGAAATTCCTACCAGTTTTCAATGTGATTTCCGAGCAGCGACTTTTATCATCAAAGATCTATGCAATGCACAAGCAGCAGTTCTAGAGCTGTCAAATTGCATATTTGCATTGAATTCAGTCACCTGATGATGAAGGGGGCATTGATTTTGCAAAATATTGTTAGGATTTTGCCAGAAAAACTCACAAAATCATGAAAAACATGATAAAACCGGTGAAAAATGATTAATATTAGGCCTATAATTAATCCCACTTTTTACAGATCATATCTTACCAGGGGATCATCTTTTAAGGCATGCCTTTTCTGTTACATGCATCAAGAATACCTGTTATCAATATTGTACTAATATTTGCACTGGGGGATAAATTACTACTGGTTAATTAGATAATTGCGCTCTCACTGAAAATTTGACGAAACACCGCAAACCCGACCAAACTTCCAATGGACCCTATGGTAGGCCCTACATGGATATCTGTGTATCAATAACCCTAGGAAGATTAAAATGAGGCTAAAATGTCATTTTCTGCTGAGAATTTCACCCTGTAGGTGGTTTATGTCCAGAAAAAGTTATGTTTTGGGAGATTCATAGAAACTGCAATATTTAGTGAATTACCCTACCTCCGCAAGCAAGGTTTTCCTATTTTTTTTATTTACACACCATTTCTGTGACTAATTTGGCCAGATTCCTGTAAAACCATCCTTGCTGTAACAGAAAAATGACATTAAGAGGGCATTTGAAATAGGCAGGTCAAATATCCAATCATCCTTAATTAGGGGTAGGGTCTTCAGATAAAACTAAAATGTTTTTCCTATCAAACCTTAGGGTCTGTCCTATAAAATCCTAAAGTTTGGTGGCAACAGCCTTTCTCAATGTTATGATATGAGGGGATTGATGTGTGCAATTCACACTGAAATTCCTACCAGTTTTCAATGTGATTTCCGAGCAGCGACTTTTATCATCAAAGATCTATGCAATGCACAAGCAGCAGTTCTAGAGCTGTCAAATTGCATATTTGCATTGAATTCAGTCACCTGATGATGAAGGGGGCATTGATTTTGCAAAATATTGTTAGGATTTTGCCAGAAAAACTCACAAAATCATGAAAAACATGATAAAACCGGTGAAAAATGATTAATATTAGGCCTATAATTAATCCCACTTTTTACAGATCATATCTTACCAGGGGATCATCTTTTAAGGCATGCCTTTTCTGTTACATGCATCAAGAATACCTGTTATCAATATTGTACTAATATTTGCACTGGGGGATAAATTACTACTGGTTAATTAGATAATTGCGCTCTCACTGAAAATTTGACGAAACACCGCAAACCCGACCAAACTTCCAATGGACCCTATGGTAGGCCCTACATGGATATCTGTGTATCAATAACCCTAGGAAGATTAAAATGAGGCTAAAATGTCATTTTCTACTGAGAATTTCACCCTGTAGGTGGTTTATGTCCAGAAAAAGTTATGTTTTGGGAGATTCATAGAAACTGCAATATTTAGTGAATTACCCTACCTCCGCAAGCAAGGTTTTCCTATTTTTTTTATTTACACACCATTTCTGTGACTAATTTGGCCAGATTCCTGTAAAACCATCCTTGCTGTAACAGAAAAATGACATTAAGAGGGCATTTGAAATAGGCAGGTCAAATATCCAATCATCCTAAATTAGGGGTAGGGTCTTCAGATAAAACTAAAATGTTTTTCCTATCAAACCTTAGGGTCTGTCCTATAAAATCCTAAAGTTTGGTGGCAACAGCCTTTCTCAATGTTATGATATGAGGGGATTGATGTGTGCAATTCACACTGAAATTCCTACCAGTTTTCAATGTGATTTCCGAGCAGCGACTTTTATCATCAAAGATCTATGCAATGCACAAGCAGCAGTTCTAGAGCTGTCAAATTGCATATTTGCATTGAATTCAGTCACCTGATGATGAAGGGGGCATTGATTTTGCAAAATATTGTTAGGATTTTGCCAGAAAAACTCACAAAATCATGAAAAACATGATAAAACCGGTGAAAAATGATTAATATTAGGCCTATAATTAATCCCACTTTTTACAGATCATATCTTACCAGGGGATCATCTTTTAAGGCATGCCTTTTCTGTTACATGCATCAAGAATACCTGTTATCAATATTGTACTAATATTTGCACTGGGGGATAAATTACTACTGGTTAATTAGATAATTGCGCTCTCACTGAAAATTTGACGAAACACCGCAAACCCGACCAAACTTCCAATGGACCCTATGGTAGGCCCTACATGGATATCTGTGTATCAATAACCCTAGGAAGATTAAAATGAGGCTAAAATGTCATTTTCTGCTGAGAATTTCACCCTGTAGGTGGTTTATGTCCAGAAAAAGTTATGTTTTGGGAGATTCATAGAAACTGCAATATTTAGTGAATTACCCTACCTCCGCAAGCAAGGTTTTCCTATTTTTTTTATTTACACACCATTTCTGTGACTAATTTGGCCAGATTCCTGTAAAACCATCCTTGCTGTAACAGAAAAATGACATTAAGAGGGCATTTGAAATAGGCAGGTCAAATATCCAATCATCCTTAATTAGGGGTAGGGTCTTCAGATAAAACTAAAATGTTTTTCCTATCAAACCTTAGGGTCTGTCCTATAAAATCCTAAAGTTTGGTGGCAACAGCCTTTCTCAATGTTATGATATGAGGGGATTGATGTGTGCAATTCACACTGAAATTCCTACCAGTTTTCAATGTGATTTCCGAGCAGCGACTTTTATCATCAAAGATCTATGCAATGCACAAGCAGCAGTTCTAGAGCTGTCAAATTGCATATTTGCATTGAATTCAGTCACCTGATGATGAAGGGGGCATTGATTTTGCAAAATATTGTTAGGATTTTGCCAGAAAAACTCACAAAATCATGAAAAACATGATAAAACCGGTGAAAAATGATTAATATTAGGCCTATAATTAATCCCACTTTTTACAGATCATATCTTACCAGGGGATCATCTTTTAAGGCATGCCTTTTCTGTTACATGCATCAAGAATACCTGTTATCAATATTGTACTAATATTTGCACTGGGGGATAAATTACTACTGGTTAATTAGATAATTGCGCTCTCACTGAAAATTTGACGAAACACCGCAAACCCGACCAAACTTCCAATGGACCCTATGGTAGGCCCTACATGGATATCTGTGTATCAATAACCCTAGGAAGATTAAAATGAGGCTAAAATGTCATTTTCTACTGAGAATTTCACCCTGTAGGTGGTTTATGTCCAGAAAAAGTTATGTTTTGGGAGATTCATAGAAACTGCAATATTTAGTGAATTACCCTACCTCCGCAAGCAAGGTTTTCCTATTTTTTTTATTTACACACCATTTCTGTGACTAATTTGGCCAGATTCCTGTAAAACCATCCTTGCTGTAACAGAAAAATGACATTAAGAGGGCATTTGAAATAGGCAGGTCAAATATCCAATCATCCTAAATTAGGGGTAGGGTCTTCAGATAAAACTAAAATGTTTTTCCTATCAAACCTTAGGGTCTGTCCTATAAAATCCTAAAGTTTGGTGGCAACAGCCTTTCTCAATGTTATGATATGAGGGGATTGATGTGTGCAATTCACACTGAAATTCCTACCAGTTTTCAATGTGATTTCCGAGCAGCGACTTTTATCATCAAAGATCTATGCAATGCACAAGCAGCAGTTCTAGAGCTGTCAAATTGCATATTTGCATTGAATTCAGTCACCTGATGATGAAGGGGGCATTGATTTTGCAAAATATTGTTAGGATTTTGCCAGAAAAACTCACAAAATCATGAAAAACATGATAAAACCGGTGAAAAATGATTAATATTAGGCCTATAATTAATCCCACTTTTTACAGATCATATCTTACCAGGGGATCATCTTTTAAGGCATGCCTTTTCTGTTACATGCATCAAGAATACCTGTTATCAATATTGTACTAATATTTGCACTGGGGGATAAATTACTACTGGTTAATTAGATAATTGCGCTCTCACTGAAAATTTGACGAAACACCGCAAACCCGACCAAACTTCCAATGGACCCTATGGTAGGCCCTACATGGATATCTGTGTATCAATAACCCTAGGAAGATTAAAATGAGGCTAAAATGTCATTTTCTACTGAGAATTTCACCCTGTAGGTGGTTTATGTCCAGAAAAAGTTATGTTTTGGGAGATTCATAGAAACTGCAATATTTAGTGAATTACCCTACCTCCGCAAGCAAGGTTTTCCTATTTTTTTTATTTACACACCATTTCTGTGACTAATTTGGCCAGATTCCTGTAAAACCATCCTTGCTGTAACAGAAAAATGACATTAAGAGGGCATTTGAAATAGGCAGGTCAAATATCCAATCATCCTAAAGGTTACGTGGAACTAATTCCATTTCCTCTATGTTTCTATATAGCATAACACACAAAAACAGCCCCCCGTAATGTTCGTTGGTAATATTTTCGACCGTAGCAAGATTAAACCATCTCTCACACACAATGTGTTAGAATATAGGATAGGCTTAACCCTGAAAATCTTAACTAAGGGAGCGATACGTACAGCAAGTGCCATTCTACCCTATTTTGGGCCTCAAAACCTCCATTGGCCAGATGAACATTTGCAGACCTGATAAAATCCCCAAACATTGGCAAAATATAAAAACTCATCTACTGTTCCATTTAGGAACTATTTGGGGTCACTTGTGATTTTTTTCATAATTTTACCAATATTTCTTGCATATGATTTCTAAGCCAATCAGCACCCAGATCACCTTCAGTGCAGGCCTGAATACCATATGACTCACGAGAGGGCAGCATTTACGTCCATGTAACCTCTAACATTGCATGTAGGTCTCACGTAGGGAAATCCCAGGGTCACTCAGTGCATCCTTACAGGTCACGTGGAACTAAATCCATTTCCTCTATGTTTCTATATAGCATAACACACAAAAACAGCTGCCTAAAATGTTCGTTGGTAAAAATTTCAACCATAGCACGGTTAACTCATCCCTCATACACAATCTGACAGAATGTTGGATAGGCTTAACCCTGAAAATCTTAAATAAGGGAATGATATGTGCAGTGAGTGCCATTCTACCCTATTTTGGGCCTAAAAATCTCCATTGGCCAGATTAACTTTTGCATGCCTCATAAAATCCCCAAGGCCTGGAATAATATAAAAGCACACCTACTATTCCATTTATTAACTATTTGGGAACACCTGTGATTTTTTTCATAATTTTACCAATATTTCTTCTGTTTAATTCTAAACCAATCAGCAGTTAGAACACCCTTCAGTGCAGTCCTGAATACCATATGACTCACGAGAGGGCAGCATTTACGTCCACATTACCTACAGACAGAAGACCTCCGCACTGAATACTACATGAGTTCTGGGTGGATAGAATAGTTAGCTAATTTAGTAAAACTCTAAAAATTCATAACTGGTCCTGAGTAGGTACTTATTCATATGATATAAAAATTCATAACTGGTCCTGAGTAGGTACTTATTCATATGATATAAAATAAAACATGATTATTGCAGTGATGCCACATTTATGGCCAGCATTCCAGATTTTTGTGATCGATGTGCAGGTTTTTTTTATATGTTGTAAATCGAGGTTGCCCCTAAAGATATACATGGGATTTTTTGCTCAATACCTCCGGGGCACGCTAGTTATGGCATGCCATGCCACATTAAAATGTAGTGAAAATGTATTTCCATGGCTGAGACCTGCAGGCCTAGTCATTCTGCTGCTTATGCCCAGAACAGGCTTCCCTAGCCCACTTAAAAGGGTGTGTTTATCTCTTCTTTTCTATCCTCTCGGATGTGTGTGGCACCGACACATTTCTCTGTGAAATTGTGTTATGTAATTCTCACCATGAATATGACCATAGCTATCGAAATGGCGCTAATCATCTATTACTCACTCACTCATGCACCTGGTAATCCCACCCCCCCTTACCAATATGGTAAAGTTATTAAGAACTTTCACTAAGAAATTATTTCCACTTCCACTTCTAGAGAGGATCTACATTCCGGGGGGGGGGGGGGGTACGATGGTGGTGGTTTGGGGAGGGGTACCAATGTCATCTTCAATTTTGATGAAAGCCCATGTCGGGGGCACTAGGGCTAGACTGAGTATTGTCTGAGTCACGGGTGGGCCGTTTTCAGACTGACTGCAACATATTGGCTTATTGGGGGCAAAGGAGATATCACTATGGCAACTAACAGTATGTCACATACACATCAAAATGGCCGCTGTCAAATTTCTCGCTGTAGATTTCGTTAGAAATGTGACCAAACACACTTGACTAAAGTGTCTTATCAGTTCTAATTTGGTGCAACCCGCACAGATGAGACAAATCTATCCAAACATCACTTAATGTCTAAAGATAATGTTTTCAATGCAGCCCAACCTTTTTAAAATTCTCTCCTCAAAATGAATGGGGTTTGCTTGGTAGCCCTACTTTCGTAGGGCTATGAGAGTGGCTATGGCACACTCCCTCCCATTTCCCCTAGCCCACTTAAAGGAAAACACCGACATGTTTTCACTGCTGTCTGTATCTGCAGCTGGGATTGTTGGAACTAAAATCCTACAGAACAGCCCACCCTTGACTCAGACGATACTCAGTCTAGTGGTGAGCCGACTTGCCACTCTCTGTCACTGTCCAGCACAACTTTCTCAACCAGATACTTGTACTTGTACCTTGGTTTTCCCGTGTGAGTGAGTGAGTAATAGATGTTTATAACCATTTGAACAGCTAAGATCATATTCATGGCGAGAACTACATTACACGATTTCTTAGGGGAAAGTGTTGGTGCCCACGCATATGTGCACCACATACATCCGAGTGCATTGAAAAGAGGAGAAATAGACCCTCTTAATTGGGCTCGGGAAGCTGATAATAGGCAGGTTTAGCAGAACCAGGCATAGCACCCAGACGTAGAGCAGTGGAGTGTAAGGTCCTGAGGTGAAAAGCACATTTTCTGCGTCTTAATTACATAGGTCAACCATGCAGAAATTCCTTACATTTCAGTTTTGCAGTTGAATGTGTACTCAACCACATATCTTCGACATGCAATATATTGATCTGGTATTGATACATTATACAATAGTTTCACTAGTCACAATCACAAGGGGGAGCCCCTGTAGGGTAGGCAGCTATGAGGGCATGGCACTCACCAAGCCCCAGAACCCTATGCAATCCCAATGGAGAAAGAGACACCTCTTAGAGATGAGCCTTGATCTGGTAGAAGAAATGTCCCCTCACCTTAGAAATTATAGCTATATAGAGAGAAAATGTTCATCTACCTATCCCTGTGATATTAGGGCGTTATCTTAAGCCAATTTTTTCAATTTTTAGAGCTGAGAAAAGGGGACAGAAGGGGGTGCATGGGGGTGGTGTTGGTGGTCATAACACACCACAAGACAGGTCCCTTGGGGGCATTAAGCTAATTAAACATAGATTATCTCACCATGGTGGAGTGTGTTAATGGTTTTCACAGGCCTGGGTAGGGGGTGCTGTCTCTGATGTTTATTATCTCTCCTCCAGTGTCCACCACAGTAATGACAGGTGGCAACTCTGCTCTGACCATCACCTTTTCCTTGAGAACTACCCCTTCAGGGGTGCCC
Source organism: Acholoe squamosa (assembly GCA_949317995.1). Lineage (NCBI taxonomy): Eukaryota > Metazoa > Annelida > Polychaeta > Phyllodocida > Polynoidae > Acholoe > Acholoe squamosa. Next base: position 10,701,784 of record OX439051.1, on the reverse strand, counting down.
CTGTAACAGGGCCAAAATGGTCAGGTCAACACTAGTGTCAACTACTGTATCATGGTATAATGCCGATAATCCCACTACCATTGCAATAGATGTCTATGTTTCCTCTTTCCTATCCCCTCAGGATGTATGTGGTGCACATATGTGCGGGCAATGACACATTTCTGAAATTGTGTAATGTCTTTCTTGCCATGATTATGACCTTAGCTGTCAAAATGGCGTTAAACATCTATTACTCACTGACTCCTCTTTGCATGTTGAGTTTAATTAAATATTTTGGACCCCAAATTTTCATCAAAAAATTTTCATCACCCCCCACCTCCTTTTTGACCGCGCTGCCTGCTTTTCCATTTCCCTGATGATTCATAAGTTAAAGAAATATAGGACATAGATTTTGTTTGAAATGATCAGGTTTGTCATCGTTTTGATGTGATTGACAACATGCTCTATTGATATATACCATGAAAATTGTAAATGATTTTCATGTAAGAGTTTATGTCTGGTTGCTATACCGACAAAGTAATCAAACCAAGAGAGGTCACGGCGATCAGCCATCCCATAATGCATCAATGTAGCAGCAACATGCACATCCCAGCGTTAGGAATATATACGACTTATACTCCACCTGGCTCTGCACCCTATTGTTCCTACTGTAGGTTTATTTCCATATTCTACAGTTTGGGGGCCAACAGGAGGTTTTATGAAATAGGTCAGTTCTAGCAGGAGGTTTTGTGAATTGGGTCAGGTCTGGGAGGAGGTTTATTGAAACAGGCCAAGCGTAGCAGGAGGTTTTATGAATAAGGTCATTTTTGAACAGCAGATGTAATTCATGGGAAAATTCTGTCCCATATGGGATTCATACCTACGCACCAGACAGTGCTGGGATCCTGAGTCTCATGTGCTAACCATTACCAGGGCTCGACAAATCAGTTTGGAGACTGTCTAAAGTTGCACCCAGCAGACAAGCTCTGTGCCCAGGAATTTTTCTTTCTCGATACTCAAAATTACATATTTCAGAAACTGCTACACCCAGATAATCTCAGCAGCATTGCATTGCGCTGATGTCTTAAGTAGCTTTTGGACAGCTGTGCCCATTGGACACAACTTGAAAAATATTTTGTGCCCAGTGAATTTCTTCTGAGTCACGGGCATTGGGCATAGGGATTTGTCGAGCCCTGATTACACCATCAGTCCTCAGCTGATAGTGTGGGTGTTAGAATACTACTGAAGGGCAATATATGCTACTTCTATGACTGAGTAATCAATTATAGATAAACAGGGTGATTAACTCAGAACGCCAGGTTTTAAGAGACGGGTAGGGGCAGGCGAAACTTTTAAGACCGGAAGTGAGCACTTTTTGAGAAGAGGTTGTTGACTTTGAGCTCAAATTACATAAAAGCCATTAAATATGAGATGAAATGAAACCTGTCATGCGATAGAGTACAAATTCAGGATCATGGAGGTGTAACATTTACCTCTTATAAGATTGTAAACTTTGTAAAATTTAGGTTTGAAAAAAAGTAGGTCTCCTAAAGTCCAACTTAGACGCTTGGTGCCCTCAATGGTTTTCTATGGAGGTGTCATTTTGGGTGTTAGGTTCGGGCGGGTTGGGTGTCATGTACGTGATCAGAATGTAATGGAAAATGATATATTGCATGTTAATCTTGTTTCTATGGTTATTTTTGATATTTCTCTCTGTATACGCATTAAAAATAATTAAATCTGGTGCTATAATCCTCGGTTATACGATTTGTGTTTGTCCCGGAAAGTTTTTGCCAAAAACCATCCGTGCAGCTGAACTTTTACGACATTCCAATTGCGTCTTACTTTGATACAAACATGGCGGTTATTGAATTAAATTTGATAAAATGTTACAGTATACAGAGAAGAAGATGGATTAATGCAAAAGAGACATAATAAATATGATATGAAATTATTAGAAAATTTGCCACAGTAGTACAACATAGCCCGTCGAATGACGACAAAGAAAACAAAATGGCGGGTGCGAGTAGAGCGCGCAAAACGTATGGAGTGCGTTTCTTCTTTGCTGTCACTATAGTGTCAAAAAGGTAGGACATTTCTCTCTGTATACACATTAAAAATATAACAATTGATTTGACATAGCCGGTTGATGGCAAAATCCAACATGGCGGGCGCGCAATAGACCTATTAGTCTTTCGCATTGCTGTCACTATAGTTCGGAGTTACCTGCGATATCAATCGCTTAAATACTGGTTTGACTTTGAAAGTTTAACTGGTCAATCTAATGTAGTGGTTAAGGCCTGGGACTAGAAATCTAGACCACGCAGGTTCAAACCCCTGGTGTGATTTTGTTTTAATTCTCGGTTGACCACTGTCATTTTTTGCAACAAATTCTCTGATTGCCGAAATTATAAAGGGGGGCTTCAGGGGGACCATATATTTATTATAGCTTTGTATCACAGCCAGTGTAGAAGATTCAAATCCTCTTCTAGGCCTCTACAGTTTATGTCAAAATATGCTTATATTTATGGGTTTTACTGTTACATAAACTTCATAAACTGGATGGAGTATAAGTCAGAAAACCTCCTAAGAGTTAGAGGTTTTGCCATAAAACTGAGGATGCGGAGGTTTTCCATTACAAATTCTTCCAGAATTCTACAAGATAGTCCAGGATTTTATACTTTCACAGGGGTGGGCAAATACTGAAGCACTGGAGCAAATTTACAAATCCACCAAGTAGGCATCAAGAGCAAAATTTAATTGATCATATTTATTTTCGGGGAGGAACAGGGTTGCCTCATACAATTGATAGAGGAACAACAGAACTCTGCAAACTTAGGAGGAGGGGAAAAAATAAAAACAAAAAAAAAACTGAGCCCTCAAAAGAGATAGAATCTTTCCTTAGAATTGGGCTAAATTTGTGAAAATAGGGGGTCTGGGGGTCTCCCCCAGAAAATCGTTGAATTTCAAGAAGCCAACTGATGTATTCTGGTGCTTTTTGAGGATGGCTAATAACCTTCTAGGCCTATCCTAAATTTTATAAGACCACTCTCCTCCATATAAATGGTACGTTGATAGGCCTACTTTATTGGATCTGAATGAATCACAAGACTGACCTTGACAGATCATAGAAAAACTGAGAAAATTGAAAAAATGGTTTCTACTCTAAATTGTCTGTGTCCTTGAGGATTAAGGAGGCAAACTTCTCTGGGAAAATACAGAGGTTCATGCACTTTATGGAATAGGCCTAGTTCTTTTTTCAAATGCCTCACTTAGATGTTGAGATTAAATAAAAATTTTCCGATTCTGCCTTTAAAATGGTTATGGTGTAGAGGCTTTATGGCAATTTGCTTCATGAATATTTTTCAGATTCTATTTCAGTTATTTTGACATGTATTAAGGTTTTGGAGAACAATAATCATATTCTACCCAATCCCGTCTAACTGTGTATTTCAATGGACAATGGACCATTTATAGGTAAACAACATTGAAAAGACCATAACTTTGGTTCTAATTGGAATAAGCTCACCATTTCAAAGACGCCATCATATTACAAACTAGCACTGCAGCAAAACGGCATTTTCACAGAACCTATCTTACAATGCAAGAATTGCTGAGCAATCCTCTGCCTCCATTAAAAACAGCGTGGGAATTAGAGGATGGTAAGTTGGTAATCTAGACAGACATACCCACAGACCTGGTAACCTGCTTTTGAAAAAATGATGACTGGCAGGTGGATGCAAAAGGATGCTCTAGTCACATAGTCTAAGGATTTATTTAAGGTCCAAGGTAGTTTAACACAGACCCTTACCACATGTTGAACTAAGCTTCTTTGATTGAAACTGATACAGATAACACTTAATGAGTTTTCAGTATATTTTCATTGCCAAGCTTATGTTTGTATGTAAGATCCAGACTGCATCCATAACCTTTTCCTTATTAAACCACAGGGTTACCTGAGTTTAAGAACTTATGTTTCAGGGGCAGATCCAGGATTTTCAGAAAGGTGGGGGGCGTGATTTTGACATGTGGGGTGGGGGTCTCAAATGCAGCAACATGATGTCACAAATGGGCAGCATAGCGACTGTATTGGGGTGGGAGGGGGGGGGGGACATACCCCCTTGTCTTGTGGGGGCCCCCAGAAAATTTTGAAATCAAGAGGAGAAATGGTGCATTCTGGTGGATTCTGAGGGCTCTCATGATTAAGATATCTACAGCTATAAGTAAACCAGATAGCAAGGATACATTCGGCCAATGTTGGCTTGTATTGGGACAACCAGGGCCCAATGCTCTTTTGCTCATTGGGGGCTTTCCCCCTCTACATTTAAAAAGTGTACAGTGGAGGCATGCCCCCAGAAAATTTTTAAATGTAGTGGGAAAATGGTGCATTCTGGTGTATTCTTAGACTTAGGGTCCAACAAACACAAACATGGATAATCTTTCAAACCAAACACATTTGGAAATGAATTTGTTAAAAGAGAAAAATGTACCCCCTCAGTAGTATATATATAGGTCTTCTTTGGATATTTCTAAAAAATATCCAAAGAAGACCTATATTTTTTGAATATCCAGAAAATACCTATTATTTTGGATAATAGGATTATTTTGGAAATAGTAAAGGAGGATTGAAGGAGGATTGAAGGAGGATTGAAGGAGGAGGATTGAGAGATACATTCAATTTCAGATCAGCTCTCTAAGGAATGACGTTACTGAAACAGGAGGACTATTATGTATGGTGCTTCAACCAACTGATGGGAGCATACACGCATCAACCAACAATGGGAGCATCAGCCGTTCTAAGTTAACAAGCTCGCACGAATAGTCGTGATTTTGTTCACACTGAAGCTAGTACCTGGAGCTACAGGCGTGGAGGTTCGTGACATGAGGGCTAGACCTCTTCAATTAACCCCAGACATTGCGTTCCTTATATACTCCACCTCAGCAGTGAAATCATAAATGTGGTGTTACACCTTTAAGTCTATGAACAAATAGACATTCAGTTTAAGAGGATATAGATTTTTTTCAACAGTTTGAGTGATTTAGGGACAGAGTTTTTTCTCCTTTATTTTTTTGTTATGTTTCATTGATATCAGCAAAGAACATTTGCTGAGTTATTAGAGGAATTTACAGCGTTAGTTTACAATTGAAACGATAGATTTTCATTTTCATTGGATTTAAAGCAATTCTTGTATTACGATGATAAATAAAATATGTGATGTACAGATCATTTGACACTTTGATTGAAGTATTATGCTGTCTATAAGTGAAAATAAAAATGAAGTGAAACAAGTTGTTTGGATATAATACATTTTATTATAATAATGTAATAGAACAGAGTTAAGTATTATTATAAAATCATATCATTAGGACATATGTGTTTCTTTATGCCATTGTTCATATATTTTGCTGTGTCTTAATTGGAAACATATTTTCGAATAAGGAGTATCTTTGAGTTTGTTAGATT